>JAHKQU010000012.1:10015000-11215000 GCA_020383195.1 Neomicropteryx cornuta
AAAGTGGTTGGATAAATATGGAATAAAGACAAAATGGATGGGTTAAGTGAGTATTAAATCAGAGCAAATTCTTAACGAAAAGTCAAACAAAATAAAATAAAATATTTCTATTGTTACGAAATCAAAGCTAATTAGATTATTTAATTTAAATCTACACACTAGCACGAATCTGGCCTGAATCTGGACGTTTTTTTAATAATACGATTCCCGATAAAATAAAACAGGTTCTGCGAACACTAGAGTGTTATTTGTTAAGAAAGTAAATGGATATTCATCAAATGTAACGAGACGACGATAAAGCACAGGTTGATGTATAAAGATTTATTTATTTATTTAGAATGATGTTACAAAAACCGTTACATAAATATCTGACTGTAAAATATGAAATTAATTAAGTTAAGACACGACACGAAAGGAGAGCAAGCCCAGCGAAAGCGGAGAATCGGTGCAGACTCGGCTATGTATCGAAGTGGGCGACTGAAGTCACTAGGTACTGAAAACTAAACTGGTAAAGAAGGACCGTGAGAAAGATATTCCTTGGCTCTCTCACCGTTCGTCTCTATTGACGTTAGAAGGTATGCGAAATGCAATCTATGCAATTTTGACACAATGGATGTCTGATTCGGTTGCCTTTAATCGGGCCGCTAATTTAATTTATATGAAAAATTAAAGTGTGCGAATCGTATGTTTAGCACACTCGCACGGTAAATGAATTCGTAACTGGAATCTTACTGAGAAATAAAAAATGTAAAACTTACATAAAAATAGTAAAAAGATCATGTAATTAATGTCTTTGTTGTGAGCGCTTTGCTGTCGCCGTATGCCTTAACGGTGTCAAGGCCATTATCATATAATAGGCTACACAACACCCCCCTTAAGTCTTCGGGAATGGTCTGGGGCAACCTGTATATAGTTTATTTTTCAACACAGTTCTTGTAAACATACAACGCCAAATACAATCGAGATTTGAAGAGGAACAATCAATGAAGGGATAAAGAAAGTTTTGCCTTTATTGAATTGCTTTTTATAGAAAACCATGCGCAGGCTAAAATGCAGACAACGGCCAAAACTAAAAAAAGTTCGTAAATAATTATATGTATCGATTCAGACCGTAAGACGATCGAAGACACGAATGAAGACTTATTTTCAAAGTGATATTTTAATGTTTTTTGTGAGAATATTTTTTTTTTTTTTTTAATTATTTTATCTTTCTTTTTTATTTTATCTTTTTGTGTTTCTGGTAGTGCCGCTCATTTTTTGGTTTTGTTATGAAATAGTCGTGAATTATGTGTACATTCTTACAATAAAAGCCTCTTAGTACGGGTATGGCACGTAATTTAATGTTAATTAGGTTTTAATGTATGAATAAATAAATAAATTAAGTCCAGTAGAGTTTTTAATTTTTCTGCCTAATATTTAGCATTTGCGTTTTATTGATCTCGATAGAGTGGTAGTACTACCGATGCGAATTTCGCTTTTATGATGACAGTCCACTACTCAATCAACGGACCAATCGGTTAGTAGGTACCATCTAGAGTAATATATATGCCATAAAAGAAACAAAGTTTAATGTTTCAAAGTAAATATTTAACGATGCTTATACTTGGCCAATTATATTATAAATTTTCAGTCGATCTTAATGATAAGTATAGTTAGTGCTCAGTATTCATAGGGTTTAATAAATCCGTATCGTTATCAATTTATAAAAGTATTTATCGAGTGTACTTTATAAACATTGTCAGTACTCATAATTTGTTTTCGATAATTTTGCCGATAATATAAATTCGCGAGTCTAACTTTGTCAATAAGCTATCGGGCCGAGCCTAGTTGAACACATATTTTATATAAATATAATAATAGACAAACTGTTGATTATGTTGATAAAAGGTTATCGCGGAAGCTCTTACACAAGAATATGACTAATTGCCCAACTCATAGAGGTCGAAACATGCAACAGTAGCATGTATGAGACCTTCTGGTTGTCTTACATTTTCGTCCATGTAATAATACTAAGCTTGACTTTTGCAAGAAGCTGAGACACTCTTTCAACAAATTAGAATTGAACTACCCTACTTCGAACGTTTCCTGTGTCGCCCGTACAAATTATTTGACACTGAATTTACGGACTTTCTGGTCTTATATTATAAGCAATACATACATATAAATATGTGTTTGTGTTATACGTGTTATATATGATAGGAATCATTGTAAGAAATGGAAGAATTATGATGAAATAGGAAGTATATTTATTTACCTTTTATGATTAAATTACAAGTGAAATACAATACAATATGAATGAAAAATTCGATAGGCATAATAAATATTGTGGTAAATGTGGTAATAAAGATCGTGGTAGTCTAGCGGTTAAGGCGTTTGACTATTGGCCCAAACGTCGCGGGTTCGATTCCGCACGTGGTCATACCATTTTTAAAGCTTCATTACCACCATCTCCCCTGACACTCCCCGTACAGGGATATTTGGCCTAGTTGAGTAGGGCCCAAAGTAATTGTATATGACCTAGGTCATAGCAATTATTTAAAGAAAAAAAGAAAAAAGATTCAGTTTGTTACCTGGCTCAAACAACCAAGAGGAATATGAGGTTATAAGTTGTCACTTAGATATAACTAAAAATTAAAAAAAAAGTTTGAAAAGAAAACTAAACGGTTTTCATATTGTATTTAAAAAAAAACTAAGAATAATACGATAAACTTTTTATTGCTAGTTAACAATAAAAAACAGATTGACCAAAACGTCGAATTCGCGGCGTACTACTTTATGTTTATCAAGTTGTTTAACATATATAAAATACAATAAGCAGCTTTTAGTGAAAGTTTGCCTGAAATCCAATACCTTGAATTCTTGAAAGAGTTCCTCTGATAGGTAGCGAAAAGGTTTTTACATTCTTAATATAATTCTTTTAATATTCTTTTTTTTTTTAAAAAAACATAGTTTTCCATAACCGCCGTTTGACGAAAGTGCGATGATAGTAAACAGCAATCATGTCAACTTATCTTTTCTCTTTAATAAATTATTATATATAATGATACGTTTGGTTATTGGAAAAGGCGCAGCTGTACCAACATTCGCATTGTAATTTGACACAAATAACCTTTATACTGTTAACGCCTTAGTAATAGATAAAATTACGGACAATCTTCCCACCGCTAACGAGAGACATCCTCACTGAATTATTTTAATAATATAAAATTGGCAGACATAACCTATCACGCTGAAATATATTCTCATATATTGCTACCTGGAAAATCACAGAACCATTAGCTTTAGAAATCACTCCAGACTATGTTGTTCTAGAGGAGGCTAAAGTGACTTCTCATTTTGAATTTCCCAAGGACAACGCGCAATCCTTTCACTAGATTATTGAACCTGCCTTAGAACAAGTCATGCACATGTTTTGGGAAATTGAAGAAGTCCCTTCATCGGACCAAACATTCCTGATAAAAGAAAACAAAGTTCTGGTGACTCTTTCGCTAAACGACGCTTCTTGTCACTAGAGAAGAGGTTAGACACAAACCAAGCCTTACGCGATAGTTATAATGCAGTAGCCAGTAATGTAAGACTATTTAGATAAAGGATGTTTCGCGCAGAGAACAATAATCCTACTGCAATGGAATATTTTGTTCCGCACTTCGGGGTTTTTCGTCCACAGAATGTTAGTACTAAAACACGAGTAGTATTTGACGCTAGTCAGAAAAGTTCTTCCGGAATATCACTATACACGGGCCCGAAATTACAGTCGGATGTGAGCTGCGTTCTTTTGAATTTCAGACTGTTTCCGGTCGCGCTTACGGCCGATTTGATCCAAATGTATTTTTGTTGAAGAATCTCATTAAAGATTTTAAAGTATTATATTTCGCTTCCGAAACTCAGACCCGCTCCAAACGTATCAAATCAAGCGTTTTATTTGGCCGGAAACGTTTGCCATATTTAGCCATACGTACTTTTCATCGTTAGGTTGGACGAAGGCTCTCGTTTTCCGCTCGCCGCTGAATTCTTTAAAAACGATTTTTATGTAGATGACTAGTCTCTTCGGACGGTACTGCATAGAAAGCTAAAACACTTTATAACGATCTCATAAAATTGTTAGATTTCGGTGGAATGAATTAATTAAATATATGGGAATTCCAATTCAGTCCGTTTTAGAGATCATATATCTGAAGACCGCTTAATCATAGAATAACTTAATCTCAACCGAGTTAAATTTTCATCAAAAATCTCAGGGCTTAAATGGCTCCCCGCTTATTCGATATTTCAAATGACGAGTATCTTTGTACGAAACGGCAAATGTTTGATGTGAAACGGCAAATGCAAATATACGAAACGGCAAAAAGGTTAACTCGTTCGATCCGTATCTTTGGTCGGGCCATGTATTTATATGCAAAACTGTTGATTAAAGATCTCTGGTTTCCAAAGATAGGGTGGTACGAAGAACAGCCTTCGCCCATTCAGAAGTACTGGTTTCAATTTACATGCGAATTACTATTTCTAGAAAATTTCAAAATACCGCGTCACGTAGTATTTCCTAATCGCGCAGTTACACAATTTGATAGTATAAAACTCGTATGTTATTATTATAATAATTTAGGAGCAATAGAATCTGTAAGTATATATAAATAAATAAAGTAAATTTGTTTCGAATTGGACTACCATGTTTGAGATTGATCGATTGGGGTGTGGGTGATTAAGGCTACAGACATAATATTAAATATGTTTCATTTGCAAGTTTTAGATTTTTCATTTTGTAATCACGTCCTTCCAATTTATAGCACTGATTGATTTATCCCTCAAAAAGTCGTAACCTTTATATCTCTCAATAATAATTCTATGCATGAATACATTTCCCCAGGGAAGTTATCTATTAACCTTTTGCCATTTCTTTTGTAAGGTTTCTTGTGTCAAAGTTATTCATTTTATTGCAGGCATTCATTTGTATTAATATCATATTTTAGTAGGATAGTTATTAATAATGAATATAAGTAATCATATTAGTAACGACTTTATGACTTCTGACAATTCTTTTTGTTTGTGAATTCTTTTGCACATTGGAATTTTAGACATAATATAATAGGTTGTTGAAAACATAGTTTTTATGCCAAGGGTTTCGGGTTGACTATATCTTTTTGTTTTATAAAGTTTTTGTTTTATAAAGTTTTTTTTTCAAATATATTTTTTTTATTATTGATTGACATTTACTTTCATTTACGGAAGTGGGTTGAAAAACTTCGATGTCAATAATTAAAAATGTCTGGCCAAACGCTATTAACATCTTAGGTACTTTATAGACCTCATGACTAGTTTCACGTGTATAGTGATAATGTTCTTGCCTTGATGTTGCACCACCCTAGTCTAATATGGCATAATTAAAAGGGAACAGGGCATGTTCGTTATTTAGGATTACAACACTTGCTCTAACGACCGGCCTAATTCACTAATAAGGTAAGAAGGTTAGATTTTAGATAGGTAATTGAAATGGTTGCATAAGATCAGTTGCACATTTGATTCTATAGGTAAATATCTAAATATATGACTATTTAAGTGATTAGTTTTTTTTTGATCTTCTCTCGTTTCTTGTGCTCTTTCTTTTGGACAAATTGAGTATGAAGTACTGCATTTATTTTTGAATGTTCAATATTTCTCCAATTATGAAATATCAGTGCTCCGCTATAAATGTTTTATCACAGCAGCTATGAATAATCAGCTCTTCTTTTTCTAATTTAAGATGGATATTTAAACACAGAGAGTAACAGAGTGATGTATCACGCAAAATAAATGCCCTACTAGTAAAATGCCAAATGAAGGCAACACATTTGCTGATGAATGTTTTTATATTATTTTCCATAAACATCAAAATAAAAAAGAAACCTCCAATATGATCCGTTTGCCTTCAGTGGATATCATATTAAATAAAACATACGAGTTATTCGATTAGGATATTAATAAAAAATGTAAAACCAATGTCGTAAAATGTAATTTTTTAATATTTTATCATAATGATTATGTAAAGGTAATTTTACTTTAATAAAGAAACTCAATAATATAATTCTACATTTAATAATAAAACTTGAATAGCTATAGATACTCATATGGAATCACTCATGGGAAAAGTATTAATTATTTGTAAATTAGGTATTAATTAATTACTAATCAAAAAAAAATGTGGTATTCGATCGCACATTACAAGTTTGCAAATTCGTTTTATATGCTTTTAGGGGTCTAGTAACACTAAGTACCTACACATTGTCGTTTGAATACCTAATAAGCAATAATAAACATTTTCATTTTAATGGTATTATATTGTATGTGCAGGCCTTAAACGAGCCGTATTGAGCCACTGTTCATATTTGAAGCTTTTATGAAAATCGCTTGCCCATTAATAATCGCCCCGCGCCTATAATCAAAATAAACTTTATTATAACCTCAAAGTTTTTATCGCTCACTTTTATACAAAATTACACAGCTTTTGCTTTGCGCGTGTCCATTAGATTACATTTGTTATTATAGTTTAAATAAGTATACAGAAACACGTTTTCAGACTTGCCAGTTGTTGTACCTGTAATGAATAGCAAATCTTTGACAAAAGAAGCTATGTGATAAATACTTAAGGCGTTTTCATCGATTTTGAAATCGCTAATCAAGAAATATCTTCTAAATAATCCCGATAGAGCATTAGCTAACACGGTCACTGTTAGAAGCGAAATGTTGGTTAATAGGTTAGTATTTCAACGGAGGGTTGTTATGCTTACGCACGACGGCACGTGGTCCGCTCCCCTGCCCCCACCCTGGCCGTCACCAAGCCTGCTGTCAAAACTAGGTCAAATCAAAAGCAACGTGAACCTCCTTTCCTGCAGGGTTGCGTGACCAGAAAGGGAGCAAGCGGTAGGTCGCGCAATGCGTATAATTTTATTCAATCTACATAAAATAATATTTCCACCCCTTTGCTCAAGGAAAAACAATACAGATAGTATAAACAACGTATTCAATACTGGCACTGGCAATGCCTACATTGGCACAATAAAAGTTACACAAAATTATTATTATTAAATTATAATAGACGAAGGAGAGAAGAGTTAAATTAATAATTTTATACTAAAAGAGTAACAATAGGGCCAACATTGCTCAGATCTTTTTGTATACTACAAATGCTGTTCCCAATTAACAACGTTGTTGCTTAAATTGGGTGTAAAATATTTCTTATTATGAAAGAGCTCATCAAAATCGTTTACGGGAAAATAGATTTTTGAAGTAATCTTCTTTACGCGCATCTCACACAACTTTTCCCGGGCAGCGAATGAATCTAATGTGACACGGTGTTCGGGTAAATTTCTGTGAATTCGGCGACACGGCACACGCTTCCGAAGCGACACGATTCCCCGCCAAGAGTTTTCTTTTTATTTAAATAAATCGGCGTGCGGAAACATTGTTGAATGTAGATGCCAGTATGGGTTGATAATTTTTAAATAAAGATTAAAACATTTGATGACAAATGCACGGTTATCAACTGTCATGTTGATTTTATTCTAATCATCTGCAGCGGCGTGGCTCTGAGCATATTTGTTTAATTATTTTTTAATACTGGCAATAAAGGTATTTTGAGATATCCAACGCCATAAAAATCTCTATTAAATGCTATACCCGATTAGAAGAAAATAAGAGCCTTGCAGTTTTTGAAATATTTAACAAAATGTTAAACGTTTAGTAACTTGTACTCCTATTTTTTAAAACGATTATAAGTGAATACAAGTTCTTATTATTTTTACAATATCACCTAAACATAGCGTAGAAAGCGTTGTTTGTACAAGTGTTTTTTTTGCATCGGCGTGTCATAAAATTGAAAAAATAAATATTGTTTCCTTTTGCTTTATCCGCGATTTGATGGCCATTTTTTGAGTGGTCAACAATATAACAAAATTAGATAAAGTATGCCAAATATTTTTTTATATAAAATATATAAACTTTTCGTAAAAATAAAAATAAGTTAAAGAATAACTTATAAAACGATAATAAAAGTAAATAAAATAATAGTTGTTTAAAAACAATTATTATGGCAGAAGTGACTGGGATTCCCCTTAAGTATCTTTTAATGTACCTAATTATTTATCTGTATAGCCTTTACGCGTGTTATTATTTTACAGATATAAGAATGCTAAACAGTTATTATTGAACAAAACCAGTTAGACAAAACCGGATAACAGTCAGACATTTATAAATTTTGATTTATTAAACGGCTAAACGTAAAATTATAAAACTCATGATTTTAACATCGTAGCATATATTTTATTTTAATTTAATATCACTGGGTAAAAGAGAAATTAGGTTTTTTTAATTATTTCAAAATAAGTTTGTATTAATTTCTGCTTTAGTCTCTAACCTCCTCATATGATGAATATGATTTTGCCAAGGACGCAGTACACGCTGCTGAACCTAACAATGTGACACTATCTTAAAATACATAATTAAAAATATACGTGCTTTTAAAATAAATTCTTTTTTAACTGTATTTTTTTTTAGATTAATTTTGAAGCGCAGATTAGATTTTATGATTTTATTATTTTTTTATGATTTATTTGCAGTAGAATCTGTCGATTTTTAATAACGCACGTTAACATAAAGTATACTTTATAAGTATATATTTTATATATAGTATTATAAATAATGAATACACATTTAAATGCACGAAAACTTAATATGGTGTATGTATGTAGTATAGAAACTTTATGAAAGTGAAAGTGTCAGGATTTTGGGTTAAATATGAATGTCTTGATATCAGTTACTGTGTATTTTAAATTAATTTATTCGTGTTTATAAGCGAATGAAATAAAGTAATGTGTTTTATTTCATTATTTTAATGGTTATAAAAAACTTGCTGTAAAATATGATATGCAGCCCGCTATGAAACTGATCACAAAACTTGAATATTTCTGTAAACTTTTTTCTAAACGTGTCATTTTTGCCTTTCTGGTCTAGAAAATTTTTAACCTAGAATTTATATTACAACATTCCTCACACTTCAAATTATGTATTTTTTATCGCATATGCTATGAAGCTATTATTTTTGCTTATGTCATTGTAATGCATAGTTTAAATCCTCGGCAGCCATATAAAGGTAGTTTTGATGCATTTAGGAATATACAGAAAGTGGTATTCTCGGCGTTGCAAATAATTATGCACACTATCTATCATTCTGTAAGCAATATGGTTTTGGTAAGAATATATACGGCGTGGAAGGGTAGAAACCTTTTGTTTCTAAGGTATATTCGCAAATATATACCTAATAATAACTCCGGAATAATTAGCCAGGTTTTTTTAATTTGAACTAAAAAAAGAAACTAACCAATGTTAAATAAATCTTTGTGCAGTTGCAGATAATTCACAAAAATATCCCCTGGCAATAATCAATCAACGTAATAAGCATTAACTTTTTGGCAATAAATTTATGTAAACAAAGCTACGTTAAGTACGCCAGATATTTTAGCTTAATAATATGACCTCAAAACAGCAATACGTACAGGTGGATCTTTCAGTCTTCTTAAAAGTTGCAGTTTTAGTGTTTTTCAGAGGTCCCCTGTTGACCGCGACACGTGACAACGCTGTCGCGTCGCGACGTGCCGCCGGCGATGCGTCGCGCGGCGCCCCACGCGACTCGCGGCGCCCCACGCGACTCCCTGCGGCCGCCCATGATCGCTTACTGAACGAGAAGCACAGCCAGTGAGTTTCCATAATTTCCCGAGGGAAAGCCTTCGACCTAGAGGAGGGCGGGTGGCGATTACGATAGCAACAGAAACCGTTTGGAAAACTAGTTTTTTTTATAAAACAAAGCATCTTTCAGATAGAATAAGGAAAGAATACACAGATAAACCCGTCATATCAGTGCATATGAAAGTAGATGTTACAATCGCAACCGATATAGAGAATAGGTAATTAATAGTAATCCAATAAGTAATGAATCTAATGCGACACGTTCATTCAACTATACTCGGAGGAAGGTGATATGCTCATTCGGTTAATTTTTGGTTATCTATCATGTTGATGTTCTTTTTATCTTGTTATTTAATTAATTCTGGTTTTCTCTTAAAAATTATATCCTAATTTTTGTTATTATTGTTATTAAACATTGTATGTTGTTATTAAACATGGATTTTCACGTACATATGTTTTCCATATTTTAAAAAAAAAAATATATTATTATGTATGCCACACCACTATACTAACCTCAAAATATTATTGTATCTAAATTATTATTTTTTTATAAATTGTGATGGGCGGCTAATAAAGAATCAACTTGGACATAATATTTCAATTTAATAATAAAAATATTAATAACTTCATATTAAATATAATGTGGCGCTGAATATTCTTATATATATTTTTATTTGAGCGCATAAATAAATCTGTATTAAATTTAACTTGCCAGTAATAAATAATACGTTCCAACAGCCGTGCTGTCATAACTTTGAAATTCTAATATGATATTTGAGGGCTCTATCGAACTATCTATGTTCCATTAATTAATACTAAAAATTCGTTGAGTTTAATGTTATACATCGGTATCGATTTTAAAGTATTATTGGTTATATAAAATATTATAGTAAGTATATCTGTTTATTTGGTAAAAAACGAATTATTTAACCGCCGAAGACCCTTTTAAATACGTCTTCAGGGCATTTTTGCTAATTAAGTCCAGTAAAACGCTATCATATAGGGACGTTATAAAAACGTTATCGCATATTTGGTTAAAAGTGATGCTTTCTAAGTTGTCGTAGTTGGCAACATCCTCCAAAGACAACGCATGCGCGCTACGCGCAACACGAGGCCCCACAACAAAGGAACTTACCTTCTTATTTTAATAGGTACTCTAACTAATGCAACAACAAGGTTTTAAAAGGAATACTAGATTTAAATATTTTTAAAAAACGTGTTATAATAGCTGTTATATTTATAGGTATAGTTATTATGTAACAGTAATAAATTATTACAGTGTAAACTTGCGTATAGTTTGCCTTCGTTCAGCTGTAGGTGCATTATAATATTATGCTGTCACTGATCAGTTCAGTTTTACCTAAATTATGTGTGGGTATGCCACGATTAGTATTTTTTTTATATCTTTTTTTTTTCATTTACATTTTATATCAATATCAAAATGATTATTCTATATGTGAACATAGAGTTAGAAAACGGACGTTTTTTTCGCCAAATGTTTCGTGTTGTAACTCAATTAGTGAATAATATCAGTAAGTATTTTCTAGATTTCCTACTTAGACAATCACGCAATGCAATACTTTTCGGAATATTATTATTACGGAATTTTGAGATTCACCAAAACTGTATTATTATTTATTTGATGTAAGAGTGTCATATGGATTTCTAATATCTTTTATGCAGGCATAATTATTTTTCTACAGTGCATATTAGTTTATATACATAATATATATTTATTACTTCTTTACACAGATCTTCAATTTTCTTAGGTACTACTCGATTAGATAGGTCGAACACTTAGGGTAGGTGGGTATATAGGGACTAGGTCGAACACCTAAGTACTTGTCTTAATTTGATTAAATGTTTGTTTTTCTTTGATTGACTATAAAATGAATGCTCCAAGAGAGCAGTTTTAGAGAGAATCATTTTTCACAACTAATTTTTTATTGTATTTTTACTATTGGTTCTATTTTTTCAATTTCCATTTTTCAATGCTGCCAGAAGCAACTCTTTTTAGAGAAATATATAAAACTAAATTGTAAATAGATCCAGCTAAGACATAGTCTTTTTTGTCGGTTTCTTAAATCGGTTTCAGAAAACATTTTAAAATATATATATTTATTTCCGATCAACATTGTTGCATTACAACATTTCAAAGCAAAAATACAAGCAAGCTACTTTAAATTTTGATTATTTTTTTTTTAAATATATTTTAGTTCTCTTGAAAATCAATATTATATTACAAACTGTATAAATTGTATATTGGATATTTTAATATAATAATAAATAAATTTAATCTTTAAAACCGCTTACCCACATAAATTGTGCAGGTTTATTTTTTAATAAACTCATACAATAAGTATTGTATAGAACAGATTGTCGGATATTTTCAAAATACAAAATATAAATAATATTTATTAATCAATTTATTGTTTTAATCATAACATAAAGTAAACTATGCCATTAACTATTTTCTGAATATTATTTAAACGACAGCATGGCCATCTCGTAGAATACCGTAACATTATTGTTTGTTGATTTCGGTTTTCGTTTTAGTATTAGTACAATAGATAGCTTGATAGGTGGCATATGAACATTTAAACAAAATGTTAAATTATATTTATTTTTATAAATTAGTTTTTACCTCAAAAAATATAATGGTATATTAATATTGGTGAGATAACATATTATTTTAAGATAATTATACTAATAACAAATATTAGTATTAAAAGAGTGGAACGGTAAGTTTTCAAAACATGTGGATATTGTGGTTTCACAGACGATATGATTTCTTGTTTTACGATTATTTCGAAGAGGTTTTTTTTGACATTAGACGAGAAAGTGGCACATATTTAAGCTCTTTATGAAAGGGCATTACCCGCGTGGCTGAGTTCAATTCCAGCTTTGTTACAGGATGACCTTGTGCTTTATATTTTATCGTCATACCGAAGCGAAATAAATAGACTACTGGACTAATTTAAACTAAACGGAAAATTAGATTCAATCTGTAAATCCGAGCCCATAGTGGACATACGCCACTCCGTATGTCCACACTCCGTTTCTTCCGTATTTCACATAATATAATAATAATATATTTCACATATTGTTTTAAGGAGCAAATTATTTAATTATTTAAATGCAGTTAGGTTCAGTTCGGATTTCAAGAAGTCTCTTAGTCAAAGCGAAATTAAAAAGAAATGTATGAAACTTCTTTTATAGTTCCAAAATAAAAAAAAATGCGGTAATGATATTCTGATTTACAAAATTCATAAAATTCTGATTTCTAAAATTCATTTTTAACCTATTAAAAATATTTTATATAAATATGTTGCGGAAATTGTCTCATTCCACTAGTTGTGTGTTGACATTTCGATCATGACGCTAATAACTTCGATAATAACTGCGATAAGCTAGTAACAGTCCCTGCCAAGAACTTTAGTAGTAGTTAATTATTTAACCAGAACCTGACGTCTTACAGCTAGGTCCTACAGGGGTCACAAAAAGCATGTCCCCCCAGACTACTCGTGCCTGTCTGTGACTTTAACTTGTGATGGGCTGAATAGGTTAGAATAAAAAAAATAAGCTACAATAATATTTTTACACCGTTTCAGATTTTTTTTGTAAATTTTGAGGCACTGTACAAACAAAATTTTTTTTGTAAATTTTCTACAAACAAAAATTCAACTCTTTAATCAATAATTTATTATTTTGACCACTTTGATTTTGACTACAAATAAAAAAAACTGTTTTAATTATTACTTTTGAATGTAATCATTTTTATGTTTACCTAAATAATCATAATTACTCGTATCCAGTTTTATGTGATATCTGTATCACATATTTTTAAATGCAAGTGATCTCTGGTTCTGATATACTTTACAATCTAAAAAATAACAAAGGTTGTGTCTTTATTGTTCAGCTTAATTGTTTTAATAACCTTTGAGTGATTTTTGAGTGATAATTCTCCCACTAGTATCTAGATGATATTAGTGATGCGGGGTCATCCTAAGCGCTATTTTATAACACTGTAATTATACGCATTTAATGACCTTAATAATAGTAAACAAGAATTGGTGTGACATCCTGTAGCTATCATATAATATCAATTGCACTTAACATTGTTTAGTAGCAGTAAATTGTTTAACCAGAGCCTGGCGTCTTACAGCTAGGCCTTACAGGCGTCATTAACGGTATCTTCCTCCGGACTACTCGCGCCTGTAGTACCAATTTTTAATGGGCTGCTTCATTTTGTATCTCCAATTGTGCCTGCGGCGCTTTTAGCTTATTCGATGTTCGTATTGGATGGTCATAGAGGCGACAATGGGTTATTTTTTAGGCCTGAATAGATTAAAACATACAATGGTATAATGACATTCTATCAGTTCATCATAAATTTTAAAACTATTTCAGTTTTTTTGTGTAAATTTTGATGCGTGGCTCGTAATGAAATTTGAAACATAACGGACATAATATTTCATTTTACAATAATTATATTGTTACACTAAACATTATTTAATTAGATTTTTCTTTTTGCGCACATAGATGAGTTTGTATTCATTTTAACTGGTCAGTAATATATAATACATCCTCAAGATTCCAACAGCTGTTTTGTCATATTTTTAAATAATCGAATATAATCGCGCTCCAATGAGCGCCTTATCGAACTGTCAATGTTTTATTAATAAGTACTAAAAAAATGATGATTTTAATCTATATTATACGGCAGCCTTCGATGGCTAAGGCTAAGGTTGTTTTTCAAGAGTTTTTCAAATTTAAATCTTTCGCATCTGTACATTTCGAGTGGAAGTTTTAACCAACGGAGAAACGGACTAATTAACGACATACGGCCGAGGGACGGGATTAGTAGTGGTGAGGTCATGGGCCACATATCGCGGCCAAGGTTACGTTGCCGCTTATAAAAATGGTAATTTACACTAGCGCTTTAATAATAATAATATATTAAGGGATGATTTTCGCATTTTTTATATAATTTCTTACTCATAATTGTAATTTTAATGACATGTTGTTTAAGTGCACAATAAAGGGGCATTGAATACGTATTGGGAAAAGCTTACATGGGTTACGTATAGGCACCTATTTCTACCGAGCGTACGGGAGTTACTCCCAGGCCAGCGTTCTCGCTCTGCGTTCCAGTGGAGTCGTAGCAGCTACGCGGCTGGTCGTGTCGTCGGCCGGAGGTCTCGCGTCTCCCGTCGCGTGTCTCGCAATCGCGTCTACGCCGCGCCGTAGAGTCGCGCCTTCGGGCGGCCAGACGCGCCGAAATGCGTTTCCCTTTCGCATTCTTGGCTTTCTTCTTGGCTTCGCAAAGTCACCTCATCGAGGCTAGGGCGGTAAGTAAGAACATTACTTAAACCACTCACCATTTTGTTATACACCTGAGTGGCTTAAGTTATTTTGTAGGTACTTATTGTTGTTTTTAAATAATTACACAATACTACAATAGATTTTGCGCCAGAATTCACACAAATAAATTCACATACATTTTAAAATGATAAATTTAAATTTCCGCCACTTATCGCAATTAGTATTCATCGTAATATACTACTTTGCCAGTAATATTCATTTTTTTTAGCAAAAAAATAATTAAATTTACACAAAATTTTTAGTCTGAAGTATCTTGACTTCATTAATAATAACAAATAAACCTACGCGTTTAATCCGTTACTGATATGGATAAGTGTATATTTTTTACTCTAACAAGTAATATTGCAATGTGCAATTCTTATCGAGAACATGTTATTGTGAAATGTTATTCACGTTTGTGTTATTATTTATAATATCACTGAACTTGCCTTTATTCTGTATATTTTGAAATACATTTGAGTATACAATTCAGGTGAGTAGGTAATAGTTATTACCTAACATTTTTTTAAATTGTATACATCTAATAATTACTGCTTTTTTATCCTATGCAATAATAGTACCCTAATATTCAATGGGTGCTTACCTAAAATAAATGACGTAATAAGTATAATGGCATAAGTACTACAAAAAAGTATTTATTAAAGCTAAACGCTTTAATAAATACTTTTATTAAAGTATTACAAACACTACTTAATCAAAAGTCCTGCCAATATGAGTATATTTTAATGTTTATATTAAACTCTACTTAGTTTTTATTACTACCGGTATTTCAGTTATACATTTTATGTATAAACCTAATAATATACTAATAGTTATTTAAGGTAGAAATATCTTCAGTTTCCTATTGAATTCTTTTGGTTTCGGAATTAGACAATATAATAAATTGTATTCGGTTTTTTTAGCCACAACCCATTCCCTTAGTACTGATAAATTGGTGTAAATTCCAGGAATTCCTGCTTCGCCGCATTTGTGTCCAAAGGATACAATTCCTGGAAGAGTTTCAATAGCAAAAATAAATATAACAATATATTTTACTTACAAGGCTGTTCTATATAATAATATAAAGTATTTTAAAGATGAGATAAAGTTTAAACAAACAAAAAAAAAATAAACTGTTTATATTTCAAAATAACTTTATAATCCACAACATTCTTAAAACTCATATTAGATTTTTTTTTCAAATTATGTTTTTTAAAAAATATAATTAGCCATTGAGTATTTATAAAAAAAATGTGTTTATTCCTATCTGCCATCGGAAAAGATTTCTTCGATATTTATAACTATTTTTAAAGCTTTAATAGCGGTCACCAAAAAATATACAAATATACAGGGGGACAAAAAATATTATATAACATAGTGTTTACTCGTTTTATTACGATCACTTTTTACGATCCAATTACGATCACTTTTTCAGTTACAGTTGTAAAGTAATATCTAAGAAAATGTACATTTTATAGTGAAAGTTAATTTAAGTAAACATAAGCAAAATAATTAATTACTTGCGGTTGGTCAACCATTTTTAAGTTGCGTGTTTATAAATAATAAATTTAAGTATAATGTCCGTGATGCTTCATTACTAGCTGCGCGTCAAAATTTACAAAAAATTTTAGGTATTATACAACTTATTAGGTATTATAGGTTATTTGTCACATGTACATTTTACATATATATTATCTGGGTACATTTGAAAATTTATTACTAAATAATAATATTTTTATTACTTAATATATTTACCTCTTAAAGTCAAAAGTTTTTATTTATCCTAGTATTGGGTAATCTTTCTGTGTGTTTATAAGTTTCAAAAATTTGTATTTATGATTTCCTCTCCATTGGTCATTCTTCCAACGCACTGTTGCCAATTCTGCACATCGCAACTGAAAGAGAGAAATGAAAGACAATTATCAGGATATAATTTGAGTATAGGCAGTTTAAAAAATGAAATAGTCTAAATGTCAATTCCTCTTTCTTTAAATATTTTAATATTTTGAAAAAGTCACTGTAAACCCACAACGTGGAATTATTTCACTACTTACCTACATACGAGTATACCATATATCTATAGCCTCAGAGCCGAGACAACTTTTCCAATACAAAATAATCCTTCTGCACTTTAGTGTAATGTCACTAATATGTGGGAAATAGGGTCCATAGTTTTTATCGGCAACACATTGATGACCCGGCCTGTATGTTAAATTGGTCCATTGTCTACCCAGTTGCAAAATTTTAAATAAATCCGCCATCTGGTGTTGCTGCCATCTGGTGGGTGATTGCTTTTCATACTGATAGACTACGGTTCACCTTAGAGAAGTAAGGCATACCTATTAGGTAGCCACCAAACTATTATCTCTACATTTTTTGTTGATAGATAGCTACTTATTAGCCAAGAATCATATTCTATGTAGAACTAATTATTTCACCTGTTGGTTTTGTTGGTTTTTCTTTTGCCAGGACGTCCTCTTACTAATTTGATAGCGTCTTGAATCCAACTGCTGAAATATGAAACTTTAGTGAATACGCCCGGGTATTCATCGGTGGCACACTCCTCGCCGAAAGAAACAATGCCATATTGGATATTATTCAGGACAGCAGGACCGCCACTATCACCGCTGCAAGCGTCTTTATTTTTATTCCACGTGCAGAACATCCTCGGAGTTAGTCCGTAATAACTCTCTTTACATTTTTCCCAATTTATTACGTTCAGTTTTACCATATATAAATTTTCCGGTCCATAGGAAAAATCAAACTACAAAAAATAAACGATGCGATTATATATGAATGAGGACAACTCGAATGCTACGAAAAATTCTCTCTGAATCCTATTTGCGAGATTCATGAAAAACCACTTTTAAAAATTACCTGTAACTTACCCCATCCTGAAACTGTTAATAGGTCACCCGTAGCTATACGGTCTCCATTCTTCGCAAACTGTACCGTCCTCACCGTGTCCGATAAAGGGATTTTCCTTACGAGCGACATCACGGCTATGTCGTAGTCGGGATACGATTCTCCCGATTGATCTCCCGATTGATAATCTTTCGTGTACGATTCATGAATCCTGATATTTTTCGCTTTGACTAGCCTGCCGCCGCCGATGACTGTTGTGCCGTACTCGACCAGCACATGGCCACCGTCGTGAGCGTCGAAGCAATGCGCTGCCGTGAGGACCACGTCTGACAGTATCAGACTGCCTCCGCAAAAATGTCCTCCTGCACTGAACGACACTTGATACGGTACTGTGCGGATGTCTACCATTTCTCCCCCTACAATTAAGTTAACCTCTTTTTTGCCTTCGCACGATATCAAAGATGGCAATATAAGAATAATAATAATTAAGTCATCCATTACACCAATAGGATATTGGAAATGTTACGATTGTTTATTACAACTTCGTTTCTTAAATATCAATTGACGACTGATTGGTCTAGGTTAATTCAAAAACATTATTAATTGAATATTATTGATGCGTTATTAAACATGCTATTATTTAAAAAAAACTAATTGCTACAAACAAATCGAAATACCAGGTCGTAATTTACCTAACAATTTGTTTGATACCATATCACTTCTCGCTTGATTTGTTTCTGGTTGAATTGGCGTAATTGAAAATTCAAATCTTAAAACTACTGAACGACCCTTTTTGTGGTTAAAGTGAAGATAACGTTTATTCAAGATTTCACAATATCAACTAGCGTTACATTTAAAAGATAAAATAAAATAATAACTAATTTAATTCCGAGATTTCCGTGCTAATTAAAATTATATGTAAAAACTCTTTGGATTCCCATGCATACGTTGAGGTTCTGAAAAAGTTCACTTTCGAACTGTTTTCCTCGATCAATCGTGATGCGCTGAAGTACTCCGAATCTCGTGATCGAGTTTGCGTAAAAAACCCTTAATATCTGCGCTACACGAGACCAGACTTAAAATAAAATCCTCGTAAAATATGTCGCATTATTCAAACAAGCAGGTTATCTGCCTTTCTCTTATCCTGCCTGTGTGTTTATCGCAAACAATAAATCAAATTTAAAATATCGTTTTGTTTTAATAAAAATATTTAAAATTCGGGAGAATTTTTTTATCATTATGAAATATAAGGTTGTGTTTTTTTTTACAATTCATTTTTTTATATGAAAAAAAATATTATGCTTGCTTGCTCTAATTGCTTGTGTGAAAAAATTACCAATTTTCAAAAGTTAAAAAATCTTCAACTTACGTCCATTGCTCACCATCCCGCGATGGTCACAGAACCGCCAACATTCAAATAGTCTTTTTCATTTGCATATTTGATCGTGCCTTTTTATCTGTCGGATCTGAACTTTTTGTTCATCAAACCGACTGCAACGTCGAAGTTCCAAAGATATTTCACATCGAACTTTGGGCGAAGCTTGCATTTAACTAATTCGTATTTAGTGATGCTGTTAGCGTATGCATGTACTAACTAGTATAACTCTTCTTTGATGTGTTTAAAATATATCTGGAGCGGCCATAGCGGCTAAGATCGAGGTATACTTGATATGTCTTCAATGTTAGTTGCTCGATCATCCTTTATAAGTAAACCTTTTGAATAATTAATAGTAAGTCTGCCATAAGTTGAGGCGATTGTCTTTCCTATCAAGATAAAAATGTTTAAATCCATTAATTATACTCGAATCATAAATGATTCATATCCCACCATTCATACCACAACCATATCCCAGGATTGTTCAATTACACGGCTCAATGACATCTAAATATATTATTTGAGCGAACTATGGTTATTTTGTATGGGGTTGTAAATGATGGATTTTATGCTAGCTTTGCAAGCCTACACGGCTGATAAATTTATTACGCGGCAATTTTTAATTTGAAATATTGGTACATAAAAGATATTTTACCAATTCCGTTGGTAAACCTAAAAAAATTGGCGTTTTTTGTAAAACTCACGGAGAAAAATATTTTTGATGTGGTGTTCTGTTCTAAAATGGCTGGTTTCTAAAAAAACCTTATAACTTTCCATCGACATTTTAAGTGACGTCTCATTGTACTTGTCGAATATGTGAGCTGGTGACACAGTAAATTTTTGTGTAATTATCACTGCGACGTGAACAAGATCTTTCAAGTGCACAAAAGATATAAAAGAGTATTTTTCCTTTTTTGACCGCAAATCTTCCATTAATGTATTCCAAGCATCTAAGCAAGTCGCATCGTGTAAGCACGCCGATTAATACCAATATGAGTTGAGTTTTCATTTCAATAATTTAATAATGACTTGTTTTGTTACGCTTGAAGAGATTAAAATTAGCTTTCAATTATCGAGTTAAGTTCGCATAGATGACGCCGAAAAATATATCGCAACGCATTTACGTAAGCATTTTGATCGTACTACATTGAATTAAAATAACTGTATTATTAAAAATTACTTTATCAAAAAACAATACTCTTCAATAACTTTCCTATAATTTACCAGTTGACTGACCTAAACGTTATCGGGTTGAACGTTTCATGGGTCAAATATTCACCTAATCGTGAATCGTGGGTCTAATCGTGAAAGTCGGAACGCAAGGAATATTTCTTTTTTCAACATTCATTTTTTTTTGTATTTATAGCAGTTACTATTTTGGGCAGTCATAACGATTGCTATAGTTGTGAATAATCGTTGTTTTTCGTGATGACACGAAAATAAAATCTTAAAATTAATAACAATAAATAATCCCTAATCTTTAATAACTTAAAGAGGCCAGTATCTTTTTAGGGGTTATTATTGATACGAAACTGAATAATTTTTGTTCGACGAGTTTTCATATCAACAATAAAAAAAATAATAATCTAAGAATTATAGCAAGAAGCGTTTTCTAGAGAAGTATTAAAACACCCTCAGGAAGGTGTGAATCATTCACAACTACTTATATTTTAACAAAATATTGAAATACAACAATAAGAATTAACAACAACAACAACAACAACAATTAACAATTAACAACAATTGTTAACAATTATTCTTAGACATTATATTAAAAAAAAACTTATGAATATTCAAATAAAAAGTATACCACATACCTACCTATTTTATGCTTAGTAAACACAATTAAAAATTAAACACAGATTATAACTAGGTAGCCGCAGTCGCAAAGGTGAAGGTGAAGGTATATTGAAGCAGATAAATGGTACTTCACATTTCAAATAGATATTATTTTTCTAAAATTTGAACAAAAAGCGCGCAAAAAAAATAACATGTTATTTCTCGCACAGAAAATATTTTTGAACATAAATTTTTTATTATTTCGAATTTTAAAATTCCGGCAAACTTTTCGCGTAGATTCGATTAAAACTTTAAAATTCTAAAATAGGTCATGAAATCATTGAGATCTGACATTACAAACATTTCGCTATTGGAGTCGATCCATAGGAGCACGCTTCGCTCTACTCCGATAAATAGGAACTATAAATTATAACACATATTATGTATGCTACAATTATGGATATTATATGATTATGTGGAATATTATATATACATATAGAAATACTAATATACCTAATATATATACTTTTTAACTATTAATAGAAAAATAGAGTAGAAAGATAGAGAGGGCTTCCTGAATAAAAACCAGACGCTTCGGCGCTAAATGCTGCCTTCTGCGGTCGCGATTTGGCACTGAATCCTTCCGGTTGTCACACGAACATACACAGTGCTAAGCCGGTGGGTAGGATGAGGAGATTTTAGAGAGCGGTTCAATGCACTCAATTAAAATACTAAATTAAATACAAACGTAATAAGATATACCAGGTAAAACCTGGTTTAGGGCGGGGGGAGCCGTCATGGATAAAATGTTTCGGAGGTTAGGTGGGCGTCTATACGAAACCCCCGTTCCTCTGAGTATTTCCCATTTCCCATCGCGGACTTCTCCCTGCTACCCACCAGGCTCCACATGGCTCACGCTACCACCAATCTCGTGAAGCATATCTTTTTCCTTTAGTCAACTCGGTGTATCAACACTATAATTTAATATAATCGTATTATTGATTTTTATTCAATAGCCCGTGTATATTTATGCGCTAACGCGAAGTAGGTGCCATTGGCTAGTTGCCAGATACCCTTGGCCGACATTGGAATAACGCGGTATAGCGCCCGCAAGTTCTCTTGAGCAGTGTCTTGCGGTAAAATCTACGTAATAATAATATTATCGTCCTAACTCTATAGCATGGATAAGCGACCAATATATTTATAATTTATTTATTTAGGAAATTAACAGTTACATACCTAATAATACTGTTACTTACGTTGACAAAATAATAATTAAAGAAATAGAGTATAAGACAACAGCTACTATAATTTATAATGTTTAAACTAGAAGCAAAGACAAATTTCCACAGATTAGGTGAGTGATTTTTTTTTTGTGGCTACAAGAGGAAACGGGAAGAGATGGAAAAAAGTGAATACTTAAGATTTTAGGTTTGTTTTCAGTCCAAACCATACAGATGGGTATTTGGTGGTTTGGAAATGAAAACTGAAAGTGTAAGGTATTTCATTAATAAAATATCTTTTATTCAATGTTACATATTCAGAAAAAAATGTGCTTTCTAAACAAATTGGATTTTTTTATGAAAATAAATACACTTGTCGACTTTTGTTTGATTCGTTGGAAGTTTTAAATCGACTTGGAGACTGAAGAGACAATTTGTTACCATTCAAATAATTCTATGGATATTATTAAAAAAAACTTTTTTTTGTTTGGACTTCTTCAATTTTGAATGGAACTTCTTCTGTATTCTTCTGTATTGCAACAAACATTACGTTAATGTAGAGATGAAATTGTATTTTTTGTCGCTGTATGCAACAAAACCAATTTCTTGGTGGAAAAGGGGAAGGATCCAGTATGTTACCTACTTAGATGGAGCGCCAGATCATTGAGCTTTAGCCAAGAAGTTATGAGCCGTCCCTTTAGCGCGCGCGCGAACGATGGAGTCTATTCGAGGGGTTCTGATGCCAGTACGCTTCTGGAACGTCTACCTATGGGCATGCAACGGTGACATATCGACCATTAGGTATACACAAAATGGTTGCTCACTGGTTGGTTGATTATTGGACTGCGTTATTGTATAAAAATGAGTCAGCCAGTTTCAAAAGTATTTATTTATTTATTATGATTAGGTGATCATACAGTGAAATTGAGTTAAAAAAATATTAACAACGTCTGCAATTTAAGTTACGCATGCGTATATTCAGAAATTTGATTATTTATTTATTACCTATAAATATTTCTAACCTATCGTGGTTAAATTTAAGATAAAAACAATTTCAAAATGTGGCAAATATGTTTTAAAATATAACGAATTTTTCTGAAAAAGACAGATGGTATTAGTTAATTGTAAAATACGTTCTTTTATTGTCCTTTTAGGTAAACATAAGCAACGTATGGATTCTGCCCCAAGAAGGCTTCCCAGTATTTTACCGCTACTTTCGGGACCACATATCCTGGTATGAGGCTGATGCTGTTTGCCAGTTTCACCATGGAAACCTTGTTACTGGTGAGTCAATGAACATTTATTTTGCCATGTCAAATGAGATTTACTTTAAGATAAATAATTTTATAAGTGTATGTAGCTTGTGATCTCGTAAAAAGTATAGGTATTAAACAATCTTGCTATTTTAAAGTTTGTCTATGCATATATTAATGATAATATTCTATTTTACTAATATTTTCCTTTATATAATATAAAAGATAAATCTATATAATCAAATCTTCTAAACTGGTCCCGAAACTTGATCGTATAGTCCCGTATCCATGGGGGTCGTAATGCCTCTTCAACCTCCCTTACGCACGGGACGCACGGTAAAAGCTTAGATTTGTAAGGAATTATAATATGACACCGAATATGAGATTTGGTTTTGCATTGGTTTTTGGCAACATTTTTTTTTATTTGAATATGAATATTGAATATTTGATTTTTTTATATTTGAATATGCATTTGTAATATTTCATCATTGTATCCATATTATTTGTAATATGTTTAGTAACTAGCTTTTGAAGTAGAGCCTCTACCCCTCCCCTGTTGGCAGCTAGGTTGACGTTTGGCACCTCAGCGCCTAAAGCGACGCCAAGCTATACAACGGTGAACAGTGTTTATGGTCAACATAAGTTGTAGTAGTTAATACCATTTCAACATTTGAAAATACTTTAATTATTATGAAACTCAAAAATACTCTATTCTCTTGTAGTTCACATAAGAATAAGTCTGGCAGATTCTCGAATATTCTCGAATAAAATACTCTCTAATAACATAGATTTAACCCTTATTGAGTCGATTCCATTACGAAATTCCAAGCAGAATAATGAGATCCAATGGCATGGTTTATCTGAATAAATCCTATTTTCCCCTATTTATAGAATTTGTAATATATTTAACACCAATATCGTCTAAATTGTTTTTTTCATTATCTTAGTCTTGGTAATGCATAATGCCAATGCACCAATGCCTTTTACCAATGCAGTCTTCATAAATTTAATATATTTTTTGTTATATTTCTTTACATTTTGTTATCGTTCATCATTTAAAGTAGTTTTATAGATATTTTATATTATTTCTTGCATTATCATCTAACTATATTTAATAGTCAATCCCTAGTTCAAATATTATTTAATATGTCACATGGACTTTGAATAATCCATTTTTTTTACAATTTCTCTAACAATGTTAAAAAGCATCGAGTTATCGTGAATATGTGCAATAAGATACGAGTAAATTTACAGAACTAACCAAATTTCTAATATTGTATCCAATCTGACACAACAATTTTAGTAATTTTGCAAAAGATTCTAAGGCACCTGAGGGTTGAGGTGATTCGAATGATTCACCTATTCACAATAACCATTAATAATAAATGAATTTGTTTAAAGTCCTAGCAACGTTTGAATCAATTTACATTTTCTTTATTGTGTAAAATATCTATTAGGTAACCACATTAAATAAATGCTCAAAATCAGTGGACGTACGTAGTTCAGTTTGCGGTAAAAAGCATATATGCTATCGAACATAAGCGGGCGGCAGCATCCTCGTACTATATCGAAGCTAGCGATCGCTTAAAGTGTTTTGATTTGTCGAGTGGAAAGCTCTGTGCCCGCTTTGTGGAAGGCTTTGTATAGAATTCTCAAGGCTCGATTGAAACATTCTTGGAAGCTTGCATCGATACGGTACATATTTTGGTTTCTTTTGTGATATATGCGTACAAATGTCGATATCTAAGTTAAATAATAAACAATACCCACATTACTTTAATAAGATGCTCTAATTGGGATAATTTATGAAATAAATTGATTATACGTATTCAATGTATGCCCACTACATGACTAAAGATGGTTTCAAATATTTGTGCTTAACCCGGTTATTTCTCCATTTAAATGCTGAAGTGTTGTGACTCCTATTTGTAGATATAGAAGAAAAATAGTATAGGATATCGTATTAACTACTAACTATCCAGGCTTAGAATTAAAAAGTTAAATTTCTACTTTCTATTTCCTATTAAAATGTAACTACATAGACATTTATTTTAAATTATATCGTATATTCATTATATTCGTAACTATATAGCCGATCAGATTTATAAATGTACTTGAATATATTTTCAAATATTAGTTTATAATTATTTTATTAAGCAAACATTTTTTGCCCTGAACACATTTATAAAAAGCTTTAATTTTCCTTTTAAGCTTATCGATAAAACAGTTCTCCAAATTTTGTTTATAATATAAATAATAGTCCTATCTGATTTTTCAATACCTAACTGTAATTTCATGGGGATATTTTGTTTTTTGGTTTGAATTTCAGCTACCAAATTACATAGGCCTTTGTAAAAATGTAAAAGTTGTAAAAATGATTTATGTGTTACGATACTGAAATATAACGGATGATAAAAATAGTAATTTCTGCTATTGTATCATTTAAATCTATTCTAATACAGTTTGCGACTGTATTAGAGGACACAAGAGGACAAAGGAAGCGGCTCATTTCGGTGCAAGCGCACTCATAGAGCTACAATTGGCGCGTCGCGGCCACCTGCCCCAAGGGCACTGTGCCACTCTCGCAGAAATCGTCAACTTTTTGATCCCGTTTTAATTCCTATGCTCCTATGCTAGAATGCTACTCAGAATGTGTCTGATATGGTATCGTTTTAAGGCCATAAATCAACACCATAACAGTAAGCAAAAAAAACAGCTTTCGACCGTTCACGACCATTTCTTATATAAGGTTGAAAACTAGGCCCTACGGGCGATTTTAATGGCGCCATTATCTTAAAACATATTTTCTAGTTTATATTTTTATGTTATTATTCGGGGCGCATTTAACACCTAAGCGTGTACTAAAAAAATATTTAAATTACGTCGATTCTAATGTTACGAAACAAGTTACAAAACTATCTTTCATTTATTTATCCAAAAACCCTTTTATCCAACAGCGGTATTAGGTATAACGTGACTCTATCAATAGCAATAGTTAGGTATATTCTATTAGGTAACTAGGTTCTAGACTATTTTCTTCATAGTTCGCAAAATAAAACAGAGCCCTCTGTGCATTTTCAGAAATATAACAAGGGTTTTTTTTCTTGTTACCAAAACTGTTTCCCTATTTTGATTCTTCAGTAAAAATACATAATATAAATTGCCCATTTTTTTAAGACACGACATGTTTTACTCTTAAAAATAATATATAATAATATAAAATATTTATTATGAAAAAGTTTTTCACCTATGCGTTTCTATTCGGTTTAATATGCAAATTGTGTGGTTCTAATGCCGACTCCAGCAAACCTAACTCTATACAGTGCTGGTTATCATAGAATTGCTGCACAATTGCAAATTGTATGGTAATTGCATTTAATATGTGCTGATTACTGCTTGGTAGTTTATATGTATGTTGCCATAACTAGCCTGTATATAAATACGTAAGGTTTAATAATATGTTTTATTACACAATTTATACTATTATAAATCTGTTTTGTTATATCGTTTCCACTTATACAAAAACTCCAAAAAAAATATTTATGGAAAATATATTCAAGCATTTTGATTTCTAATATAAACTTGAGTAATACTGTAGGAAAGTATTATGACTCAGCTAATTTGTTTGTGTAGTGCGGACTGAATACGTGTTTGATCGCATACTGTATGAAAACTCTAATTCCATTAATGTCGACATGAAGGGAACTTAGACAAAAATGGTAGCAAAGTAATTCGCATTTGTAACTTAAGTTTATGATTTAAATATTTATATTGAATGTTTATTAAAAACATAAGCTTAGTTTAACAAAATTACCGATTAAACAATGTCATTACGAAGAAAATTGTAAATACAAATCTAAAAAAAATATCTGTACTCGCCACTGTGTGTGTTTATTACTAAGACTTTTATTAAAATATTTCACATGTCATAAAAACACTTCGGGATAATAAATACTTCATCATAAGAGCCGCTGAAACGTTGTAAAACCGCCCGCAGGCTTTTTACGAGGCGCGTCTGAGGTAATTCTAGCGACAGAATTTTTAATGACTTTCATTAGGACAGGCAGCGAGTCTGCAATGTCTCGCGGGCCAAATTGATGAGAACGAATTTTCCTGTTGGCAACTTCTCAAATTTAAATCGCCCGCGTAATTAATGCTTCGGTTACGACCCATTTTTTTGACAATGAATTTCCCTTGTGTCCTTTTTTATGTTGTATGTATAAAAGGTGCAAAGGAATAAAATTGAACAGCTCATTGTGTGCATAAATGGTAAAAGTAATGCTTAATAATGTAAAAATAATAATAATCTGAAAAGTTTCATCTGTTATTTGTGTGGTCATTTTTCTTAAGACATTTTTCTAATTACTTTCTTTTTGGAAAATATAAGACTTACACTTTAGGAAAAATAAAAAAAAAAATAAGAATTCTTGAATACTTTTCACAAACATTACGAAAACGAAATCGCCGTAAGTAGGACCTATTATCTGGTGCTAGCTTTAATAAACCAACCAATTTTTGTATTTATTTTGTATTTATTTGTTAAGAATGTTTCGCTTGTTCGTTTGCATAACCTAACCTAACTCAGCATTGCCAGTACTTCACCAATTTCCAATGAAGTAAATAGCTATTTTTAAATTTGTTGCACTGATCTACAGAAGTTGTAGATCAGTGCAACAGTGTATCACCTATAACAGTGTAGGCACCTATAACATATTTTCTGCATATGTATTTATTATATTTTAATAATAAATAACGTAATATTATTTATTATTTTTATAATATATGTATATATATATATATATAATATAATATATATATTTATATATATATAATATTTTAATAGAAAGAGAGATACTATAATAATTTAAAATAAATTATTATAGTATCTCTCTTTCCAGTCCCCAATTAAAGAGGTGCCGTTTTACGGTGTGATTCCATCTAAAAGGGGTTTTTGATCGGTTATAAAAAATAAATTTTAAGTACTGTATTGCTGTACCTACTCTAAGTAAAGAACGTTTCAGTACTATATAAATCCTTTGATTTAAACCAAAATTTAATTTAATCGATTAGTTTATGTTACGTAACCTAATTCTATTCCCAGATTAAATCATAATATTATTCAGATCCAGTTTATGGCAAATTGTAACGTTCGTATGCTCAGTCTCGAACTACAACCGTGTGTGTCTTCGTGGGTCATTTATTAAGTAAATATTACACTTGGACATAAGCTTACATTTTCCTACCCCAGTTGAATATTAAATGTTATATATTTTTCCCTGCGGGATACAAAACATTCTGGTCACGAGAATAATAATAATACATTTTCAAACATTCTGAAAATCTAAGCAGTACATTTGCTTGTATGAACGGGACGGCAATAGGAATTCTGGGCACGTCGTGAACAAGAGATAGGCGCTGACTTTATATTTTGCGATTCTAAAGAGAATAAATAAATACCAAAGCGAAAAGGAATAAGGAACTGGGGTGAAAAGGAAAGCCGATATCACTGTCTCTCCTAATTTCAACTTTCTTTCAAAGCATCTGCTCTTTTCCATCTAAATACGAGCAGGAATATCAAAATCGATGAATTTAAAGTAGGTTTGTCACTTCGCAGACTGGCTTATGTGCACATTGCGAGGATGGTTGTGAACACGCGTTTGCGCGATTGGATTTCAGCGCACGCGGACCCGTCATATCCTGTCAGATAACACATGACATGTCAGATAACATAAAACCTAGCAACCGTCATCAAAATAGTTGAACTTTACCAGCTGTCAGGGATCCAGTTTCTTATTTGTATTAGGTATTATTATTTGGTGAAAAAAACAAAATGATTGAAACATTATTGAAATGCAAATCACTATTCGCGAAGCAAATCCAAAATCTTCAGTGATGTATGCCGTATGTACGATCACTTCCCTACAATGTTAAAAAAATCTTATTAGTAGGTAGATTTTTTAAATGAATACTTTAAACACTGATATGATAAATATATATGCGTATATACATTTAAGTATGTTTATGTAATTATTAAATAATCCAATATATAAATAAATATAACTAGAAATATTTACAAAAATAGGAAATTGTTGTAGTTATTTTGCTAATATAATTTTGCAAACAAAATAGATCACATTGATATCAAACCGATGGATACCGATTGGGACAATGGTTGTCCTATTAAATTCTGTTTTAACTTAGATGGAAATATTGACTGATTACTGTTTAATTAACTAGGCTCGACGTTTACCTTTAAACTACATAGAACGTGGTAAGTTTTATGGTATTAGACTACTAATCCCGAATTCTTGGGTCCACACATTCTAGTCATGCGTTTTTTAACTTTTTATCGCCCATTTTCCCTACTCTCTAGCACAAGCAAATTCAACGAATCTGAATCGAGCCCAAAATAATTGTATATAACAATTAGAACAAACATAGCCTATATACACAAAGACGTAAAGAGTGTGCTTAGGCGCCATTTACTATATTATTTATTTTTTTTTTAATGAAATGAACATAGAAATCTCATAACACGCATTTCCATTAAAATCTCGAGGAAAATTTAAAAAAAAATGTAATATTTATAGCCACATAAGTACAAATAATGTAAAAGTATATTATAAATTAATTTCAATACTTACTTGTATGATCTAAATGGATAACAGGTAATTCCTCAGAACCATCTGTGCCTCTATCTTCAAGCCGATCGTTTGTGCATGAACCTTGTTCGCGCAGTATGAAAATGCAAGCGAAATAAGGCACCCCCAGCCAAACCCCCCTTCTTTGTTCTGTGAAATCAGCAGCTAAGAGCATTCGGCAATTAAATGACAGCGCAGTATGAAAATACCTGCGAAATAAATTCACCTCTGAATTACTATGGGGGCGATCAATACTCAATCTAATTTCCCGCTAAAGTCGACAGCGCAACGGAGAAAGGCGAATGGAACGCCGGTGAAAAAACCGTTACAATCCAAATTCAGTTTATTGACATAAATTTTTGCGGCCGACCTCTCGCTGTCCGCGCGGTTTGTCGCTCTTTATGGCCAAAAATTTGAATTGTAACGGTTTTTTCACCGGCGTTCCATTCGCCTTTCTCCGTTGCGCTGTCGACTTTAGCGGGAAATTAGATTGAGTATTGATCGCCCCCATAGTAATTCAGAGGTGAATTTATTTCGCAGGTATTTTCATACTGCGCTGTCATTTAATTGCCGAATGCTCTTAGCTGCTGATTTCACAGAACAAAGAAGGGGGGTTTGGCTGGGGGTGCCTTATTTCGCTTGCATTTTCATACTGCGCGAACATTCCCCCCCCCGTACTTAGACTGCATCTACAGTACTCTCTCGTGTCTGCACTTCGAGCGGTATGACTTTGTTGACTGGTCGTTTCATTGTGCCTGCTCTTGTTCTGATTTCTACTACTCGCACTTGATCGTCTTTGCCGGGGTATGTATTGATTATGATGCCCCTTGGCCACGCGTTGCGCGGTAGGTTATTGTCTGCTATCAGCACTAGATCGCCCTTCTTCAACTGCAGTCCCTACTTGTGCCATTTGGTCGTTTGGTTCAGTGTGGGTAGATATTCCTTTACCCATCGGTTCCAAAACATGTCCGCTAAAGCTTGAGAAATCCTCCATTGCTTCTTAGAGTCAAAATCCTCGCTGTTATGCTCTCCCATTACCATGTGCCCTGATGACGCTCCAATCAGGAAATGATTTGGCGTCAAGCTTTCATCATCTTCGTGATTCAATGACACTTGTGTCAGTGGTCGGCTGTTCACCATATGTTCGACTTCAGTGAAGAGTGTTGCCAGGGCTTCTTCTTTAGGAGCCCTTTCTTTTAAGGTGCTACTTAGTGCAACCTTCACGGAGCGCACCAATCTCTCCCATGAGCCCCCCATATGGGGTGAGGCTGGTGGTATAAAGTGCCAGGTTATACCACGCATGGAAAGGTCCTCTTGCATTCGTGTATGGTCGATTTCCTCTAGGGCTTTCCTGATCTCGTTGTCAGCTCCCCTCAGGTTAGTACCGTTGTCAGAATACATGTGCCTTGGTGTGCCCCTTCTGGCTGCCATCCGGCGGATGGCCATTATGGCTGAGTCTGTAGACAAAGACGCTGCCAATTCCAGATGAATTGCTTGCGTGCTTAAGCACGTGAATAGTACCCCATATCTCTTCTCATGACGCCTCCCGATGGTTACATCATAGGGTCCAAAGTAGTCACATCCGCAGTTCGTAAATGGTCGGATGTGGTGTGCCATTCTCACCTGCGGCAGCTTTCCCATCATTTGAGCAGGTGCCTCATTTTTTCGCACCTTGCATTGTTGGCAGCTTCGCACGATCTGACGAATTGCGGATCTGGCGTTTAAAATCCAGAACCTTTGCCTTAGTTCGTTGAGCACTCTCTCGTGCCCGTGGTGCAGGGACTTCTCGTGCGCGTGTTTGATTATCAGACGCGTATATTGATCTTTGGGATCCATAATTGCCGGCTTTCTCGTTTCAATAGGGATGTTCTCTGCCAAGCTTGTGCGGCCTTCCATCCTTAAAACTCCGTCCTCATCGTTATACGGCATGAGTAGTTTCAGACGGCTGCTAGGGTGTATGGCTCGCCCTTCCGCTAGGGCTTTCAATTCGGCTGGGAAGTGATTCCGTTGGCTGGATTTTATCCACAATGTTTCAGCTTCGTCCACATCATTAATATTCAGTGGTCCGTCCACTGGTTGCTTCCTGCAGCGTTTGATAAATCTCAGGCACCAAGCCGTCGCTCGCACCAGGCGTATCCAGGATGAGAATCTACTGATTTTTGGTAGGCTGTCAGTATGTTCATGAGCCTTTACTTCGGTATCTGGTTCACACAGATTGGACAGGTTCGTCGGAAAGCTTTTTGATAGCGACCTCCTTGCCTGTCCCTGTGTTTCCCCTTCAACCTCAACGTTTGTCATCAGTACTATTTCTCTTCTGATTTCCTCCTCAGTCGTTATCGGCTTGGAGGGCTTTGCTACTGGCCATTGACTCTCGGGCAGACGCAGGAATTCTGGCCCGGCGAACCATCGTGAGTTAGGTTTTAGGTCAATGGGTGCGTTATCACGCGTTGCTTCGTCTGCAATATTTTCTTTCGTCGGCACCCAACGCCAGTCGTCGGGAGTCGTCACTTCATCTATTTCACCGAGGCGGTGTGCGACGAACGTTTTATAGTTTCTGGGATCTGAATGTATCCACTGAAGTATGGTCTTGGAGTCACTCCATATTACTAATCTCTCGATCTTAAATTCATGTGCTTCTTTGATAGCGGTCGCTAGCCGGCTGGCCAAATGTGCTCCTTGTAACTCGAGTCTTGGGATGCTCATGGGTTTTAATGGGGCAACCCGAGTTTTACTCGTTACAAAACTGACCTTCACTCCTGCATCAGTTTCCTGTCGGAAGTAGGCCACTGCCGCATAAGCTTGTTCGCTTGCGTCGCAGAAGATGTGAAGTTGCACTGCTTTATTAGCCTGGAGTTGGTACCATCGCGGGATTTTGATGCCCGAGATCGCCTTCAGCTCCTCCATCCATCTCGCCCATTTTGCGTTTGCTGCGTCGCTTAGTTTTTCGTCCCATGACGTGCCCGTACGCCATACATCCTGCATTAGGATCTTCGCTTTTATCGTGAATGGGGACAGCAGTCCCAGCGGGTCGAATACTGACATTGTGATACTTAGCATCTGTCTTTTCGTTGGTCTGACAACTCCGGTCAGCACCATTGGAGGCACTCTGCTAAACTTCAAGTCAAACGACAGCTCGTCTTCTAGGTGATTCCACTGCAACCCGAGCACCCGTTCGCTCGGCAATGTCGCCCCCTTTTCCGATGTGATGTTCAGCTTTACGCTCGACTTGGAGTGTTTCTCCACGGGCAATATTTCCAATACCTCGCTGTTGCTGCACGCCCAGTTACACAAGTCAAAACCTCCCTCACTGTGTGCTCCTGACACTTGAGTTATCAATTCTTTTGCAGTCGCGACGTCATCCACGCTATCTAAATAGTCATCCATATAGTATTTAAAAAGTATCGGGCCGACTGCCCGAGGATATTTGTTGGCCAACTCCTTGGCATTAATGTTCTTCGTATACTGGGCTGAGCAGGGAAATGATTTCGCCCCGAAGATCATTGACTGCATCACCAGCGTTCGCGGCTCGACGTCCAGGTCCATTCCTCGCCACAGGAACCTTTGGGAGTCCTGGTCCGCTTCATTGATCTTGATCATGTGAAACATTTCCTTGATGTCAGCTGTGAAGCCAATTGCTCTCTGCCTGAAGCCAAACAATATTGTTAACAAAGAATTATATAAGTCGGGTCCTGTCTCTAGCTTATCGTTAAGACAGGTTCCCATCACCTGCGCTGCAGCATCGAAGACAAGCCTCAGTTTGCCCGGTTTATTCGGGTTCGTAACGTAGAAGTGTGGGAGGTACCACGTTCGTGGTCCTTGTTTGGAACTCTCTTCTTCAGATAAGTATCGGGCGAAGCCCTTCTCGAGGTAGTCGTCAATCTTTTGACTGTACATCTTCTTCAATTCGGGATTTTTGTTCAGTGTTCTTTCCATACTCCGTAATCGTGTCAGGGCGTTGTGCCTACTGGGGGGGAGCTGCACCTCATCCGTGCTCCAGAGCAACCCCGTCTCCCACTGATTCTCGGCGATTTTTCTCGTCGTCCGTGCTAATGTTCCATTGGCGCGAGCACACCGTTGTTGGTCACGTTCCCTGGCGACGGTTCCCAGAGTTTCAATCTTGAAGCTTTCTTTAATTAATTCGTGTAAACTCAAGTCATTTTCGAATGTGCCATGGCACATCATATGGACGTTATTCAGGGGCTTTGAGGTTTGTGGCAGTCTGCCGTGTACCACCCATCCTAATTGTGATAATGTCGCAACGGGCGCGTTCCTCTTCGCCCTTCGAATCTCCAATGGAATTATTAAGTCCCAATTGTCTTGACCGATGAGCAGCTGAGGTCGTCCTCTTATATTCTGAACGGGTAGGTCGGCCAGATGTGGCCATCTTCGTTTTAGGCCCTCGATGTCCACATCGTGCACTGGCAACTTAAGATTGTTGATGGTCCTTGCTCGCTTGACTGTTGTGTAAGTGTCTTTTCCCTTTCCTCGCACGGAAAAGTTTACCATCTCAGAATTGGTCTCGGTGGTACGCATTTCTCCTGCTCCGTTGAGTTTCAGGGTCATTCGCTTCCCTTCGGCTCCGATCGACTCGGCAATGTGTTTGTCCAACAATGTTACCGTCGAGCCTTCATCGAATAGGGCCAGTATGTTAGCCGTACCCTTCGTACCTTTCACCGATACTTCGCCGACTCTGAGGAGGATCTTCTGGCGTCATGCAGTCCAAGCGTTGGCACACGCATCTGTGTCCACGCCCTTCGAGGTCGAAGGTTGGGGTTCCTTCTGTTTTGACGCTTGTGGCTTGAAGTTTTTTCGCTGCGGCTTATGTATAGGTTTCGGCCCCTGAGGGTGTAGCAATTTATTATGCTTGACTTGGCATCCCGCCACTCCGCAGGGGGTCTGCAGGCACTTTTGACTGGAGTGTCCTCGCTTCATGCAGTTGTAGCATACCCTCTTGTTGTAGGCCCAATTACGCCTGTCGATTAAAGAGATTTGCTGTATCGTCCGGCATTTCGCGGTCGTGTGTCCTTTGCGTTCACAATATTCGCAATAGTCCGATTTTTCAGCCATATTCAGGACGAATTTATGTCTAAATTGCTTATTAGGCATTTTAGGTCTGCGGGGAAAGTTCCTCTTCACTGCTATTCTTGAAACTTGACTAATAGGTTTGTCTGTGTCATGGTCGTGGCTATGGCCTGCTGCATCAGTCAGTGTGGTCAGCCATTTTCCGAAGTGTTCCATAGAGCCTTGTCCCTCTATTGCGTGGAGTTCCATATACTGCCACCATTGAAATCTCAAATATGGTGGAAGTTTGTCGGACAATTCCCTGAGCATTATCGGATTCTGTAAGTGCCCTTGTTGATTTGCGTTTTGTAGAGTCACTATCAGGTTCGTGACTTTAATTCCAAAGTCCATCAATTCGCTAGGCTTAGCTAAACCTTTCACTGCTGGAATATTCCGCGCTTCATTGACCATTAGGTCTATCAGATGTCCGGGCTTTCCGAAGCGACGTTCTAGTGTCCTCCGTATCTCCGGTACATGGTTGGGATTCAGCAACATTGCCGAAACCGCCTCCCTGGATCGGCCCTTTAGGCATTTCTGAAGTCGCAATAAATTCTCATAGTTGCTGAAACTACACATTTCTGTTGACTGATCGAAATGCGCTGCAAATACTGGCCACTCCTTAAGATTTCCATCAAAATGCGGCAGATCGCGGCTTCCCGCCTGTCTTGCCATATAGGTACGAACCGTGCGTTCTTCCGACCCATTCGCCTTTTCCGACATCTTTTCGATGGCCTTGGTTAACTTGTCGAGCGAAGATTCTGGTACTGATGCTGGCTTACTGGTTTCCAACCAGTCGCGCACTGCGTCGGCCTTGTTTCCCATAGGGATCACCGCTGGTTCTTGGTCTTCTTCATCATCCGTCAGGGCCTCCACCTCGCGCAACATATCCTGCTTGTGTTGCAGATATTCCAGCTCAATTCGCGCCTTTTCATCGGTCCTCCTTAGTTCGATTTGCTTGCGCTCTTCAGCAATCTTCATGCTCTCTTCAAATTTTCGTTTGCGACCGCTGCTAATAAGGGATCGCACAGATTCCCTCCTTGAGCCTTGTTCAGATCTGGCGGATGTCACGTACGAATTGGCCCCACTGGCCGGCTCCATTGGGCGACATGATAATGGGTTTTTTATTTTTGCTGGGGGGGTCTTCGACATAGTCTTTTCTGCTATTGCTCGCCTTACTTCGTTCAATTGAGCTTGCAGTGCTCCTCTGCGCTCATTGCTTTTCATAGACTTGGTCGCATTGACCTGATTGTCTTCGTTGTCGCTCATTCCGCGCTCCTAACCTTTCATCTAACAATTGACCGGGTCTGTGGATTAGTTCACTGGTTCGGATCCGGCTCGAAGGACCAATGTTCGCTGCCGTCGTCGCGGCCTGCGACTGGGTGTCACACGTGGTGACCGAAAGGAGGCCGGTGTCACTGAAATTGCCAATATCGTAATTATTCGGATACCGCGGTGTTGACCTTACCGACCTCCCCATAACAAAATGTACTGTACCGTACCATAGTTTCCTACCCGTCAATTGTACCTTTATGAAAGTGTATCATCGGAGAATGTTACATAGATCCACATCAATGTATCCACGAATATTCAATGAGAAACAGTCAGTCATGGGTTCATGCTATTTAGTTATAAAATAACCAGCTAGTATTACGGCAACTGTCATAGGGGCGATAGGCGTTCAAAAAATTTTTATTAAATTTCCAGTCCATCCCACAAACTCTCCTGTACGTGTCCTCACTGAGTGACTGCATGCCAACGTGTGAGGGGTTACTAGCCCTGTCCCACACATTTAGGTCTGCCCCTTTGCATCAGGACAAACTACCGAGTAACTCGGCTACAGCTAATGCTTGTATCGATTTGCAATCGTTAAGCGGAAAAGCGTAATTTCATCAATCAAGAATTCAACATGATTGGATGCATTCTCTCCAGTTAATTTTCATAAAACAATCGCACAACTTTTCGTTTGCGTGACGAGCCGGTTTGGGATACTACCGTGGTGCGGCTGCCCTCCCCGGCTCTACTTATTTATCTTTTGCTTCTACTTTGCAAGTTGGCAGAACACTTGTTATGGGGAGGTCGGTAAGGTCAACACCGCGGTATCCGAATAATTACGATATTGGCAATTTCAGTGACACCGGCCTCCTTTCGGTCACCACGTGTGACACCCAGTCGCAGGCCGCGACGACGGCAGCGAACAAACCTGTTCACTTAAGATGAAATAGAATTGCATGTACGAGTACGTCAAGGTTTTCATCTCCGCAGACTGAATATTGAAGCCATTTTCTGGAGAGCGATTTCGCCGCTCGCGGCGGCGTCGACGTTTGAGATATCAGCCCCATAAATCCCACCTTAAAAGGAAATTTCTCTACATTTCTCGACGTGAGATGAGAATTCAATAGCTGCAACAAGAACTATTTTATTTAACATGGTGTCATTATGAAAAAGTATATTATATATTAAAACTCGTTCATGTAACCGTATGATTAGTAAAAGCAAAGGACTCAAAATATTCTCAATAACAAATATTCAAACGAATTTTTTTTTAATCTTTTAGATATAGATTTTATGTTTAATAAACCAATTGCGGATTTACCTTCTCTTTGAATACTACCAAGTTATGGGAAAAATTAACTTCAATTACCTTTTTTTGTAAATAGGAAAGTATGAGAAATACTACAACACAACCTACAACCAGGTTGTCCAGATTAATTTGTATAAAAATTTAGTGGGTCGTTAGGCATTACCTAATTTAAAAACACGAAATAGGTAAAGTTAACGTTTGAAGGCGTAATAATTTTACTAATAACGCGGGGGTCGGAGTAATAGTTTTTGTTTGGACGCGAGAGACAAAGAGAGGAAATTCAAAGGTAAGGAAAGTTGTTGAGTCGATGACGTCACTGGGCGAGCTCATTACTCACGATTGGACTGGGGGCGCGTTTGCCTTTCAACTAACTGAACATGACTTTTTAACACGTTATTTGTTCCAGAGCGTTTAGGGAAAAGTTGCGTCGCACATCTGCGTGTGACGCTTTGTACCATTAATTAGCAAGGATATTACGTAAAAGTTTTATTTTTTCCATCTAAGTAAAATATCATTTGTGATTCAAATTTTGTATTTTTATAAAGACAATATTTAGGATGCGTGCTCAAGACAATAAAAAAAATAATACGCTAAAATATATTTCCTAAACAAAGGTTAAAAATATCGTTAAACGGATGAAAGGTTAGCTTCAAATTGAATGTTTGCGTCCAACCTTTCAACTCGAAAAGATGCTATTGCTGGTCGGATATTATAGATATACATGTATAACATTAAAGTCAACAGTTCGATGAAAGCTCAAATATCATACTCAAATTTCAAAAATATGAAATGTGAATATAATATATTGTTATTCAGGGCAAATAATTTACTACTACTAAACAATATTATATAAGCAGTTGATATTATATTCAGACATTCTTGTTTATTTGCTATTAGAGTGAATCGTTACTGTAACTTATACATTATGTGTGCTCAATAATAGTTATATTTTTGTATTACTATCTAGAATTAAAAGTGAATTGTAACGGTGAATGTAAAAAAATGGTCGCGGTAAATTATTTATGATTTATGATATATTATTTTGATGTTGGAATGGAATCTATTTTTTTTTTTGTTTTTTTTTAACACGATAAGATAAGGTGAGTAAAAAAAATATATTTTTAATGGATCTAATTTAGTCATGTAGGATAGAATTCTAAAATATTAGAATTGTTTTTTCTTTTTCTTTCCAGTTTCGATATCGGTGAAACCGTGAAATACGAGTACGAGCATCAAATAATTACAGAACAAAATAATTTAAACATATTTCATAATTATTATTATCTGTATTTTACACGCCTGGTTTCCAGCAGATAAGCCTCGGGCTGGGCTGGTACATAAAATAAAATAAATGTAAATTTGTTGAATAAACCAGATAAATAAATAAATAAATGTTTTGACGCTCGTTTATGTAAACAAATCCTTGAGGTAATTTATTTTACCCTTTATTTTGACATAATTTACTGTTAAGTCATAAATTATTGTATCCTTAACTCGTACATTTTTTTAATGGCAATATCTCAACTCAATAATTAAACTATTATATCTGTTTCTAGAGACAGATAATTTCTATAGATACTTTCCTATTTTCAAAATAAAGGTAATTGAAGTTAATTTTTCCCATAACTTGGTAGTATTCAAACAGAAGGTAAATCGGTAATTGGTTAAAGTATGTGGTTTATTAAACATTAAAATGTACATCTAAAAGAAAAAAAATATCGTTTGAATATTTGTTATTAAGAATATTTTGAGGCCTTTATTTTTCATAATCATTCTGTTTAATCCTGAAATAGATTACGTATGGAATAGTGGTAAGCACGCTATTATTAAGGTGTTTCCGTTCAACTAGAGATGTCTTTGAGGCATTTTAAATCAGGATTGACCTTATCGATGTCCAAAAACAATGAATAGCTTAGCGGTTTGTAATCGTACGTAGAGGGCCAAAATATAAGATATTTAATTTCTGAAAATACCATGGAAACTACCTATAGTTGTATCCCAGTTAAGCAATATCACACAAAGAATAAGCAGTTAAAAATCCCTAAGTTACTATATTCATGGTCATTCCTACAATAATAAAAGCTTATAACAGAAGCGTCATCAATCATTAAACATCTTGATGACGTTGTGCTTTTTGCTAACACAATGTCTTGATCGAAACAAATATGACATCGCCCCATCGCCCGTTCGTATATGGCTGTGTTAAGTGCCTTTTACCTATTTTATGTACTACAAGACTAAAATAGAAGCCCATTAATAATGGGCCAGATTGGAATAAATATATAAACATATTACCGATTAGTTAGATGGGGTAACTGCAATTTCCATCGTAAACTCATTTGTTATATAAAATGAAAGCACAAAAATCCTGTGACCCTAACAAAAAATGTGCATTGCTGTCACTTCAGCGAAAATACCGAAAAGTGATTTATGGCAGACAGGTAAGGCGTGTCTATAGCGTGCATAATGAGCCAATATATACAGTGAGTCCTAAGACCATTCTCGATAAAAAAAATAGCTAAATGGTCCTGCGAGTTCCAATATTATTTCTTTAGACGTTATACATATAAAAATTCATCATGGTCACCGAGAAAAAAAAATGCATACTTTACGTGAAAATAGTAAAAAGATTATGTAATAATAATGTATTTAGTGTGAGCGCTCAGCTGTCGCCGTACGCCGTAACGGTGTCAAGGCTATTATCGATCGGCGCTGCATCGGAATTCGCACGCTGACCGAAATAAAAAATATAATAAATTAAGGATGTTTTTTTTTTCTCGTCTTTTTTGTGTATATAACAAATTATTTCAAAAATGCGATATGGATCGTCTTGAGCTTTCGATTGATAATATTCGCACGTAAATCCGACTAGAATTGAAAGAGATCTTTAGTTTACAATCTGAAAGGTGTTTTCCTTTATGTATATAGATATTGTATAGCGTTTGTTGCCTCGCCATTTTGTTATCAAACTTCCGTAAGCTACGTGGGCCTGGGGGAGAAGTGAGGATGCTTTTGACTATAAGACATTCTATCGATAGGATATAACATTCTATGCTGTGGCCTTAGTAGCCGAGGAAAGAACGTTCTGCTCCAGATGATGGATTGTCCTCGCGTGTACTCGCGGTGATATACCAGCAAGACTAAGAATTTAATTATTCACTATACAACTTTTCTGAGGCACTTATGATAATATAATACGTTTAAAAAAATCCGACCCCAGTTATTTCACAAATCGCGCAGCACCTTGACTAATACATTCTTTGTATTAAACTGCGTGTGACTTATAACATCGTTCATAATCTGTTTGTTAATATTTTTTGCATTAATAAACAAGAGAATAATTAAATAAGCTACATTAGCGTAAGCTTTACATCTATACATTTGAAATACTTCCCACAACACATGCCATACCATAATAATAATAATTTGTCAACCAATCGATTATAATTAAAAAAAAAACGTTCATGCGTGACACATAATATTTATTTAATAAAACGCACTTAATTAGAATTCTGAAAGTTGAATTTATTGTCGGTATTTAATATTTTTGAAACAAATATCTCATTTCTTATGTCGACCAATTTATGGCTACGAAAGCGGAAGTTTAATCTGCAGGAAAGTGAATGAAGCTGAAAGAAAGATATGAACCGCAGCCCACCATCTTTGGAAACGAGGGGAATATTTTATAATGATCTTCGAATAAAATTGAAGGTAGATCATATTTTTTATGGCAACATTTAACATTTTTCCTGTAAATTGTGATCAAAACCATAAATTGTCACATTCGTTTAGTTTCGAGTGTAAGAAGCGGCAATCGAATTCCAATTACGATTCTTCGACTTTAAAAAAAACCGCAGCTATTGGTGTTAATATATCTAAACTCATTTGTTATATTATCGCAAAGATGTATTTCAAAACAGAAAGATCCTCGCCCACAAAATGTTTTATTTTTATTCTGCTATACTGCCATTTTTAATCTACTACTTAGTTTATAAAAATAATTTTGAGGGACAAATTCCAATCAAAGTATTTTGACCGGCTAATTGGTGTTTAAAAGTATTCAAAATTACTAAAACCATCCATCAACTATACCAAAAAACGAATGTACTAAATTATTGTTATTTTTTTTCAAAAAGTATAATAAATTTATTTAACCGAGAAAAACAGTGCCTTTTTAATTAGAATTTGTATTCATCGACACATTTGAGCAGTTAGTTCATTTAGAAATGCACAGTTTAGTTTTTTTTTTATTTAAAAATTAAATATACTTTGGAGGTAGCTATTCCTCCGGTGGTATAGGTGATTGGCAGGTGGTGCAATGAAGTTATTTTAAAGCCATTTTTTTTTCTTTTGCGTAGCTGGGAAGGGGGTCTTAATGGTTTGAAGATGCTACAGTTAAGCTGTAGTTGTTCTCAATAAATAAAATACTTTTATTATAATTATAGAATAGATATAAACTTATAAAAAAACATTTACTTTAAAAATATATCATAATGACAAAAATGATTATTATAAATTTTTAAAAACATTAAAAAAGTTTTTAAAAGTTACTATACTGATATTCAAATTGGTTTAGGATATTAAAGCTAGAGGCTTGAGGCTAAGATTTGACGTTTGTTTGTTGGATCTCTTTATTATAAATACCCGTATAGGAAAAAGTAATAGAATAAATTAAAACCTAATCTTTTAGTTATGTTTGAATTAACATACTTACTACATTAACATAGTAGCCATTTTCCTCCTAAAATTCCTTAAGTAACGACTTATCCTTAAGTGAATTCCTTAAGTGCTTAATTTATAGTAAAAACGTAATTTTTTTGTGTATTAACTAATTTCCACGTTAATTATTCCATAATAGCAAGTAAGACTAAATATTGATAACTAAAAGAATCTTTAAGATTCGGTTTTCAGCCCAGATTGCCTCGGGCGCCGCGTGTCGCTGTGCTGGTGTCGGGATTCCAGTCGAGGGATGAAGGGTGGGGTGTGAGGGGGTGGGGGGGGGGGGGGGGGGGGGGGGGGTGGGGGGTGGGGGGGGGGGGGGGGGGGAGGGGGGGGGGGGGGGGGGGGGAGAAAGGAGAGGGGCGACAACAGCGACTGATGAAGATTCTTAATGGTTTTCAGATTTATGATCCGACGACCGGAGGGAGGAATGGCGGACTGAGGGGGCGGTTTAACGCTAAGAATGTAATTGTGGCAATTTAGCGGGAGCCCGACACGCTATCCGCTGACGTTTATCTGCAATATATAAAAAGAAACAAAGAATAGCTATGCAATCACATAACACACATATGTTCGGTATCACATAACATACATATTGTTTAGTGGTTTGATTATTACATAAATCACTCATAAAATCATCTCATTTCATCACCATCCTTCATCGTAATCACAAACCCATTATTTTTATATTTTTTGTTTAAATATCATCCTTTACTTATTTCATCTAATTAGATGGTTACATAATATTTGACAATACTTTACACTAAAGAGGACAGGTGAGAGTTAAAAATGCATTTTTATAAAACTCAGCGCTGGGTTTAAACCGACATCCTGCGCTCTCAAGTACAGAACCTCTTTAGAACCTTTATAAATATTATGCTATCCAGCACTTTATCAAATTATTAAAAACTTATTCAAAAGTTTTCAATATTGTCAAAGATTGTGTCATTTATCTTTTCAGGCGATTTGCCGCTATTAAAAAACAATCATCAAATATAAGTCAAATAACTTTACAACTCAATTATACAATTATATAAATAATACGCACACAAATCATGTGATTTAATTTTACACTTTTACATTTCCATTATTTTTATTTTTTCATCAACTTCATACATAAATCACTCATAAAATCATCTAACAATAATAATAATAAACGGTAAAAATGTAACGAATATGACGTATAATGAATGAGAAGTGAATGGTTTAATGAATATTTACTAGAATGACTTACGTTCAACATAGGATATATGCAAATGGCTAAAAATAAAAAGAAAAGTGTAAAATATATGCATATTACGTGCAAATCGTTTAGATATAGTAAAAATGTATAATGTACGAGTATTTCTTAAATACCGCATTTAGGTGGTTTTTTTATGATTGAATGTTTTAAGTGAAAGTGCTATGCCGGGGAGGTTCTAGGTCCAGGGTTGATGGAAGTGAAATAAAGAAGTCTTCTCTGATGCTCTGGATCCTTTTATTCCTCACGCGGCAATTTATGTATTTGCATGTGTCCCAACAGGGGAACATTTCAATAACTTGTAAACTTAAAAAACTAATAACATTTGTAGAATAGAAATAACAGAGTAAAAGATATAAATAGTCAGGTACAGTTTAAAGTCGTCGGCGCATAATGCGCGCGGTGGCTTGCAAGCCTGTCGACCCGACTGACTGCCTGCGTCGCCGGCGCATCGCCCGTGCGCCGTTCCAATGCGCGCCTGCGCAGGTGCCTACCAATCAGATGCGCCCCCGCGGCGATCGCGCGTCACTGGCCAAAACGACGCTGCCAGCCGCAGTCCAAATATGTAGCGCCGCTACAGTGCAGTAGTGTGATTACTATAACCCTTGAGTTAAAAAATAACAATAAAAACACCGATTTTTGGTAGTGGGCCGATAGCGAATAGATAGTTTCTGACGAACATCTAACAAAGAGGCAAGGACCGTCGGGCTGTGTAGCCGAGCAGCGCCGAGTAGCCTTTACTCGTAAGGCAGATTTTTCACTAAATATATGTATGCATATCATTTAACGGCCCTACGGATATCAGGTTTGGTTAACGGATGCAATGGCGCAGGACTAGCCGCGCAAAGGTGCAAAGTGCACCTCTTCGAGATCAGCTAACCGTTAGCGATTTTTTCTTGGCATTTTTCACATGTTTGCTTTACCGATCGCTTGTGATGGAGCTAAAAGCGACCAATATTTCAACTAGATATTAAATTTTTGGATGGGAAAATCTCAAAAAAGACATATATTAACAATATCTAAATAAAATCAGTACGTAAATGAGACCCAACCTATTAAATTTATATCAATGTAATTAAAGTCTTTATAAATCTTTACTAAGCTCTTTTCTAGATTAGAAAGTAATGTTTTGGATTGGAATGTAATATTGATTGAACAAAAGTGATAATTTTCTGAACTAAATTAAGACCGCCATAATCGTATTGAAAATTTATACTTCTTTGCTATATTCTATCCAGCACTGGTCTAGGAACATTATAAGTTTTAAGTTGTCGAGTTACAATTTAAATATATATTTTTCCAATTTCCGCTTTTATACAAATATACATTCATTTTTTTCTAATGAAGGAACTATAGTTAACAAAAAAAAAAAAAAAAAATACAACGACGGACCAATATTCACAAAACATGAGATAGAAGTTTCTTATGTATCAAAACGTGGCCTGACTAAAATTTGGCTTTTGGCATTCGAGGCGCGCTCGCATAATAACCAAGTTAAATTGAGTTTAAAAGAGCTTTAGCTTTGAAGTGTGTTTAGAAGTCTCCCGAGGGCTGCCAGAAGTTACTGCCTGGAACGGATATGCCGAGAACACGCTCTAATTAATTTATTGTGTCTTTGCGGTAACTTCACCAAACAATTCTCGTTGAGAGCTCTACAAGGAAAATTCACTTCGATCTACAAGAGTTTTACGTTCAATTGGTATGCTATTATCAGGTCGATCCTAAATATTCTTGAATACTGTTGGTATATAAGTAAATATAAAATTACTCAAAAAAGGACAAAATAGATACACCATAAGTTTAAACACCAAGTGGTCAACTGTAGACAAACATTCAGAAAGTCGCTCAACTGTGAATTGAATTTTCGTTCGAAGGGTTTCGTGACGAAAAAATTTTCACTGACAAAAAAATATATCAACAATTTCTTAGAATATAAATACACCTAAGGAAAAAAGAGGAGGGAAAATGGGAAACCCTTGCACAAAAAATTATTAAAAATAAAATATATTAAAAATATTACAAAAAATACCAGATATGTTTTTAGTAAAATACCCACAGGTAAATAATAATTTCCCCCGCTTTGGCAGCTAGGCGGCTCTGTAACTAACGAAAACTAAAATGCTGAATAGAAAACTAACGCACCGGGAATTGAACCTCGGATCTCATGTCTATCGCGTACAGCGCACTTACAAATCAGTGACTAATTATCAATATGGTATTTATATCCAATAAAATGGAATAACGTAACGCTGTTTATTGTGTAAAAAATCTAATATTATATATGTATCATCAATCTAATCTCAAAGGGAAACTGGCTGAGTTTGGGATCACTGATGACCCCTGGTGTGTGTACGGTGAGGGACGTCAGGATACTGACTGAGCACATTTTGTGGGTCTCCACTCAGTTGACGAGAGAGAAACGATATGCTTGACGAAATTGGTGGTGGCGTGAGACCTGTGTGTGTGTAGTAGAGAGAGCTACGCGGCTTACTATTTACTGTTTAATAGTTTTAAAGTAAAAGTGTGTATTCAAAATGTTGTGTTTTTTTTTCCTTTTTTCGGGCAGATATAGCGATGCCAATCGTTAAAGCTGCCCGCAACAGTGGCTGGATTAAATTAATGAATATCTCATAAATATTGAGTTTGTACGAAAATATTGTAATGACAATTTTGTAAAGATAATTGAAATTCTTGTCGTTGCGTTGTCTTTACTGACGAGATCTATATTCAGCATCTGTGAGAGTTTACTCGGCAAAATTGCTCCTTTTGTCGACTAAAAACAATGATCCGTACCTTTTAGCTATTCAAATTTTCAGGAACGGGCATCTTTCATGACGAGGTAAAAGCAGCATTTCATCTCTTATGTTGTCTTAAGGTAGGCTTACATGAATGACTGAACATTAAATTTAAATTCTTTTTAGGAATTCAATTCCAGATTTGCGAATTTACCTACTCGTATTATCCTATTTTAAGAAAAATATATAGCTTATGATTCTTCAAATTTCAAATTGAGCCTATGAGTCTAAAATTATAAAACATCATATGCCTCGATTATGTTAAAAAAAACTAATTCCGTGAGTAAGATCTGTTAACTTTGTGCACTCGCATAGAAATGGAAGAAAAGCAGTTAGGATTTGAGAAATATATTGTTTAATTAGAGTGGCTTTCTTATTTTCTAGCGCACTATTCTGATCATATAATCTATATTCTATACTAATATTATAAATACGAAGTTCTCCCAGTTCCACACTTATCACATCCAATGCTCGGTAAAAAAAATGCGTTAAATTGTAATTACCTAAAAAAGATATATTTCAACATATTATAATTTCTACTTAACTATGTCTGTACTAGATAGCTATGCAAATATATTGTATGAATGCATAATGGGAATAATTTAAAATGGTCAACTGTTACAAATTCGCATGAAAATTACCTAAGTTTCAAATGGCCTGAAATGACATTTTTCAAATGGCCTGACCAACTAAATTACCTTTTCTTATCTCTTTTATTATTTAATATAGATATTCTATAACACATGTATAATAATCTTTTTTTATATCTCCATTAGGTTTTAAATTTTTGACGGATATTAAATCCTAAAGCTATCAAAAAAAGCTGCCTCACTTGATAAATTAAAGTCAGGTTAGGGAGAAAAGAGTGGGAAGAGAGAGTACAGGAGTGTTATCGGTCTCTTTTCAATTATTTTTTGTTTCACCATTTATAATACAGTAGGCAATAATACGCACAAGTAATCAAATGAAATTAATATTTATAAAATGAGGCTTAATGGTTACGATGACTTTTCATTCTAGCGTTTATCTGCTAGCGTGCGCAGGTTCAATCAACATTAAATACATGGAGGGGAACTATTATAGGTACCTTCCGTGCAGTATAATTAGCAGGAAAAAATAACAATAAAATCCCCGCAAGGCATCAACAATAATTAGATGACTTTCAAAATTAAGGTTTTTGATAATATTTAGTTCACCAGCTGAACTGAAAACTTGCTAATTAGGACAAAGATTAACATTCAATCGCCTAGGCCAGGGGTGCTCAAACGGTCGATCGCGATCGACTGGTCGATCGCGAGTGCTTTTTGAGTAGATCTCGAGAAGAAAATTTTTTTTAATAAGTAGGTAGGTAACTAAACTACAAAAATGTATTACGTAATAAAATAACACTGCTTGCGGCAAAAGGTGGAACGGTGGAAAGGTGGAAAGGTGGTTTTTATCAAAGGAACGCGCGGCACTTTTCAAAGAAAAGCCGTGTTGTTTCTAGAATAGTCAGTACACAGTACAGTCTAGTCTAGAAACAACGAGAGAAAGTACAGTCTAGTTTCGGGGGAACATTCGAGACTTTCGTTCACGCCGATATAAATGTTGCGCCTGCAGGAATTTCTAGTCCTGTTTGCAGGGACTAGCGGAAAATAAAACAGAAATCATGTCTGCTATTAGAGAACTTCAGTTATCTCGTCCGACTGTAACAAGGCGTATTGAAGTCATGAGTCAGGACATCGCAGGACAAGCGTTACAAATGTACCTATATTGTGCAGAAAGCTAATATCTATATATGCTACGGTACGCCCTACCTAGGTAGGTAGGGTGTATCGTGTATGTACGACAACCCTGCATCACACACACTTGCAGTCTCTCAGAGTCGATCGTAAGTAGTCTAAAAATATTGAGGTAGATCGCCAGCAGTTCAAGTTTGAGCACCCCTGGCCTAGGCGGTACAAAGTGACCGACTCACTACATATCATCACAATTTAACCTGCATTTTTTAAAATAAGGTGGCATCTATTGTCAATTCAATGATCTATTTTAAAATAAGGAATAATTACAATGAAGCAACGAGATTTCATCGTTAATATATCATGATCAGATGAGATTTAGAGTTTGTGAACTAGAGGGTAATTTCTGTCATGATGTTGTGACTTTACTAAAAAAAAAATAATTAAATTATCTATAAAATATTACAAAGTCAACCGACTGCTCACATCTGGTAGGTGTGCATTTAAATGTAAACATTTTTAAATGTACAACCACCAATTTAACATAATTGATATATTTCATATTAGTAAGAATAAAAATCATACACGAAATCACAAATACACTCACTGCTTAATTAATTTACATATTCACGAACGCCCTTCTGTACACACATATAACTCTATACTTACACTTTGATCTACACTCACACTTACAATACATTATGTTACACGCAACAAATTCCAACCTCAGTTTTAAAATTAAAAAATACCCTCAGAATGTGTTTGTTTGTAACATGCAACAGAGATATACTTTTATTTGTGTATTGTTTTAAGAAATTGTATTGTTTTAATATTAATTATATATTTAGCTGTAAGTATTTGTGTGACTTAAATATAAATGAAAGAGGTAGGGGAAAAAATTGTAACATTCCGATAATAAGTGCTATTTCAAAATCAACGTCTGTCTATGTTCGAGAAATTACGGCGTAGTAATCTAATATCGTAATGACTCGAATGTTAGGAATTGGATCGAAATAAACAATATTTTGCTAAATGTGTTTCTGATAAACTCATACCGTCTTAGTACAATTGAATTGGTCATTTTGAAAAACGCCTTAAGTCGGGTTTTATAAATTTCACAAGAGAGTCAATAAACTATTTTCTGATGATTTTAATCATAAATGTGAAGGTATTAAAGGGGCCTAAAACATAAATATATATTACATTACATAAAAATAAAATATAAGTGGCACATCTTCTAAAATATTGTATCTATTTTCTTATAATTGGCACATTTTATAAAATATTTTTTATAAATTTTGTAAAATATGCTCCCTTTCGGCATTACTGCAAACTTTCAATAAAGGCACTAGGTCTGTCATTTTTTCAAAATGACTAACAGTAACACTAATAGTTAGATTTAAATATGCCCAGTGCATGAAAATGAACCGTTTTAAAATAAATAGGTCTAAGGAAATCCTCCAAAAATCCGAAAATATTTTTTACAGGTCATCTACAACTATTTAAATTATGATGACTTTAAACCTTTGTATCAGCTACATGACCAATATAGGCTTTCAAATAGGCAGTCAGATCACAAACATAAAATTATAATAGAAGCCTTACATGGGTTTTAAAAGAATACAGCCCCAATGCTATCTACCTAGAAAAACCATGTCTTTAAATGAATAAATATTACCCTAGAATGAATATTTCGTGTATATGTATTATCGGAGGCAAGTGTAGCTCATCTTTGCAGAGAGAAGTTTAGTGCGCGATATTACTCTTACCCTTATAATGTTTGCATAGCACGATGACGTCATCGCCTGCCGAACGAGTGAAATTTGTGACCGCACACATTCTGCTAACTAATTAGTCTATTCTGTGAGCGGGCCGCACATTATAATGAATGTTCTAAGGATGGAAGCTCACAGCGACCATACACGAGGCAATTAGACTCATTTGTATTTTAACATTAGTAAGATTATTTTGTGCGAAGGCTATTTTTAATTCGAACCAGTTCATTTAATTCGTTATTTTGATTAGCGTTCATTGTATATTAAATACAATTTTACATTCTTATATCTATCGAATGCAAATTCAATCAATGGTTAAATAAATGCTAAACACTTTATAGTTTTCGATCTTTGATTCGTGGCATTATTGAGTGTTAAAGTATTATTCGGTTTCCATACGAAATATCCTTTGTTAATCAAGTCACATTCTCATTATCGCTATTAGTCTATTCAGGTTTGAAATCAATAATGGTAATCTTTCCGTGTTGGGGAAAATGTGCTTAGTTTTACGAAATTATCACATTGCAATTTTTGATTATTCTCTGAGGTTGAAAAAATATCAGAACGATAAATTCGTGACCTTTTTTTATAAAATTGTTTTGTTAACCATATTTTGATAACTGTAGCTTGTTTACGCGTTATATGTATATTGTATAATATTCGTATAATTGAGTTGTAAAGTTATTTGACTTATATTTGATGATTGTTTTTTAATAGCGGCAAATCGCCTGAAAAGATAAATGACACAATCTTTGACAATTTTGAAAAATTTTGAACAATTTTTGAATTTTTTATTAAAGTTCTGGATAGCATAATATTTATAAAGGTTCTATCTGTCGACCCTTATAGATGTTTTAATTAAGAAACAACGCTTGTTTGGCAGTCTTTGTGTGTTTAACTAAATTCTACATATAAAAGCTGAAAAACCCCGCTAAATTTTATGTAAAACGGTGTCTGGCTGCTAAGTATCAGGATCTCTAAGATATAAATATTTATGTTGATGGATGGCGCTATTAAATATTTTGACCTTAGTCTGTAATATTATTAATATTGGAAACCAACTAAATACCTGCGAGCGGCCATTAGTACAGGCTTTATGAAATTACCTGTAATAATAGAAATGTTATATTTTCATTGTGTGCGAGTATGCACTTAAATTGACGACAACAAGGCATCCATCAAAAGAGTAAAAAGTAATAATCGCACTCCCCCCCCCCACCCCCCCCCCCACCCCCCCCCCCCCCCCCACCCCCCCCCCCCCCCACCCCCACCCCCTCTTCCCATCCACGCACGTTATTAACGGATATCAGTATCGTTGACCCCCTGTGTCACAATTAGATGAAAAGAAACTTCTGCGCCGTGGGCACTGTTATCAGATTCCTACTCAAAGGCTCATGAATTTGCCGTCTACATCGTGAGAGCTCTTATCGATTGAAATACCCCTACGAGCACTCATCTAATTAGTCGACGGTCCACGTATGTGCCGAGCTATAAATTAGGCAGGTTTCGGTCCGTGACGGCCATGTACTAAGTAGACTACCAAGACCAGCCGAACATTTAAGGTTTTCATCTTCCATACTCTTTAGGGTTCCGTACCTAGAAGTAACAAAATACCCTAAGATGAACCTCGGATTTCATGGTTATAAAGGCCAGCGTATAAACATTTTATACTATACCAACGATGGGTGTAAGAGAGCAATGTATTTTTTTTTTTTTAAATTGGAAGGTTCTTTAATTAAATTGAAAATCATAATGCGTATCTCATGGAAGGGTAAGGACGTCAGTGAAAATTCAAAATCAGCTCAAAAAGGTGTATTAGGGCAATTGCTTATCCACTTTTTTTTAAAATCGGGTAATCTGATACAATATTTTAATTTTAATAAGTTAATGAGTTTTAAAATATATGGATTTTTCTATAAATGTGCCATCAGGTTCTTGTATGTATATAAATTAATTTACAACATAGAATTTTATTATGCTAAAAGCATTTAAGTAGAGGGGGCAGTTTGTATCTATGAGAAATGATATTGCTATTACCGAAATTAAGGCCACTCCTTCGTTTCAATTACAAAAACACTTCGCTAGACTAATCGTTTGAGTAAAGCGTGAGTGAATATTTTATCATATTTTTAACCTTAATCTAAAATCAATAAGAAGTCACCCTAATAAAAAAAAACGTTATTAATCGTGTAAATATGAATATTTTATGTGATCCGGTTCTACGGCGCTACAATTCTCAGCTATTTGGATCTCATTCTAAACCTCGAGCCTAATTATTAATTCAGAACTTTATAGATAAGAGATCGTAAGGTAAATTGCTCATCATTAAAACGATAGATTAATTTACAAAAAAAAAACACTTATTTTCCTCCAACTGTCAATAGAAGTTAAAGATTAGTTGACTAGAAATCAGCTCACAAGATAAGCTTAAAAAAACTTATCTTATGAGAAATCTCAAAGACTTGTGAGAAAAAAACTTAAAATTATTAAATCGTATTTATACAAAAATAATCCTTCGCCTAGTAAACAGAATAGCAAAACAGTTAGGTTGGCGATCTCTTTTACGAAGGTAAGTTATTAGGACAGGGACGTCATATTCAAGGAGTGCCTATGAACAGTTAAGTTTTCTTCGTAACAAAATAAAAATCTGTTACCCAATAAAAAACAAAATTACGGATAGGTTTGTCACAATAAATTCATAAAAGGTGTCCGACTGATTCTAACCTATCGTCTTGAGCCCTGACTTGCATCGATTAGCAAACTAGTTAACTAGAAAATAGTGTCACTTAGATGTTCGATTGACCAATCGAATTGAAAAACATTTTATTTGTTTAATTAAAAAACACACTTTTGGACCATGAAGTGGCACTTTTTTTTAAGATGACCTTGTAGTTAATTTTTATCATAAGACACATATTTTGCTACATTGAACTTTGGCCCCTTAAAACTCAAAGAATGTGATATCTAGCCACACACAAATTGCTTTTATATAAAAAGGAATAAACGAAGGTACCAGTACATATATAGGTTTATATAGTAATTGAGTACCCACATTTATTTAACAATATTTACTAGTACATTTTTATAAACTATGTTTATTTTTACAGTGACTTTCATAATATTATTGTTTCGTTTTGTCTGTTTGCTGAAAATATTGAGAAAACAATCACGTACCTAGCTTACCCTGACACCTACGTGCGCTCAACCTCTAACACGAACAAAATGATTTCCCAGGGGAGTTCCCAGAGACAGCTTTACCCTAAAGTGATCTTATTATGTTCCACTTTTAACATTACATATTCATTTTAAATTAAAATGCATAATAGATCCAATACCATAAAAAAAAAAAAAAATACCATACCATAAAAATACCATAAAAATACCATAAAAATAAATTTTACGAATGTTATTTTGATTGTTATTTGAAACACACTGGCATGTGTGATTTTCCTCAAAATGTATTTTTATATGATATGGCACTTCTGCACGATCTACTGCATAACAGAATAGACAGTCCATATCTGGTATCAGGTATCAACCTGCGAGTGCCTTCTCGCACCACGCGCGCAACTACTCTGTTCCAGGTGCCAAGGCGCAATGCAAACTATGCCAGAAACTCTGTTCTGTACCGTTTACTTAATACCTACAACACGAAATTCGGCGAGGTTGATGTACTTGCCCTAAATCGTGGCGAGTTTCTTTCAAAAATCCGGAGTATTTCATGCCAATCTGACTCAAAATAAAAGCGTTGCATAATAAAATTAATTATCTATGCGCAACACATATGATGTTCATTCATACAAACATGCACACACGCAACCACACACCATCTCACACAACCACACACCCTCACTGACACTTTTACACCGTACACACATACACCTTCTAAAGTAGCGTTAAGCTCAAAATATTTTGTACAAAGGCGTAAGCTTTAATTGGCCTTATAATTAACCCTTTGTAAAATTTATATACTAATATTGTTACGCTGTATGCTTACATGTCAATAATAAATAAATAAATAAATAAATATGTATTTTTTTAGCCCACTCCCGCGTAAAAATGTCATATAGGTTTGCATCAATATATGCCTGCAATGCGCGCACAGTACAGTATGCGTTTCATTACACTTTGCGGCTACGATTGGAGACTAATCGTGTCGCGTTTGTAGACTAGGCCAGATGGTCTCCATATTCGTGAATAATTCGCGTTGCATTCACAGTGGCGCACTATAAGTTTTTTTCCACTTCCATGGGCGGATTTTTGGTTTTGCTTATTCTGGTATCCCCAAAATGCAGAAAAGCAATAAAAAAAAACTTTTTTAACTAATTTTATTTTTCATAATCGGAAAAAAATAGCTTTAATTGAAATATATATAGTTATGTATGTATTTATTTATTTTACCATCAGTTTAATCAGTAGCGGTTTCTTTTTTTGTCGAATGTCGGTAGAAATTTAAGTAGTTCTTTTCTTTTTTGAATTCTGCATCTGATTGAACAGCATCTTATTTTCTAGCAGATTGATATTTTAATTGGAATTCAGCCTTACAGTCGAAGACTGTTGCCTAATCTCTTATTTAACAAGAGGCTGTGAATAATTTGGCGCTAATTTTTCTCTATGGAAAGTTTGAGTTTTTATGTAGTACTGGCGGAACGTTGAAAGTATGTATTCAAATATCAACATCATTATTCTTTATTAAATTATTTAAGGTATTCAAAGTTACTCTAAAATTTAATATTATTTGCTTAAGTTATAGCAGGTATATGCAAATTATTAAAGTTTTCTACAATTTGAATATTATTTTTATAATATTTAAATTCCAAAAAATGTATTTTTAACAGTAAAGCGTGTGTTCTAAGGGAGGTTCTATTGGGTCTATTTCCTACTGCGTTGTAGACAACATCTCGAAAATCAGAAATCGATTGCTTCTTTAAAAGTCTTGTGACATGACAAAGACTATTTTGAAATTATTGGAAATGGACTACTATAATAATTAATCAGCTTCTAAAATATTTATTCATATACAAAGTTTAATCCTTTTTAGATTCTATTTTTTTATTACTTATCGAAAAATAAAACCTTAAATGTCATTTTAATATTTGTAGTAACAAGGTAACTTAGTACCCAACATCAGATTTCATAAAAAAAACTTCTTTTGGCTGCTTGAATTAATGATTATATTTGTTTTTGTCTATCTTATTGTATATATCTATTAGTATACTTTATACAATACACAAATATAGAACAAAATTCTCAAGAACTCAAATTTCATATTTTTTCTCTCATTTCTTACATTTTTTTGTACATAATACAACATGATGTAATATTATGAAAACATAGTCTAATTTAGTTTTAATTCTGTCTTCAGGTCGAAATTTTTACGGTTCATTCTAAATCCTACCTTCTAATAACTTGGTCCTTGGTCCTTGGTCCTGGCGCTACTTGTATAGTTACGTAGACTATGAAGGAACATCCTTTGTTAACCTTTAAATTAAATTTGATGTTATTAAAAGATATTTTTATATTTAAATTAATATTAGGTATGTGCCTATTTATTCAATCGTCGTTTGTCTCCCATGATTAGTATGCTAGCAATATATATATTAAAGTGAGATTCATGTTAGGCTCACATTTACCAATTTAAAAAAATATTTTTGTTTAAAGGGAGAAATCGAGTTGGCCGGATAACTAGACTCACGTGTGAAAATATAAGAAAAAAAAAAGAAAATATAAGATTTTGTGAGAAAATATAAGATTGACAATCACGAACTTTTTATCTTTGCCGGTCGGGGGTTGGAATGGGTTTATTTTGCCTTTCGTCGCGTAATTCAAACTGCCGCGACAGGCAACAAGGCAATTCAAATGTATATCCGTCCCTTTCACGGCTTTTTTCTTTCCTTTCACCCCCAGCGCATTGTTGCGTCCCTTTCCACAGATGCCTCCTCTCAAAGGCTTTCATTTTAAATTGCATTTAGTCAGATAACCCTACCGGTCTTTACTCACCGCATTAAACTCGTGCTTGAGAAATTTCTTCATTACGAATTTAGTTATGTTTTTTTGTCGATTTGACCAAGATACGTTGTAATTTTTAGCCATATCACTAAAATGTTGTTTTCAGCTATAAGTAGGTATGAATTTGTAATTTTCTGGATCCAGTACTATCCTTACTTCATAGGAATCATATTTAATTGGCAATATACGTTCATAGACTATTAATAGTATTAGTGTCTAGTATAAACCTCAAAAGCATATGTTTGAGTAAAAACAATTTAATAATGAAAACATTTTTGTTTAAAATAGAGAGAAACAGTAACAAGATGATCTATACCATATGAATTATTTATTTAAAATAATTATTTATTTAAAATATTAATATTTAACAGATTATTTATTGAATTATTTAATAAAGAATGTAATTAAAGTAATAACTGCGCTGCGTTATATAATAATATTAAGTTTAAAAAAAATTGTAATAAAAAACGATAATGATAATATTTAAACAACTGTATTAGTTTTATTTTGCTCATCTACAAACCTCTTCCCTCCTCCCCCTTCGCTCCTACAAAAATCATGGACTAATCATCACCATAAGTAACGCTGCGTGTATACAAAAAAAAATCATCTAAAATTATTTTTTTATTAAATACATTAATTTTTAATTTAAATAAAACTAAATCAGATATATATATTAACGATTTTTATCGATACCTTTTAGTAGCGATGCGACCCAATATATTGTGTATTTTAACCATGTTTTGAAACAATTAATGTACTTATAAGTATTAATATTAATATTAATAAGTTAGGCATAAATGAAGCTGTTAAACGAAATATCTATTTAGAATTCAAAATGATCCCTTCATGTGGTATGAGATACTTACTCTACGCGTTTCCAATAAAATAAATTCCATTTACTTTATTGAGTTCACATATAAAAAAATAATATCATAACAACCTAATACCACAGCTAACAGAGGATCAACATTATTTCATATAAATATTTAGAAGCCGGTGTCGGACAGAAAAATAGGGTTCTGTTGTTATAATATAGAACGCATATACAGATTTTTAGACCAGCAAGCGTTATATCTCTTATGCTTTTCTTCCAAGTGGTTAATTGGAGTAACGGTTCTTTTTAAAGAGCGCTTTACCGTAAGTACGCTTTTATGGATCATTTAATATTCTTGAAATAGGTTGGACGAAAATAAAACCACCAGCAGTGTCTTCTCCTCGCCTTTTGCTGAATATAGTATAAAAAGTGTGTGGATGACGGCAATATATATCCTGGTGCTTAATCAAATCACCCCTCTCAGCCTTAAATGACGCAGACTCTAAAAAAGAGGGCATTATCGAGATTCAAGTGACGCCTATATATCCAAGCGCTTCTCGCTTTCACAATATTATCTATCTCCTTTAAACAATTGAATGGTTTAAACAGATTAAACCAACAATTCTTATTATTTTTTTAGGCAAGGTAGTTTGCATCTAAAATCATCTTCTGGGAAATTCCATTTCAATCGTTAAAATGACCTGGCCGTGCCAGGATGAGTGGACGCGCCTGTTCCTTAATCCTTCGTCGTTAAGGTCGAAGTAAAAAGGACCCAAAACATACTTAGTTATACAATTATAGTCTTGCGAGATGTTACCTACCCGCTATAACAAGGCAACTGACTCGACGCAAGCTGTTCAGTACTTATTTAGCAAAGCAGTTAAAATTAAGGAATACAAAACTATAGACTATACGTCTAGAATACTTTTCATTTTCATCAACTTGCTTTTATAGCATTTGCATCACTCTCGCATTTTGCCAAATTTGGTTAATACTGGAAATATATATATTTGAACAGACAATCCTCATTTCTACATAAATAGCTTTGCTCTGAACGTCTAGTACCAAATAATAATAGGAAAGTATCATTTTTCGATGCGATAAGCCTTGGACTTAGCTGGTTCATCAACAATATATACGTATTATTTTTTTTTATAATGGTATAAAGTTTGTTTCGTTTTACGTCTTTGTAATGTGTATGTAATTTTTTTAAGACAGACACGATTTCATGAGCCATTTTTGTTTTTCGAACTCTCCCTTTCTCGAAACAAAAAGTTCAGCCATTCTTTGCCTAGTTATTACTTGAGTGCTTTTTTAGTACAACCTGAGAGCTTAGCCTATAACTACAGCGCGGCACGCACGTGCACTGTGCATGTGTAGTCAAATACTCTCATGTGAATTACATGTTTTAGGGTTCCGTGCCGTAAACCATAAAAAAGGATCCCCTTTAGTTGAGTCAGGCAGGTGGTTACGAACTTCTCATACCCTAGAAACCTAAAATAAAATATATTACTAGGGGCTACAGGTGTGCGTGGTTCTTTTTTTACATTTTGTAAAAAAAACACTCGCGACTATACAGCATGTATTTATATTCACTGATGTCCTTTTAGGGGGTTGATCTATATTAAAAAGTTGAACGCATGGCCCGAAATCGGGCAGTGACATAATTTATTTTTTTTTTTTCGTGAGACCGGTTTAGTTGTGGATATAGATCAACCCCCTAAAAGTACATCAGTGAATATAAATACACCATGAATAATTGCACGTATAAATTGCTATAAGCACACCTTCTTGAATTACATTCGGCTTTAAAATATTAATTAATATTGAAAGAGCTGGTCAAAATATGTTTTCAGCGCTTTGAGTACCTAATAATTAACAGACGTTTGAAAAGTTTTTTTTTTCATTAAATAGGCATTCTGAAGTCCCATATTACAACATTTTACACATTTTTTACAATTGTACAATATGTTTATTGTACATAGTACAAAAAATTTTACCCGAGTAGAAAAAAAAATAATGCCGGTAAAGCTAAATTTACGTCATTATTTCGTTTCGAACTTGAAACATCATTACTACTGAACCCTTCTATGCGAATATATTTTCATAATGAAATTTGGACCAAACATTATGTTTAGTCTAAACATCATATTATTACCAGTTTACTACATTAGTTTTTTTATTTATTTAGGTATTTGCACAATGAGGTTTGCGAAGATGCCCAATTACTAAAAGCATTTAAATGAAAAAACAGAGCTCACATACTTATTTTGATGAGCACTTTCATATTAGATATTTTTTTTTGCGGGATGTCGACGAAAATTTTCGAATCTTAAATATGGCAACTGTATGTATGAACTTTCGAGGGTTGTTGGGTGGAGTAGGAGTAATTTTTATGCTTGTGTAAAAAGTACAAAATAAATAAAGGTACATTTTTTTTATACAGCATACATAACTACTATTATCTACAAATATAGATAGAATACCCGGCATTTACCTCTACATTCATCCTCGACACGCGGTTTGTGAACTTAAGTGGACCGTTTGAAATGCTCCATTAGTAATCTCTTCGTCGCGTTGGATAGATTATTGGGGAGGAGGGGAAGGGGGGGGGGGGGGGGGTGTTTTTAATCTGCGGAATACCGCTTCGAGCCGCGCTCAAGTTTCGCTGATTACTATCGGGTTATCAATTTCATACGGTCGGGGGTTCGAGATGACGAGATTTGGATCTATGTGTACTCGTATATAACTGGAAAGACTGACTAAGAGGTCGCTACTTCAAACTAGACTAAGATTTATCACGTCGATGGTCTATTTTATTTAGGCGAACCGAAATAATGGAATAGTCTTATAAAAAAATCATATTTATTAATTTATTGTAGGAATCCAATAAAATGCATACACAATACGGGCAAAAATAGCGATAAAATTGTTGTATACCACCCCTAAACTTTATTAAAGATCCAATGGCTATATGTTGATGAATTAGACCCGAAGACAAAAAAAAAACTTTTATGGGGGATGTTAGTCGCAGACAATTAAAAAATATACGTATTACGAGTAAATATGAATAAATCTAACACGCTAAAATAAATACGATAAGTACTAAAATCTGTTATAAGCACGGTTAAAACAAACTTTTATAAATATTATTGTCGTTTTAACATATTATTTGAGAAGTGTTCTGTTTGCAATTCGCTTGCTATTGTGTCAATAATATTGAACAATCTATTTTACTACGAAGAAAAAATATATTTTAATTTGAATACAATTAAATTAATTTTATAATACTCAACAAACAGATTGTAATATATCGATATAGGAACCATCCGAAATCAATGTTTGTATTATGCTATCATAATAAATAATACTCCATTTACACTGGGTTATGTCTTAATTAATGAATAATAATATTAAAATAACCAGTTGCGTGTTTTATCAGCACATAGGATTTTTTAAGTTAAGGAATAGGACATTCAAATTCTCTTATAACATCTAAAAGTATATTTCGATTATTTACAGAATACCTTGTCGATTAGACTGATGTAAGGTTACTTTATATACTGTTTTTCATTTGTTCAAGTCTGAACATGTTATAACCGAAAATCGAGTTTATGGATCGTAAAAAGGTCTCTAGGCCATGCTTTTACCGACGACATTTTGACTCTGAAGCTAAAGCAGTTAACGACTGACTGTTCATTATTGCGCGCCGCGCCTTGGGTGGCCTTGGTGAGGCTGCTTCGAATGATAACCGTACCTACGAGTTACGACCCTCTTAAGCCTACAATCAAAATGAAGACTTGTCTTTAGATTTTTCTTATTTTACGGATGTTTTATTAACCTACAGTTTTACATATTAATTTACTATTTTACTCAAGGTAATTAATTCGCCAGCGAATCACCGTAAAAAATAATAATTATGCTACTATACTTTATTTAAACATTATTTAATTCCTACTTAATTATTAAAATGTGGTTTACATATTTTTTATAAATTATTATATTGTAAAACGATGTTTAAAAACATTAAAAATAAATAAATAATATTAGTAAGTTTTTTATTAACTTGTTTGTTTAAATAACTGAAAAAAATCAATAATATTTATATTTAAGTTTTTGTTTTACACTTCTTTTTTTCTTTCTTTTTCGACAGTTTCATTCTTAAATGTTTTATTTAGATGATGTTATTAATTATATTATCATATAAGGAATTTTATTATGTAGGAATCTGTGTTTAGGTTTATGTAGTATCACTTTTTTTTCTCTTCGTATGTTAATAACGTGAATCTGTAGATTTCTTTTAAAATAAAATAAATAAAGTTCGTTAAATGGCTAAATAATATGATGTATTAGGGTGAAAGCTAAGTTTGTTTTGCATTTGGGTCAAAAATAATAAACTTTGCCTAAGATGTCGACGAGAAAACACTTTGAAGTGATGATGGATGGGAGCGTCGCGTCGTTTGAAAAAATAATCAAAAGGTGAAGATAATATCATCATTTTAGGGGAGGTCGGACGAGCTAGGCCAGCGTAATTCTACGGAAAAAAAGTATTTGATGATGTTGAGCTAAGAATCTACGTTTTTGTTTCAAGCTACACCGACTACGCGTTACTTATGTCGAAGGCAATGTACGAGTAACAGATACGAGGTACAGATATGCTTTATGACCATATGCTAACAGATTGCGTTTACTCTCAACTCCCATACACCACACAATAAATAGTACCTACCGACAAAAGTACCGCTTGTGTACCTAAATCAATAGCCAGCCATAGGTATAATATATGTGCACCTGACCAAAAGCAGAAAATATGATGAGGACATAGAATGACAAAGGCAGCCATAAAATATTTATGAATCCACTAATGGTAATAAAATGCATAAGCTGTCACATTAGCAGTGGCTGAATTTATAAAATGAGCTGATAAGTTGTGCCCGGAACATAGGTAATATTATTGTTGTGTTTCCGAATGGTGACCGACATGATTAAAATTTCATACCGAATTATTAAAAATATATAATAATTGACGTATTTCCTTTTATGTATGCAGCATTACCGCTTCAAAGGTGAATCGTGGAAGAGAAGCCAAATTTGGCAGATGTTAAAACGGCAACTCGTAGATCTATTTCGAACATTATCGGATTGTGCGGAGTTTTCGATTATCTACCCTTCAATATGCCAACTTGTGTGTCAAAAACGTGTAAGAAATATTCAAAAAGTCATATTTGACTATAAAACTACTGTTTCCAAAACACGTTTAAGTAAAATTTTCTCGAAAGAAAAAAAAACCAAAGTAACTTCTAAAATTTGCTTTCAGATCGTTTTACAGACTACCTAAATAAATAATAATGTATGTAGATAAAATTTACCGTAAATTATTTCTAATGGAATTATTGTTTCATACTTTTAAACTTCTAGATATATTTTGAGAAACCTTTGTTTTTTGTTTAATTTCGCCATATTACACATGTGATGATTTCGTATAAGCGGCAATTTGCGCTGTTAAAATAATGTAAACCTTATTTAAGGCGCGTAAGGATTCTTTTTAACTTTTTCGAAAAAAGCTACTTATCTTCGGTCGTTTCAGCGTCCTAAAGATAAGTATTACACATGCATATCATACTAAAACAAATTGATATAATTTTCTGTAACATTGGGAAAATCACACATAAATTGCCACCCCCTGAGCGAAATCCTGTGTCCAATGGGTCGGAGAGGGATTCACAGAAAACTTAATTTATTATTTCATTGGATTTGGATATTGACTATGTATAATTTCTAAATTAGATCGCGGTCGATAGTAATAATCTAAAAGGTTCTTGGGTAAACAGATTATTTTAAGGAGTTTTTCGTTTATATACATTTCTGGGACTTTTTTGTCCTTAAAAAATATTCTTTCACGATAATAAAATTGTGAAAAACCCACCCTTGTTCTTTTACATCTGTACAAGAATAGTTGTAATATGTAAACAAAGTGTATTCGTAAAAACCAACAAACGGGTAGGAAATTAAAAAAATATTCCCATTTTAGCAGTGCAGCCTCCGCTCTGTTGTGTACCCACGTGAAGTGTTGCAGCCTTCGCCGGCCTGGAATACAGATCTCCGCCGAGTCGTCTCCAGCCTACCCGCCGCTCCTCTCGAATTATTAAACACAGCGCGCTCCACTGCGGGTACTCCGGCACTCCAACCCTCAGCCCTCAACCCTCAGCCCGCTGGCGAGAAAACGAGGTCGGTTTATGGCTCTGCATATCCGCGGGAAACATTTTTCTATTTTTATATCTGTCCTCTACGTGAGGCATTCTATTAAATGAAAGAGACGATAATAATTCTCCAGAGATAGTATAATTTAACTGACAACTACTTCTATCACCGCGCTAATTATATTTTTGATCGAGATAAAATTTAAGAAGACAATGGTAAACTATTCAAAAACTTTATCTTTATATGACTCCATATGCAACAGGATAATGTTAAACTTATATCAGGGGGAATAGAAACAGCGAGAATTTTTAATGTTACATTTATTAGTTTTACCTCTTCAGATTCAATGAGCGGTTTCGTTAAGAACAGCTTAAATGCCTATGCTGAAGAAATGAATACCGAATCTGAAGAGTCAGTACTAATAAATGCAAATTCGCCATGATATAAGTATATCATTCATTATTCAAAAACTTACCGATTCTTTACAAATTTTGTTTTTTAAAATTTTGGCCTTTAAAACATACCTATTATTCTAGTAATCTCCATTTTTTTGTAGATTAAACAATTGTCGTTGTAATATTTATCTAGTAAAATGTATTTTTAACAGTACTCAAATCTTGACAAACAAAATTTTCTTTCACTGCAAAAAAAAACGAATTTTGCAGAGACGACGAACATATTAACGTGCATTCGTTTTGTTTGTGTTAGAGTCAGTGGAGATGGTGGTGATGACGCGTTTAAAATTTTATAAATATAATTTGCGGATTCAAGCATGCGACCTCTGGGTCAATAATCAAACTATATAGGCCTTAGTAAAACTAGACTACTACGATCTCATTACTACCCAGACATTTAAAACATAAGATGGCTCAAAAGCAGGAAAATGCAAAATTCTGACTTTCTTTTTTATTGAGGTTGCGGGAAAAAATAAAGGATTTCGAAATATTGAGTTAGAAATCGAACAACATCCAGATAATATGCTTTATGTATATAAAATATCTATGTATTAGGTCACCTAATAGTAGGTATTATGTAGATATTATTTTCTGCTGCTTATTCTATTTATATTCACATAAAAACAGTTCACATAAAAACCCTTATTCTATTTATATTCACATTAAAACTAGTTCCCATAAAAACCCGCAAGGGTTTAGTGAACAATCAAATATAACCTGTATATTGTGTTTATAAATAAAGAATATTAGAATAAAAAAAATATTATATTATGTATGCATATAAATTATATGTTAAATAAACAATTCATATTTTATCGCATAAATTCCAAAGATATAACTGGGAAATTTTGTTTAAAATATAATTATATTAAAAGGGATTATTTCATCTTGAAGCAATGTTTAAAGACGACGCCCAGTGTTAATACCATGACTAATGATATTATTTACGATACCGTCCGGACGTTTCACGACCCACGGTACCACGGCAGCCATGTTTAATTACTGACCGTGAACGAATTATGGCGACGTCAAACAGGGCTGGGCGGCCGGCTTATGAGACCAACCCATTTCCAATTTCGCTGCTGACCTAACCTAAATTACGTGTCACGCGAAACTACCTTAAAAATATTTGCCCACACTCCTGATGAGGCTGACTTAGTGGGATCTTATCAATAACGTTTTTTTTTTAACAAATTTGTCTCTCTAGGCTTCCTGTCCCTGGTGTTTTTAATCTATTATGATAATCACACTGAACAGGAATTTCATTGGAAAGTTAAATACTTAAATTTATCCTCACGTAATTTTGGAATCCTTTTAGTTTAGCCTCTGATTGAATGCACCTTTGTTATTATAGCTTAAGTATAATAAAATTATTTTAAATTTATTTTATTGGTTTGTAATTTGATTTATTATTATTTAAGATTGTTTCCTACTTATGAAGTCGTTTCAGATTTCAGTGCCTAATATATTTTTTCTGGAATATATTTAACAGTATAAATAATTATGCTCGTGGAATTATATAAATGCTATAAAAAGCCTAGACGTACAAATAAAAGTATTTTAATTTTAACTAATGTGCCCATTTCCGCCGATATTAAAAACATCAATCATTCAATATAAATTCAATAGTTGATTTAAAAACTTCACATCATTTAAAAACAAAACTACACTATTATATATAGTTTTACTAAGGCCTATATAGTTTGACTATTGACCCAGAGGTCGCATGCTTGAATCCGCAGATTATATTTATAAAATTTTTAACGCTTCATCACCACAATCTCCATTGACTCTAACACAAACAAAACGAATGCACGTTAATATGTTCGTCGTTTCTGCAAAATTCGATTTTTTTTTGCAGTGAAAGAAAATTTTGTTTGTCAAAATTTACTTTTAATTTACTCGATCGCGAAGCTTTTCTATGCAAATGGGATAATCACCTAAATGATAACAATATAAATGTTCGTAAAAAAAACGACTACTGCATTTCATCAGAAATACGTCAATTTGACTAAGGTTGTGTATTTTTAGGAATGTGTACCATTTTTAGGAACCATCGGTAGCAATTTTATGACCATGATTACGCGTTTTTTTTTTCTTATTTTATATTTAGCATTGTTAATATGCTAAAAAATGTTGATTAGATTAGGAGTAACCTACATTAAACCCTACTTTACTAATATACACAATACAAACATAAATATAAGCTATATTGCGTTAATTCCAACGTCCAACGACTAACGTACGATGATCGATTTTCGAATAGGTTTGTTTTGTAGAACATGAAAGTGATTTCTTTAGTTTGTAACACCTAAAGGTATTATTTTGACTCGGTAAGTTTTGCAGCTTTCAACAGACTCCAGATTCCATTTTAACTAAAATAGCATATTGTTATAAAATAGCAACAGAGCAAGCACAAAGTATTTTAGTGCCACTTCTGCAATTAATTACAAAAAATACTTTTTATAAAACAAAGAAAAGGTTCCATCTAACAAACATTTTGATCTGTCATTTTTATGGCTAATAAATCTTGGCAGTTTCGCTGCTTGGCGCCAAATTGCACATTTTATATTTCTTCTCAGCGGACCTTTACGTTACTTTTTATCAATATTATGCTTTTATAGTCTAAAATATCCTAAACATAGTAAAAATAATACATACAAAATTTTCTTAACATTTAAATAAAAAAAATACACAATTTGCTTACTGGTATTCTTAACACCTAATAAATAATTATGTTAATAACAGTATATTATTTCAATTTACGTTAGACCTAAATGGTTTTTTTTTTAAGTTGGCCTAACCCCTAAAAACCCATTAAAGTTAACCAACCGTGATTTTTAAAAAAATCTGCACTTACCTGTCAGCCCCAATGTGGCCCCAATGTTTATAGACTTCAAATTACCGCTTAGCTTCCATTTCTAATTCGTGAAACCTTCGGCACGAAATGAAACGTTCAACCTTGATAAATTTTTGGGTCTAATGTTATCGAACATTATTTTTAAATCGGAAAGATTTTTACACGTATGGGTAATAAAGTTTATTGTAATCTGTTGTAATGTAGTCTGTTAAGATCGTGGTAATCTAGTGTTTAAGGCATTGGACTATAGACCCAAAGTTCTCGGGTTCGAATCCATACATGGTCATACCACTTTTAACGCCTCATTGCCATCATCTCCTGTGATTCTAGTGCAGGCACATTTGGCCTAATTGAGTAGGGCCCAAAATAGTTGTATATGACCTAGGTCATGGCAATTCTTTTAAAAAAACCTTATCCGCAAAAGAAAAAATATAATTCTGCGCTTTCACACATTTTATATTATGTTTTAACCTTAGCATTATTCTAACGGCTCTGCGCGAAAGGCCGTCTTTAGAAATCACAATGAGTAATATTTTTAAAGCTGCTTGAAGAAGCTTTCCGCCAGGCGGCTGGAGGCAGTCAGAGGGTGTCAGAAAGCCAAATGAGACAATTTACTCAGCTCGAAATGCAAATATGCGAAGACTTGGCTTACGTTGAAGCACTGAAGTATACTAAATAATAAAATAGGTTGAACCATCGGTGCCGCGGGTTGGAAATATAGCCTAGACGCTTGGACGGCGCCAATGCAAACATCGTTTATCAAGAGATCTTATTTTAGACAGAAGAACTTTCTGAATAAAACTTTCCCAAGGAATTCGAGTTCAACCTTCGTTACAAATCACAAACATTTATATATTTGCTAAGGAGGATAATTCACATTTCGGCAAACATTGCGTGATAAATTTACATTTACGTTTTAAACGTGGTCGTGGCACCAGTGACGTAACTATATACTTAATATATTGAACGTATGTTTAAGTACAAATAACAAAATTAAATAATATTACAAACTTCAAAACATCTATTAATTCATGACTAGTTACACAACTAGATTTGTACTATACCTACAGATAAAATGGCAATGCAATCAATCTGGCACTACACCAGCAATATGAGATGTGATGTGTATGGGATGTGAGATTATTTGTTTATTTATAAGGGGGGTGTATTTTAAATATTGCGTATGTACGTCTATCATTTTAACAGATTATGGTCGCATATTTGTAGAAATATCAAAAACGCTCACATTTACAAAAATCTAAATAATCTGAATTATTCGCTTTATTTCACTTCAATTCAATTTTTCAATGTTGCCAGAAGCAACTATTATTCAAATAGATACAATTACAATGTAAATAAATCCAGCTAAGACATTGTCATATCTGTCGGTTTCTTAATCTACCACAATCCATTATCATCATTCATCATTCATCATTCGGTCATTGTCTTATCCATATCTGTACTATACATAAACGAATATCATAAATGCGAAACTCTGTCTGTCTGTTATGTTTTTACGGTTTAAACCCTAGGAAATTACAAAGGCTACTTTTTATAAAAAACATCCCCTTTAGAGTAAAAATAGGGGTTAAAGGTTGTATAGAAATGATTTAGTGACCATACTACGAAGGTGTTTTTGGGTATTTTGCCACAGGCGTGAATCATCGCGTACCGAAGGCGCCGTCAAAACCGCCTGAAGGGTCTAGCTGCCAAACATTTAGTATAAGTATACTTTTCCAGATTACGTACTTTTCTAATAATTAAATATGGGTATTACTTATTTCCTTTTATTTACGTTTAGATAATAATAAAACTTCCGGCTCAACTAGATAATTTCGTGGGTGTTTTTTTTCTTTCGGCCCAATTCCTTTTAAAACAATCTTCAGCCTCTCTGTTCAAATAAGCGCAGCAATTTCCTTTCGTACCAATTCCTCAAACAAAGCTGTCACGAACTTAATCATCGCCTTTTCTCCCCTATACCTCTTTCTCTTAAAAGTTATTTGAAAACTTTTTTTTTTATGAAGTAAGATAAATTTATTACCTTTCATTTTAAAATTTTAATGCGATCAGACCAAAAACTTACTTACCGTCACCAACAACCAATACTCATCACGACTGCATTATTATTAACTATAATATTTTGGAGATATCTTTAATAATGCTCCTGGTTTCTATCCAGGTGATCTACTTGAGGCATTCCATTCGCGAATTTTTCTTGGAAGAAATCAATTGTCCCGAAATTTTCCTTCCTAAAAAGAAGTTTAGTTAAGAGCTTATTTCAAAGCAGGTAGGATCATTGGTAACAGGCTTGAATATTTTTTTATGTCGCTACAAATAACGTCTCTTACTAAGTGACTCGCATTTTAGTCGTATATTTCTGTAAAAATTCTGCAAAACAACCCAACCGTCCGAATGCCTTATTTTGATAGCCTCTAGTCTTGGTATTAGTATTGATTATATAGGGTTCTAATGGTATTAGACTCTTGGATATTAGATCACTGATCCCTGATCACTTAAAAAGACAACACCCGGTCATTTTTCCATATAAACGCTGTTGTGTTGTGACTCTCTTATTTGAAGATAATATAAAAATAAAACTATACTGGATATTGTCTATCTGTTAACTATCTTGGCAATAAAATTTAAATTTCTGCTATCTCTAAAAGTTAAGAGCCTCGAAAAATCTGTATTTTTCCATCTAAACTTTAGACGCAAATATCTTATTGGCTGAATACAAAAATCGAGTAAATAAAAGAACTATAGAAGCATAATTGATCTAATAAAAATGCAAATTATTTTGCATTTTTGCAATAATGTATGCATAGTTGTCGGTATAGATCAACTTCTCTGATAGGAGCAAATGAATATAAATTCGCGTTATTTTAAGTTTCTGAGTAAAAAAAACCATAGCGTGCTAACATTCCAAATAAGTAATATTACTTTCTGTTTAACTAATTAAACGGATCCGCCGTTTAGAAAAGAAAAGCAAATTCCTTTGTACTATTATTCTTCAAGGTAAACAAACAGCCTTATACGTATTCAACATACGAGTAATTTATCGAGACAAAATAAAAACTTGGAGGGCTCTAAAAGTTTAATGTATTTCTTTCTCCATATTAGCTGCTTTTGATAAACACTCTCAAGCTTACCCATAACTTTAAAATATAACAAACTATAACTTTAAACAAGCTTATATAAATTTGACCTCGCTTTTTTCGAGTTTTGTAAACTTTCGAAACCTTTGATTAAACTTTCATTTAAACAAATCATTAAATATTTTAGAAATTCGATACAATTTAATATAATTATATTTTGTTTTTGATAAACTGCCTACAAAATTCATAAAAAAGAGGTTTTTACCACAGATAGATATGAAGATTTCTCTAAGATTTGGAAAGCTATGACGTTTGATATTTTAGTTTTTGACTGGTACATAATTATAATTTTTTAACCCACTATTAATAACGCTTTATAGATTCATCTACTTCAAATTCACGGTTTGTTTATTAACATTTTTTTAAATGCGAAAGAGAATTACGTCCTTATCGCCGCACATCATTTTCTAAGCACCATGGTGGATCACTCGCAGTAGATTAAGCAAAATTATATCAAAACAATGTACAGCCTAAAGGGTTGCCAGTCGCCCTCGAAAATTATAGTCAATATAATTATTATTCATAGATAATTTGAAGCCACTTTGCTCGGCTGTAGCTGAGCCCGTAGTAATCAATCCGTCCAATTGGCACTTATCCATCCTCCTCTTGGCGAAGACGAGGATCGATAAAGCAAGCTCTCGATATAATACACCCGCCTATCACAATGTGCTAATTAACTTGTAACGGATCATCGATCGTTCTGACGCTGGTAAATCTAATGCCCAAGTCGAGGCAGATTCAACATTGCCATGACCTACCTATCTTAGTTTTCGCCATAAGGTAGGGTCTTTTTTATGTAAGAAACTGGTTATTCTATTATTATTGAACCCTTAAATTTATCATAATTTTATTTATTTCTCTCTCTCCCTCTTATGTATTTAATAAGTAATATTTACCCTCCCACACATTGTCGGTAGCCTACGCATCAATTTTATATTGATCCATAATTGTTAGACCAGAAAGCTGTCATAAATTCAATTAATAGGACCTCCCACCAACATGAGTCGATGGTAATTTCTGAAATTTGAACTCTATAATGTATTAGGAAACATGATAAAAGCGTAAATATTTTAACATCCTGTATTTTACTTAAAAAAAAATAAAATAACGAATATGGTGAAATATGTATTTTGTTTTTAAATATATTCATATTTATTGCAATGGTAGCAAACGCTCAGTCATATATTGTTTTAGTTGGTTTTAAATTGTATCTATTTGTATTTTAAAGAGCCAACGAGTTGCTCAATATTAAAAACAATTATAATTTGATTTAATATGCCTTACCTTTTCAATTAATCTAAGATCCGCGAGTACTGTCAAGACACAAGTTGTTTTTTTTTGCAAAAATGGAAAGATCGACTGACACTGAATTATTTCTAATACTATTTAACGAGAAATTATATGTTGGTAAGATGTATTATAAACCTTCCTCTTTTTTTTTTAAAAACTGTTTAATTTATTATTTTCTCTTATATCTATTTCGCCTAACATCTCTCGTTTCTTTGTTTATTTTTTAGCAGTAGTTGCGTAATTATGTTTTTTAGTTGTGTTATTTTATTTTTACTTTTTTTTTATAAAAACATGCGACTTTATGCATAGTACGCTACTAAAGTGACAAAGCTGCATTTTACTAATGCGACTATGTATAGGCAAGGCTTATAATGCAATTTCACCGTTGCTTTGCAAAATCTCACCAAACTGTGCGATTCCTACATATTCCATAATATTGTAACTTGTAAGGGTAGAATTCTACTGGATAATTATTGTCGTTGACTGCAGCAAAATGGATAGTTACTTTCGTTATTCTAAACGAAAAAAACATGGAAAACAACTTGATTATGTTAAATTTGAGGATTTCTCGAAATTTTATATTCATTATTTTTTTGAAACGTAATTTTAATTTTAGATAGTTTTTACGTTTTTAAAATGTTGACAAAACCATTTTGTTATTATTTGTTCACAACATCGTGTTGTGCTTTCTCCATCAGTCCTTTGAGATCATATTATTACATGTTGTAAGTACTACGTAACTTCCTGCGGCGCCAAAAGTTACCAGGATTTTAGGAATTTCAAGTTGTGATATTGTTAATATTTATGTTATATTTGTATGATTTTTAATAAATTAATAATTCACTTCACTTTTTTTTTATTAAAAAAACGATAATATCTACTTTTTTTAAATTATGGTCACTTCACCCCCTCCTATTATCAAAGATCTGAAGTAGGACTTCGAGGCCTTCAATATCTGTTCTGCGGAAGTTTCCAACAAAGACTTTATTGTAAAGTCAGAAGATAATTAAGCCGGTTGCTCGCCTACAGAAGCCATAATACCTACTTGTATTGTAGAATGTGCGAATCGAGAAGAATGACTATATCTACCTGACAATACTATTTAAAAGGTGCTGTTTATTATGTATGTCGTGTGGCCATAATTTTGGTAACTACACTAAGTAGTTAGTAGTTATTTTGCTTCATAGGACGAAATACGCAGGATTGTTATTTTAAACAGGGTGAAAATATTAGAATTTGTCTAATGTATAGGTTCATTATGACTCAACCCGGGTCACATGCACATAAAATTTATACATATGCGATTATATACAACAAAACAATTTATTTTAATTGTAGCGGTTAAAATTATGGCCTAAAGTAAGCATAACCCTTATTTATTAACTCATCAATCAGTTTTTGTTATTGGGCTTTTAAAAGTGAATTTTAAAATCTACATCAAATCACTTAAATATAATACAATCGTCAAAGGGTTAAATTGTTCGTGAAAAAATATGTGTATAGATGACACAAGTTGTTATTTTTTTGATAAAGCGTAGGATATAAAGCCATATAGCAAAATATTTATAAGCGTACTAAAGAGGTCTTGTACTTTAAAGCGTAGGATGTCGGTTTAAACCCAGCCGGTAGGTTTTTATAATATGCATGCGCTGACAGTGCTGATCGCTTTGGCACCGAACTAACGCGACTCTGCAAAAGGCGTCAGAACTTTGACAATTCGGGTCAAACCGGTCGATTGACCATCCCCAATTGACAGTTCGGGCCGCTGGCAGGTCGAGAGCCGCACCACATTTCGACAATCGATTGATGCGGGCGAACTAGGGTCTGAATACTTTCATAAGCTTAAATTGGGCCAACATGGAAAAGAAAGGGCGAGAAAGTTTTAGTTCACCTTTGAATTTATACCAACCATCCACGAGATACGGTGTTTATTTATTCAAGAAATTTACATGATATTTGATAATTTACAGGCAAGCCTAAGGCTTATCTTCTGGAAACCAGATGTGTGATTATACAATCGAACCTAAATTTAAGAGAAAAATATTTACACTAAGCGATTTATATTAAAATCTTGATAAATCAAGTAAGAATGTCAATTCGAAAAAATAAATAAAGATCTGACGAAAGAATGACTTTATAAAAACGATAAAGTGCAGTAAGAAATTACGTAGCGCGGAGCGTGACTTCTTGAGAGCTAACCGACCCACACCGAGTGCCATAGACATGGATGGCTCTTTCAGATCTGGGCTGTGCAAGTCATCAACGTGATTTTGGAAATGAAATCTGAAAACCTGGCCATTTTTCGAAGGCTGTGAAATGCATTTAAATAAAAGTATAAATTTAACGGTCGCAACACGGCCATAATGTAGTTTCCGTATGAATGGCCGCGAGGCTCGAATGCAGACAAAAGCGTGCTTCGTAATGGTGCAATTTGAACCTTTGTGCGGTTAGGTTCTTCTTCTTCTTTTTCTTCTTTTATTAATTTTCTGGCTATCCACCCAGGTTTGAGTGATTGTAGCCAAGGTACACTTTGATTAACTTTTTTAACTGATTACTTGAGATCTATAACAGGACAATCACAATTAACAACACGTGGGGAAGAAATACATAGAACAAACTAGTAAAAAAGGAACTAGTAAAATAGATTTAGGTGTTCTAGGGAAGAAAAGAAACCCTAGATGGAGAAAAGTTAAGTGTAATGAATTTAGCCAAGACTTTGTAAACACTTATAGAGTTACAGCAGAGGAGATGGTTTATATTCGCAGGCAATTGAACCTTTACTTTGATTAGGTCAGATATGAATTGTGGGTAATTATTATGGCTAGGGCAGTTGAAGAAAAGATGATTGCGTCGACCATTCTATGTAATTCAAAAAGTTACGTTAAAATAGGTATTCACGGAAATCTGTTACCGAGAAATCTTCGTATATTTGTACAACGTCGTCGATCGTCAGGCTTTGTTGTACGAGACGGATTTAAATTAGGCTGTTTACTGTTCCGGCGGGAGTGTAGCAGAGTTCGCGCCTAGTACTTAATATTTAACATCTTCATCAATGATATACGTACTTGCTCTGTACGCAGGTTACCTATAATTAAATGGGTGTTTATGAAAAGACTCAAAAAAACCATACAGTTTGTTATAACAGTAAACCATTCAATTATAATATTTACTATGTATGCAAACATTGCAATAAAGTTTGATGCAAAGCAATTTAATTAGATTTGAATACCCCACTAACTTTTAGTATTGTTTAAAATCTTTGAAAATACTTGGTTTTGTTATATTTATGTGCCTGTATACCACTTAAACGCAAAGTGTGAACTCTCTAAAACTGTTTTAAACCGCATTCGCAAGTAAAAACCTAGAGTATGCTTTAAAGATTTCATCCCGGCAGTTTTTACTTATAACAAATTGTATAATTATAATTAAGGCATATAAATTACGGAACGTAATTAATCGATATAAAACTAAACTAGAAGCTTTATACATTTCATGATTCGATTTCTGGAAAATAGACACTTTGTGGCCGACATGTTCTTCCTATATAATAAAGTTGCCATTAAACAATTCGATAGGGCGTATTAATTGCTTCCGAGTACCGAGTACACAAAACATTCAACAAATCTCCTATGCTCCGAAACGTAATAGTATATTATTCGGGTTTTTTTTTGTTATGCTGGCAATAAACAATCAAGTTCCAGTCAGATGAGCTGTATTCATTTATTTTATTACATGTAGGAAATTGACAGTAACTCATGCATGTGTCTCTCATTTTCTTCCCCCGCCTGATGCCATCCACTCCTGATTGCAGGCCTCCTCCACTTCATCCACGTATTTTTATTTGATGCTGTTTGAAGCCAGCTGTTTTCCCCTACAGATGTCATCCATCCACCTCAGTTGTGGTCTTCTGACACACATGTGTACGTTTATATAAATAAAACCAAAAATGGGCCAGAAGTGCTTCCATATACATTATATAGGTTTAGTTTAATGAAAAATAAATACTTTACTAGTATTTATAAATAAGAACTATTATTTAATATTACTGTAAGAAAATAATATTATATTTTATTTATTTTACTACACTTATTCGTACTACAAACATCTATTTCGAAATAATTCAAGAGAGGCACAGAATGATGCATCACGTCAAATAACATATTTTTTATCTTTGTTTCGGGTTGTAAATATTTTACACGAAAAATTTTTTAATGACTGAAAAGTTAAATTTAATGTTAGCCTAAGTAATAATGGAACAAGTTCTCAGGTCCCAAGAACTATTTTTTTCTGCTAAAATTGACCTTAATAAGAAAATATTATATTTGGCATAGTATTCGTGAGGTTCTGAAATTTAATACACGGCTGTTGGAGAAGGATTGACATAAACAGGATTTTTTCTTGGTTTTGTGGGGCAGCAAATGAAAAAAAAACTGTTTGTTCTTTGATAAGTTTCCCCTTCAAAATTTTAAAAGAAATATTGTCCTACTCATTTAAACTTTTAAATATTTAATCTTTTGGTTATTTCAGCGCTCCTGTTTTCGTCAAATCTCTCGCGTTTCATTACCTTAACCCTCCCGCCCCCCACCACTTGTTGTGATCTTACTACGCAGCTACGTCCGCCCTACGGGTAATACTTTTCCTCTGATAATAATAAAGAATAGTATTCATTCATATTTAGTCTTCATCAATTATTACACAAATTTGTATAAAATATCGAACCCACCAGGGCAATGCTAATGATGATGATTATTTTTTGGAAAATTCTGTTCCAAAAGGCACTTATTTTTTTTACTACGTCACTATGTCAAATATTGACGTAAAGCATTCTTATGCTACACGAATTTTCGTGGAAGATTTTCGGCGATCGACATTTATGTCAATCACGTCATAGTTGGTAAATAAGACGGCGTCACACAAACGCGGACCATTGACAGCTTAAAAGCATTCTCGGTAAAGACGAACAATAGGCCGCCTATTTTCCTTAATAAGAAAGATTTATGCAAACAAACACAAACATAAATAAATGATATACCTACATTGAGAAAAATCGCTTCCCCTACGCCCACCAGTCGTGAACTTGAGTTGCTGTTTAAGGCGAATGTCGTTGATTAATGAATGTCGGTTTAGCTATTTAGATCAATTGATATTCGCTAATTTTATTTGCCTGTTAACAATCGATATTTTGGTTGAACGAGCCTTTAATACAGCTGAAGTAGCAAAACTAAATTTCAACCAAAGCTTAAGATATAGGAACCAAAGCGAAGAGCGTATACAACATAATCTTTATATATTTTTATATTATATCCGAAAATAGTTTGAAAATCAAGAATTAACTCCTCTCACTTGTCAGCGCCGGACCGCTCAACTGACTTTGACTCAACACGGGTCATGGTTTGTTAGGTTTAGGACAGTCAGTGCGTTCACCGACAGGGTTCACGTTCAGTGTTCCAATCTTTCGTTAGATTTTGATTACATTTTCAATTTATTTTCTTGTAATTGAGGAATATATTCCCGTTTTTTTTTTATTAATGTTTGATTATTGATATAGATTAATCTCATGAAAGGACAGCGGTGATTTTACATACCCCCTCTATATATTACAATTATACGCCGCATAGAGTAATAACAACACAAATCGACAATATAAAAACAGAAAAAGGTGGTTTAATCGTCGGTCAATTAGTATGTCCACTAAAAGTCTAAAATATGTTGTAGTAGCATTGGGTGTTTTTTTTTTATTCGTACTACCTAGGAATTAGCAACGGTCACTAGTAAGTAATCTAATGGTTGCGGGAAACTATCTCCTCAAACTAAAATACAAGCAAATTAGTTGGGTTGAGCGTGGTCCACCAATAAGTTTATCACAGCAATAAATAACAGTCTAAAACATAAAATTCAAATATTTCCAAATTACCAGCCGAAGAATATTCACATTACAAAACCGTAAACGTAATAAAAACTCATAGCGGCGTCATAAAGCATAACGTACGGTTCCATATATGTTGAATTTCGAAATTAACGAATCTGTCGCCGGGAATGCATCACAATGGCTATAAAAAATTACACTACGCGAAATGCAAATGGCGCTCGTAATAAAAATATTTTCACAATGCATGTGTATGGACTGGGACGTTCGGGCAGTCATGATATAGCAACGTATCTGAACGCTATCTTTAAAATAATAAAATTATCGGTAACATAACTTACTCCCTGATTTACTTAAATGCGTTTTTTTCACATTATACAGTTTTAGGAGGTTTATGTTATGTTTATAATAAGGGTAGTTTTCATTTTAAAAAGTTCCTAATATTTGACTTCTGGTTCTTAATCTGGCTTTACTAAATTCTCTTGATTTTAGATAGTTAAAACGAGTAAAGCAGCAACTAAGATGAAACCAGAGAGGGGTGGGTAGTGGGGGATATTTACACTTGTTTCACAGTTTTATATATGGTATCTTCATCTATGAAACCATTTGTGTTTTTTTTTCTTAACACGCTCAGCGCCGATGACGGATATTCCGTCATCGCTGTATACGCTAGGTGACGTGTGTGGGTAAATCCGTCATCGTCTTACTGCATTTTTATTAATATTTAAAAGCGTGGCATGTCGCGTATACCTGAATTCATGAAAGGCATGACTAACCTTTTTTTTTTTCATTTAAGTTCGGTTTTGACGTTTAATTGTTTATGTGGAAAGTTCGCTAGTAAACTGAAAGTGATTTGGCGGTAAATAATTCGAGTTTTATTTACAAAAGCAATGTCAATATAAAAACCAATAATTTGCATAGTTTCCTACATTATTTGCCAATTATAACTTTAACTAAAAAAACGAGTAGCAGCTCCTGCGTGGGATCTTCCGTTGGGTCAACGAACTTCGACGATCGGCCGGCAACGCGTGGCCCGCGCGTTTTACGTACGGAGCAGAATGTATTAAACAAGGAATTTGATCCTACTTATAGCAATATTGATTCGCACTACACACGACACAAAAGCAATTATACTCAACCAATTAAAGCTGGTACTACTTGATTTTAAAATATAAGTTTTTATAGAGGGGTAGATTTATTCAATAATCTTCCTAATAAAATAATATAATATGCAACCGTCATATGTTTGTAAAAAAAATATGACTTATTTGCACCTTGTGGTGTTTTGAAAAACATACACTCTATGTTTTTTTTTTAATTTTAACAAAGCAATAAACATTAATCTTAAATCAAATTAAGCATTTAAAAATTCAATAAGCCGACGTTTAAACTCTGTTATATGTTTGAAAATGTTTGCATTGACAATTCTCGCTCGTATTACTTCTTGAAAGTCAATATTATTCCTTCATTTTCTAGCTTTGACTACCTATATTATGGATGAGACTTCATTATACCTTAAATGAAACTTATAAAAATATATGAATATATGAAAACCATTAATTAAAAAACAAAATTGAAATGAAGTGAATGTGGTAAACTGCCCATTGAGTTGGCATAAAAAAGGTAGCTAACTCCTTATGTGCAGGTTTGTTCTTTTTTCAGCCGTGAAGCAATGCGCCCAATTATAATTTGCCTGCAATTTCGCTTTTGTATTTTGATTACTTTCTCACGTTAATTTCTTAGATATATTTCCATTAATAAAATTGTTATGGTATTCTTTGTGATTTAACCTACTTTGTTTATACCACGGAGGTACGTACGACACTGCGCTCCCCCTGATTTTTCAACTTTACCAAGTCAAATCATAAATAATGGCTGCTGCGAATTTTTTACAATTGTGATTGTGATTTTAATAATTTTAAATTTATAACAGACTTTATCCGCCGATTTTGTACCTAATAGTATCACCGTTAAAAGAGCGCGGGCTTCGTACCTTTATGGTTTATACTAATTTTGTCGCAGCTCGAAAGTAAATTTATTTCATGTAATACAACCACTGCCGATATTGTATTTACTAATATGGTTTATTAATATCACACTCTTACCAAACCGTAATTGACTTTTTTTTATATTTATATAGTGAGCTTTTAAACCGGATGCGTAGTGCCTCCGTTTTATAAACGACACAGATTTGGTTAATCTAAAAAAAAATATGTATAAAAATTAAAGAACGAGTAAATAAAATTAAAAATACAAACTACACGTCTTTATAAAAAGTTTATATATCTACCTTTTTTGTGTATTTGTTATTAGTGTCATGGATGGGTTTTCGCTTCATTGAACAAAGTTGGACAGCCTGTAATTTATTGACGCGTCCGATGTGGCCTTTCCCCCTTTCCCTTCCCCTCCCACCTTCCGGCGACATCGATCCCATCTATTTTTGTAGCTGCAACGTGTCGCGGTCTGAATATCCACAAAGGTATACTAAAATGTATGGGAAAGCTTTTTGATTTTCACCATTCATTTTAGCTTCTATACATAGATTCATGAATAAGAAGCTACTATCCCCGTCCTTCAGCCGTCTGTCCGTTGCATCTTTCAACTCGAAAAGTACAAATTGCGAAAGAGTTGATTCGTTGTGTGTAAATTGATGCTCTTGAAAAACAACTATAGCCTTATAGATAACATCGGAGGATAGTCGATTAATGTAGATATATAACATTAAACTTCTAGGTACTAATTAATGAAATATTTCACAGAATTTGAAAATGTCATATTCTAATATCAAAAAAGTAGCAGCACGGCTGTTGAAAACTTGCGGAAGAATTAGTTATTACTGGCCAGTCAATTGAATAAATTGAAATGTCCGTATTACTAGCCGCTCGTCAAAATTTACAAAAAAAAAACTAAAATGGTGTTAAAATTTAAGATGAATATTGAAAGAATGCTATCATGATACTGTACCATACTGTACTTTGTAACATATTTGAAACCATTATTGAGAACCTTAATTTAACCATTATTGAAAGACTTTCTATAAAAAATATTTTCAAGAACCGTCGTGTGGGATATCGAACGAACGAGCCGGCTAGATTCGCGCCAAAATACTGAAAATTTGTATAAAAAATACATATCTTAAATATTAAATTTATATTACTTTATTAAATTTTTAATGTTTTAGTTTTTTCTTTGATTCGTTTTTCGAAATCCTCGCTGTAAACAAATTATACAGTTACACAAAAACATACGACATTATTCAAAAACGCCAGTTTTGAAAGGATTTCAATTAAGACAAGTACGCGTCAATCTCTTTTAAAACATTTAGTGTAATCTGTCTGCGTCAACATAAATTCTTATGAAAACATTCACTCGGTTTCTGTTTAAGATTGAGCAGAAACGCGAATAGAAAATTTCTCGTTACGAGAGATGGAATCCCTAGGGCATAAACAAATCTACTTTCTGAGTGGTGGTGGCTGCAGCGCATACCAGCTGGCTCGTACCCTACATACTTACGGATCCTTCGGACAGAAAGCAAAAATTTTCATTTGAATCAAAAAAAGGGAAAAATTTCATCCGGTTTTCATCCTGGTGATATTATTTTGTAAACCACGATAAACTTGAATTACGCAAGATATTAACTATCGACATAATATCATAACATATGTAAGTCAAAAAATATCAGTCAACAATCATTAACATTTTGCGTTTTCCAGTCTTTTTTAATATTCTTCTCAAATGCCAATTCTATGTTTAAATATGCTATTTCAATAACATGTTTTTTTTATATATCTTTTTTGCATAATGTTAAGAACTTTTCTTAGGTATTCCCTAGAATAATACATTATCTTTTAATGAAAATAAACTAGTTTACTTATATCTCTCGTGGAAAATTCTCATAACGTCTTTGAAAAGCTGTAAAATTCGCATTTTTGTAGCATTCAGGTATGTAGACGTCTTAATATTTTTATGGTTCCTTAGAATCGTTGCAAAATTACTTTATATTATAAATCAACTATTTTGCAATATTACGAATATGACCAGGAGTTTTGCAAAACTACTAATTTCTATTAGTAATATTGAATAATAATGCATCTATTCTCAAAAACCCGGTATTTTCCAAAATTACTAGAGATTGTGCAAAACAAGCATTAGTCAATTTTTCTGCAACACATCCACAAAACAAATAATCGGGTCGTCAAAATACAAAGAATCTAACGTAACTTTAAATCAAGGGCATTTTTTAAAATCTCAGAAATTCTCGTATTTAAGTGTAAATTACGTTAGATTTATTTAATCAAGGAAAAACAACGGATACAAGAGATGAGAAGAAAACTTAGAAAAACTTATGATTTAGGTTAGTCTTGCATCCTTACAAGTTTTTCACATATAAAGTGATTTATTTCATATCTAATGCTAAGTTATATAAATTTACTGACATTAAGATCATGGTTAAGTGTATACAATTGCAAGCAATTGCAATTGCAAGCATAACTACACAGTACTATTTTATAAATAAGTACACAAAAGTAAAATTAAAAATAGTGGCAAAAGTAAAAGTAGAAATAGTGGCAAGCAAAGTGGCTAAGGAGGTGAATTGAAATTAATGATGAAGAGAGCCGAATTCAGGATGCTGTATTTTGAAAAGACTTTAGAAAAGTGAATACAGAATTCTTAAAAACTGTGGCCTTCGAGAAAACATCCACCTCTAGGAACAATTTGATGAATGAATTTGATTTGATGAATCTGATGAATTTTTAGATGGAATATATGATAATGTGGAAGAGAAATTTTACTGTGAATTTCATCGATCTTTTTTTAAATCATTTGCCACGCCGTTTTTACGATTATTATGATCTACACATTTAACTATATATGAACAAGTATCTTATCAAGTGGATAATAGCTTTCGCCCTTATTCTTTAGTTATTCGAAAATTAATGAACACTAAGTTTTCCGTTTTAAATGCTTATGTCGTTTTAATTGGTTTTGATATTTCGTTTTTTATTTAATCTATTATCAAACATAATATTGAGTAAGTTATTTTAGTGAAGATTATCTGGAGATATATTGATCATTTTGCAATAAATTAAGTAAGCTTATTCTGACCCAAGCGTATGCATATACTTGATCGTAATCTCTCGGCATTTACGCGACAATTCTGGGTAAGTTCTGACATTGTAAAGGCTCCAAGCCTCCGTTTTAACACCGCGAAGCTCCTAATGGCCGATGTGATTGAATCTCTAACGGGAAGATTACTATGTTTAACGATGATCGCTTTCTGCAGGCAGACCAGAATTCGAAGAAGGACGAAATTCAATTTCAGATTTAACTATTTCAAGAAGTAGCTTTGCAATATCGATTATATTACTCCCCGAGCTCACGTTCGTCTGCAGGTCGAGGAATTGCGGTCACTTCGAAGAAAATTTCTCAAGATTTTTATCCTGAATTTGAAAGGCACGTACGCTCTAAATTAAACAACGAAATAATAGTATCTAATTATACGTCACTTGATTTGTGTAACCTTCAATGTAGTCAATTAATTTGGGTTTAATTATTGTATATTATGATTAGGTATAAATTTACCTAAATTAATTGATTCACTACGATGCTTGTGTTTATTAGTTAAGTCACTATATTTTTTAAAATAATAAATATATATATATATATTTTTTTGTAGAATCGCTATTTAACCTCCTTCAATGATGAGAAAGCGTTCTCTATACCCATTTTATAATCTTCGTACTTAATTCACCATGTGAAAATCCTACGTACATCGAATTTGTACGATGTATCTATGTATGTATCGCGCTATAGGTATGTACGAGTATTTACCGATACGACGTCAAAATGGCCACTCAGAATTCGTCAAATACAGCCCGATTGCGAGAGGGGATAAAAAAGCGAATGAAAAGATTGCGGCTGCCAAGGATAAGAACAAAAAAAAATACTTAAAACCGCCTTTTATTTACATTGTTGCGAGCAAATGGACGGGAATTTAAATTACCAAGTCATCGGGAAATTAAAACAGCTTAAAAGAGTCGATTTGTTTTTATCCTCGCATAAACTGTGTTGCCACTGTTTCGAAAAGCGACTAAAACTTATTCAAGATTTTTAAATTAATCCTTAACAAGTGTCAACATATCAAAATTTATAAACACTTCCTTGCGAAAGTTTATTTACACGGGAGTTGTAGAGAGAGTAGACTTGTGAGTATGTGTATCCTCACCCTAACGATTCCAATAAGCTGCCGTTCGACCTTATCTATAAAGAAAGATATTCTATTCTTTAATGATAAGAGCCTAAAATCAACCTTTACAACTTGCCGGATACCTAATTTAACCTCTCATTTAAACGATTGAGCGATCTAGATTACACCCGTGCCTTTAGACTTTAGACGGTTCCCGAGCCAATGGGCTTATCTATCTAATATCACTTTCTTGTGGACACGATATCTGCCGTAATTTTACACCAATCACTTTCAAATTGATACATAAAATTTATGGTCACAAAATCTCGGTCAAGTTTGTTAATGGCTAAAATCAGACCAGGGGGCGGGAATGGAAATTATGCTATAACTTTCTTAGTATATAAGATATCGAATTAATTTAAATTTTATATTTACGCGGTGGCAAGATGATATACGGAAAACGTGCATTATTTAATAATTTATTTGTAAAGGAACCAAACCAAACATTTCGGTCGATATGCCTAAACGACATTATCAAAAAAATTATTTAATTTTCAGTATCTACGATTAAAAAATCGTCATGGTGACGAAAATTCCCAGTTGTAAATCGTATGATCGAACCTATTATCGAGCAAAATATCGTAGCACTCATTCAATTTCTAAGATTGGACCAAACGTGAATACGACAGGCCGGGCACAAAGAAAGTTAAAAGAATTTTGGATAATAAAGATCTGATAGAACCACCCACTTCTTATATATTTGTACCTTATAATCAATGTTGTTCGGAACAGTTATGACATTTTATAAATCCTTATAATTTCCTGCTCCTATGTCTTCACCTTTACGATAAAATGTACACTCTGTCCTTACCTTAAAAGCAAATATGTACATTATTTGGGGGTAGTTTCGCACGAGCCGAACGAAGCCATAACAAACCGCGCGCGACCAGTCGATCCGATACGATTGCACGAGCTGGTGCGCACGGTCCGAATTCCGCCCCGTTGGAATACTAGACGCCGATCGTCGCCACGTCGTGAGTTGTGTCGTCTTGAGATCACTCCGCAACTGGGTAACCAGCCCTCGCCCTGGTAAAGTAATCGCCGGTTGCAAAAAATATGAACATTAAAAAAAGGGGTTAAAGTCAAAGTTCAAAGTAAGATTAAAGGTTAAAGGTGTCGAAGTGTGGCAGCCCGGCTTCAGCCGCAGCAGCAGCAAGGACATCAGCATTATCAAGGTCAGTGATTTTGTACTATTTGCTAATCATCTGTGTGAATTCCATTCGATGGCCTTTACTGTCAGATTTCTGTAACCCGACTTGCCGCCAATAATTTAAAGTATTAAACGTTGGCCTTTCGCCAACTCAAGGTCCTTCGAGTAAAAACGTCTGACTCACCGTCAGATCCAGAACCCAGGCCTACGTGCCTACAAATGGAGTTTTGCTTTATTTTTTTTAATGAAAGTGATTTTTGTTTTCAAAAATCGTTTAAATCGCTTTTTTAATTACATCGTCCTAAAAATTATATCCATTACTTAGCAGAGACACAGATTGTTATATTGAAATTCAAAGATGCTGTATCTGACGTAGATGCATAGAAAATATTTACAAATAAATTAGATGATTGTGAACTTTCAAAATTATTCCGATTTAATGTTCGAACACGTCACAGTCATGCCAGCCATTAAACAAAGTTATCAAACAATAGAATAGAAGGTTCTTTATTATATGTGTATTATTTCTGCTTACATATTTTTCCAATCAAAGTGTGTAACGCGCACTCACTCACACTTCATTTAATTTACACTAATGTTTCTGTTAAAATGTGCATAGATGTCACGGTAGTCTAGTGGTTAAGGCGTTGGACTATTAACCTAAAGGTCTTGGGTTCAAATCCGCACATGGTCTACGCTTCAATTCCACCATCTCTCCTGAGGCTACCACAGGCACATTTGGCTTAAGGCCCAAAATAGTTGTATATGACCTAGGTCATAGGGATTATTTTTAAAAAAACTGACATTTAACTTAGAAATCTATTAGAAACTTTGAAATTGAATTGATTGAAATTGAAATTGAAAAAATAGAATAGAATTAACTTAGAAATAATAGATTTCGAATAAAATATTTCAGTAATGTTTCGTTGTTGGTAAAAAAATGTTTTTAGCTGACGGTCTAAGGATGAAAGGTGATCATTTTATAAAACCAGAACAAAAAAAGAATACTCGTACATAGAATAGAATAGAATGAAAGCCGGGAGACAAGTTGAGCCGGTCGAACTGAAGCGGCTATTTTCCAATCGCTCTCGCATCCAAGTATCTAAGTGTGTCCCTTCAAAGCGCTCGCCGTTAAAGCCTTCCGGTGCGATGCTGAATGGACCAATGGACCTTTTTGTCACTCGCGTTAGAGTCACGTTCACATTGCATGATGCTACACGAAAGGATATAGGTATGTACGAAAATACTTGTATTTGCCTAGCAAATACAGACTGTTCCAAATCGAATTAGCATTACAGCCTGATAGCAACGCACACTATTTACACGTTTTTAGGGTTTTTATTATTATTTATAATATTTTGGTGACATTGCTGTTCTTGGTAGGTGATTGTGTTTTCTTAATTATCAAACTACAACTAAACATAGTCTTTGTGAAAAGGGGCTAAACATAGATCTGCTTAATGAATTACTTTCGCGAATGGTTCTAGGAAGAAAAGAATTAAACCGGTTTTTTTTTTCTAAAAAGAGGACTAATTTTAACTCGATGATTTTTAGGACTAATATAATTTGATTTGGCGAGTTGGGAGCTTATTTCAGACCACGCAGGATTATTTGTAACAGCTTTAAATAAATTTAAAGGCCGACTTGCAACACGTCTCTTTCTAACGTCTTTTTTAATTTTTGATATCAATATCATTAAAATTATTTGTTTATATTATAACGTACTTTGTTATTTTTTATTTTATATGCATTCTTATTCTCTTTTTTTTAGTTTCTTAAGCTTTTATCTCTACTAGGGAAACATGTAAAAAAAATAATAAATAAATATGGCAGCTAAACATATAACGACAAAATCAATCTGTTTACCGATTGAACTCATTTGATTATCAATTTTCCTTTCTGGCAACATCTGGCAAAAGAATGTGGAAAATGATTTCATGAAAATGAAATCCTTTATTTGGTTTTGTTTCGACAAGAATGCAGCGTCAAAATTCAAATATTCCCCATCTGGAAGCGATATTCAAATGTGAATTTCAAATATCACAGCCTCACCTGGACTTCTGCTTAAAAGTAGACAGGGAAATATCAGTAATGCGTATCTATTTATTATCATGTATGTTTGGAGTTCCAGATGAATATAATAAAATAGCTTTTTTATTAATTTTGCGTTGTATTTGCAAATTTATCCAACTTTTTTTTCTAAAAAATTGATTGACTTTAGCGCAGAGTGATCATTCTGACGAACGTGCAAATCACTTTATGATTTTCGTGAGCATTTACAGAAATTTTCTAAAGTATTTTCTAAAAGCTCTTCAATAATAACTTTATTGAGCTTTTGAAGACTTGCTACAGTTTTTCTATATTATTTACAGGTACATTTGTTTTATTTTTTATAAATGTTGTGCTTTAATACTTACTTTCGGCAATTAGAGAGAATCGGGAGAAGTCATAAATTTTTTGGTACATTACGATAAAATATCTACTATTTAGCGAAAAATATTTAACTGCTAACATTAATCTTCTTATAAATAGATATATGATTTTCGCGACACAATATTTATTTATTTATTATATTTTTTTTGATCCACACGCATAACTCAATTATATAACAGTGTAAAGTTATATAACAGTAGTCTGGTCAATTACGAAAATTTATGCTTTTCGCATATTATTATTAAACACTGAGACAATAAAAAAATATACGTCGATAAAATATTGATTTGACTAAATATATTCTTGTATGGATAATTAATTTACTCAAATCTGGCAAATCGTTTATTATAATGAATAACAAACTTAAATAATAACAATAATTATTTTATTATGTTATTTAAAGTGTTGTCCTGACTAGGACGTTTATTGATAACCTGTTATTTTCTTTAAATAACTGCTATGGCCTAGGTCATATTCAATTATTTTGGGCCCGATTCAAAACTAGGCTAAATTTGCCTATGTTAGAGTCCGTGGAGTTAATAGTAATAAAGATTTATGAATGCTACGACTGTAATGGTCGGTCCAGTGATCGCTGGACCGATTCAATGGTCAAACTAACCACAAACCACTAAACCACCCCTATCTCACGAGTATATTTTTTTATTACTATATGTGTTTGAAATGTGGTTGTGTGATCATCTACGAAACGTCGGGATTAAAATATTGTTTGCTCACACGGTATGTAAAAAAACCGCAAAATTACATTTTATAAAGATATGACAACGCAAATAGAGGTGTCTTAAAAAATAATCAATATTTGTTTTCTTTTTATCCGATGGACTCTAAACGGCTGAAGAGCCTATTCTTAGTGGCTTTTGACAACCGAGAAATACAAAAGTTTAGTGCTAGTAGGTTTTCAAGTGGGTTGCCTATTCAATAAATGAACCCAATATTTGGTATGACTTATCGATTATTTTGTTCAAAATGTTACCATCTTGTTGAGAAGCTTGAAGTTTAACATAATTCCACAGTCGAAATCGGGATACTTTTGCTTCCGTTAAAAGTTACTATTTAAGTATAACGTTTGAGTGATTAATCTTTAATATATTGAAAGTTATCATTTATCTTTTTTCTTTTTAAACTACAATACTTAAAGGGCCTATTAAGACGTTCATGCAATTTGAGACAGTCACCTCTGCTATTTATTGCCAGGCAAATTTTCATATCAACTCACTGAACCGTGCTGTAGCAGAAACAAGTAGGCATTTAATAAATGTGCAGATCATAAAATACAGGAATACGATATAAACATGATATGAAAATAGAGGTATTTATAATTTGGCCAACATATTCCACTAACGAGGCCTAATTACTATAATATATTATATATAATTGACTTTCACTCGCCTGCCTACTCAAACAAAATGTATCTCGTCGAAATTTGCATCGTGGTACTTAAATAAACGGGTGTCTAGTTACTATTAGTACAGACCAAAGCCCATGGCGACGTCAAACGTAAGTTAATTAAGAGCGAGTTTCGAGGCAATCCGAGATCCACAGCATAATTCTGTCCATGAAATTTAATCAATTTTATTTTCACTTTACAATATACTTACAAAGAAATAGTGTATTTATGTTAGATCCTTAGTACAGGATCCTATGGTTTTTAAAACTTACTCGACTAGAGGTTCTTTTAAAAGCTTTTTTTCAATTCTTTATTTTTTTGTTATTTATTTTTTATATGAAAATTTATAGATAGTGCATAAACAACAACGTTTCTTACACATAATTAAAATAAAACTCTACTTTTTTCTTAAACGGAGGAAATATTTATAATGAGACAGGGGTTGTATGTCAATTTTTAATAATTTAGGAGAATCCACGTAGGAAATAATAATGTATGCCTCAAAGACTATAGAAATAATTGATCAGAAAGACAATTAAAGTGCAGTAAGAGTTGCACTTCTGGGTCGCGGCCGAGGGCGACTTGAACTCACACGTATGAAAAATATAGAACAAATTATATTTAGAAATCAATTGAAACTTACAATCAATTCATGTTTATTATGTTATTTAGATATCTATGTAATTAACTGGCAGTATTTTGAAATAGGTAGGTTGAATTGTTTTGTTTCAAGCAAGGGGGCCAAGGGCACGTAATTTTGCGGTGGATCCTCTACTGTGGGTGATGTTGACGCCAAATTGACACTTGTCCGCCCTTTGCTAAGGGCTATTTACGCTCGCCAAAGGGCTGAATACTGCCGCGGGAATTTTAAATTTTATTGCCTAGGGATTTTAGAATTTAGTTATTATGCTACGGCAGGTTTTCGAGAAAAGATGGAAGATAAAAGCGATGATGCAAAGGATGAGGAGGCTGAATGGCTGAGGAAGAAGAAAGAAAATAAGAAAGAGTACTTACACATAACCTAAAATTTGCCATTGATTTGTAATATTTATAAATAATAAATAATGGCTATAAAATTTAGCGACTGATGTAGGTAGATGGAGTTATATGTAAAGCATTATAATGAAATAAATCCAAATAAAAGCCAGCAGGCGTTTTTAAGACAAAGATAGGATAAATAGTGTTCCTACAGAAATAATATTACATTGTAAATGGTTACAGCTTCTAAATTTATAATGATCAATCCATTATATAATTGAGTTGTAAAGATATTCGACTTATTTATTATGATTGATCATTGTTATTTAACAGCGGCAAATCGCCTGATAACATAAATAAATCGACTTCATAAATAAATCACCCATCACCTCATCTCACTTTTTCATTTTATTTAACCATAATCCTTTTATCTTCATTACATATCCATTATTTTTATATTTTCTTTTTCTTATTTCATCTAATTAGATATTTAATATATTTTACAGTAGAGTTAAAAATGCATTTTTATAAAACTCATCGCCGGGTTTAAACCGACACCCTGCACACTCAAGTACTGGACCTCAATTTTTTTATACGTGCTTTTTCATAATATATAAATTTTTCATTATAACTTTATAGTATCGAAGCGATCATAACTAATATTATTCAAATTTACAAAGTTATCGCCATTGTTTGCAAAGCTTTATCGTATTGTTTGAAATTTGTCCGTATGTAAGCGTTGCTTTGTCCTTTAATCTAAATGCAAATTAACTCCCGGCAACTCAAACATGTACCCACCTACTCGTATGTATCTAAATTCGAGAATGTAGCCATTTGCGTAATTATTACATACGCTTGTTACGTTGCCAAATTATTGCTAAACCGATTGGAATATGGGTCGGGATATTAGATATTTAGTACATAACGAGTCTATTATAACTAGCAGGCTGTTCAACACCGGGCTTCACTCAGGGTTGGCAGCTAGGTCCCGCAGACTGCTTAAACAGCACCTTCGGCATGCGAAATCTCGTACTTACGGCACTCGTGTTGAGTCGCATAGACATTCCTTTTTAATTTTCATTTTGTGGCTATGGTAAATTGTGACTGTTGTGGCACTCCTAAAAATCGAAATCACATTGTCAATTGTCGTAGAAATTCCGAGATATTTCCAAAATGCCCAAAAACCCCTCACTAAAATGCTACCTAAATAATTTCTACACAATCTCACACCCCATATTTCACCCTCTTAGGAGTTGTTTTTTTTTTATTTTAATAGTTAGCCTATGTTTAATATTAACCACAGGGTTCAAGCTATCTCCTTACTAAATTCAATCAAAATCATTTCAAGGGTTTATAATAAGATTATAATAATCAGAATTTTTATTTGATTAATATAAACAAATATTTGATTAATAAATCTTTTGAACGTTGAAGTTTACTCATGAAATTTTTTAGCAGTATTTTTCGTCCTGATGATCATTTCTTGTGCAAAAAAATATGTCTTTGTAAAATATAAACTGCTGATATGTGATAATGTTTCTATTTTAATCATATTTTTTATGATTAAAGAGTATATTTTGAATAAAATTTTGTACAAGTCGATGTGATCTAAGGTACCATAACCCAAACGTAAAATAAAAAAATCTTAGAAATAGGATTATGCCTTTTTGTATAAGCACTCACAAGCTCATTAACCGTACATCCCTCTCCACCATTTTTCAAATAGAAAATTATAAATATTAGAAATTTACTATTTGCGTATATATTTTCCCTAAAAATCTCATAACCATTAAATTTACGTTCGACAGGTGTCTAATTACTCAGTAATAAGATCACAAACGTAACAATATTTTTATGAATTTTGCACCACTATTTTTGTCAATAAAATTATTAACAGAACCCATGTATTTGCAAAATTAACAAAAGGTCGCTTTCCAATTTTAAACACATAATTTTTTTTATCAGTTTTAAAATGAAAGTTTGCTCTTGGAAACTTATAATTCATTTCCAGGCAATAAATATTACCATAATGCTGGAGCGATGAAATTTGGTGGAAAGATTTACAAAATTAGGTATTTCTATTTAAATTTCGGTTCAGTACTTATTGCAAAAATATCGATTGCGAAAGGTTAAATTCCCTGCAGCCTTGAATAACTTATGACATGAGACATATTGTTGTTAAGTACTTTTTCTCATTTTGGTTTTTAAAACAATTTGTCTTGAGCGACCAATCCAGTCTCCATCCAGCAAAACTATTTAGAGTAGGTACATTTTCACAGGTACTTTCCTTTACAATATCCACTCAATTGAAATTGCCAAAAACGAATAACAAAAAACTAAACTTCCCTTATCTTCTTGTGTCATGAGAAAGAGCTAATTAAAACATAAGATGCGTTTTCATAATCATTTTGATATAATAATTATTATAATCTCCGAAATTCCGGTTATTTTAACGTCAGTAGATAATGCATATGATGCGGTTAGCTTTATCTTGTTTCCATGTAGTTTGAGGAGCATTATGTTCCGGCTATAAAGTGCTATGCGGCACAGCTGGACGTCTAACCTCTCGGTGTGCGATAGTGTGTAGGCGGCCTTAAAAGCATCGCCGTAAACTTCGCTGCCAAGGCTCTGCCTCTGGTTGCCCAAAACAGGAAACCGTTTTAGTCATGGTTTTAATACTAAGTGCGCGCATCTGCTGCACATGACTCTAGCAAAACCTTTCTGTTAACACGAATATTGCATATACATCATATGTTGCGAAATGCTCTCTTTGTAGATACAGCCACAGAGTAGTAATAACTACAGCACTGGTAACAGGAAACTAGAAGCATTTAACGAAAACGAGTGAAGTAAATTATTTATGTCACATTTATTTTCTTCTTATGCAAATAGGTGTGCGGAAGCATTATTTAATGTAAATGCCAGTATGGGGTGATAATTTTGAAAAATACGATTTAAATAATACATTATTTTGAAATTGATGACAACTTTAATCAACTTCCTTACGGAAGTTTTGATTCGCTTTTTTATGTCCCTCAAAATATACGTTCTTTAAATACAATCAAATGTATTTATTTCAAGCGACATGGTAAAATGTATTGGCATGTTTGACATCTTTTAATTAGTTTATGTTATTTTCCCGTTTACAGAAAAATATATTATTGAAGGTAAAAAATGAATGAACATTAATCCCATACGAATAGTTTTAGACCATTTTTGGTAAGTTTTGTCTTCGTTTTTCTTCAACTTCGTTTGCACGAGAATGCGATCAGCATTTCAATTTTAAACTCTTTCATGAGTTGATCAAGTACTTCATACTTTTAACTTATTTATTCATATGATCACCATGCGTTAGGTAAAAGCATTGATTATATAGTTTAGTACAATTTATGTATCGTATTCTCTGAATTGAAATCGTCACTTATCAGATACAATGGCCGGAGAATCTAGATGACCATTGAACTAATATGAGATATTTTTTTTTTAATTCAACATCCAAAATAGAGATATATATTGGCTTCATATATCCACAACGGCGAGGCCTTTCAATTAGATTTTCTTATTAACTTTTTTTCTGTATACTAAAATAGGTAAATAAGATCGTTATTTACAATACAACAATGGTACCTACATATACATATTATACATATATTTGTACATATAGTAGTATGATCAGTGTTAAATACAACCTCGCCTGAATCTAAAGCTAGACACGAAAGTGACGTCATTATGACATGTCCTTATTGTTAATTTATGTAAAATATCATTTTGCGGTCGTGTTTTCTTTTTGTCCTTCATCAATGTTTTTTGCATTTTATATTAGTTTAAAAGTTAATAGCGATTACCCGCATCACAGTGTTCATTGTGTTTCATCGGCCGTGACACGCAACAAAATGCGCTTAAAAAAATTGGTCCGTTATAACCCAAAGTACGATGAAATTATTATTTTTAGGCTTGAGATTAATCACAGTTATCAATCATGATTTTCATTAGCATTGTCAAAGCATGTAAAATTAATGCTAATCAATCATAAAAATGTCAGAGAATAAGCTTCAACTAGTCTCAAATTTAATTAATCCTTAATACTACAAGTATCTTCTAAATTATAACTAAATGTGTAAACTCTGGGCTTCGGCGCGAGGTTGGCAGCTAAGCCCTTCAGCACCTCATGTATATGCCCTTTGGGCCTTATCTGAGTCGGTGCCTTTTGGCGCCGTCCTCACTCAGATTGTACCAAGCTTTCATCCCCATTTTCGGAAAATTATAATCATGATGCGCAGATTCCACTCGCTTTAGCCCACGAAACCCAACCCGATTTTGTGTCAGAAAAATGCACAAGAGAAATAATCTTTACCATCCACCACCATTTAGTCTACCATTCTTCCATATAACATTTTAAGATATATGGTTTCGATTTTTTGAAACGCGAATACAAAGCATAGGCTATGATAATAAAAATTTTTGATGATAGCTTTGTTTATGTAGTTTTGCAAATTAACTTAACTATAAGCAAATTGCATTTATTATAATAATAATAATGATGTAAAGGTAAAACTAAATGTTTTGGGTTTATCAACACAAAAATGTCATAATAATATCATAAAACAATATCTCGTAAATAAGGCGTGAAAATAACTACATTTTTACACCAAAAAATCGACGACAAAATCTTACGTACCATACGCAAAGTACTTTAGGCGCTCAGTGCCAATGTGGCTTAATTAACAAAATTGTAATAATATGTGTTATGTCCTTTAACTTATAATTAATAAAAGAATCGCTTACACCGAACGCAAATTATTCATCCATCTATTTTAAAACAAGGCGATTACTATAATAGTATTATGTAGGTTGGTCTATTTATAATTCCTTACAGTAAAAAAAAAATAAATGTTATTTTCTAGAATTTCTATATATACTTTCATCGTAATTTTCGAGTGAATATAGAGAATACTAAAACTATGACGATTTCGGAAACCAAGGTGGGTGAAGTTGCCACGCTGCCGCGCTGTGGAAACCGTAGCTAATCGATTAAACGCGTCGAAACAGTTTCCATAGAAACACTGTGATTACTCCTCGCAACTTGACATTTCATAATATTTCGGTCCGATAGATTGACATTAAAATTTATAAATAATATTCAGACTTATGGAAATACTCGTTTAAATGTTTCTGTACATTAAAAATGGCAACAGAAAAAGAAACAAAGAAGCTGACCACTACCAATTTGGCCACGATGTACGGACGGGTGATGCCGCCAGCAATAGAAAGATGCAGGATAACATTCTGTACGGACTTGGAAAAGTCTGTACTGATCAACAACTTTGAGCGACGGGGTTGGTCGCAGGTCGGCCCTGACGACGAGTGGAACTTCTACTGGGCGGGGACGCAGACATGCAGGAACCTATTCAGCGTGGACAGCGGATACAGGATGAATGATAACCAAGCCATCAACCATTTCCCCAACCACTACGAATTGTCGAGGAAAGATCTGCTCGTTAAGAACATAAAGCGCTACAGGAAAGAGCTAGAGCGCGATAACAACCCGCTCGCCGAGAAGGCCGAAGTCGTCTTGCCGGGGGGGCAGGTCGTCACGCGCCACGTCCACCTCGACTTCATCCCCGTAACGTTTGTTCTTCCTGCGGACTACAACATGTTCGTCGAGGAATATAGAAAGTCGCCCCAGAGCACATGGATAATGAAACCGTGCGGAAAGTCCCAAGGAGCAGGCATATTTCTCATCAACAAATTGTCGAAACTGAAAAAGTGGTCGCGCGAAGCGAAGACCTCCTTCCATCCGCAGCTGACGAAAGAGAGCTATGTGATATCGCGTTACATAGACAATCCTCTGTTGATCGGCGGGAAGAAGTTTGATCTACGGCTCTACGTGCTGGTGACCTCGTTTCGTCCGCTGAAGGCCTACCTATTCCAGTTGGGATTCTGTCGCTTCTGTACGGTGAAGTACGACACGAGCGTCACCGAGCTGGACAACATGTACGTGCACCTGACCAACGTGAGCGTACAAAAGCACGGTGGCGAATACAACAGCCTGCACGGCGGCAAGATGAGCGTGCAAAATTTGCGACTGTACCTAGAAGGTACGCGTGGCAGACAGGTGACAGAACGCCTTTTCGCCGCCATTCAGTGGCTGATCGTCCATTCTTTGAAAGCTGTCGCTCCCGTTATGGCCAACGACAGACATTGCTTCGAGTGCTATGGGTATGACATCATTATAGACAACCAGCTGAAACCGTGGCTGGTTGAGGTGAACGCCTCCCCTTCCTTGACTTCCACAACCGTCAACGACCGCATACTGAAGTATAAACTGATCGACAACATCATTTCAGTGGTCCTTCCTTCCGATGGAATTCCAGACGTCCGCTGGAATAAAGTGCCGAATACCGATTCTCTGGGATATTTTGAACTTCTCATTGACGAAGAACTCGCAGCGCAAGAAGAAGTGGCTCACGCTTCTGTCTCCAATGCTAGTAAAATTCGTACAAATAAAGGGAAATGAACACTGTTAAAATAATAACTTTTTTAAGAACGATATGTTACATGTTTCTTAATAGTTCTTTTTTACTTTTTGTAGCAGCTCATGTTTTGACAGCAGATTGCAGTTACTAGTCAGGTAATGTGATATTTTTAAACAGTCTTTTATTTTTTATATTATTGTGTGTGTTTATGTCGTAGCGTAAAATATAATATAATGATAAACATAAATTTAATTATTCGATCTTTTGATACTAGTATGTAAAGAAATCAAAGAGTCAGATAGTTATAGAAATATGTAAAAGGGATAGAACCGTATTAGCAAATTTAGTAGGTTAAATCAGACATTTGACGAAATATCCCGTTATCGACCCCGCGAACCTCGTCTAATAACTCTGTCAACTCTGTCGATGACAAACAAAATCCGATATTACATTCCTATCCGCAGATCGAATAATCGGTTATTAAATGACTTCGTAAATTAAATGTCTTACAGATCATATTCCCATGTTATTTCATGTGGAAAGTACACATTTTTAAATACAATTATCACAGGTGCTTATTTAGAGGCTTATTTTTAAGGCATAGAACAAAATTATTATATTTATAGGTCTAATAAAAAAATTGCTATAATGATTATTTTTTCGAGAACACGCCTAAATTAGTTATCGACGTAGATTGCTTTAATATATCAGAAAAGACACCGTTTCCTGAGAAGGGCGCTCTATTATACATAAAATAATATAACTAGTTCAGTTGAGTGTTTGGACTTAAATTGTGAAAATCATACTTTACCATTATTACTTTGTCCTGAGGCTTACTATTATTACATATCTCTAGAGTACGAGCGATATAGGTAGCCAGTTATATTTGTTCAGACAGGCGAGCGATGGACGGAAGTAAAAACTGGGCGGAAATTAAAGTCAATCGCAATATGTCCGCCTGGACTCAGTAAGTAGAAATAGTTCAATCATTGGCATCGGAACACCAGTTCCGATCAAACACGGGCTACTAACATGTCATTTGATTCCGAGAGAGAAATTATAGTTATAGAAGTAGGCTTAATTCATAACTATTTTAATGTGTTCACTTATAATATTTAATTCGCCTATGCACACTATGGTCAAAAATCATTTAAATAATCATCTAGATAACTATTTGTGTATAATTATTTTTGTGTATGCGGTATGCGGTGCACCATAAAAATAATAAACAACTTAACAATCAAACGTAAAAATTTGCAACTTGGCTAGCGAAATATTATTAGAAATATAGATTAAAGGTAATTTAAAAACATACATATGAAAGCTGCAGACTCGATAGCTCCAAAGATATTGCCGTTTGTATTTTTAAAATGCAATTTAGTAAGTAGCTCTATTATATTCATCCTAATAAAAATATTTCAAAATATACAAATTAAAAATCGTTACCGGTATTAATTACCTTGGGCCGTTTTTAACCATTGCGTACATTTTTTGTGTAAAGCAAGTAAGATTGCAACGGATGTCAACCGCTTTCGACGTCCCGTTACTAAAATACAGGGTTCGACAAGCAAATTGATATAGAATTTTAGATGGTGAAAATTTACAATTGCTTATCTTAACCGTATCATATTTATTCATTGAAAAGTATAATTTTGTTACACCTTTATGAGTGGCGTTACAATATCATGAGATTGCGGTAGTCTATTCGACCATTCGACTATTCGATGATTTGTATTATTAACCCAACGGTTGCGGTTTGAATCCGCGTAATATAGTCAAAATAATTTTAACGCTTCATCACCGCCTTATCTAACACAAACAAATTCAGTTTTAAATAGGTCAAAAATAACTGTCCCTCGGCCATAGCGATTATTCAAAATAATAATTATAATAAATATCAAGACTTACACTTGAATGTATCGACAATAATTATTAGGACTTTTAAAACGAGCGAAAAGCTATGCTTCAATTTATTATTTAATAAAATCACAACTTTGTGTGAATGCGATAAATAAAATATTAATTTTGGTGATGTAATCTAATTTTTGTTTCGACCCTTTTAAGCATAAGCGTTGAATCTTTTACTGAATGGGTTTAGCACACTCATAGTATTCATATAGTACAAGGAAAATAATTTAGTGTGCTCCACAACAGCATCATTTAATATAAAAACCATAGCCTTATGTCTTTTTTTTTATAAACAATTGCTAATGATTGTTATACTATTCATATACAATTATTTTGGGCCCTACTTAACTAGGCCAAATGCGCCTGTGCTAGTCAGGGGAGATGGTGAAAATGAAGCGTTAAAAATGGTATGACCATGTGCAGATTCGAAGCCCCGACCTTTGGGCCAATAGTTTAACGTCTTAACCTAATAAATACCTAACAAAAATGATGATGGCTTCTCCCTGAATCGCACTTTTATAGGTATCGAAAATCTACTGAAAACCCTCACTGAAAATCTGTAGAATATTTTCGATGGCATTTCCAAACTCTACGGCGTCGGTAAAATGGTCCATTCACCCATTCAGCCTCCCCATCTCTCCCGAGTTCATTCGGCCGGCTTGATTGCCGAAACTCTATTTTCTTTAAATTGCTCGCTATGACTTTTCTGTTTCCTTCCTGCCGGAGATTGTTATCGCTAGAGAATTGCTTTCCTGAAAAAAAAACATAATTGCGTTTATTTTATCTGCGCTTTCCTGAATATTGCGTCGAGATTATTTTTTTTAATTAGTCAAAAGTACGTAATGATTAAAGATTGTTTTGTTTTATTTAAATTTAAACTAAATTGATTTAACTAATTGACTATTTTAAAATAATCATTAATCAGGCGATTTGCCCTTATTCAAAATAATCATAAATATGGTTGTACTATATTGTTTTCATATTTACAGGTAATTTGTACTATTAAAAAATTGACACCATTTATATATACAAACTCGTAAATACAATTTTTTCTTAGTCAATTTGATTCAGGAAAGCGTGTTTTGGAGTACTCCAAAATAAATTTTGTTAAATATAAAAATGGTTATAATTTTAATTAGTGCAGAACAGAAAAATTTGGTGAAAAAAATGAAAGAGGAAACATCACATAAGTACTGTAATATTTATTATATAGCTAGTATTATCACAGAGAGTGTTCGCATTTCCTACAACCTCGTTATCGGAGTGTGAGTGTCGTGTTACTTTACTCAGTCAATAGTGCTATGAAAATCATCGTTCGAACCTAAAACTCTAGTTCAGAAGTAGCCGTACACATTACGCTCTTTATATTAAGATTAAAAAAGCAGAAGCGTAGATGGCTCCTTTGAAATACTGACTGGGGTCACATATTTTTAGTATTTTACTCTAATATACCGCGTTTATGCATATTGAATTTTAGACGATATATACTGATATATATTAAACTTATAATGATAAATTTCTTTCTCTTCGTGCCCGTATAAAACATTTGGTGGTTGGTTTTTTAGATAAAACGTGAATTAATCAAACCTGTCACACACCACGGGGTTCGTTTGTTGAGTAAAATTACTTATTCAGAGGGAAATCGTATGAATGTGACATTGGCACAAGAGTTATATAAATTTGAATGTAGGTAGCAATGCTTTGGGGTAACGTGAGGCGACGCGCAACGTGTTCCAAATGGAAAGTCGTGTTTGAGAAGTTAATCTACCACTTACCTATAATTTGCAGGTAGGAATAGGCTTTATATTTTATAAACTTCACATAAAGCTAATATAATATTTAAAACTGAGAATACGTGCTAGAATTGTAACTAGTCAAAAGTTAATTACATTTAAAATCGTAAAATTGAGTTGTCCAATTTGTATAGATTTAAAAATTTGATGTTATCGTCCCGACTTTACAAGAGTTTGAGTAAAAATAAAAATCTTAAAATAAAGAGTAGTCTTTTAGTATATAAATCTATCGTTTTGTTCAAAAACAAATACATTCACCAAAATAATGTGCATTCTTCATTTGCCAGTAAGAAAGTGAAAAAAGACTTTGACATGGGTAAATGTCACATTTCATACATCACATCAAGGCTTTACAAAAATTTCTACAGCAAAAGTTATTCATGCTGCTGAAAAATATAAAATATAAAATAATATAAAATAAAAATATAAAATAAAATAATATAAAAATAAAATAAAATAAAATAATATAAAAATAAAATAAAATAAAATAATATAAAAATATAAAATAAAATATCTATATAAAAAAGTCTCTCTTTTTCTTGAAATTAGGATACGGGCCACAATACGTTTTCACTAAATACTTTATTTCATTTTAAAATATCAGGATATCGTTCGTCCTAATCTTTGTGATTTAATAACTATATTGGTTTTCAAAGCTGAACATTATATAATAACCAAATTTAAATTGAGAAGAAATATTATGAGTGCGCATTTTTTCGATTTCCCTCTTTTTTATAAACCGTAGAAATGTTAGATGATTCTTCTTAAAAATTTGAATTCAAAGAAATAATAATTAAGAAACATCTAAAAATTTGTCTTTATTTTAATTTAGGTTTTTTTTATTCAGAATCAATAAATGTTGTATTAACATATTAACTGAATTACATTCAGTTTTTTATTAAGAATACTCAAAATAGTTCAATAAATGTACAAAAATCAAATTCCATACTTAATGAAGCAATTATCGATGCGCGCACAATGACAAATGTGAACATCTTCAAACGCAATTTACCTTTAGAAAATAGAATTTCACGGAATACAAAGCCGTTTCATACAAAATGTTTGAGAAAATGTTTTTTTTTTGTGATTTTTCCCGATATTTTAATAGTTATTCTGCTATTCGGAGCTGAGACGAATCCAAGAAATTAAAGATCATAAAAGTCGGTCCAGCGGTTCTTGAGTTATAAAACCCAACTTTCTTTTATATATATATACTAGCTGACCCGGCCACGCGTTGCTGTGGCTAAAGTTTTTGTTATATTAAATTATAGTAAACAATCTAAGAGGAACAATAAGAGAACATCAGTCACGGAGTCCACTATGCTTTTTCACACAGAGTAGTTAGTCTAAGTAACACGTGGCCGGCTATGCTAACACCAAAAATTTAAAAAGTGGAAATAATTGAATTATACGGTATTTCGTTCACTACAAAATAAATTTAATTAATTTTATAGCGTCAACAACACGTGGTAATTATGCTGTTAAAATGTAGCTTATATGACACGTTCGTAGATTTACCATAGCAGCGTCATCTATTGATTACTTACTCAACCCAGTCGAAAGGTATCGACATCTGTTAGAATCATTTGGAGTTAACAGATAATTGTGACTGTCAAATAATAACAGACAAATAATTAGCAATAAATTAAAATTGCGACTATAATTTGAGATTTAAACTATCATATCTCTCAAGTTGGATCGAACTGCACATGGTGTGCAAATTTTATTATAATCGGTTAAGTGGTTTAGGAGTCCATTGAGGACAAACATTGTGACACGAGATTTATATATATTAAGATATATATATATATATATAGATTAAAGTGTATTATTGCAATCCATATTTGTAGCGCTCAAACACCAATCGTTTCTACATACTAATGCTGAGGGCATAATGAAATAAGTGCCCAGGTCTACAAGGCTATCCTAGTGGGGGGCCGCTGCTATAGCAGCAGTGTACAACTACTAATGCCGTGCCTGCATCAGTGCAGAAGATGCTCAATTTAAACAGACTCCAAATGAGAGTTTATATTATGTAATACAGTACCATGTACGACGCAATATAATCTTATGCACATTGAAATTACGAAGTTTTTTTTTATCTAATCAATAAGTAAATATTTTGTGTAGAAAATTCAGACAAGAGTAAACTGCTAGCTATAAAATATTCTATAAATGTAGTATTGTAATTGTATTTGTGTAAATATAGTGTATGCGAGAGGGATGTGTGTTTGTGAGGGAGAGAGGATGTGTGTGTCTGAAATATCCTTATGATCTTTTGTTACTTTTAAATAATTGTGTTTTTGTATAGTGGCCTATATATACTCATTTTAGCGCTTTTAGTTTTTTGTGTAAATCGTTGCTACGAAATGTCACACGAAATGTTAGCTGACCACATTGCTAATTTATTTCTTTAGTTTTAGTATATAATGATAGTCTAGTTGTGGTGAAGGAAAAACAATATAGTAGTGTCAATCGCTTTAACTTAAGGAACTTAAGGAAGGTTATAAATAAGAATATTCATTGTATTTGAAATAGTGCGTCTAATATGTATATGCTATAATTAAGAATCCCCCGGGGATATCTTTGGGGGAATCCTCGAAAGTTTTCTCATGTCTCGTCTAGTTATTGTTCGCAATTGCAGATCCTGTAACATTCAGCTTCGTATTTGTTAGGGAGACTCCATTCTATCCTCGTTATAACTACTCCGAGAGAGTTTGCATCTGCCGACTGAACATTCCACTAACGACGTTTAATTTAAGGGGCAAGTTTCATGTTCTGGGGAGAAAAGACGAAGTTAGCTTGCGGCTGTTTTGAATTCTGCCTCGGTATGGGAGATTCATCAAGATATATCAAGATCAAGATCTATCATCACAGATACAAGAAGACGATACAAGAAGTAAGCATGAGTATAAACAAGCTGTTAGATCTCGTACCAATAAATTTAAAAATACTAGTAAGTATGTGACTAAAGTTTTACAACAAACTTCCTGACGATTAGTGGGGAGAACCTTTATTCATATTCAGCATTTTAAGGTGGCTGCATATTGCCGTATGTGTGAAAAATTGAGTTTTTAATTTATATTTCTTAATTTGTTAAAATAAATGTGCTTGTTAATAGGTAACAAGTCGTTGAATTATCACTGATCTCTGTATGGTTGTTTTTTTCTTTTGTATTTTGTATGTGCCATGGGCAGCACCATTAATATTTCAGTCATCCTCTCAATGAATTCTTATTCCTATGTTAAAAGTAATTTATGTTGTTTTTTTAATGTATTTAAATCTAACTTGTACTCTGGGTACTTAGTTTTTATCTAGAACTGTTCTACTATTTTAAACTACTGTTCTAACTATGTATGTTATTAAAAATGTTTTCAAAAATTAAAACTTAAAGAACCAAGAATACCGAAGACTGAAATTTTCTTCTACAAGGCGCAACATAATGGAAGCACTGGATTTTGATTATTTAACAAAAACAAAACAAAAATATATCATAGAGCTTTAAACTAATTTTCTACTTGACCTTGGTTATTTGGCCTTTAAATATTCAAATAAATTGTTTTTGTTGTAAAGGACCCAGCCCTGCTCTGGAGCCATGCATTTCACACGGCCGCCTCAAAGGCTAGTCAATTCTAGACACGTATCGCGAACGTCCCGGCAAACGTCGGATCTCTTTTTATTCAACGCCATTCTTTTTAGTGGAGAGAGTAACTTTATTTCCATCGAAGTCCGTAATTCGGAAAGATCGGCGAAGGGGTCGGGTCATCCCTCCCGCGTGACCACTCGACCGCAAACTCGCTTCAAAACGACTGCACGATGACCTCCAATTCATCCCAGGAGAAAACAAACGGAAGCGGAATAACTTTCGAAACGTTTTTTCACATTTTGATACGTTTGAATGTAACCCCACCCCCAATGTGACAGATGAAGTGTTGAGGGTAGATTTCCTCAAATAGACATGCGTTTGAAGCGGTTTTTATTCAGGGCAGAATCCTAGAATATCGGGACAATCGTGGTAAAGTATTTTTTTTATATAAAAGTCCTATAATAAATAATACACAATGAAGCAGGCTCCAAAAGACGGAGAGTTTTTTTTTTTTATTGATTTCTTGGAAAATACATTCATAAACCTAGGTTATTTATTATAATAATGTAAGATACCGGGAGATGACCGAAAGCGACGGCTTCCCGAGCAACTAGGACTCGACTGATGACTAGATGTTTCCTCGACGAGTGTTGCTACCACGACCAACTTGGTGCGGCAGGAATCGCCGTTTGTATTTAACGCTGACGAGGATATTGGGGCAAGGGGAAGGAAAACCCGTGTCGGCTCGCTGACGTACGAAACGACCGTGAGTCGTTACTACAACCTGTACGTACCTGTGCGTACGTGTACCTGTACACACGTACACGTACGCGTGAACAGGTACACGTGTACATACGTACGTACTTCAAAGATATCGCTGGAAAACTTGTGAAAATTACAAAACTCTGCGACTCATGTGCCGTTGGCTCAATTCTGGCATGCGCCTCACTCTTTGTCGTTAATTGATTTTTCGCTGGAATTTTCGCCGTGCGTCGTTGACTGTCGTGTTTATGTGCTGAGCGGCACAATAGTTTTCAACTAGTTTTTGTTTTTAATAATTATATTGAAAAAAAATGATACAGATATCACTCAATTTCTGTGGGTCTTTGGAGTACTATAAATATAATAATGGAAAGCTATTGTTTAAATATATGCACATATTATTACAATAGTTTTCTTTGTTACATTTAATGTACCCCACAAACATTGAGTGATATCTCTAACATTTTCTTTTTATTAGTTAATGATTTTATGCTCCAAACCGACGATATACTTACTACTTGACGACATACATACCCTCACACATACACAATACACTACTAATTCATAACCTTTTGTAGGTATATGCATGGTTAAGTATTACTGACTGTATCTTTATAATCTTTTGTGCTACTATGAAAAGCACTCTAAAAAACGAAATGGCCAAATATGTTCGAAGCAATGGTTTATATTACAAAGTAGTAAAAACCGTGAGTCAAAAGCTAAAAACCTGTGAACATTGTATTATTTGTGCCGCCGTAAATGTACGGTCAACATGCAGATAAATGTGAGCCACATAAATATATACAATATTTATAAGATTTCTCCACACTTATTAAATTCACAGGTATATTAAATATATTGCCAAACATTCATTCGGTAAAGTTTGGCAAATTCAAACAATAAATGTCTAGCATCCAACTAAAGCAGAGGTTCCCAAACGTTTTTGTGTCGTAGACCCCTTGCCATGTTTTGAGTACCTGATATTGATTTTTTGTAAATTTCTAACTGTAGTGAAGTTTAGTGTTAAAAACCTGAGACTGCGCGTATGCTTGTAACAAGATGATACTGGTATATCATTATGTGCAGGTTTTTACAAGTTCAAAATGTATTGCGACCACAAAGCGAATGCCTACATCTACAATTACACAATTTTATAAACATATATAATATTTTTTTTTACTTCATAGGTACTATTATAAATAATGTATATGTCTTTATATTATAAGATAGTATAATGTAACTAAATAGGTACTATCAGTGTATGTTGAGTTCCATTATCGTGGACCCCCATTTTCATTTCATGGACCCCTAAATTTTTTTTTCGCTGACGTAGACCTCTTGCAGGTTGTCATAGACCCCTGGGGGTCGATATAGACCACTTTGGGAATCACTGAACTAGAGGATCTGTTGAAACACATATATCGAATCCTTTCCTTTAAAATGGAATTTATATTTTTGACTTTGATGCTAGTTGCTTGATTATGTGAGTTTGCGCTAGTCTTGATTTGAAACTTTGTTTTGATTGAGCCATAAAGCCCACGTTACACTCTGCACGTGACACATTAATAACACAAGATAACTAGCAGTAGGTTTTACTCGCTCAATCGCCAAACCATACATGAAGTCTATCCCTTTGTGGCACAGCGGAAACAACGCCATCTGCTAATCTTGATTTTTGTAATCAAGCAACTGCATCTGTATAGGTTGCTATTTCAAGTTTGAATATAACAATGTCACGAAATATTCAACCTTTTTAGTCTCAATTCGGATTTGTCATTAATATTTTTTCTTTTATTCCAGTTGATACGACTGCTCAATACGACGCTGTCAGAGCTTACCTGAAAGAGATGGATATAGCATCCAAAGCTTGGATCGGGCTGATTAAGAGCAACCCCGAGGGGGATTTCACGTGGACGTAAGTCCAGCTTAATTTGCATAATTATACGGGTCAAAATCCAGGGGAAATGGTTTATAAGCCATGTCGTGTATAATAAAATACTTTTTATTTTTAAAATATTTAATTGTCGACACAGGGACTTCTGGCCATGTTTTTACTAGATTTTATTTTTTGATACCGATTAATTATTTCTCACATATTTTTACACCTATTTACTAGTTTTAAACAACTGTCTAAATAATTGATAAAATTTTATTATTATAATATTTTTACTTCGTCCATTAGCGCGTGCAATAATAAACTGAAAATTATGTAGTACTATGTACATAGGTTATGTAGATTACTTGTATCAGATTTTTATAGTTTATGGAAAAAAAAACACTTGAGGAAACCTGTTAAATAAATAAATTAAAAAAATATATATATTATCAATCAAATCGTATTTTATCGTGTCTTTCGTATTTTTATTTATATCGTGTGTTTCCATGAATGCCAGTGACTACCGACCGCTCTCCACCGATGGCTACTGGGGTGTCTCCCCAGACGAGCTGCAGCAGGGTGCTCCTCTCTGTGCCGCCACGGATCCTGCTGCCGACTATCGCTGGAAAGCCCTTGGCTGCGGTGGACCTGAAATCGCATCATTTATATGCGAACTTCCAGGTTAGACTTTATCATTATTTAATTACTTACTTCCTAGAATAATATCTACGTCCCAACAATAGTGTAATCTATAAACAGTAACATATATTCGCGGGTGTTGGCAGATAGTCCATTACAAGCCTATCTGCTAACCTTTACAGGTTAAGCTGGCTAACCTTTAATAGGAATATTTTACACATAACCTAATAATAATATATATTAATTTTATATAAACACACTTTATATGTTATAATTTATTTTTCAGGAATTCATTATTTTTGTTTGCAGTCGTGTTCGCTTTAAAGGCATATTGTATGTAGAGCAACCATAATCAGAAAAAAAAATGGGCAAACCTTTATTCGAAATTTCCATCATCATCACCATTCATCATCTACAACTCAGATTTTTTGTGGAAAACAAATTAACAAAGAAACAAATTTGGAGATTTGGTATATTATTGTCATCCCTTAGGTATCCCAAAAACATCCCACAGGTACAAAAAAGGCTGTCATTTTAATTTTAATTTTTGATAAATACGCGCTCAGTGCGTAAACGGCCTCAAGTGCACAGTGATAACGGGTCTCTAGCGCGACGGCGAGCGGGAATCACCACCTCCTTGCCCGCCGTTCACCAGTCCCCTCATTGGTCTCTCTGAGGCCACTCGCGCACTGCAGTCGATTGGAGTGACTTCAAAAGATATAATATTTTATTTTTAGGAATACAAAAATGTACATAGAAACAACATATTATTTTATAACAAACAATGTCCAAACAAAAATATATAATGAAGATAAAAAAATTACCCAACTAAACTTTCTAAATAAATGTAATTTAACACATTAGAATAATAATTATTGATAAATAATAAAATACCTACTTACGCAGGAAGTAACATAAACAAAATTTACTAAAATGTTAATAATACTAATTATAGAATATTAATTATTAAAACTCCTCAAAATTGTTAACATTTTTTTCCAAAAGTAATTTCTTAACTCCTATATATTTTTTTTTTAAAACAAACCTCTCTCTAATCCTGAAATGGACATAAATCAAGTCGCGTAGCCAAGGAAAAATCGTAATAATATGCTTACTATTGTAGCTAGAAATAAAACCTAAAATGTCCGTAAAACATCGAAAGGAATGTTTGATACAAGTTCGTACAATTGCAGTTCGCTTATCCCCTACTCGCCTATCGCCTATCCACTACTTTGATCCGGTGAGATCAACCTCCGCCTTCCAGCGTGCCCAAAGGATTTTTCTTATTATTTCTCATATCCATGTTATTTCTAATTTACTACTACTACATTTCCATGTTATATTTGAGATTGGATTGACTGTTTATTTCCTTTGATTTTCACAAGTTTTATAAAATGCAAAACAAATTAAATTGGTGTAACAATGGCATGTTCAAAATGGGAGTTTCGTTACAAATTATGACGTCCCACAATATTTGAGTTTAATCATCCCTTCAATATGATGGTAATGGATGATTCGACAGGTAGAGGAACGAACACACACCCGGTCACGGCCTGTTTGCGACTGTTGTGTATGGTGTGTGATTTAACGATTCGTTTATGTAAAGGCTATTTTAATATAATTAGGTTCGAACTGGGTTATAAGTTTACCACATTCTCATAAAAGGATTTTATTTCATTATAAACATTATTTTGATAAATACATAACTACACAATTATTTAAGCTATTGGAACTTTTGAAAGAGCTAAAACAAAATGATTATAATACTGTTACTAACAAGTCGGGAGTTATTTAGATACATAGCTTGTAGATATTACAACATCACGGTGGCACAGTGGTAATTAATGTAGGTCTTGATTGGTTATGGTGTTCCGTTGTACGAAGTTTGTGAGAACCTTTTCTAAATTTGCCCTTTAACATAGTATTCGCTGATCATCTGTTTTTATTTCGCAGTTCCATCATGGGCCCTTCATCAGGAGAACGGTTGCATGATGCACGCCTTACCAGCCCTTACAGCTACTTTCCTCCCGGGGAGTGCGGCCATTCAGCTGACCATTGACTGTGGACTGGCGGGAGTAAAGAACGTTACGTGCACCGGGAACAAAGTCAGCATATATATAAATACTTATATTTATCACGTGAAGGGAAAACTTCCGATTCCTTTTTAAGCATATTGCGCGCAGGGAGGAGTGTGAGATTTGGCATAGTTTAAATTTTTTTTTTAAATCTTTATTATTATTTTTTACAAAACACCTTTACATTTCCCCACAAAGACGGTGCCTTTTCTGTGGGTGATTTAAAGTAATGTCAAGGCAAAAAGCATAATTATTAGGTTAAAAAAGTGAATACATTTTATTATATAAATTAAACTTAGTTTCAGTAATTTCATTTTACATTTTTAATTACAGTAATTTCAATTTTTTTAACATTCAGATATTCGCACCTATCTTCCATTATGCCTCCACATAGAACTGACGTGAGACACAAAGAAGGAGGAATATAATATATTCGCGTGAAAGTCGAAATGATAATAGGCCAAATGCAAATTTAAATAGTGCAAATAGTATTACAAAATGTTGAAATTATTTTGAGGGATACAAATGTGCACTGAGTGTCATTCCAAGATATATGAATTCTTTTGTTTGTGGATCAATGCATTAACGTTTTGTCATGCGAAACATTTGTAATCTGAAGTTACTTTAGATGAAAGGCTGCATCCACTGTTATTAACATTTTTTTTTTCAACTATTGCTAACATTAAATTTTAAATTTCATAGGTATTGTAGGGAATTAAGGCAAACAACACGCGCTAATGACGTATTGGTTAACGCTCGTAGATGACGCAAGTAAACAAAATTTTAAAAAATAAATGCAATGATATATTGATAAAAGAAACCTAATAATGCTCAAACTTAAAAGTTAAATAAATTAACGTCGAATTTCGACCACTGGGCGATCTATTAATATAGTTAAAAGTTTGTATTTACAAATGAATATAATTTTATGTCATCGCAGATTTTCAAGTATGTCGGCATGTCAATTATATGTCAAGTATGTCAATTATAAAGTGCAGTGAAAAATGCCAAAAAAATGAATGAAATTTTATCAGAGACGACACAAGTTCAGATTTAGGCTTATCAGCATAGCCTAAAACTAAACAATAATAAAAATAATAAATTAGAGTTCCGTTTCTGCGTTGTTACTCTTCTCTATAATCACTGAATGGGTTGGGAGAAGAGTACTATACTATTAAGTAGCAATATATGTTATAATACAATAACCAGAATGTCTCTATAGATGAGATACTGTAATATTAGACAGAAAGAAATGCTATTTGCAACTGTTGATGCAACATTAAAGGCATTTCACAGAAACCAGTTTGGGTGATCCATACTTGATTGAATAATTGATTGATTAAAATGTTTGTTAAATTAAATGTAAGTAAACACAATGGAAATAAATTTGTTATGGTTGGATTTGATTAAAACTTGGAATCTACAGCTAGTTATGTGAAAAATATGGTGAAATGGCATGACATGACGATGGTATTGCGAAACTAAACATGAGAAATCCTTTTTAAAAAAAAATGGTATACCAAATCAAGCGTGTTTAGTTCAGTTTTGCCGATTTTCATTCGGTTGTGCATCAAAACCGTACTAAAAATGCTTGATTTGACATACTATATTTTTGAATTGCTCTCAGGAATTATCCCCCAGGTGTCGAGCGCTGCCTTGAATCAATGTAGGGAGTTATATGTCGTTTTATCAACATTTAGAGTCATTAAATTATAATATAACCACGTTTTGATAACTTTTAACCTATTTGATGTTCTTTTGAACACTTGTTCCCAGGTATCAGATTCAAATATCAACGCTGTGTCATAAGATACGATGCATAAGATATGATTTTTACGTTATATATATCATTTACAAAGATCATTGATAAAGATCTCTATATTTTTAAACCACATTAATGCTATCCCATTTATTCCAATCTTGCTCATTTTCTTCATAAATACCTTGTGCGAAATGGTATAAAAAGCTTTTGTAAGATCTTAGAAAGATAGTACGTGATCTTAGAAAGAAGTCTCGTGATAGTATCCATAATACATAAAATGGCATTTGCATACCCATACGACCTTTAAAACCATATCACCCAACTAAAAGTATTTAATATGTAATCTTCTGTTCTCTTTATTATTATAATAAAAAACCGTACGTGTTTTACTTTTGCAGAGTCATCAAGATCTTCTGAAAGAGCTATCATGTGGTATTCCATATGAAGAATTCTCCGAGAGCACTGCACTTCAAACATCAACAGTTTTTGGCGACTATTATACTAATCCAAGTCCCACTTCCTCCAACAGCACAACTGACCAGCAGCAGAGTTTGTCCACTGGTGTTGCAATAAACACTAAAGCTATTTCTGAAGAAATTACATCAAGAGATTATGGAATGCTATCACCTACAGATGACATTGCAACATCGACCACCGATAAAATTACTACCAAAGAGGAATTAAATACAATGCACGCCCAATATCCTACAGTATCAGTCGCCGCATACATAATTACACCACAAGGAACAAGCATGATAACGCTCAAGCCTACCTTAACTTCGAACAATATTACAGAAAGCAATTCAAAAATTGAGACCGATAAGATCGATCTCCCTGTTTTTATTGTTCGTCATAAATATGGAAGTAAAACTCCAAATTCAACTATTTTCACACAACCTTCGGATCACTTTATTCCTCCTTTAGTGATGGCAAAAAGCAAAGCAAGCACGGACATGGCTGTAGTAACTGAAGACGAAAAACATAGCCAACAAGCAGATTTAAAAGAAAAACTACAGAAAAAAACCAATTTAGACACATCAGTTTTAGTTAAACCAACTAATTCTGAAATTAACCTAAGAAGTAAATCAGAATATTCTACAACCACGGAACACAACGATAAGGATGTTCCAGAAGATTTTTCTTCGTCTGTTACTACTGTAACGACAACTGGTGAATCTTCTGTGATTCTAACTGACGTAACAAAAAAGATAACAGAGCATACTATGAAAAAGACCGGAAATGGAAAAAAATATGATAGAGAGAAAGAAAATGTCAAAGCAAAATACAACAATGGCAAACTAGTAATAAGAAAGGTTGAAGAAAATGTTGAACTAAATACTTCTCATCCAGGACAAAAAGCTGATTCAACGGCGAGCGTCGAATCAAAACTTTTATCAAGTACATTTTCAACTATTCATGACTTGGCAGAAGAAAGACCATTATTTACTTCCAAAGACCCAACCCAAAATATTGAAACAGAAATAAACAATTTAATAGACCCGAATTTAAACATATTAAACAGAGAAAAGCAAATAAATAATGAAAGTGAAAGCATTCCTTATGAAATTATCCATGAACAGAAAAGTTCAACTACAGGAAGCTCGCTGTTTGCTGAGGATTTAAATTCGCTAGAATCAAACAAGACGAATTCATTAGAAACCACAAGCACCAGTGGAACTGTTGGCGAAGAAAACTTTACAAATGATGCACGCACCGATCCGAAAGCCAAACCGAATAGATCTCGTGTGCTCACTTCATCATCGCACCATACGTTCTATCCCTATTTTATCAATCGGGTTCTCGGATAAACAATAATTAGAGAAGCACATCTTTGAGTACTGTTTATTAGGAAGCACATAATAGATACATTTATAAATTAAGTAATTAAGTCAGATCACAGTGCAGTAGATATAATTTACTGAAAATAGAACCTTAAGAATTTAATCATAGATTAAACTTGTAGCGTAAAACTATAGCGTATAAAGAAATATTTCCATATTGGCTGAATAACCTCCTTGCTACTACCATGTCTGTCTGATAAAAACAGAAAATCGGAACCTCAAAATGGACACCCATGACCAGCAAAACCACTTTCCTATAAACCTCCTTATTATTCCCGGAAATCATCTGCACTCTATGTCCTTGAAAACAGTCATGATAGTTGAGTAATGTAACTGTCCCGTGGAAAGAATATCCCCCAGAGATTTGAGAGATTTTGCACTCCATTCTGTCACCCATACCACTAACTAGTGACGTAATCTGTATTTTGTTTTTTAAATTTGTGGCTAAAATCACATCATCCAGCTATCACCCCCCACCTCTTTTTTTGAGAAAGCAAGAAAACCATTGGAATCTATTAAAAAACACTACAATATTAGTTGACTAGTTTTTTTAATATAAAAAATGTTTTATCTACATATTTTTAGCTCAGCACACTACATACAATTCTAATAGGATTTTCAAAGTTTTTTATATTTAATCTCTAGATTAGTAAATTTCATATGAGTAATATTAGGTAACATTAAATTTGATGTAATTTGTAATCTTTAATATTTTCTAGTAATAACTAAGTAAATTCATTTGTCATTGTTAAAAATATTCACAATGTTTAAATGTATGTTAATAAGCAAGCACATTCAGTTTGTTATTACTAGATTTTATTTAACTTCACTCCTCTATTTATCTGTGCGCAAATCTTGCAATCGAATTTTCAACTAATCTTGCTGATTTGTACACACTTGCTTTCGATGATTACTTGTTGGATAAATAATTAATGTAAACAAAAATGAAAAAAAATAATAATTTAAGCCAGCATCATCAAGCCGATACAGAGCACAGAGCTGCAAATATATTTGTAACTTATTTAAATTTGTGATTTATTTATTTGTGATTTCGCGGTATATTGCTACTTGCTACTAAAAGAACTCAGCCAGTAGCAAACTCAAGTAATGACATCAAATTTCGACGAAAAAGGTTAAAATAAAAATTTATTTTTTAAAAACAAGAATTTATTTTATAAATTAAAAGCAGAAAATATTTTTTTGTTTATGTATGTTTGTAGAATAACTAAAATATATTATAATTTATAATATAATCACTGTTACATTAAAATCACCTAAATATTAAATACTTGTACCTCCTGATTCATTTTGTGCTCGTTCTAAAGATGTTTTTTCGCGTTGTATAAACATTATATTTATGATAAACACAGACGAAAAAAATGTGTATATAGGTCTGGTTACGTGCAAATAATTATATGAACTTAGAAGAAAGGATTTATTTTATAATCACAGACAGACAATTCCATTTTTTTTTTATGGGTGTGTGTAGAAAAACTAAATTATATTAAAATTTATAAAATAAATCACTGTTACATTCAAATCACCTAAATATTAAATACTTAAACCTCCTGATTCATTCTGTGCTCCTGGTAGTATTCAGGTAAAAGCCCCCTGGCCTTCGGGAAAAACAGACAAAATAAATGCGTTTAGGTTTTGGTTTGGAACTCTTTTGAAGGTAAATTAATTTGTATGAAATTAGATGTTAATATTTTGGCTGTAGCACTCCTAGGAATACGTATTATGTTCTCTAAATGCGCATGAACATTAATTCCCTGGCAGCCACGTTCCACATCTGGATAACGATAAAGAGATTGGATAGTTGGGCGAAGACTGTGCCTGTAAAAAATTCTCAAGTCTATTGTCGTGGAAGGTCGTGGATTCTCCAGATGTTCGCAAACTATATTCCTTTTTCATTCTTTTTAAGGATCATAAACCTTTAACTGTTTTGTACTATGTGCCCTCAATTGCTCCTTTTATTATTTATTTATTGTTTATTCGGAAAACCGACAGTATAATATATGAAAAAAGAATGGTACATCAGTTGTTTGTAAAATTAACTGATGACAGGTTCTCGCTAAAGTACAGATACATGTAAAGATTAAAATTAAATTAAATTACACTCAGCACTCTAAATACAGAAATATATATGAATATATATATGTTATATTTTGTTTTTATTTAACATATATTATTTTGAAATAATGGTATGTTTTAAAAATAGGCCAAAGAAAAGAAATTGAAGATGATGTCCATGATGATCATGAATGGTTTTACCACATATAAGTTATAACCGGTAATTTCTTATAGCTAACCCAATGTACTACTTGCATGACACCAGATAGATAATTAATACTAAAAAAAACACAAGTAATTATTACAAAACACTATTTTATTAATGAATGACAATTGATGCGTTTCATGCTATGTCGTATTTGTCATCCAATTATTTTGCAAATGTATGTTTTGAATGATTAATTTTACACTTAGAGTCCAGTAAATTACATTGCTAAATCTCACCAAGTACATACATACATATAAGTTCAAAGAAATGCATCAATAGCAGTTCTTCAAAGCATTAAAACAAGGAACTTCAGTTCGCATTCTTCAAGTTAACATACTTATCACTGTATGTATGTTTCATTTTTAGATTCTTTATGATTATATTATGTAAGATTAGCATTTATAAATTCCACTGTACATTGGCCACATGAAATAAAATAAATAAAATACTGTTTTACTTTTTTCTATTTTTTTTAGACTATACAGTATGTAGTTTCTTTGTGAGGATTAGAAAGATGAATATTTACATTCTTCTATGACATCTTGTGAAAGAGATACATGTAAGACATTCTTTTCAGATTCTGTTAAAAAAAATGTTTTGCTATAGACACAAGCATATTAAAGTTTGTGTAATAATTCAAATAACAAAATATAGGAGATCCGAAATTAATTAATTTTAATTCTCAAATATTTAGAAGTATGTCACTAAATACTTACCGTGACATAAATATAACTCTGGAAAATACCATCAATCTTGTGGATTATGGGAGTTAGTAGGCTACTAGATGCCACAGAATTTTAGAGTACTTTCGTCCACAGGTGAATCAGGGGATATGTTGACAATGACTTGGATGTACTGTTTTGTCATATTTTGAACCAACAATTACAGCATATTTTATGATATTGCAATACAGCTGACAAAGAACTAAAGTTGTGGCATTTCTTTTTTTTTAGTCTTCTCTATTCTAGGGAATTGTAGCATTATTTAATTACCTAGACATAGAAAATTAAAAGGAATAACAAGTAATAAAAAGGTTTACTATTTCGTTCTAAAAATAAATTATAAAAAATTGTTCAATAAATCATAAATAAATTTAAACATATTACTATAATAAATAGCTAGATGTTGTCATTTTACTTTAGGTAGTGTACCTTCACATTTTTAAAAATATTCTCTGGCTGATTTGACGCAGAAAGGAGGGAAAGAGAGAAAGCGGAATTTTGAAAGGCAAGGTAAAATATTGCTTTAAATGCAAAACATTACCATACAAATTAAAGCTGCGTTTATAAAAACTAGGATAGCTTTGTGAATACGTAGCTCTCACTTTTACAGTCCCAGATCCATGAAGGCAGCATAGCTTCTACGGACGTGAGAGGACTCAATATATTGTACTCACTTGTAGATAAGCTAAGACTGGTTTTTCGTGTTTTACTATATGATAAAGCAAAAGACTCTGGCTTGCATTCTGTGCAGTTGCAGATGTTTCTCCTAAGAACCACCAGCTATTATAATAATTCTGAATAAAAACATGGTTGAAAGTTGATTCTAGACTACATACTACATTTAATTTAGGGCACTCCTTTTAGAATTTTGTCCTTATATCGAGAATCAAAAAAAAAAATAATCATTTTAATGTTTGAGAAAGCCATTGAACCCATGGAACAAGAACGGTCAATGACCCCCAAGCGTGCGGCTCGCTAAGCACTTTGAATAAAACAAAGTTTTTTAATATTGTAATTATTTTAGTATGAATTTTTGTTTATAAATATATTTTTTTCGGAGACCTGTTTAATTATCGATGTACATTAAACTCCTAAAACGAGTGCCCTAAATTTAGAAATAGCTGTATACCTACCATAAGACATGTATCAAGTTTGTTTACAAATTTAAAAGACAAAGTAATGTCTCTTAAGAAAAACTGAATTTAAATTTATTTTGAGGTTGCAAATGGATACAATGTCTGAGTGTACACTCAAAGTGGATAATAATAATAATGGATGTAAATTTATTGGGAGCCAGGTGGCAGGCTTTATTATGCCGCCGTCGGCATTTATTACGTATTTATCAGGCTTTTTTACGCCGCCGTCACCGTAAAACTTAGCTGATGCAAACTGTGAAAATGCTATTAACAACTGTCCCATCATCCATCAGGATGGTTAACTCTTTTGCATTGGACTGTACATATACAATAAAATATTAACACAGTCAGCGCCAATAACGAGATTCTCGTCGTTGATGTATACGCCAGTTACTGTGTGCACAAAAAAATCATTGACTTACTGCATTTCTATAAATATTTAAAAACGTGGCATGTCGCATATACCATAATTCATAAAAGCCATAGACTAACTGTCTTTTTTTTATTTTAGTTCGGTTTTGACATTTGATTGACTGGTTAGGTAAAAAGTAAGTGTTTTTGGTGGTAAATAATTTGAGTTCTATTTACAAAAGCTATATCAATATAATATTAAATATAAAAAAAACATAATTTTCAGAGTTTTCTACATATTATTTCAAATTATAAGAAATTATAACTTAAACTAAAAAATGGGTGGCTGCCACCACGTGGGATATTTCGTTCAGTCAACGAACTTAGCTGATTGGGCGGCAACGCGCGGCCCACGCGTTTTATGTTGTGAGCGGAATGTGTTAAGGAAAGCGCTACTTCTAGCTGAAACATAAATCTACAGACCTGTCTTTTTTTTAAACCCTCAGTTTTCAGGAAGTTTAACGTTACGGTTATATAACCATCAGCCCTTGCTTGATCGATGTATGGTGCAGATTTGTAAGTTTTTTGAATAACCACAATATTTTGACAATTCACATCATTTTTAATGGTTTCATTAACATAATAAGATTGCAAAGATCTTTGTTAACATGATAAGTTAAGTAGGCAGGTTAAAAGTGCTGATGCATCTTATACATTTGTGATGGTACGATTATTCATTGGCCAACAGTCGTCACTTTTTTATGATTATTTGAATCAACAATAAACAACTGGTCAAAAGCATTTTTGTCAAGGAGGCGAGATGCATGCTGTTGCTAGGCCCACATAGCAAACAAATTAAATTACGAGTAAAAAATTTTAATGTTGGTAACCTGAAGAATCAGATGGCCCTGTGATAAGAGGGTGGTCCGATAAGTACCTAACCTTTAAATGAACAACGAAAATTTTGTAGTTATTTATTTCTCAACATTTTAGCTCGACATGCTTGATCCATCGATGCTCCAACTTCTTTAACCTGTCTGAAAAAAAAAATCCTTGAGGTTTGCAAAGTAGGCCTCCGTGGCGGCGGATGACCTCATTAGACTAAAATTTCTGCCCGGCGAGTGACTTTTTCAAGTTTGGAAACAAAAAGAAGTCGCATGGGGCCAAATCTGGAGAATATAGTGGATGGGGCAGCAGTTCGTAGCCCAATTCGACCAAATTGGCCGTGGCGACGGCGGAAGTGTCAGCCGGTGCGTTGTCATGGTGAAAGAGCACTTTTTCTCGCCAAATGGGGCCGCTTTTTCTGCAATTCGGCGTGGAATAGGACCAATAATTCGGTATAGTAGAGCCCTGTTACCGTTTTGCCCTTCTCCAGGTAGTCGATGTAGATCACACCTTGTGAATCCCAGAAAACGGTGGCCATCACCTTTCGGATTGCGCTTAAACAGCGTTAAACACTACTCTGAAGTGGTCTCACGGTTGCGCTATTTGTCTGGAGTGAGCAAACGCGACACCCATCGCACCGACAGCTTTCTCATGCCCAAAATTTCATGCAGAATATGACCCACGTGGTCTTTTGAGATGCCTACTGTCTTAGCCATCTCACGCGCCTTTAATCGGCGGTCTGCCAACACGAGATCGTGGATTTGCGTTATGTTATCCTCCGTGGTCCTGGGAGTGGTTCATCAAAAACCGACGTACAACCACGTTGAAACTCGTTAAACCATTTTTTGACGGTCGCCATCGCAGGGGAAGAGTCACCGTACACAGCATCCAAGCGCTCTTTGATTTCGCTGCGTGATTTCCCTACCAGAAACAAGAATCGAATCACCGGCCAATATTGCTCTTTTTCCATTTTTCTAAAATCCGTTGACACGTCCGCTTGTCAAATGTGTCAAAACAAAACTACACGTCCGATTCGGCTGAAATTTTGACAGTAGCCGAATGTACTACACAATAGTAAATTTTTCTTGTGATAGTGGCGTCATCGGGCGGTGTGGCTAAGTACTTATCGGACAGCCCTCGTATATGTGCATAAAACAATGCTATTTGAAATGCTGTTTAATGGGCAGGTCTCATTCAGGCATAGGAAGCCACAAAAAAACAAAAAAAAAAATTGATTTAAAACTACCTAAAAATTTAACAGCGCTGCTGAAAACTAGCGGAAGATAATAAATAAGAAAAATATCCATTTGTAGCAATATCCAAGTACTTTGTCAACAAAATTAAAAAGTCTCCAATAGAAGATACATTTATTTAACATGGCAATTGTAAAGCAATATTATTAAAAAATCAGTCGTCTTTGGGAAAGGAATAATCTACACATTCCAGAAGTTTATCGTTCGCGAACAAACAATACTGCCTAACCTACATTTTAATAATATTGACTTAAATACAGGTTGTATTTATAATCACTACTGTTCTTCAAGGGGTTGATCTATACCAACTAAACAGGTTCCAGGGAAAACAAATCATATTAAAATAAAAATATAAATAAACTATGCCAAGGTGCAGCCAAGGTCGGAAACAGCCAGTCAGTACAGCGCCTGTTCCCTCGTTCAGTTTGAACTATTTTCAATAATTATTAAAAACGTTTTTCTTGTAATTGAGAAACATTTTTCCAATATCTTTTGCTGATTGTATGATTGTTGGTATAGATCAACCTCCTGAAAAAACAGTAGTGAATACATTCTGTGCATCAAAAGGGGCAGAAAAAATCTTTATAATCTGGCAGTAAATCCAATCCCACAAAATCCTTCCTTTCAATGAATTGAAATATGAAGTATTTTTAATCCTATTTAACATTGTGTGCGTATAGATTTTGAAGCAAGCATATTCTGGGGGCAAATAACACCTATACCATACAATATGCACTAGTTGTCATAAAAATATTAAGACATTGATTTAATTTTCATTTTTATTTATATTTAAAAAAATGCATAATTTAAAAAAAAACAGTTATTATTCAAAAGTTCATGTAGTCATTAACTTTTTGGTATAGAGGTATTGATTGCCAATGAGCTATATAAATGTTTTACATTATGTTTAAGCGAAAAAAAGAACTCAATAACATGTGACATATTTTGTCACATCAGTCAAAGCATGTAATTAAATAAGTGGCAATTTAAAATGTGTACAGTCAAAGGCAATCGGAGCTTTACCTCGAGCATTTAAAGTTGAACTGAAACGTGTAAAAGAGAGATGGTATGTGTGTCTGTACTGTATTTATGAGAACCACGGCTTTCACATCTCTGTATGAGCTCAGATGAGGTTAATATTTACATATACATACCTAAACACTCTGTCGAATTGCCTATTAAGTTAAAGCTCCATTCGCCCTCGACCGTACATCCAAACGAAATAGGATTAATGGTGAAAGTATCCATTTTTGTATAAAATTTGAGTGTAGCCATCACTGTTTTTTTAAAAATATAAAGAAAAATAATACCATTTGTGATAAACTTGTACGTCACGTCACATACCTTAAAGATCATGCTAACACAAACTAATTAGTTATGTTAATACGAAATGATTAATATTCATGTGCAATGGAATAACCCAAATATAATTGCTTATAAGCCAAACAGCTATCCTGCTTGCAGAATCACATTAACATAAAACTATTTTCTTAACGAATTAACACAGAATAAAACTACATCCGGTTTAATCACAATATTATTTGAAAAAATATACCAAAACAGTTTTACAAATACGGTATTATGCAGTTCATTTTCTCAAATGTTGTATAGAAGGTTGCCACTTTGCACCCTTAGCTTTAGTTTCTAGCCGTTAAGTTATAATAATCAATGGTAGGTGCAAAATGTAATAAAATAGTAGTAACCTGACAATTGCTTTTTTATGTTTTCTTTGTTTAATGATTTGTTTTTCATCACTTACATATGATTTAATTTTGTTTACTTAATAGTATTCAAATGTTTGAGTTTCAGTTGTTCCTGCTTAATGAGAATAACAATAAATATTTAGAATTCAAAACTAGGATGTGAACTAGGAAAGGAAAGACATCCGAGATTCTTCATAATGGACATGAGACATGAATGAGACTTGGAGGGTGACAATATTATATTGTTGATAATTGTTCACTATTTTGTATTCGATATCACAATATAAAATTTCAAAGTAATACTACACAGTCACGGTTATTCACTTTACCATATGTTCATGTAATCCTTTTTGCACTTTTAATTTATCAAGTATGTCTCCTATACAAACATGTATAATTTAATTTTAAGAACTATTTTATCTATCACTAGAAATTGTTTATCCGCACTAATTTTACAAAGTTAAATTAAGAATATCAGTCAGTATAACAAATCTAAAGCAGCAGTTTGCCAAGTTTGATTTCGAGCGTCATTTTCCGCCTGAAGTACGGCATGTCCTTTTGAGTAAATGTAATTTTTGCATTTCGACAAATGTACTCTGCAAAAGTACACGCAAACATTCCACAATCGCTGCCATTCATTTGATGTGGAATGTTCTGTAAAAAAACGACAAATATTCACTGTCAATGATTTTAATAATGTGATTAGAGCTAAGAGCTGCTATATAAAGTACCAAACAGGTCAACAAGGAAAGAGCAGAAGGGATTCTAAGCCCTTAAACTGTTCCTCTAGCCTCTACAGATAGGCCAGTGATCGATTTTAAAATTTCGACATGTAATATGGACATATGCAAAAAATTATGATTTTGGGAAACTATGTACGAATACTTATAATATATAGACTATTTTGATTATATAGACTGATGAGCAGTTTAATTTTTTTTTCAAGTATATCAAGTATTCAGTCAATTTATTATCCGTTGCATTAATTCATCTAAACAAAGAAATACAACCTCCTAGAATCTGTACTTTTCCAGTTGAAACATGCGTGCAAACAGAAGGCCTAAAGACCGGGATAATCCGCTATCGTAAACCGTCATAATAATTAATTACCAGTCATATATTAATCCTTATGCAGAAGCAATATAGTACAATAAGATTGAAAAGACCTTAAATTATATTACCTTAACACATTCTTTTTTCCACATCTTAGAATCTAGAGGTTGCTTTTTTCGGTCCATATGCTCATCTTCCAGATACTTTAACAGAGCATTACAGCATGCCATATTTACTCCACCCATACTATCATAATATTTAATAGTTTTGTCCCGAAAATCAATTACACTCATACACCAATGTACATTCAAATGGACAGGTATAATCATAAGGTCATGAGCAAAAATGTCCACCTGTTAGAACAAAGTAAACCGCTGTTAGAACACTACATGACAACATAATAAAATAATAGAATAAAAATAAATCATAGACTAGAATGATTTTGGAACATGGTTTAACTATTGATCAGTCAGTCCAGGACGGAGATGGGGTAATAATACTGGGTAAATGTAGATTAACGATGATTCAACCATTCTCATACCGAACCACCCATCAGAACGGCCAATCATTCAACCTAATCCTGAACACCGACAGAGGATTTTTGGGGCATTATTTCTGTCAAATGTTCACCACCTTAGCTTGAAAATAACATAGATACGAATCACTAAAAACAAGATCTCTTCCGGTTGAAAATATAGGTGGAACATATCTTTCTTTCAACATGCTCGTTCAAGTTTCAAAGAAAGGTGGACTTTTATTTGTGCCTCAAAAAAGTACTTAAAAATATTTGAGCAAAGTAAAAATATTTCAACCCACAGTATTCCCTTAATAATGAAAAAATATCTGAAAATTTGTGAAAAACGCCATGCTTACATTTCGAGTCCATCTCTTAAGGCCTGCTTGGCCTGACGCGAGTAATTTCGGATAAAAGAAAGTATTTATTCCGAAAACTTTCGGTAACATGGACTTTTCCTGGCCTCTCTGGATCAAGAGGTTGATGTAAAAGTTTATGACCTCATCATTTAGCCAGTTTAGGCCATCCAGTGTCATAAGATCTCGACTGAAAAATACAGCAAACATTTATTAAGAATTATCAACAGTTACATAGTATATGTAATAATAAAGTTCACAGGTAATATGGCGGATTGAAAGTAACCACAGAAAGATAATAATTTACAAACAATTAAAGGAATTAATGACATTTTGAGACAATGCTATATATCTATATAAAATATCAACATTTGTAAACATGTATGCAATGCCCATAGCCTTAATCTCCTGGTAGTATTCCATTAGCTATTAAAATAGTGCAGGTTATCAACATAGCATAAATAGTTTGATTAAAATAAGCATTTTACTAAGCTTTTTTTTTATTTCTCCGGGATAAAAGCATGCATAATGTCGCCAGGCAATAGAAAGGTTAAACCGATTCGACATTAATCATTCCAAATAGAAAAAAAATATTTATATTTTCGTACCTTACACTAGACCTAATATAACTAAACTAAATTGGAACAACCCTTGGAAAATTCCCTAAATTTGCAATAAAAAATATTCAAAATCACTCAAGCCACTCCGAAGTAATGAGTGAACATACATTAAGGATAAATACACATTCATATCAAATTGAGAACCTCCTCCTTTTTATTGAAGTAGGTTTTTCAAGAGAACATAAAATAGCACAGCATCGCAAGAAAATAGTTTTAAAATGTCTTACCGCTTTATGCTATATCTGAATTTTTCAATTATTACTTCGTCTGGATTTTTTGATTTGTTCCAAATATAATTAATGATTTTTAGTTGTTCCGCCGTTAATTCTGGCAAAACAGCATCCTTTTCTATAATATCATCTTCATCGAGGGACACACTTACATTCAAATTTTGGGGTGTAAGTTTTTTATATACTTTTTCATTCAATTCACATATAATTTCTGTCTCTCCTTTAGCCTCTGTAACTAGTTTATTTCTATCCAGGTGGATGTTTTGATACCTGTCAGTAAGATCTGAGAGCCAACTTGTTTTTACAAATTCAACGTCATCCATGTTTTTTTTAAATGAATTTACACGTTTAACCTCTTTTTGGGATATAATTAAAGCATCGTCGTTTGAGCCAATTAATTCAACTTCAGAATCTGAAGAGTTTAAAGACTGTATAGATGCTGGCTCATGTTCTTTATACCCATTCATTTCACCAACACCATTGCTGAGTTTGTTAGATGAAGTTCTGGTCAAATCTATAACATCTGACTTCTTCCGGGCGGCACCTGGCTTCGGCTTCTGTAGAGTACTTCTTTCGGTAAATAGCAATGAAGGTGTTCTGTCATTACAGCCCATTTTCCTGATAAGTTCTCTATAATCTTTTTTCTCATCCAATCTAAAAGTTTCTGATATAGCATTTTGGCTGGCAAATTTGGAGTGAAGGCGGGAGTCAGAATGTCGCTTCTGCAGAGGAGAAGGAAAAAAATTTCTGCCAATGCCCTGAGGCATCACATAAGAATGCTTCGACTTGATGATTCCCTGGGGGCCCTGTGGGGCTTTGAAGAGACCATTGCCAAAAGATAGTCTCTTGTGTCGGGGTGACAACAGACGTGTGGATGAATTAGAATCACCTGAAGGTATAATACGATAATTTGGTGATTTCAACATGTAACACATTTTCAGTGCATTTTCAACAGGAGTATTACGTATGATTGATGATCTGGCCTCGGCAAGCGACGAAGAAGTAGACTTTTGGAAATTATCCTTTTCACATTCGCCATTTTCTTGAAGGTTACTTTGTTTCACAAAAACAATGTCATCGTCATCATCCAAGTCATCCGTGATCTCTAATAGCTCAGTGTTCTTGGAGTCTCGAGCATGCTCCACATATATCCTAGACTTGTTTAGTCTTTTATCTACAAGCCAGACATCCTTCAAGAGAAATTAAATACATATTAAAATAATATTAACTTCAATGTGAAATAATTTTCTATGTGGTAAATTGACAAAAAAATAAGTAAAAAATAAATAAATTGTAATAATAATTAAATAAGCACAATAAATCAAAATATCTTTAAACAAATAATTAAAAATGTTCTGAGTTTCTTAAAAAGCTAACATGCAATTAAAAAAATCTGCTATGACCTAGGTCATATATTTACAATTATTTTGGGCCTACTCAACTAAGCTGAATGGGCTTGTGTTAGTGTCAGGGGTGATGGTGTTAATGAAATGTAAAAAACAGTATGACCATGTACGGATTCGAACCCTCAACTGTGGGTCAATAGTAAAACACCTTGATCACTAGACTACCAAGATCATCACTTCATTAACAACGTAAAAAACTGAAAGCATCCATCCTAGTTCTATCCAATTCTGAAAACTTGAATGAAGAAATTCTCACATAATGGCATTAAAACTGATGTTTTTCTACACCATTTTGCCTCTAAACTAGAAACTTGGTCTGATAAAGAGCTCAAAAAAAGTTGATCAGCCAGTTATGGAATTGACATAACAGCCATAACAGTAATCTTATATGAGTTTCGGTTTTTTTCTTTTTAGGTTTAGAACTCTAAAACAATATTAGTTAGAGTTTATAAATTTATTAAAATTAAAACAGAAGTCGTCAATTTAATACAGTCACCCTGTTAGGGAGTCACATAAAATGTAATCATGTATGACAATGGGGTGGAGGTGTCAGTTATTGCGTAACGTAATGTACATAAATAGTACACACCTAAAAAAATATTAAATGTCACCAAGCGGCAAAGAAAAATACATACGTACATTCTTTACTTTCAAAAGGTTCCGTTCACTAATTATTTCCCCATTTTAGAGGTATGGATGTAGCGTTGCAAGTTTGGGATATACATAGGTAACTGCTCTGCAGATTATGGCTACCGCTATCCGTGTCTTTATGAAATCTTGATGTCTAACTCATACCACATATCGGTCAACCAGCACAGGTGGCAACAATGACGGCCTCTATGTTGCAATACCTTCGACGCTCAATATAAGTTTATGTAGGTAGTAAAATTGCTAACATAAAGTACGAATATATAGTGAGCAACCCCGTTTGTAATAGGGGTAATGTTTAAACAAAATATACAAAGATAGGTGACAAAGAACTACCACCCTAGCTTCCTTCCAGGCCAAAATTTGTTAATTAGATAAAAAAATATACATACATATTTGTCGTCCGCATTGAATGTCTTCACACTATCTCTTGTAACACTTCGAGGAATGAATTCTCTTGTCTCCAAATCTGGAGCTAATTGCAGTTCACTTCGAAAATCAACGGTATTTTCTGAATGTTTCAAGGGTAAAATGTGTTTACTAAATTCAGACGGTAATGCCCTCGATAGGCTAGAGGTATCGACACCTTTATTTTGTGTTTTTGGAATTCGCGATGGTGTCGACGTAGAAGGCCCCAAATAATCACTATCGCCACTTTTGATTTGAATATATCGCACATTCGGGTTTGTGAGTGCTCGGCCACTGTCCGAATACCCACTGCGGTCACCTGTAAAATCATTATATTCTAAGAAATCAGTAGTACACAAAAATGTAGCAGTAATGAAACACAATATATTTTACATGCCTTTAGAAATCATGAAACTGTCTGAAAATTTCCTTTTAACTGAAGAAATGTCGCCTTTAAACCTTTTCAAAGTAGGTCTATCGTCGTCAACTATGTCTTGATTGTGATCCCTGCAAACAATTTTTATAGCAAGTGAAACAAAAGATGCATTTATCAAAAAAAAAGATGTCAAATTGACATACGTCCACAAGGATACGGCAGATTTCAAAGGTATTTTGTAAAGAGACATAATATCACACAATCCAAGCTAGAAGTAATAACAATTGAAAAATGTCGCCGCGGTTAAACCCCGCCGGCCGCCATCAAAATCCCATAATAAAGACATGGTGACGGCTGACCTGTCTCTTTTCCTTGCAATTTCAATGTTCTCGTTGCCATCACCAGTCCATAGCAATTTTTTTATATAATTCACTAATGTATTCATTTTGAAATTCTATGACGCGTTATACTAGCATTTTAACGATTTTTTACAAAGCCTAAAACATAAAAATTTTGGGCCGAACACACACGCACAAAGCGTAAAGCGCCAGGTTAGCATAGACTACAGAAATTATTTATTTTATTTTATATTTTATACTTAGCAGTCATTGGTTATACCAAAAACAGTCATTCGTTTTAAAAAATATTTTGATAATTTTTATTATTACCAGTATGTGAAATTTATTTTATTATATTTTTAGTGACACAACATAATTACAGTTTTGTAAAAACTATTTTTTTATATAAAAGCTTATTACAGAAATGTAGAATTTTAATCGTTAAGTTCTTTTGTGCCTTAAGCTAAACAAAAAAAAATAGTAAAAATGTAATTGGATTTAGATATTGTAACGTACAGTACCAATTGAATATATCGTCGGTTCGAAACTAACAAAAATAAAATTTTACAGAAGAGCACTTTTTTTTTGAGGCACAATAAATCTGATTTGAGGCACAGTAATCTATCATACCAAGCATACTAATCACTTGGTATGATATACAACTTGCATAGTTTAGGTAAATATTTCTTTTTAGCTTCAGTTATAGGTTAAAGTGTGTAACCTAAAGTGTGTGTTTGAGTATTTTTTTGCCTTTAAGATAGGCACCCTCGAAGTTACTCCTTGCAACGTATTTTTTTTACATTGCTTGGATTGCCTATCCTGTTGAATATATTCAAGTTTGGCATTCTCTTTCAGTTAGGGCCGCATTATTTTAAACTTTTTCATGGTCCATCATATTCGTACCTAAGTTTTCCATTATTAGGATTTGCTATCTCGAAACGAATGCATTTAATTTGAAGCCATTTGATATCTTCACCATTGTTTCGATAACCTGATAGATACTAAAATACTATTGAGATATTTAAGATGACCTTATTAGCTCAACTGCTTCATATAGATTAGCATGCTCATGTATTATTTTTTTTTTAATCAATCGCATTGCTTATGTAATCGGCCTCCATGAAACTGTAGCCAGACTCCCGATATATAAAATCGATGTTTCTCAAGTAATATAGTTTCTAAAATGTTTAAACATAATTATTCTGTAAACTGATTTCGGTTTGAACTCGAGCACATGTCACTAAAGACTGAAGCTTATTTTACATCAGAGGGCAATGTTTGTAACTATTTATGTAGTAGGTACGTATCGATTTCGTTGCTACCCTTCTTTCTGTTAATTTCTGACCAAATGAAGCAGTATGTAAACAACATTGGGAAATCTGGTTTCATAAACATTACATACATAGTTACACATAGTTAGGTACATAGTTAGGTACATTATATAGTTTATATAAGTAGTAAAGCTGAGAAATGTTTTTGCTTTGTATTTGTAATTAATTGAAAAGTAGGTACTATTGAGAGCGCTATCTTTTTTACTTTGTTCAGCCTGATAACATTTGTTCTTTCTGTTTATGTGCTGTTTTTAATTTTCTTCTAATTTTAAAATATTTCACCATTTAATACGTTTGGCCTCGTTATATTTTTTGTAATATACTATGGCACACTTGGTCTGTTTGGTCCTATGGAAGACAAGATTAAAATATATGTGCAGCCGTTTTAAAACGGGTTCAGAATTTTTATTCTTACACTGAGTTTCGTGCTGGTAACTCGAATATTTTTGAAAAATTAAAAGCATAACATTTTCAAAATAATTACATAGGTACCTAGTCTCTTTTAACAAGTTTTGAACTTTCTTTTATCTTTCAGCTAAGGGCAATGTTTTTGGGGCATTTTTTTTTTATTGTATAACAATTTGTATTGAATTTGTATTATATTGGCGATAGGAATATTATCCGTTTGCCATTGTCAAAGTATATACTGATATGTACGATCGTGAGTATAAATTAAATAAAAAACCACGCCATATCTGCAATTTTGGGTAAAACAAGGCTAGTAGATTTGTCTGTTGATATTCACGCTTTTTGACAGTTGACGTTGAGTGACAATGAGGGGACCGTTGTTTTGTTATCTATCTACATTGATCTCAGACATCGATGAACTTATTCATTACGCTGATATTTAATTCTTTCTAATAGGTGAGTGTGTAAATTGGCTGTGAAATTTCTTTTTGCGTTGATATTTCGATTCAATTATTTTACATTGGTTAAAAAGGAGGTCGAAAACATCTGAATTCTGTTGAAATTTTTCCGAACTCCGTCCAGAACGACCATGGCAAACATGCTATTGCAACCATACCTTTAAAACATTTATGGTTGCAATTCCAAGGGATTTCAATTCAAAAGCCGGATGATTTTACCGCACTAATGATTTGTTTCTTTGGAAATGGCTTGAATCAGATTTGAACACACTCCTGTAAATAGACAACATAACCCCAATTATGCTATGGTCGTAAAGGGGAAAGTTGAAAAATGTTCCATCAATAACATCCTGGTACCTTAATCACCACTACATTCAATGTACATGCTTGAAAATCTAATATTCAAAATATATCCACCTAAATAAAAATATCAAAAAATATTGTTAAAAATACATTGTGCGTGTTAACTAGAACTGTCACACATTTCAAATAGGTCCATTCTTAAAGGTAGAGACATAGGCTCCAGGAAAGTTATAAGTAATGTAGATTTACGACAGAAGAGGTTGTATCTTAAAGTGTAGGCTGAAAGACTATAAGATCAAAGAGAGCACAATTTAAATTGTTGTATTTCTAAATATAAATATATTATAATTGCTCTTAACTAACCCTTTTCCATTCCAATTCTATTTCCAACATTGGCTCCAGGTTGCATCAGGTTGGCCAACGATATTCTACATTTCCTCCCGGCCCAGTGCAAGTTTTTCTAAAACAAACCAAAATTGTCTTCTCTAAGATATGTGTAGCAGGTTTGTCTTTTATCTGGTTGTTTGGCTAAGTGGTATTTTTTATAATAAACTAATATCATGTGGTAAAAGCCTAGATGCCATGTTTTGTATATTAAGGACATAGCAATTCTTTAAAAAAAAACACTGATTTGAAATAGTGGTCTTTTCAGATGTTGTCTTATTTATTTGTACTTTTATACTGAACAACCAGTTGGTGTTTGGATTTCAGAGAATAATGCTGTTGGCTATCAGACATATATTGGATTCCAAAAAGTTGGTTCTTGCAAGTAGATCTCTGGGACGACAAGAATTAATTAAACATATTGTAAGTTAATACTATTGAATAGATTTATTGTTTAAATTTACCACATCTTCCCTCAAAATACGGCACCTTTGGTTTGATAAATTTATTTAAAAAATATATATTTTAAAAGTTGTTTAATTAGTAGATTTTTTTTCTAAAGTTTTTTTTAAGTATTGGTTTAAAATGTTTGGTAGGAACAGCTGAGTATAGCTATATTTCTCGGAAGTACTGTCGTTATGAAGGATCAAGCATAATTACTTTGTTGCTTTTGGTCATTGTTAGTTTATTTGCGACAGGTTACTTGAGCAGATGAATACAATCAGCACAATCAAAATTAAAACAATACCTACCTAATAACATAATATAAGATTTAATATAAGTTTGAATGAAGACAGTTCGAACGAAAGTGAATCGGAATATAGTGCAACTTTATCCGAAGAAAATTAGATAATAACCATTCAATAGAAATTATCTAATTTTCTTATTACGTCGGTAGGTACTGGGATATTGAAAATTATAAATAGCACAAAATACAGAAAGAGATCATTATATTGCATGTGTGTTTTAAACCGTGTAGCTACTCAATAAAACTACTGAGTAGGTACTGGAAAGTTACCTAACCCGTAGGCCGTCCAGGCCATACCTGTGCGGCCTCGTAAAATCTCCGTCGATAGTCTAGGCCGGACTGGTGCGGCCTAGATCTGAGCGTATTTTGTTTAATTTATTTTAATGCTTTCAATATCGGTTTTTTGAGACTTCCAACTCCCTAAAAATCTCAATTAAATTCTACATCCGATTAGAAGAAAAACTGTATGTTACCGTTTTGAAATATTAAAAAATAAAATGTCAAATATCTTCCCATCGTATAATAAGCGATTTTGTTTGTTTTCTGTGAATTTCGTGCGAAATTGTGCTCTTTTTTAGAAAGATGTGATTATACCTAAGTACAAGCTATTATTTTTTTATAATATTACATAAACATAGTGAGAATGTATTAAACAATTTTTTTATGCATCGGCGTGCCATAATAGAATTAAAAAAACAAATGTTCCATTTTACTTTTAGCAGTGGCGGTCAAGCTGACAAATGTCAATACTAATATATTTTGTATCTTTTGATATATTTGTATGTATAAACATTTGGATAAAGTTTTCCGTATAAAATTTTATCACAAATCACATAAGTATTCTAAAATGTATATAGTCCTATATACTGATATGATAAACATCACATTTAAGCCATTGCCTGACAGCTTTGTTTACAAATCTGTGCAGTACCTACAAATATTCACCGACAATTCTTTGAAACTATAAATGTTTATATTTATATTATAATATATTTGTAACTGATTTTATTTAGAAATGTTATTGTTTATCAACTTAAATAGAAGAGATACTTGGTTTTTTATAACTTAAATAACTTTTCAAATTAGCTATGTGTTTTTTTCTAACACTCCTTAGTTTTTTTTTATATCCTGAAAATCTTACATAATTTTAGTGAAAAAAAAATAAACAAGTAGAAAAATAACTTATAAAGTGATAATAAAAATGAAATTTGCTGTTTTCATACAATAATTATTTAAAAATAATTATCATGGCACAAGTGACTAAAATCCACTATGTATCTATGGTTTTTCTTTCTCATGTGAAAAATATGAAATACTTCTATATAGTTTTACTTGATATCTAGAAACACAAGTAAAAAATAAAAAAACGGATGTCAATCTATTGCTAAGCTGCTAAGGGATAATTTGAAGTACCTAAAGTGAGATTTTTCCGATATTTGGTGTTTTGAAAAGGTAAATTTGCCACCCACCTGTTGAGTTCAGCGCTTTTATACATCATCTATAAGAAGCTACTATCCCCATCCTTTGGCTGTCCGTCCGTCTGTTGCAACGTCATTACCATTATCAGATATATTATGTCATATCTGAGAGAAAGCTGGGGGCTTCAAATGCCAGTCCTGAATTTCAATGTCAAATTATGGAGAGTATATTAAAAGTTGTATATGGACTTAATTAAGTTATAACGTCCAATAAATTTATCAATATTCAGTACACTTTTAGTATGGAAATTTTACTAAATATTAATTCGCTTTGGTTGGCTTTGTAATCATTCTAGCACAAGGAAAATCAATTCAGAGAAAGTTTTCAATCAACTACTGAATTATCCATTTACACCAAATAAGTTTTCTTTGTATTCTGTTTTCTTTATATTCTATTTTCCGCTGTTTAAAACAATTTTGGAGAGGTCATTCCCTCTAAATTTTTTTTTTTTTTTGTTATAGGGATTACATGTGATTTTATGTCCATCAAATTTTGAGGAAAATTTGAATCCAAAATCATTTCTTACTATTGATGAATTTGTAGAAGAAACAGCTCTACAAAAAGTGCTTGAAGTAGAGAGCAGGTTAAAGGATGACAATTCAGAAGTGTGTATTATAATTGGTGCTGATACCATGGTCACTTATGGCGGTGACATTTATGGCAAACCCAAAGATGATCAAGACGCTTTCAACATGCTTTCCAGGTATACTATTATCATACCGAATATTTCATTTAAGCAGGTTTATTTTTTGTTTATTACATTTCTTTCTGCATATAACCAGCACCCGATGATTAATATATAAATTGGACAGCTTTAAACAAAAATGAAAAGTGTAATTTTATCGAAATAAGATAAGAGACATTGAAAATGAGTAGTGATTCAAATACATGTAAGTATTATGTTAACCCATTGACACATGAAGCTGCCGAATCGCCGGTCAACTATATTATGGTATTAAAGCATTAAGTCGGCGAAACGCCGGTCTGTGCGTAATCATTTTATCCATAAAAAATCAAAAACAACTTTATTCATGTAAATATCGTTGATAAAATAATTACGAATTATATTTTGATGAAAAAATATAATTACTAAAGTTTTTTACGTATTCATTTTAACTTGTATTTTGACAACCAAACAGTGTTTCAAAAATGGCTGTAACAAAAGTTGTAATAATGAAATAGTGTTTTTAATTACCAAATGATGTCATATTATTAGTGGTGGAATGAATTAAAGTAAAGTCATTTATTGATTTTTCATGGAATTTTTTTTATTCATCTGCATATTTTAGTCAATTTCAATAGAAACAAACGAAATAATATTGTGAATTCACAATATTATTCTAGTTGATTGAATAAAACTACTCAAGATGAGTCTATACGTTTATTACAACTACAACTGCAGTTACAGTACATCCTGGAAACGAAGGTATTGCTTACTCGGTGCAGGTAAGAGAAAGTGAACGAGTAGGTATCCGTCTTATATAACAGCGTATTAGGTTAGGATGCGACCACACATTACCAAGGGTACACACTACTACAAACATTTAGATTATAGTTTATAATATAATCAGAATAGATATGAAACTCTAAGTTCTAAGTATATGAAATCACTTGTGAAATATTAGTAAGGTAATTAAATAATTTATTTTAAAAGCAACTCACCTAAAAGGCATTTTACTTCAATAATAAATTATTTGTTCTATTGATCAAAATTTTTCACACGGCTTTTCGTCATCCCTTCTAAGGTATATAAATTCTTCATCTATTTCCATTGATCCATGATTAACAAATTTCTGTGGCAGATGCTTATCTTATTAAATGGTTTTTGGTTTTATGTAGGTACACCTAAGTATATTATTTGTTACATAAAACTATCATTTACATTAATCAAATTGTGTTTTTTTTTTTTTAAAAAAACCTTCTGTCCATATACCGGTAACAAATTCATTGTTTAAAATAGATATTTTCAACCATCCACTAATATGATTATATTTTTTATCATAATTTTTCACTTATGTAGGTATGCCAGATTTTCGTCTGCTATTATTTCGTCTGGTAATGGTTTTTTTTTTAACACAAACTATTTGCTAAATTTGATTCTCCCCCCCCACAAACAGAGAAGATGATTCAAAATATATTTTAATTTATTTATTTCTTTTTAGACCCCACACATCAATATATGAGCTGAGGCTAAGGCCTAGGTTTACATTTGTTAGACATCTCGGATGGAAGAGTATCTTACTGCTTTTAAGAATTATTCCTATTTAAAATGAACTGAATATGCAGTTTTATGTATCTATTTATATACTCATATTATTTTGAAATCTATTTTATTTTAGGCTCTCAGGGGATATGAATACTGTCTACACTGGTGTAGTTGTGAAATATGGCTCAGTCATTAAAAAATTTACAGAAAAAACCAATGTTTTTATGGCTAAACTTACTGATAAACAAATTTGGGATTATATAAATTCCGGTGAACCTAGGTAAGATATTGACAGTTTTTAATAGTAAAACGGCCCGATCTCACTTTTGAGTTTATGAGGAATCAAAATTTCGGACATCTTACCAAATCTGAGGTGTGAGAACCCTGACAAAAGTTGTCAATTAAGAGGACACAACCTGGTCATTTCTCCAACAAGTATTGTGGTGTTGTCACGCTCTTATTTGTAGGTATAGAATATAAATAATACTGGATATCGTTTTTTCTCCTAATTATCCTATGACTATGACATATTAAGGAATTTGTTGGTTTTAGATTTGTTGTTTTCCTTTATTTTTTTCATTGCTTTGATTCTAAGCCAGGAGGCTCTGGTCCCAGAAACCAATGACCAATGAACCCGCGGAGTGTTTTAATCATTTATACCGTTTTAGTAATTGGAACACAAAAAAACTTACATTTCATCCAAAATTCTTGTAAACTATTGAGCACGATTTTCATATCATGAAAATCCTGAAGGAACAGTAAAATTGTAATACACGAATGCAGAGATATGAGAGCCCACATCGACCTGTTTGCAACTTTAATTATGTTCGCCGATTCCATGGAATATTTGATCTCGCCAATCATCGGTATTACAAAAATACTCATTATTACAATGCGTTGGATAATTATTAAAATATTCTCAGTTAACGACATTTCCAGTCCCCAAAAGCCCATTGCTTTATCTATGCGTAGTTAGATGAAGTGGTGGTGTTAGGCGTCTGCGACTGCCGACGGCTTCACGCCTCCCAAAAAAGTTTTATAAGTTATTAAAACTTTATTTATTCGTATTTATTTCTATACGTTTGAGTAGTATTTATCAAGACATGTTCATTTTTCCAGTGTAATACTCATACTTAGTGAATAATTCAGCTGATTTAATTTAATGTTTTCTTTCTAAAGAGGCCTCGCAAAGCTTATGTCATGTCACCGATGCCCGTGTTTGGTCTAGCGCCGCCACTGGTTAGATGAGAAAAAGTAATTTAAGACCAGGTGCAAGACCAAAAATAACTCTTTCGAGAAGAGGTCCCTTAAGTTTCCTAAGTTTTTCTTTATAGATTGAGTGATTGTGTTTTGAGTTTTTTTTAATTTTATATTTATTGTTTACTGTGTACAATCGTATTCTTATCAAAAAGCTTATTTTCTTGTAGTTCAGGGGTGTTCCTCATCATACAAATCTGATACTATTCGTCTTTAAGCTAAGATATACATGATACTATTGTGAGAAAAAAGAACCATAAGGATCCATAAAACTATTTAGGTCTAAATCCTCCAACAGTTATGTTCCTACCACATGAATGGAAATTTTAGACTATAAAACCATTGAGAATTTCTCCATAGTGTCCTGGCATTGTTTTGTTCAGTTTTGCAATCCTAATTTCACACCTGCTGTTAAAGTATTTTACGTTTCTATAGCTTTTGTTGACTAAAAAGCTACATTTTAAGCTGTATTCATTCTTATAATGTTAGTCGGCTCCATATTTACAAGTATACTTTATAATTTTGCAGTGATAAGGCTGGAGCATACGGTATACAAGGAATTGGAGGAACGATCATCCAACGAATTGAGGGAGATTTTTATACCGTGATTGGCTTACCTCTTCACAGATTAAGCTCGTGCCTATACGATTTGTTGAAGAGTGAACTTGAGTGAGGTTACTTAAAATATGATCTACTTTGTCTTTTATTCGGTGAAAAGACAATGTTTACCTTCTCTATGCTGCAGAGCACATAGAGAAAGTAAAGCATATTAATATAGATTTTTTACACCAGCCTTCAAAACACTAATTTTTTTAAATCTTATTTAATCTATATTAAATAAAGTTTTGTTTATAAGATATATATTATTTCGTTTTGCAGCAATTTGTATAGTCTGCTAAATATGACTTATTGTAGTTGTTATTATTAAGTTTGTAAGTGAGAATCCATCTATTTGTAAAAATCCATCGGTATCACATCAGTAGAATATCTACTTTTCAGAACTTGCGTTTTTTACGGCGGTAATGAAATCTGGATAATTATACACTTTGCTTTCTCTCTGAGCGATTTTTCTACCTCTTGGTGAAATTAATCCGCTAAGTTATTTTATGTCCGGTAGCAGAATTAATAATACATTGAATTATATGGAATGTATTGTAGCATATGTTTTTGTAGGTTTACTGAAACACAAACATCATTATTAATGTCAGCCTCAGCCCCCCCCCCCCCCCCCCCCCGACCTCTTCGGCATGAAATAGTTATCCAATTCTGCCACAAGAGCTAGGTACTCCTCGTCCTCGATGTTCTTTGAATGAATGAGGTCGTTCAGCAGTTTGAAGGTTACCTCGCAGATGCCACTCAGTAGTATGGCACGTTTCTTCTCTGCCTTCAAGTTCAGAGATATGTTTGTTCATATTTAGTACTAATGACCTGTGTAAATAGTATAAACCTAATATGACATTAAGATCCTTGTCTTAAAAGCTTTTATGAATTAAAGTAATTTATACGTCGCTTCGTAGATATGTACATTTAGTGCATCTTCCCTTCGATAGTGAAAATGGTTGCTCAATATAAATGTGGGTTCTATCTTTTTTTCTAGTTGGATGTCATCCACGATTGGAGAAATAGAACCTGCAACTGTCCTATTTAAAATTCTGCGAACATATCTTTTTTGGGGTGAAAAGCTAACATTGTTAAACAGTGATTTTTAACATACACATATTTTTTTTTCTCTTATTTCTTTTCCACTATGCTTGGAATTAGTTGAATTTAGTTTTATACCTATTGAGGTAAATATAGGCTGTGCAAATTAAAGTTCAATAATTTTTTCTTATCGAAAAATTATGGTAACATTGGTCTTATTATAAGTGTTTTTAGTTAATCCATAATTGATTTTTAATATTCATAGTTAGTGATGAAAATTAAAATCATGGATGTATTATAAAGTATGGATCAGCCACTAATTTCTTTTACATACAAGCAACGTACCTGCGCGTGATTTATTTTGGGGTATAGAGGGGGGAAGAGGACGCAGCACCAAGATGGCGTCGTGCTAGGGGAGCGGCGTAGGCTTCAGAACTATAAAATACTCAATAGCGATACCTAACGTATGTTGTGTTTTTTTTTTTAAAATAACGAAGTAATGTTAGAATTTACATCTAATTCGCAAAAGATATATAATAATTTCTTTTTTGGGTTATAGTTCTAACTGGCTTTTTAGCAAAATAACTAAATTAAAAATGTTTCAAAATAAAGTTAATAGATAATTACATACCGTGTATAAAAAGTTAATTTCCGATGTTTTGGAGATGATCACAACCCCGTTCTCAGGGAGGAATATAAAACATATACAAACTGAAAACATAAAATAATGTTAAAATTGTCTATATTTAAAAGAAACACCACTCTGTAGCAAAACCTTTTATTTAGACTATAGGATATTATAAGAATTGGTATATTTATATAAAATAAGGTTAAAACATGATTATTAAGATTTACCTAAATGTTTACCCAAGGTACGGATCGTTCGGCGGCGGCAATCCGCGAAATAAAGCTACCTAAAAACAACCACATACGAGAAAGCTAGGTTACAGGATTACAGTTAGTTATTTATCATTTTAATTGGCAGCCTACAGATAAGAGTGTTATTTGCTCTTCACTTTTTAAGAAAAAGATTTTAATGTTAGTGCATTGGGAAGTCAAAATATTTTTAGGTGTTGTCCCCTCTATTTTTAATCATAATGCGAGCCATGATATCCACTGCCAACAAACAATCTATATCTACTGCCTTGGCTGCTAACGTGATTAATGATGTTTTGTAAAAATGGAAATCTGAAACTAAAGATAGATAATAAATATTACCTAAATTTACCTAATATAAATATGTTACTATTTATGTCTTCTACCTATTAAAATACTGTTATAAAGTGTCTCTCTAATTATTCTAATCAAATTATGTTCAGAAAAAAAAAACGTAGCATTGACAACTGCAGGTTTGCGCCTGACCTTATTACGGCTGACAGTCTGCAAATGACAAATTATTTTGAAGGCAATAAGATGTAATTTTAAAACCATTAAAGCAGAAGTTTTATTGTGCTTACCAGTGGTAAGTTCCTCCATTAATTTCAGAGTTTCTTTGCACTTTTGTTATTACAAGATCTAATATTACAATACACTGTATATTTACAATAATATGATAAACAGTGTCTCGTAATAACGCGCGCAAGGTTAGCTATCGACTGGTGCGTGTTGACAAGTTTGGCATACGTGGTGACGCGCTGGACATACGCTTAGGGCTTATCTATACTTTATAATAAATACATCCATGATTAAAATAGAATATAATTGTTCTTCTTGTTGTCTATATTTTTTCACTTAAAATTTTTGTACCTGGAAATTACCACCTCACAATATTTTTATTTGTTTAAAATAATATTTTAATTTTAAAAGTATTCCTTATTATTTAAATAAAGTTTATATATTTGTGTTTCTACATAGTCTCTCTTTGATAATTTTATTATTATGCTGTAAACCTGATTATACTATAGCTACTATAGTAAAACCTGTCATTTGGATAGCCCAGAACTAAAGTAACCTATGTAGCACTTTTAGAATTTTGAGTAATTGAGCGTAATGTAAAATTACCTCTGCTGATATTAGATACTGTTATGGATTATTTTTTCGTTTGTATTGTATATAATAATAATGTACAGGTATAGGTACTCTAAAGACATCAGGAATGTAAATGTTAAAGTTACTTTTTTTATTTAGAAAAAAGTAACATTTTTTTTTACATAGATTACTAATTATGCATTAGGAAATTTAACACCACTAGTTTTTAGCTTAAAATCCAATGAACTTTGACATGTTATAAAGGACATATTGTTATATTTAAAAGCATAAATAAATGACAACATATTATTACATTAAATTTATAGAACTAAATGTATACAATAAAAGGGCAATAATAAAAAAAAACACTCTATTTTCAAGAATTTGGAATGAAATTGCTCTTTTCCGCTGGTTTACCACTTTGGCTAGGATGACGAATGAATGATGTTTGATATGGATAGTGAACTTATAAATGTTGATGTTTGATATGGATAGTGAACTTATAAATGTTGATGTTTGATATGGATAGTGAACTTTTTACCTATATCCTTAAATTTTTTATTAGTTAACGCCAAATTACGTTGGTTTTACTAATGGCGGAACAAAAATATCGAGGACAATAAAAAAGTTCAACGTTTATTTTTTATATTCAGTTATCATTATTATGATAACGAAGTTCTGCACTATCATATACATCCGAATAGTAAATTTTACTGAATTGTTAAACAATAATGTTAGTTTGTTTCTTAGATTACTTTCATTTGTCATTTTTGGTGAAAATGAATTATAAAATTATATTAGCTAATTATTTGTGATGTATATACAAATCTATGTATGTATGAGCAGTGAGAATCAAAAATGATAAACAATATATAAATATAAACAATATTTCATAATTTGATGTTTCCTACAGGTTGCTTATTTATTTATATAATTAGTTAGACATAGATTATTAGTATTTAATTAGTCAGACATAGTGTTTGTCACTTTTTAAAACATATCTTCCATAAAAATTATGGCACATATGATCTTCAGTTCCAGGCCAGCTTTAAAAAGTCTTTTTTAGGTAGTTTCTTAAATCAATATTTGCATGACCGTCAAAGCAGCTGTTTTGTGTCTGGACTCTGAAAACATAAGTGTCTTTGAGAGTCTAAGCGGATTGGCATTATTCGGTCGTTGTTGGGAATATATATTTCGGCAAACCAATCTGATTTAAAATTTACAATGTAAGTATATCGTACAAAATAATAATCTGATGTTTTTCACGCGATCACATAGCAGAACTTTTCCGGAGCTTGCTCTAGCTATGCTACTCGCTACGAGGTGAAGTTGTAAACTTTGACTAACCAAGCATAATTGACGTTTTTCATAATTCTGCCCATTTGAACACACACCTCAAACTACTAATTAAATTATAAATTATAAAAAATATTAAATGAATAAATACTTGAGAATTAAAACCTACATATGTTGGTATGAGAACAGATTTAGCGGAGGAGTCAGTGTGGCCATTAGGCTAAAAAGTTTAGAAACCTTGTCTTAAAGGGTTGAACGGGATATAAACCTAGTCCTATGGGTAATAAATCTTACTACAAATATAGTAACGTGTGTCCACTGGGAAAGGTCAATTTTTAATGGAAATAAAAACAAGCATTTTAAATAGAACAAAGTATGTGATCTAAACGGCTATGGATGCTAAAAGGCATACAAACTAAAGGCAACGAATATATTATGCCGATTTTATGCCATTATTTCACCCCCTTTAGCGATGCTTGATCGTTCGAATACATAAAAATAAAGGTGTTTTAAAATTTGGGTGACAGGTTATATGCATGGTGACAGGTTATACTGTTAAATTTGCAATTTCTCCATACAAAATTTGAAAAGGTTTGATATTTGAGTGAAGCATTAATTACGTTCTGGAATATCCCAAGATTAGCAGCTGGCACTGTGGTGATCCAACTCGAAATGGAAGATTGGTACCTACCTACAAGTAAGTACTTCACATATTATGGTTTTTACCTGCATATTTTAGATATTTTAAGATTTCTTATCCTGCGCATTAGGGAATCGCTTGCTGAGTTGCCCTGTTCGGTCTAAAGCCGAACGTCACGATCCTCGTAAATATGATTTTCTTTAATAATTTCCGAAATATACTCTAGAGCGATATTGGTCGTTAGTTATTAATCACCCTCTTTCATAAACTGAATGATTTTGTTTGGGACATTCCAGAGTTAATACTTTAATTAAATAAATAAGTCGATGACACAGTTTATCACTGTATGACTTAATCAAATCTATCGTGATATTGTTAAAACCTGCTGACTTTATTATTTAGCAGTTTTATTTAGGTCCTTACTTTGTTTATGGATACTTCTCCCGTGAAAATACAATGGTTATTTTTCAATTTTGAGAAGTTTTTTTTTTCGCGGGGTTAGGTTAGGTTTCGTATCGTGTGTGGTTTCTCTATGCGTTGCTTACTGCTTTGGGGTTCTTTACCAGTTGGTCATGTTGCTTAATAATAATTGGGTATGCAATTTCCTTGTTAGTCTCCCACTTTTGCTATTGACAATCATGGTTTTCGACAATGTGGACAATCGTGGACAATGTTTTTATTTTATTGTTTGACATGTTACTTGCAGTAATATATTAGTGTAGATTCTTTTGTGGCTTTTATTTTATATTTTTATTGTCTTTTATTTTATAATTTATTGTATTACTATATATTCTTCCAATTCCCATTCTTTTTTAACTTCAACAATAATATTTGTTATTATTTAGTTTCAAAAATATTACAGTATTATTTATTACTAGCCAGTTAAAATTAATACAAACTCATCTCTGTGTGCATATAGAAACATCTAAAAGAATGTTCAGTGCCATGTTATAATTATTATAGTTACACAACTTTGTAATTAGTCTCCTGATGAAATTTTTGGTTTATAATAAACAGTAAAATAAAAACTAGGTTCTGATGAAGCAAACATTTAAAAAATGGGCCATAAATTTATTAATTTAATAACCAGTGACAACGTCACGTCAGCCACGTCACGTCAGCCACGTCACGTCAGCCACGTCACGTCAGCTACGTCACGTCAGCCACGTCACGTCAGCCAGTGGCGTCACGTCAGCGTACTGTAGATGTTTTCAAACGAAAATCGAAATTAAAAATAAAAACGAATAAGAATTAGGTATTGGATCAGTTGAATATGATCAATAACCATATTCAACTCTTGCTTCATATTATTTAAGTTTGATCAATAAATGTTTTGTGCGCATAACAATTTTATTAAAACTAAATTTTTACCCTGCGGGTGACCAATTATTGCCTAGATTTTTTTTTTGCCAATTTTTGACATTTTTTTTTTGTCAGAAACCTTCGCGGGCGTTCGCACAATAACATCAAAATCAAAAAAGTTTTATCAAAATCGGACCGACGGTTTAGGAATGCACAAAGGACAAACAAACAAAGAAACAGACATTTATATTTATATATATATATAGATAGATCAAAAATGAATTCGAAACAAATTGTCATGAAAGCTAAATCTGATCTACTCGGCTTTCTCCAACACATGCCGCAGCTTATGGAACAGTAAGCAACTGCAGCGACCCTAGTAAGTGCCGCAGGCACAAATAGAGATAAAAAATGAAGCAATCCATCACAAGTCGGTACCACAGGCGCGAGTAGTCTGGATAGGAGATTCTTTAATGACGCCTGTAGGGCCTAGCTGTAAGCCATCAGGTTCTGGTTAAAGAATTTACTACTACTAAATAATGTATAGAGGCAGTTGATATTGTATGATAGCTACAGGGCGTCATAGCCATTCTTGTGTCTATTTTACTTGGTCTGTAATGGCCTATTGTTGTAGTCAAAATGTCTATACAATATTAATAGGCAAATCGTGCCTATTTTTCATTCATTTGTATTTATTTTATTTAATCGTCCAGCTGGCAACCTCGACAATTTGAAGGTTTTAATTAAGATTTCCGCATCAGAGCTATTCATGGCATTTATTGGATAATTTCGTAGATCAGCAACATCTTCAAACGACACTTCCCTTGTCTTTCTGCCAATCAGACTGAGACCATTCTAGTTATCCAATTGAACAATGAACCCGCTAAAATAGCTAGGCACGCGACATATTTTCTCAATATCTTAAATTGCGACATCCTAATTTGGAAGGTCCCACTCCCTTGTCGCCTCGTACCTAAAACAAACCTTTATAGTTCATGATATAAATAAATTGACTCATTAGGCCTTCGCAGGATCGATCTCATATGAATCCAGCATATCACCGATACTTTTTTATTCTAAAGAAGATACCAAGTTAAAAATTGGTCCAAAATTAAAAACCCCAAATAATGTCCAATACAAATCTGCGGCACCAAAAATTGTACGCATATCTATCGCTTACAACTTGATACCTAAATTATTACGCCATATGATAGTATTAAGATAATATACCTATTATTTAATTTATTTTTATTTCACCATTCGATGCTTTTTTCACGAACTTTTTATACTTTAAAAGAAGCTCCCAAGCACAGGTCATTGTCTTTGTGAATTTCGAGTCCATTCTGCTGACCTAACCTTGCGTCCTTTTTTTTTGCATAAATTTGTTCGCCCAGGGCGCCAAAAAGTCTAGGGTCGGAACTAATTTATCAACACGTCATTATAGGCATTTGAGCTAAAAATAAAACCAGCATTATATTTTTAGCAAAAAAAAAAATGATTCCTGGATCAGCTATTTTGGATTTTCTTATACCGGGTGTAGTATAAAAAAAAACGCCTCTCATGACCCCTCTCCCATGACATCGATGTGGATTTTGTAAATGCCAATCGTACGGAAATCGCCATGGAGTTACATATAACAAGGAAGTTCGATCGTTACTAAGACAATGCAATTTGTCCTTGCTGAGTAGTATATTATATCTCATTATAAGCTCTAAAACTTCAGCGAATGAATGAAGTTGGTATTAAATTACTAATGTGGGTTAATGCGAGTGGAGGGAGTGGAGGGAGCGAGAACCACTGGGAAACTATAGCATGTCGACGTCGCGTCGCCCGACCGTTTCTCGAATAGTCCACAAAAGACATCGTCTTCTCAGCACCTGATCCATTTCTCACGATCCGCGCCGATAGCATTGTGGCAGTTGCAGATATGGCAGCTCGTGAGACGCGATTATTATTGTGTCGAAATAATGCTAATAAGCATCGCACAATTAAAACAGATTATAAATATCTCCGTGCAGCTCGTTATTTAGAAGACGAAGCGCGCGCTACCGCCAAGAGACCTTTTCCACCTAGATGCGTCCTAGATGGCAAAAAAGAAATCGCGTCTGTCAAAGCGTGTAGTTTAGGGCATAACTACCCGTACTACTACATAAGTACTCGTTAGTAATGAGTTAAATCGTAAGGTATATAATTAACGATGTAGCTTACTATTTACTTAAGATGTATCCGTCTACAGAATAATCTTCGGTTGACGGATGGATGTGTCTATACACTTGTGACTTTTTCACTTTCCCTGTCCACAAATTTGCTTCACAGATATGACTTTATCCCCAGTGTTGCCGTGGGTAAAGTTAGAAATTAAGAAACTGTACCTAACTCAGAAAAGTATGAAGAAAGAGAAATGAGGAATTTGGATAGAACCAGTAATAAAAAGATGAATGAGAAATGAGAAAAAAATGATGATTCTAAACGACACGGCATGTCAGATGAAGTCGTCGCCACCGTGCCTCTGCATGTAGCTCGAAAAATATGAAAGGCAAAGAAAAAGTGTGAAATTAAAAAGTCTAATATGAAGGAAAAATCTATTATTTAAAAACAAAAGGTCAAACTCTTGCCTACTTTCCTTCCAATTGAGCAAACAGTACAAAATTACGACCCACACTAACTTACTCACTATACCAGGTCAGCTCGATGATATTTTTCAAAATCATGCAACCGACAAATGTATTTAACAACTTAATTATTAAGTACTTTGTTATATTTTATGCATGTTTAAATAAATTGTTTTTGGTTAAGATTAAGAAACCAGCAGATAAGATAATGTCTTAGCTGGATCTAGGTATGCATATTAATTGTATATATTTGAACAATAAAAGTTGCCTCTGGTAACATTGAAAATTGAATTGAATTTCTCCAAATATCAGAAGTTCATAAATATTTTTTTGAATATTTCAGCTGCATCAGAATTAACAAAAACAAAGAATTACACAATTGTAAGATGTGATAATTATAAGTGCTTTTTGTGTTTTCCATAGTCTCCGAATTAGATTTTTTATTTATTAGCTCACTTCGACCTAAACTAGAAACTGATTTTGCAAGAGTGCTGCTATTAGTATCGAAAGTGAAAATAACAAGCTTGCAGACTGATAAGTATAAACGCATTTATTTAGTTTCATAGATATATGCGTATGACACACAATAATTTAGCTTAGGAGCCCAAAATAATTATTGTATGACCTAGGGTATAGCAATTATTTATTAAAAAAAAAAACAATACCTTCTGACTCACACGGCCGCATTCGAGCAGATAAATACGCTCACGCTATGCACTCAATAATAAATATAATATCTCTGGGCTTTTAATTAACATGCTTTTGTAAATATTGCATCGTTACCAAGTTCTATCATTTCAAGTCATTCTAGTCGACGTTAAACGCGCGAGCAATCATTAATTTTAAGATGACAATATTATATATTCACTTTAATTTCATAACCCCATTCAAACATGATGTTTAGGATTTTGATAAAAAATATCTCGTGTCAATATTGTCAATGAATAAGTAGGTAGGTTTTATTTTCATTCTATGCATTTAAAATAAATTTTCCAATATGCTGAATAAACATAACAATATATGCATTTATGTTTATAAACCGACGGAAAAGATTTGTTTTTATTTGAAATGGAAATAAATTAGTATGTTTTAAAGTTTTTTTTATTAATTTGGGGTTACTTCTTTTTGTGCCTTAAAAAAAAAATGCAAAAATCCTAGGTAGCTAAAATGTACTAATATATGATTCACTAGTTTTAATATGCTTAATATATTATGGTTCGTCGTACTCTTTAGGATCCCATTGCTATTATTTTAAGAAGTTTTTGGTATTGCTAAATAAAAAATATTTTCCGTTATAGGTAAATAAATGCAGCAAAATTAGATTTAAGGCAATAAAACCCAATAGCGAAAAGAGTTTATATTAAAAAGTTATTAGACGTTACGAATAGCTTCGAATACAAATACGAGTGTCGTTTGGATTACAAATAGATAGATACCATTGTTACTTCCTATGGCATTATGACGAATATAACAAGGCACCAACGTCAAGATGCTGCAAACGCATGAATGTAACAAAAGTGGATAAAACGATTTTTCATGAATATTCATTAATAAAGAAAGCGATCTACGCACGGCTCTCTGAGACGCACTTACACTTTAGGTACATTCGGGGAAATAAACACAGAAGTAATACTTATTTAGTATAATAAAGTAGCTATTCAACCTCGGGTTACCCTGCCCTGCAGGCGGCTCTGTGCGCGATGACTCGTGCCAGCGGTTAGGTACGCCCGACAGCTATTTAGGATATACTCGTACATTTCATCTTTAAAGAGTAATATTATTTTAATCAACTATTAACTTAAATAGAGATGACTTTCACACTCAAAAGAAAGAAAATATACATTTCAAAAGAAAGAAAATGCCTATAAATATTTTTAGTGTTTTATTTTTTGTTACATGTAGATATGTATGTTTAGATAGGCGTTCTAACTTATTTTCTTGATTGTACCTAAATACGACGCTGTCAGTATCCGATGCGGAAATTGAGCGGCGATGACACAGGAAGCAATATTCCTGGGTCTCAAACACCCGGAAGCAATATTCGCAGCGGAAATTTAACAGGGAGAGGGATATCTTTATTTATTATCAAGATAATCTAATGTTTATGAAATTTCAAAAATACCTATTATTTTTACAACCATTTTAGAAAGTATGTTTCAAAAACTAATTATTAGAAAATACGTACCCACACTTATTCAATGCATTTAAATATAAATGTAATGTTGTAGCAAATTATAGTTTTAGCATGATTTGCTAAATTTTAGACTTTGGCTATGGTGCTAGTATAAGTTACCCAGCAGTGATGAAATATTCCTTTGTCCCTAAAAAAATATTGGTGAATGCAAAATGTATGATGAGATAGTTATTAATTAAAAATGTTAATTTGTGATTTTGTTTTTTGATATTATCAGGCAAAATTTACAGCCACGCCTCTACCATTGTATTGTTTTGAATTGCATACATATGGGTTTACATCCAAATGTGATTTTTCTAAATACATAGCTTCTCCAATTATTTAAATTTATGGCATTTATGTTAATTTCTACTATTTTTCGTATTAAATTATTTTTATTAGTTACGGTTAGTTATTTTAACTGACAACTATGTCAAGAATGTACAACCTATTAGGCCAAAGCAATTATTAAAAAACAAATGTCCATTTTGTTGTAATGTTAATTTAACTTTAATATTAATTATTTCCTCTTTTGGCGTTCTCTGCTCTATGTAGGCACGAAGGTTCATATTTATGTATTTAAAAACGCTTTGCCTATGAACTTCTAAATGTAAATAATTATTAAATGATATAACCTGACGCGGTGTAATTTTAGATTAAAACTAATTACTATTTTAATTTCAGGTTATGATTATGTTATTATTTTTAGGACGGAATTCATCGGGATCTGTGTAAAGCCCAGGCCCACAGGATGCTATATTTCAGGTTTAAGTTGTAAACGACAACAGAACGGTTGAGGTGATTTGAAATTGCATTTAGAACGGCTTCCCTATTGAAGAGGTGACAATGAAGAGCGTTTAGGAAGCTATTTGTCATTCGGAGGATCTGTTGTGGTCAAAATATTCCAGCAGTTATTTTTAAAGCGGTAAATCCTTGTATTCTGGAAAAGACTAAACATAGCAAAGACTTCCTGTGTGTCGTTTAAGGATTTTTTTTTAATTTATTGCTTATAAAAGTAATTAGTATGGGAAATTTTATTATATTTGGAACAAGCGTGTAACAATAAGAATATAAATACAGCTGAAATAAAAGTTTATCACCATTGTGCATATAAACAAATAAACGAGAATGGCTATGACACTCTGCAGCTATCATATAATATCAACTGATTCTATACATTGTTTAGTACGAAGTAGTAAATTATTTATCCAGAACCTAGCGTTTTACAGCTAGGCCCTACAGGCGTCATTAACGGTATCTTCCTCCATACTACTCGTCCTGTGGTTTAAAAAAAAAACGTTTCTTCCTGCCCCCCTTCCCCACCCATCTTGATGCTCTACGATATATTTTTAATTTAATTAGATTTAATTTTTTCTTGAACGTCCGTCGTTAGTACCGCCAGGTAAAATATTTTAGATTTTTGTTGATATGGGACCAAAGTCTAGCTGTCAACCTGGGTAAGTGCCCATATAGCCAGGAATTTTATTAAATCTGTATAAGTATTTGAAGGTCGTACACACGACCGAAGATTAGGGGTCTTGTAATATTATTATATTTTAATTATTATATTTAATTATATTTAATTATTAGCCATTATTATAATAAATAAATAAATAATCGATTATATACTCATAAATATGGTTGAAAGGGAGAATATAGGTACAATGGCAATGGCGTGTCGAATGGCCGACGTCCGGTTCGAGCGGTTCCAGGTTCGAATCGAGTGATGGCGAGCGCCAACATTGGCACAAAGGCTTTGTGCAAAACGAAAGCAAAGTGCCATTCGTAAGACTTCTCGATCGTCTATTTTTACTCAGATTTCACGCCCCTCGCTTCCTTCGCCCCCTGCGGGGGGAGGTATCCGTTGAAAATACACTTTTATGGTAACCTTTATCAAAAAACGAATGCAAAATGGACATTTTCTACATTTATGAAGTAAAACATCTTTAAAAGCAATTAACACAATTTTTCATTGCAGGGAATGAAACTAATAAAATTGCGACACGCTCATTAAAGGACGCTCGGAATCCTACACGGCCAAGAGCTGTCGTCACGTTGATTTTTTGTTAACTGTCACATTGATTATTTTATAACCCCCATAAATAACCCCTAGAGGGTGTGAATTGCGATTTGATAATGTTCGTGAATGTTCCACTCGAGGCTGCTATCGTTGAACGAGCTTTAACTCTGCGAGCCGATGCATCCAAACGTATTTGAAGGAACGTGAGGGTGCGTGTGGGTGTGTGAGAGAGTGTGGATCATTGATAAATAAAAGTGTGCATTTATGCTATTAATACTAAGATATATTGTAGTAGCATGTGTTCTTATATGAAATAGTTAAGTGTTTCTATTTGAATAATAAAACGTGTGTATCTTTAACCTCACATAATTATATGTAATTGTTTCAATAAAATAAATAAATAATAAATAATAATAATATATGTACTATTTATATTTACTTTTATTTGACTTATATTTGATGATTGTTTTTTAATAGCGGCAAATCGCCTAAAAAGATAAATGACACAATCTTTGTCAATATTGAAAAATTTTGAACAAGTGTTGGATAGCATAATATTTATAAAGGTTCTAAAGAGGTCCTGTACTTGAGAGCGCAGGATGTCGGTTTTATAAAAATGCATTTTTAACTCTCACCTGTCCTCTTTAGTGTAAAATATTGTCAAATATTATGTAACCATCTAATTAAATGAAATAAGGAAAGGATGATATTTTAACCAAAAATATAAAAATAATGGATTAAATATAAAAATATTTGAATAATGTAAAAGTAATTTTTAATACATTAAATGTGAATATACATAAAATTAATACCTAGGTTGGGCGATTTCATACGAATTAAGCAAATGATTAATTACAAGACTGTACTACAAACTGTACTAATAAAAGTAGGTTATGCCAGCCAGTAGGACCTGAGGCAATTTAAACGGCAAGGGTATTTATTGGTGTTTCGTGTACTGACTGAACTGACTGATTTTGAGTGGGTTGTACAGCCGAGGCGCGTGCGCGTCGACCACTCTCTTGAAGCGTCTGTCGCGTTGCGGTCACTTTTTTCACAAATAATTATTGTCGTTATTTTAATATTTATTATTTTTTTTTATTAAAATCGTTGTTATAACCTAGGTCATATACAATTATTTTTGGGCCGTACTCAACTAGGTCAAATGTGCCTGTCCTAGAGTCAGGGGAGATGGTGTTAATAAAGCGTTAAAAATTGTATGACCATTATTGGATTCGAACCTGCGACCTATACATACATACATATCCAATATTAATCATAAACTTTCACATTTTATAATATCGCAATTTTAATCTTATTGCAAATAATCAACGTGTATCCACCAAACAATTTATATTTGTAATTACTATTTATGTTACTATTACTATTAGTAACTAAAATATAATGAAGTGCTATCCAATTAAAATTGGTTGGTGGTCTAAAAGTTTAGTCATATTTTAACATAATTATTATATTACAAAAATATCCTGCTTAAATATTATTGAAAAAATGAGGGTAGTCTGTGCTCAGTCAGTATGACGTAATTAATCAATTAGAGTAATCACTGTATGATTGCAGTGATGAAATAAAGTTAAGATAATAATATTGTAAATGTTTGTTAGCAGGCAGGTTAAACATCACATTTTTTATTATTGAGAGCCCGTTCAGCTGAGCTGAAAATATTTCGCTACTTAATTAGCTAAGCCATTTGTTCTATGACATGTATCACACGTGATACATGTCAATTAAGTATATACGTACGTCATATAATATGTTTTAATATTGCTTGTGTGACACTTGCTGTGTGAGTCGACTACCGTTGCGTGTTTCGGGTTATTGTCTATCAGCGGCACCGCGCCTTACCTAATTTTGTGAACTTTAAAATCCTAAAATAAGCAAAACCATACAAACTCAAGTGTTTTGGAGTGATAAGTTCGAGTGCACTTCAAGCCTTCATACTTCACGGCCTCAAAGTAGACATTCTGACTGATTAGGATCTAGTAAAGGTTGGTGGCTTTTGTTAAGCATATTATGCAATTCCTGTTGTGAAATCTCAATTTAACCTCAAAAATACAGTTCATTTTCAAATTGGAAAAATGTTTCCCGATTACGGGAAAAAAAACGAAATTTAATAGTAATCATTTAGTAGTAATAGTAATAGTTTTAATATTTTGGTACGTATTTTTTTTTGTCCGCATGGTTTAGTTTTCGATGTAGATTAACCTCCTAAAAAGACGCTTTTTATTTTAAAGAAATCATGTACGCGGCCTTGTTTTTCTGAAAATACTTAATTTATCGGAAAGCTAAAGTGTGAAAAATAGTTTTAAATATATAATAAAAATACTTTACATTTCTAATAATAACGCAATTAAGTACAAAATAGATAAGATCAAGAGATTTTTATTTAGTAGTTACTTTTTATAAAATGCACCTTTTCTTTATAATGCGGATGCTTGATCTCTGAACTCTGTGAAGAGAAATTTATTTTAATAAATATTTATTTACTCGCATCTATTAATTAAGCTTAGAACGCTTTGGCCTGCATTTATTAGTTATCAGTCCTTACTGTGCTAGCAAGAAAATATATTGTCAATTTGCTTGAAAACGTTTGGTATTTTTTAATATTTCATGGTATATTTAACGTTAATGTAACGGCATTTTTTTTGTAAGGAGCTACGCACAGCGCTCGTAAGGTTCAGAAGTCAACTGCCGGCAGTGTCGACAGGTGGGCGTCTGAGTGGGTCGCTATTTAGAAGTCATGCAACCACGATCTTGACCGGTGACTTTAAATAAAAACTACCTAGTAGCCACTGCGGTATTTAAGATATAACATCTTAATCTTTTGTTGTGGACATCCCTTATAGTATTATTTATTATTTTGAATCTTAATAAAGACGCACAAAAAACCAAGGATAAAAACGTCATTATAAAGATCATTTATGTAGACTGCTGTGTATTTGTGTTGGTTATTTATCTTGAATTAAAATATAAGAAATAATCAAAATTGTATTTTAAACGTTCATAGATTTAGACCTTTACACGTCGCTTGCGTAATTGAGTTAGCGTTCAGCTAAACTAACAGAGCGTGCGTATTGTTATAGCGGTCACTATAAAGTTGCATAAAGCTGTTAGTCTAGGCAGATACAAGATGCTATTCGCCTCCGTAACGTTGTTGTACAGCTTCAACACTAGTTGTAACTGTATTGTTATACAGTACACCAACACCAACCAAGTGTACACCAACATATTATTGAGTAACGTCATAACAACGTCTCATAATATGATAAAGTTTTACAAAATAATGAACAATTCGTATGTGCAATCTTCGCGCCTCCCATAAACGGCATTTGATGACTCAAAGAGGGAAACAGTCAAATAAATTGACTTCTGTAATTAAATAAGTTATGATTAATTTATGGCGGCTGCTTCAAAGATGTTATGTATTATCTGAGTAGTTGCTGATTTAAGATGATGTATTATCTGATTTGTTTTTTTTTATTTATTATGCAATTAGGTTATAATTTATAAACTACCTACGTCATCGATATAAAAAATACCAACATGGAAAGCAATGAAGTACGTAACAGCTACGGAAAGTTTCCTCCATAAAAAAAAATATTTTTTTCATGCGCTGGTGTAAATTACCTTTCTTATATGCGGCGCGTAATCTTGGCCGAGTTTGTTTACGACCTCGCCGGCCGCGACCGGACAAAGCCGTGTATGACGCGTCGATCAGCTGTGGTATGTATTACGTGATCCGTGTAGTGCAATGTTCACATGTTTTTATCTCGGAAACCATGATGAATTTTGATATATCAACCTTACAAATAGTACTCGAAATCGCAGTGTCGATTAGCTGTTTATTTTTTTATCTGGAATGGTCTCGAGACACGGTTACATAATATTTTGATTACTAGAATGTAGCTAATTTAAGAAGAAAGCAAATAGCGTGCCCTGAAGAAACACCCCCAGAAAGAAAGGACGAGCACAAAACACCTAAGCTATTTGTGCATTATTCACTACTTTAAATTACTGTAGAATTAGCAAATGCGCAACTCTGATGCTTCTGTTAGCTTAACCGTTAGGAAGTATGGACTGGTTAACTGCGAGCGGCTTTCTATAGGCCCGTGTTATAAATAACCGATTTAATATTTAATGACATCTCACGCACTCTCTCCGTCCAATAGCATTAGTTAATTTCCTGTGCATTTTTTTCCCGTGCTCTATCGAATCGCTAATCGTTTCCGCCCACATAACCTTCACTTCTTTACGGAGCGTAAGTATCGCGTCGAATACCAGGTAATCAAGGAACGCCAGCATTTCATACCACAACCTGACGCCGCGCGCCGCGGCCGCTGATAACAATGTGGGTCGACGAGTGGGCTCGTACCTATAAAACGTGGGCATATAAAACGTTGTCTGAGGAGCCCTTTACTATCCACCCACTGGGTGTGGGTATCACACCCGATATGATGCGTAGGCGACATTAATATATCTGGATAATATTGCTAATATTCTAATGAAACATCCGGACGAGTGTTCAGTTTCAAGCCAAACACATAAAACTCTAGACTCAGTGTAAAATGGATACAAAATATTCATGGTTTCGAAAGACGAAATGAAATAATGGAGGAAGCATATCTTCTATACTAACATATATCGTGGAAAACGTTCTACAAACTTAACTTACTCTTAAATTTACATACTTTTGTACTATACGGACAGCGTTGCATAACATTTTGTAATAAGATTGTCTAATAAATCGTAAATCATTTTATATATCGCTAGAAACTTATACTGTCCTAAAACTTTTATCAGCCCGTTAGAAGATACTGCTTGACATCCGTTTAAAAACAATCTTCAGCTTTCTGAAAGCACTCTAACCAAGTCTTTGCACTATAGGTGGGTTCATACTTTTGCGATTATTATTTTGGAACACGCAAAATTTGCTTGTACAGTAGTATTATGCCTATAATGTGTGTATTCGAATCCGCAGCCGCTTTGTTCATAGTCAAACTAGTCAACTAGACCACCACTATTTTATTTATTAACATAGATTGTGTCATTGAGGAGTTTAAGTTGATTCCGGACTTTGCCAGTTTCACACCGGACTGTTTCAGGCTGTAATTTTATCAACATCATTTATAAAACCCACCTGCTGAAACAAAGAAAGTAAATTTTTTAATACAAATCGTGTTTTTCGTAAATGTATGGCTAAAGTAAAGAACGAACGTTAGAATAACCTAGATAGTTTGTTGCATTAGAATAATGCATTTTCTTCCGTATATCTATCTATCTCTCTTCATAGCGCGAAGAAGGCAGGTGTAGAGAAGGACACCGACGTATTTCGTACGAGTATAATGGGCGATTGATCGAATGCGGACCAAGTATTCTTAATCAAGATCAAATCTGACCTACCCGATTTTTATACGCGTTGATACAAATTTAAACGAATGAACTGCATTTGTATATTTTATAGGCAATTAAAATAAATATTTTTTTTCATCTCAAAACAGTGACTTCTTCTAAACTTTTTTATAAAGTACATACTTTAAAAAAAAATAATCACAAAAACGGGTTCGTTATATTCGAAAGGTTAAAAATGGGGGAAATTATGCTACATTCACTGGAAAAAAAATAGCTAGATAATTGCCCTTTTTGTTACCTATTTAAATTGATAATTTTGGTTATGTGAAGTCTCACACTTCGATATTTATCAATGGTTGCTCTTATCAAGTGACAATTTAATGAAGTAAAAACATTTCACCATAAAAATAATTTCAAAATATTTTTATTAATAAATGTAGGTATTGTTGTATTTTGCTAACTATGTAACTCGTCGTTTAAGAAATGAGCAAAACCAACAAACTAACAAAAGAACAATGCAACTTGCAATTGGAAATAGGGCGCGTTAAATCTATATCCATGCGGGCGGCCCTGGCGTGCTATAACATAGGATAGGTATTTTGTCGCATATTCATAAAATAAAAGGAAACGCATTGACCCGAATACTGCGTTTCATTGTATGGTTAAATTTCATTTCAAATAATTCAAGTGCCCACGACCAAAACTATTTTTATTTATTTATTTATTTTTATTTATTCATCATGGTACAATAGGAAGTCACTACAATAAATGGTACAATAACACTGAAAAAGGAATTAAATTATTATAATATAGACAAATGAAACACCAGCCATTTATTGTCGCTCAAATACAAAACATCATACATACAATAAACAGTGCATCTTATTATCTATATACAAGTATTACATACAATTTATTAAATACATAATTCTAATATTTATGTTACCTATTAGTTATATACTAAATATACAGATGATATGCAGATGCAAAACTTGTAAGGATGCAAGATTAACCTATATCATAAGTTTTTCTAAGTTTTCTTCTCATCTCTTGTATCCGTTGTTTTTCCGTGATTAAATAAATAAATAAATAAACTAAAGATAAAGAAAATATATAAAATTTGACATACACAATGTGTGATAGTTTTACGGCCGAAATCGTTTAAAAGCGATAGAGTAGATTTAGATGATGATAGATGAAAAATTGTCAGACGGTATCATTATATTTCGACAATATTGAAAATCTACATAGGTTTTGTTATTTTATTACTATAATTTTTGTTTTCGGATATTTTGCACCTAGAATTTGACCGGAGCACTATGTTACTATTATAAAATCTATTAAACAATAAAAACTAAACTAAAAGCAAGCAACACAAGTTACTAAACAACTAAGGTATTATTTTGTTTAAGCAACTCAATGTTTTTACACGCGCTCTGTAATATATTTAAATTATCGCATAAAACTCGAAGCTCAAAATAGGTCCCTGTACCGAATTAATTAAATTTTGCTTTTTTCAATTCCATTTATAAAATAATTTATAATTGTTATAAAATTTTGACCAAATTAGCTTTTAATTAAATAAAATTGTATTTGTTTCATATTCGGTATGGCTAAGCTAATAAAAAAAGATAAACATTTTTAGATACACCCAAACGGTAGATAAAACCCATAATTCTAATTGAAATATATACATAATTTTCTTCATCAGCTCTGATATATCTGCATTTGTTTCAATAATTATATTGTTTATTATAATTAGGCATTTATTTTAGTTAAGTTTAAGAAACCGGCAGTATATATTTGATTGGATAAAAGTTGCTTCTAGCAACGTTGAAATTGAAAATTGATGTCTATTTCTCGACAATTTTAAATTCGCCTAAGCATGATGTGCTATAAAGCGTAGGTGTTCAGACGTGGTAAAATATGCTTTACTTCGAGTATTTCCTGGTTACGATAACAAAACAATTAGCCAAACAAAGAAACGTATCGCTTCGGGTTCGAAGGTGAACGCGATCCTAACAAGGAATTCAGTATTAACATATTTTTAGCAGTTGTTATATGGATACCTTTGACTATTCTTCGCGATATAGTTTAATAAGAAACATATGGCTCTATCCTTCTGAGATTCACTCGTTCTGCGCTTACTTCAAATCAAAATCAAATTCAATGTCGCTTTCACGACCTTTATTTCATATATTGTAAGCAGTTTATATGTCCTGGAAAAGCCTGCCGACTCGTCTACGAGATTCTCACTAATATAGACATTATCTAGCAACATATTACTTAATTATTTTTTTTTATTACACATCTTAACCTATTGTTAAAAACATTACATTAACAAGAAGAATGAATTGAGGAATATAAGTATAACTTTATGAATGAAATATTTCTTCCATCAATGCCTATACATAGATATAAGTATATTAAAAAACATATCAAAGGGAAAGACCGATTTGAGTATGGAAGCAGAAAATCTGAAACTGTCAAAGATGGTACAAACTTGTATAAAAAATATTAAGAAAGTAAGATAAGACCAGGTGAACCTCGGTTTTGTATTATAAGGACTATGCTTAAAAAAGGTGGTTTTAATTAGGAAAAGAATAATTGGAATAACTTTAACTATGTATTTGAACAACTGTAAATTAAGGCATTTTCTCTTACGTCGTTATGTCTTATCTATAAATAATTTTGTAACAAAACCTCTTTTCCCTCTCGCCGAATCCATCGAAGCTTCCATCGAAGCTTCCATCGATAGACGGACACGTTTTTCTATCCCTTGATGTCGAGTCGTGTGACCATATTTAAATTAACCCTCCGCGGTGAAGTACAACCAAGTGAAAAATAACTATCTACCTAATATCTTATAACTGGTCAATATCTTTTGGCAGGTAGGTGTCTTTGGCCCGACCCGTAGCCGAGCCGCGCGAGTGATTGGCGCAAAATATTAAGTTTTTTTTTCTAATAAATTGCTATGACCTAGGTAGTATACAATTATTTTGGGCTCTACTCAACTAGGCCAAATGTGCTTGTCCTAGAGTTAGGGGAGATGGTGGCAATGAAGCGATAAAAATGTTATAACCATGTGCGGTTTCGAACCCGCGACCTTTGGGCCAATAGTCCAACGCCTTAACCACTAGACTACCACGAATTGCACTTGAAAAAATCAAGGAATGCACCAAGTGACGGCAATTTGATAATAGAGTTAGGCGTGGGGAGGGGGTGGGGGGGTGTAATCACCCACCCTCTAAGAACTTTCAATAACACCACCAGTACTCATTTTGGAATGTCCTTTCCAAAAAGTTATTTTAATAGTTTTTTATTTGCTTTTCGCTATGTATATATTCCCAAGAAAGGGAGTAATAAATAAATGTGGAAATATGCGTCTGCGGGAAATTCGTTTAAAACAATTCGTCTAGTTGCAATTTGTCTTTTCCGAGAGAGTTCTAAATGAATTGTATTAAACAAATTTTAAGAAGCCGGATTTTATTTTAAATCCCCCCTCCCCCCCCCCCCCCGGCTCGGTTAAAAGCATTAAAGTTTTATGTCAAGTAACTCTTCAAAAATGATGCACTAATCGCTCACCCGCAACGCATTCACCCAACTAATTTCAACTTCTTTACTGAATATTTCCTATAAGCTTTTGACATACCAGTTGGCATTTTAAAACAGATAATCAAAGGTTCATATCGCACAATCCGACAATCGGGATTAAATAAATATTTAGTAATAATTTAAAACGTTTATACTTTTATTGTTTTCAGTACACAGTTTTCAATCACTGTAACGTGAAAATGCCTAGAAACGGTAGACCTTTCCACATCAACCAAAAAATGTTCAGTTAACTCGAGTAATTTCTTATAGGTTTTCCAAAGCGTATGTGATATATTAACAGTTATTGTTTAGAATGCATTTGATTTTATACGCGTACATGCTTTGGATTAAATCTCAAATACGGATTTAGTTTGCATTGGCCATTTAGTTTGAAGGTTGTTTCCTTCGAATTTATAGCGAGCAGTACGTGTCTGTGCGGACACGAACTTTGAAAGCTGTCGTGTTTTGGCCTTGTAATAATATGCTGATATTATTTAAAAATATGAACAAAACTTTATTTTTCTACTGCATACTTTGTGGAGTAGATGCCGGTCGCATGTTGGTTATATTAATTAATATTTAAACTATTACTTCTGTTCTCTACATGTATGTATTTTGGTTGATAAATAAACATAGTTTTTAAAGTATTAAATAACGTTAGGTTTTTAGTTAATGTAACCATATTGAAACTGAAAAATGAAATCAGGCAGAATAAAAGACTAAAGCTCCATAAATTGAACCTCCGATCGCAGGATCATCCCTAAATTACGTCACAAGTAGTGGTTAAATGTGATGTGGTGTGACAAGGGAAAAAACAAGCTTCGTAACGTCACTTATAAAATATAAAACATTTATTAACACGCGTAAACGAACCATCTATGAAATATTTGAATGTTTAAAATTGTTTAAATTGACACTTTTTGGAACGTGACATTTTCGTTGATTTTGAGTGCAAAGAGCTTTTCCATTTTTTACACAGTGATGCAAATCCTACACATGGTTAATGTAAAAAAATAAATACTAATAAATAAACAGGGACTTGTTGCTTAAGTCTAAATTAGTTCTAGATCCAAAATTGCCAATTAAGGGACTTCATAACAGGGGAAAGTGTCTGTTACAGATTGTCATACGAATATGACAAGAACGAGAGAAAGTCAAATATATGAAAGGTGTGACGTAATTTATGGATGGTCCCTCGTGTCTTTCGTGTACTATACGATAGTTAAAATATTCTGCGAAGAAACTATACTTCAATATGGTACCTATACAATCATCATACATAATTGCTATCCATCAGACTAATAAAAAGAAAGACATGCGCTGGATATAAAATGTAAAATGTTCCCGCAACAAGGTTTTTATAATGGTTCCCATAGGGGTAAACAGGGATTCGATTTTATTAACCGCAAGAATGTTTGTGGTAAAGAAGCGTACAAAACCGCAGAGTTCCTCGAGTGGGGTAGACGAACGATGGGGAAGGTACAAATTAAGACGTTTAAAACCCTAATACAACCCTAATAGTAATAGTGACACTGCAATATTTTAGCATACGATAATAAATACAACTTATTAACGAAGGCACAACTATGGAAAGGTTTTCTAAGAATAGCATTTCATATCTAAAAAAAAACTAAAAAAGTGCCCTATGAGAAATTTGTTTATGGCGGCTACGGAAAACAATGAAAAAAACTAGGTGTATAATAGCTACATTATTAAAAATACTATATCCACGTGATATAATTAACATTCGTTTATGTTTTCAATCTAAAAACTTTAATGAATATACTTGGTTTATTTACGAAAATTTAAATGGATTGAATTATACGATATCGATGTAAAATTCGTAATCCATGTTTATTATTACCTGGTGGACATGGCATTCGACTGCCAAACCAGACATACTCGTACGTAGGTATTTAGGTAGACTGTAATGTTGTTTGGCAACTCACCAAAAAGTAAAAATGATTGTGTCCTTGTTAAAAAGTTGTTGTTTTTTTGTGGAATGCCATTTCGTCTCTTTTTAAAATTATGCAGTAACAGTAATCAGTCGGTGCAGTAACTCAGAAATTAGACAATAAAAATGTAACTTGTACGAATAATAACAAATAAGTACTTTAGGTTATCACGCGCTGAGAACTATAACTTTTGGACGTGTGTTAATAAAATATGCTCGACTGTGCGCTTGCTCTCCGAGAGCCAATAATTACCGATCATCATTATTTCATCGTACTGGCTCCGTGTGATACGCGCTTTATGTTGAAAAATATTAACTAAAAATTTAGGAATAAAAAACATTCGACTTTGGCCTATTACCAATCAAGGAGAAATTTCAAAGCCAATTTTAACCCAAGTATAAAACATAAATAATTTCATTACCAAAATATTTTTTTTCTGCAATTCTGTAATATACTTATAAAACAAATAACACGCTAATATGAACTACACGGTGGAACAGGTTGGTATCTTAATTTTATTGCAGTAATCATTTTATTGACAAAACAAACCGTAATTTGAATTGAGTCCTATGAGAGTTTAGTCTATTTGCGTTATAGAGTATCTTCTACTAATATTGATATGAGTAACCACACGGACGGGTTTGGAAGTGGCGCCTCACCTCGTTACAATTAATAGTTAGTTAGTTGCCAGCATCCGCGTCCAATCTCTTAATATCCTGCTTCGCTTGCAAAATACCAGGGCGAGAGTCGCGCGACGCAAAGCGGAATGAATTCTCCAGATCAGCGCAGTTAGCTGGAAGTGTCACGTCACGTCTTCGTTGGCCCGAATGCGTCTTGCCCCAATGCGATTGTGATAGCATACACTTCTTGTTTGCCTATTGCAATTTCTTATCGTACGGCGCGAGTTATTAGAGTTAGTAAAGCATACTATAATGTGAAAAAAATGTTTCAAAATAAATCTACTATCAAAAAAACTAGGAAATAAAATTGCAAACTTCGTATTGTTAGTAAACTATATGCATCAACCCGATGAAGACGGCGCAGATATAGTTTATACACGATAAACACCATATGCACATTCACTGACAGTAACTGCGTGTAAACTATTTCTTCACCGTCTTCAAAAGGAATGTAATGGGGTTTATTCTGCGTTACTGAAAACGTATTTCGTAAAAATTTGAAGATGAAGTAGGAAGCGGGATTGAGTTCCAGTTGCATTTGACATTTCTGTTCCTGACAAAGGTCGCTAACGGATTTTGTCAGGTTTTGCACTGGTGCCTATCTTAAAGTGGTTTCAAAATAGGGCGTTACTTTTTTTTATGTATACCTTATTCATTTTACACTTCACAAATAATCGTCAATAATATAACTTTTAAATGACTGTATACAGCGATGACAAAGAGCACACGCATTTGTGGTGCGATTCAAGGTGAATCCATTATTTATGAAGTCTGCCAGGTCAGACGGAGCAAAAGTATCCGTTCCTCATTGGCCTATTGTGTGTGGATGGTGGTCTGGTTGCTCCATGATGGTTGCCGCATGAGCGTGCGTTTCCTGCTTCCCATGCAAGAAGCTCATGGCCCGACTTCACACAACGGTACATACATTTTTATCGCGCATTATATTCAAAATATTTACAATAATTTGTCTTAAAACGTGTCCGATTTGTGTGTTGGCTGATGAATATAAATTAGATTTTTTAACGACGAGGCGCCTTTGTGTGAGTGTTCACAGAAGAGCCAGTTAGCGGCCTTGCAAGGCTGATTTTATAACGGGTTTGGGGAAAAGGTAGGAAATGGATAAAAGTAATGATTTTATTTGAAATTACTACTTTAACATCTGCTCGTGGAAGATAGTAGAGGATAATTTAGAAAAGTATTTTCTTTGGTACTTTCTTTCTTTAAATACTTCCAATGAAATACGTACTTTTCGGAATTTGACGTTTAGTGAAAGGTATTTCATTGAACGAAAGGTATTTAAATAAGGAGGAGGTTCTCAACTCGATTTAAATGTTCGTTTTATTCGTGTTCCGTTCACTCAGTTTTCCGTAGTGGCTTAGACGATTTGATTTTTTTTTAGAAATAGAAAATTCTCAAGAGTGGTCCCATATTAGTTTCGTAAAGGTAAGTGTCAAATCAAAAAATATGTTTTGCATTAAAAATGTTTCATGTCGCTGCCATGACGTCAAAAGGAGAACCTAGAAGGGCCTATAAGTTGTTTTTCATGGGCCCAACACTAGTTTTAGCTTATATAAAGTTTGTATAAGAAGCTTCTATTCCCGTCCGTCTGTCCACCTGTATGTATGTTACATCTTTTAACTCAAAAAGTACACACGTGAAATAGTTTAACTTTTGTGTGTAGATTAATACTCTTAAAAAACAACCATAGCCGTTTAGATAACATCGGAGGTTGTTCGAATAACATAGATATATAACTTTAAAGTCAATAATTTTTTAATACTAATTAAAGAAAATTGTCAATTTGATAGAGCACTCAAATATCATATTGGAATTTCAAAAATATGAAAGTAATTTTTATTACTGGCTAGTTATAATTAATACATACTCTCACATATGTCGCATCAATATTTACAAAAAAAACTAATATGTTAATATTTTTTAATTTTAATTTACTTAGACCTAAAAAATAACCCACTGTAGCCTCTATGGTTATCCAAAACGCACATCGAATGGTCTAAAAGTACCGCAAGCACAAATGGTGATAGGAAATAAAGCAACAAGTTGGTGCTTCAGACGCGAGTAGTCTGATGGGACGATGTCGTTAATGACGTCGGTAGGGCCTAGCTGTGAAACATTAGGTTCTGGTTTACTACTGCTAAACAATGTCATAGCCATTATGTTTCCTCGGCCTTGCAAGGCCGGAGGCCGTTCGTCTTTGTGTCACTCGCCTGCCTCGGCGGACGTCCGCGCGAAACTGGATTTGTGCAGAGCAGGAAGAAGAAAGGTGCGTTCAATGTTATCGCAAGCAAATAAGCGGTTGCCCCAGAATGACGTTGACTTCTTTGCATTCAATACCACCTTGATTTTCATCCATCTATTAAAATAGATGGGGGGGGGGGGTGATAGCCCATTTAAAATAAATATTGGAATGTATTCCAATAAAATAAATAAATAAATAAATATTAATAAATAAATATTGGAAAGTATTTAATACCCCTTATTAGGTTGTATTAAATACTTTCATCGCAACGAGAAGACCTATTTAAACGCGGGGGGGGGCTGGTTAGTATCCCCATACTAACCAGTGTCTAGCGGCAAGTGGGTTTTGATCCGTTCATTATTAAAGTCTGAACATTTTTAAAGATTACCACCATTTTCTCCGAGACAAATTCAGCTAAGTCAACATCAACAGATCAACATTTTTGAAAATGTACGTAGGTAATTAAAAATTTTTGGACATTTTTAAATTAGGTATGTCATTTATTTTGTTATGCGATCTGCCGTAATTGTACTATCATCACATGTAAGTGTATAAGTAGATAAGTATATAAGCATTTCTTTGTATGTGTATTGCGTATATTGAGTAGGTATTATTTATAACGGGTGTTAAATGCGCAGTAAAAATGGTTATGATAATCCCACGTAACTAATATAGTGGATCGAATCTAAACATACGCATTAGCTGTGTATTCCAAACATAAATTAAGTAATACATAATGCACAACAATGAAGTTTTAAAACTAATATCAAGCAGCATCTTGGATGCTGGCTCAAGAGCTTTCTAGAGATAACGAAACTTGTTCCATTTTACCATGTTCTTCCTGAAATATCGGAGACAAGGTTCCATAACCCGATTTTCAGTCCATCCACGGGATGTAGATAGATGACACGAGTAACCGATGATAAAAGTGGCAGATATTACTTCCATTCTGCCTCGTTTCCCCGCCCAACTAACAATATTTACTAACAAAAGCTCCCGACTACTATTGGTTTAATAACTGCTGCAGTTCCTACAATTCTCTCACACTCACGCCTATAATATTCTCCCTCATAGCTAGCATTGGATTGAGAGAAGTCCCACTGTGGCCCTGGTGAAGATTTTATTCTGTGTAATGAAACCCTCCATTTGTTATCCAAAGGGAAGCGGAAATCGACGATATCATTTACTCACAGGAAAGTGTAACTGTCGAGTGCAGCGGCCGTGAGAACTGGCGAGTATTTCAATGGTCACAATATTCAATGCTTACAATTTTACTGTCGCCCATTCGAACTCCGATTTAGACTTGCATTGTTCTATCTTGGGAATTAAATTGTCGTGAAATTTTAAAAAAAATTCACGACCATTTCAATAAGAACCCGATGATAAAGCTTTAGACGTTACCGCACTCTATACCAGACGCGTTTCGCCCAAAATGCGAAGGATTAGAAATTCTCTTAGCACGAACGTTCTTGTATACAACTACAGGTTTGGTGTTTAATTTGACAATTATTTTCTTTATTTATATTACATGTCAACCATCGAATGAAAAAAAGTAATATATTGATAACTAGCAGATAGAGCAAAGCTCGGCCCTGCGGGTGGCGTTCGTAGCCTTCGGTGAGATGATATTATGTGCCTTTAATTAAAACGAAAACAACAACACAACCACCTTTTGGTATTTGCTCATATGATCTTACAAAAGTATATTTTTACCTTCTATACATATGAGAAGCTATTATGCCCGTCCTTTGGCTGTCCGTCTGTCCGTTGTATCTTTCAACTCGAAAAGTACAAATACGAAAGAGTTGAATCTTTGTGTGTAGATTGGTGCTCTTGAAAAAGAACTATAGCCGTTTAGATCACATCGGAGGCTGGTCGAGTAATATAGATTATTAGACAACTTTAAAGTTAGCAAATTTTTAGTACTAATTAATGAAACATTGACGGTTCATTAGAGTGCTTTAATATCATATACGAATTTCAAAAATATGACATTATTATTAAAGTAATATCAAAGTATTATTTATTTCTGGACAGTTAAAATTAATACAAACTGATCTACGAGTGTGCGCAAATAGAAATATATAAAAGAATGTTCAGTGCCACATTATAATAATAATAATAATTTTCAATATTATTATTTAATTATAATATTTTTTCAGTGTTGTTTCATTACATAGCGCGTTAAAATACAAAAAAATTAAAAATGGTGTTAAAATTTTTGATGAATGAAAGAATGTTATGTAATGAATGTTATGTTATGGTCTACAGGTGGCAATTTGGGTGGAAGATGCCTTTAATGACGCCTGTAGGGTCTAACTGTAAGACGTCAGGATCTAGTTGAATAGTTTATTACTAATAAACATTGTATAGAAGCAGTTGATATTATATGTTAGGTACAGGTTGTCACAACTATTGTTATTTAAACAATCTGCCTGATTTAGTGTGTTTTTTATTATTACTGCGCATTATCAAAACAATGTATCGTGATAGTTGTTATCAAAAACCTCCACAGAAACAAATAATCTTACATAAAAAATTTCGTGTAAATCGATTAATTGGGTGATTGGAGATGATGCAGCATTGACAACGTTTTTCAAAGCCAAAAATAAACTGATGATGTTCTTTATTATGAGACAGAGGGGCAAAAAAGGATTGCGAAACTTTTACTGTTATGGGCTCGAATTTAAACCGTTTTTTTTTTTTTTTAAATTTTGAAAGTACCTTTACAAGTTATAAGAACCTATAAACTACATTATCTAGGTACCTGCCTACTATAAACAACCAATGTATTAAAATATAAAAATGTATTGAAACCGGTTATTCATTATGGTTTTAAATCAATTGTTAATAAACTTTGCTCTAATTATTTCATAAATTCTATTTGAATTGTTACATTATTTTTAAATAATGATTTTTTATATTATTATAAATGTTTGTCATCTTAATATAAATATACTTAGTATAGTTAGTTAGATAGCTATAATGTATTTTGTTAAATGTTAACTTTTCTTTAAACTACATAAAAAAACTTTTTCCTGATATATTATGTTTTCTAATTGAAATATAATGACAGATTAATGAAAAAGGATTTGGCCAACCCTTTAGCATCATTTGATTGACGTGAGAAAAATTCGCAAGCCGTTGAGATTTACCGTCTGGGTAGCTTGAATAAAAAATCTCATTGTACCCTTATTATGAAAGTAGCAAAGATTTAAATAAAAATCTCGTCGCTATAGATAGCTCATAGTTCATCTAAATTTAAATTCCATATTGCAACACTACCCGCCTCCTCTAATAATGTCCTTCCGCTGGCCAAGTCCATTAGCGACTTCTAGATTGATCTGTTCGGCCGGAGCAGAGGAGTTCCGCGGGTGGCGACCATTGTAACCTCCGTAATAATGAAACGGAAGTTCCCGTTGAAAACAATGAACGCGCGGCTGGACCGCCGGGAACTAGGGGAACCACGCTCTGCTGACGAACCAGGAGGGGAAGGGGCCGGATGCAGCTCTATCGCTCGACGCGACGCCTACTAATAAAGTGCATTCGAGGATTTTCGGAATCTGATTTACCATGCTTTGCTTACAAGTCGATCGAAAAAGATCTAAAGCCGAGCGATGCTGACAAGATTATAATTAAGAAACAACCCTTGCCCTATTATAATAAAGGAGAGTCATCAAAGGAAAAACGAAATTTGGATTAAAAAGGAAACCTAACTGTCGCGACGTTAGCATAAATTGTAAGCATTAGAAAGGGACGGCATATGACGCTACGTTGTTCATAATATAAAAGTTTATAAACATATCCAGTTAAAAGAATTTAATTTAGTAGGAATCTATAATTAAATTAAATTATAATTGATATCAAATGCACATTCGTGTATAATGAAATAAATAAATACGGCCAAACCTTACCACAAATACCTAGCCATGTTGAAATAAAAGAGTAAGCTAAGTAATTAAAGCCAATCAGCTCAAACAAAATATGTTATAGTTAAGTTAATTCCGGAAACGGTGATTTCTAGTGATGCTTTAAAAAAATATAAGATTATACTAACAAGTTAATGATTGCTACACTTATATTTATTATACTCGATACTAATCAACAACCGGTTTCGCCTGTAAATGTTCATTATTAGTTTGTTATGATTAAAATGATTATTTATGAAAAATTATGTTCAAATCCGCATATGGTCATATATATATCATTTTTAACGCTTCATTATCACTATCTCCCATGATTCTAGGAACAGTCACATTTGGCCTAGTTGAGCAGGGCCTAACATAATTGTATATGACCTAGCTAGGTCATAGCAATTATTAAAAAAAAGATGTGGGCAAGAGTAACATTATTACAAACTTATTCATTTTAATATATTACAATAATATATTCTTAATTTTTTTACGCTAGTAAAAAAGGATCGGTTCAAACAAAATAAAAAATTGGTTGTTTTTTTAATGTAAAAATATGTTTACGAAAACGAAATAAAAATAGAACGTACGAAAATATGGTTAAATAATAACATACATTTAGTAATATAGTAATTACTAAATTTATTTAATGAAACAACAACAAATCTACCTAATAAGGAAATTCCAGCACCGGAACATATAAATTTAGTATATATTATTAAATAAATATATATAATTAAATAAATATATATTATTTTCAAATATTTCTTGGAAACTATAAAAAGAGGAAAGGGTGTTGCAATAACTTAAAATTATACAAATGACACGTTAAACAACCATTGTCAATTTTATTGAAAAGTTCCATTTTATGTATTTTATCATTCTGAAAGTAACACATTAGATTAGAAAAGATAAATAAATGAAGGATCGAGACTTCAACGATCCCATCATGTCATACTCAGGTTTTTGTACTGCATCTGAACTGATTATTCTGATGCCATTTACCTAAGCATATAAATCGTCAAATTGTAATACCGACGATTATCCTACTGTCCTACTTAAAATGAAGTCAGCTCAAGGCCAAGAGAATAGACAAAAGGCCCTAAGAACGAGGTCTTCGAGACGCATCCATTAATTTCCGCAGACTAAAGATATGTTCTTGACGTTTGAGTTCTAATTTGGTAAAAAATAATATTTTCATCGATTTAGTCGAATTCAAAACAACAATTCGATAATCTGAGAAACATTTGGTAAATGCATCTTAAACTAAGATTAAGTATGCTTTAATTCAGGCTAGCAGTTTTGTTTATGTAATCGAATGTATGCCTAATTACAATACTTTGGGTTGTTTATCAAAAAAAAAAAATAAAATCACATTTATTTTTTAAATCAATAAACATCTTATCATTTACCTGAGGATATACCCGTAAGTCGTGGGTCAAACGAAAAGAGGAGATAGGGGGGGTCATTTCCAATCAAATAAACTAAATTTGTCTTAATCCAATTCTTGATAGTTAAAAAGTTATGGCATTTTAAAAAAAAATGGAAATGCCAATTACGTCACCTAAAAAAATTTTCATAAAAAAAAATACAATTAATTTAGATGTTATTTTTTATTTATTATACTCGTGAATAGTGCTTATTTCTAATAAAGATATTTTCATAAACTATTTACGTATATTAAACCCGTAAAACTTTATTTTTCTAAAAAAAAATATTTCCTTAAAAATAAAACATGGGATTCGAATGAAGCAGATATAAAAAAAATGTACTAAAGAAAAATACCCCATTATTGGAAAAACTTCTACATTTCATGCTGCTTTTAACAAGGTATAACTCATCAGCCTATCTTGAATACAACATTATATTTTAGGTGAATATTTAAAAGAAGTTAATGTTTGGTATAAAATGCATTTTACAAATTCAACTTGTTTACAAGTCAGAACTCGGCAAATAATAAAAATAAATAAATAAAATGTGTGTATTTATTACATTAGAGGTTCAAAATGTCTCCCACCAGCCATAATACACATACGACATCTTTGTAAAAAATTGTTTTCAAAGCTCTTAAAGCACGGTGATTATTATTAATTATAAGGCCACTACAATTATTGTAGTGGCCCGTATTTTTGGCGAAGATCCTGCTCGTTCCGAATTTCCTTCTCATACACTTATTCTCTAGAATAACTCATAAATGGTACCTGAGAACAATTGAACTGCAGGTAGCAAAATGCTCGCTTGGCGACGACGATTTTTGGCCTAAGATTTTTATCCATTCTAAAATGTCAAATATAATTAACTCTTATTTATTTAGACCAGCTACTGTTGCGGGCGGTTTTAACGATTGCTTTCGCTATGTCTGCCCGAAAACAACAGTAGGCCATCGTTATTCATATGTAATAAAAAAAAACATTTCTAAAACTAATAGCAATAATAAATTATTCAGTAATACATAATATATTATATTTTATGTTAAACAATCCATTTAATAAAAATATAATAAATGCAGATTACTTTTTATATACGCATACCATAAGTATTGTAATTAAGCATACATTCGACTAAAATACAAAGAAATTATATAAATTAAAGGAAAGAAAAAACTTATTTTTAACACACTCCGACGCATCGTCCTCCCGTCCTCCCACACTTTTATAAAGCAAACCTCTCGAGGCGTTCAAAGTACCTCTGCCTACACGCATTCAATGAATCTTTCATAATAACTTTAACCGCACAATCACCCACTCATATCCGAGGTGAAAACTTTTGATGTCAAGTTATTTTAACGATTAGCAGTTTAAATTAAAAATATTTACCAGGTTAATTAAATTACACACAAATAATACATTACCACAAGAAGGGAAAAAAGTTTGTTTTTGAAACCTGCTTAGATCATTATAAATCGCTATACATGCCAAATCATCTAAAGCGACGTTGTTTTTACGTCTTGATCTATTAAATACTAGCTGACCCGGCCACGCGTTGCTGTGGCTAAAGTTTTTGTTATAATACATTATAGTAAACAATCTAAGAGGAACAATAAGAGAACATCAGTCACGGAGTCCACTATGCTTTTTCACACAGATGGTATTTGTAAAAAAATATGCTGATCTCCTTATTTGACTTTCTACTACTATAACCCTTTAGTACAATGAAATTATTTACGAACAAAGACGAAAATGTTGATGTTGGTATACAAATTCACTGGATTGAGATTTGAAGGGGAAGTACGTTGAACACAATTAATTAAAATGTTCTTACACTTGATACTAAGCAGAAATCAATAGGTAAAAAATAAAAATGCCTGTAATGGAAGGATGTGGTTTTCCTTGTTTCCGTGGCTCCCATTTTTTACTGGATTTGTTCCATGTGAAATAACGTGGAACATCACCATACACCAATGTCTTCGCGAATTGGCCAAAAACATCAGGTTTTTGACACAATGTAAAAAATTCAGTTAGAGTCGTTTTCGGAGCTTCGAACGCTCTTTGGAGAACATTTTCTTCAGTGAAGTATACACGTTGACCGTTTTCAAGATGTATTGCCAGATGTTGGACAGCAGGATCTCTTTCGTGGATGGGAAAGCTGAGAATATGCCAAGTAGCTTCATTGCTGCTAATGTATCTGCCCATTTGGTATCGTGCTATTTCGTCATTTTTATTTATGTTTTTTACTTCAAATATGGCCAAATCACTGCCTTTGTTTACATATTTACAAATATACTTAATTGATTTAACAGAACTGCAAAGCTCAACATTGATATGAGCTTTGTAAGTTTTTGAAAGTAGTGGTGGGTATGGTACCACCCACTGATTATCAAACTCAACTTGATTTGGAAAGTTCGGCAGTCGCATTGTAAATGTGTGGCCACCATTCTCAGTACTTCTGCGGCGATACATTGGATAACCATCAATATCCGTGATCGTGTCATTCGTATGCGGCTTTGGGAAGTTTTTTTACATTTTCCATTTTCCATGCACGGTGAGGTCATGTTGAAAACACCGCATGGCCCATGGATCATGTGTTTGGTGACAATATCAAATAATTCTTGATCAATTAATGGGTCTGGAATTTCGGCTGAAATTATTTGATCGATTTCTTCAGGACGGATTCTATCTTTAAGCCAAACCAAAATGTGGGCATGAGGCAAACCTCGCTTTTGCCACTCTATCGTATACAGCCAACAACGTGTGATACCAAAAATTGTATATTTAACAATAAAATCAATTAAGGATTTCAATTTTTGTTTAAACACACGTGCAGTTAAATCATGACGATGAATGGCTTGTTGTCCTGGCAATAGTAAAGTTTGTATCTCTTCCCAATTCGGATTACATGTGAATGTAATAAATAAATCCGGTCGGCCGTAATGACGTACGTAAGTCATCGCATCTTGTATGTATTCCTGCATGTTCCGTGGACTGCCGATGTAGCTTGAAGGTAAAATGAAAGCATTACCGATGACATTGGGATTTAAATTTCCATCGATGTTTCCAGCAACAGCATCTCGTAAGTGAATATATTATTCCGATCGTAGTTTTGCCTGGTTGAATCGAAGGAATCGCAAGCGTTCGCTTTCGACCTTAGCATACATATCAACAATGTATTGATGGAACAGCTGACGATATCGAAGGATATAATTGTCTTGATGTTGTCTAACCATTATTCGGTGTGCGTAGTAGTTCATTGAGCTAACTTTATTATTTCTGTAATCACCTAAAAAAATAAAAAATAAAATGCAATACGAAATTAAAATCTATACATACAGTAAGAAAGTAAATAGATAATTGTCAAATTTACCGGTATTTGGATCATACTGTTTGATATTAAGGTGATATTCATCTTGTCCTTGCCAAAATATCAATGGATATTGTAGTGCGTCATATGAACGGTGTAGATCCTAAATCGTACTGACAGTGTTGTCTCGCCGTGTAATGTTTATAGATCTTTTGTCAACTGGATCACCAACCATGATAACAGCAACCTCATCAACAGTTGGAGCGTTGAATCTACCAGCATGTTCACCTAATGGTACTTTGTCGGCTTTTATGACGATTTGATAATTGTCATTTTGCAGTCGTGGCGAAACTCTTTTGATCAATTGAATTAGTTGATTTAGTTGGATAACCATCAATATCCGTGATCGTGTCATTCGTATGCGGCTTTGGGAAGTTTTTTTTACATTTTCCATTTTCCATGCACGGTGAGGTCATGTTGAAAACACCGCATGGCCCATGGATCATGTGTTTGGTGACAATATCAAATAATTCTTGATCAATTAATGGGTCTGGAATTTCGGCTGAAATTATTTGATCGATTTCTTCAGGACGGATTCTATCTTTAAGCCAAACCAAAATGTGGGCATGAGGCAAACCTCGCTTTTGCCACTCTATCGTATACAGCCAACAACGTCTGATACCAAAAATTGTATATTTAACAATAAAATCAATTAAGGATTTCAATTTTTGTTTAAACACACGTGCAGTTAAATCATGACGATGAATGGCTTGTTGTCCTGGCAATAGTAAAGTTTGTATCTCTTCCCAATTCGGATTACATGTGAATGTAATAAATAAATCCGGTCGGCCGTAATGACGTACGTAAGTCATCGCATCTTGTATGTATTCCTGCATGTTCCGTGGACTGCCGATGTAGCTTGAAGGTAAAATGAAAGCATTACCGATGTCATTGGGATTTAAATTTCCATCGATGTTTCCAGCAACAGCATCTCGTAAGTGAATATATTATTCCGATCGTAGTTTTGACGTTTGCGTTTTGACGTTTGCCGCTCGCGTTGTTGAGGTTAGATTTTTTCGGTGGCATTTGACTGAAAATAATAATTTTCTTGTTCTTATGATATTCTCTTGAAGACGTTCGTTACACTGTTCTTGAGATTCTTGTGCATGACCTGCTGTCCTGATTCTTTGAGCTGGATTTCTTGATTCAATTTGTTCTGCCAACTGATGGGCTCTTTTAATACGTTTGCGTCGAATAACTGTCACTGTCAAATAATAACAGACATTAGCGCCATCAACCCAGTCGAAAGGTATCGACATCTGTCAGTTTTATGACTGCCAAATAATAACAGACAAATAATTAGCGATAAATTAAAATTGCGACTATAATTTGAGATTTAAACTATCCTATCTCTCAAGTGCACATCGAACTGCACATGGTGTTCAAATTTTATTATAATCGGTTAAGTGGTTCAGCCGTCCATTGAGGACAAACATTGTGACACGAGATTTATATATATTAAGATATATATATGGATATAATCGTGTCCTACTTTCAATATTTAACAAAAATAAATTACACCTTAAAGACGAATCAAAAAATATTTTTTTTGTTAATAATTTCAATTAGTGTAAATACCTATATTATTTTAGTATAAGTATATATATATTTTAAATCATTTATTTCAATAATATTAATCGCCTACGTAATTTATAATTGCATATTCACTGAAACGAAGAGGAGTTATGAAAGAGACCTTACGAGAAAACCGGATACTTCTTTACTTATGTGGGGCTTAAAATTCTATGAAGTTATTAGGATTATTTATTATAATTATTAATTAAAATTATTTCATTTAAATAATTTTTAGCGTCTAGTGCTATAAACGAGATGCCTGCGTATGTCTGTTTGTCTGATACCATTTCCACCTTTTAATATCTATAAAACTATTTCAAACATAGCGATGGTCCATAATTTCGGCTGTCGAGGGTACATCCGACCGGTGTTTGAAGACAGCGCGGCGCTCCTTGAAGATGACTGATGGACGCTAACTTCCCCAACTCCTCAGGCAAAATGGCCAACCGTTTTTAGCTTTTCTCCGAAGTCGGCAGCGTCCATTTGTAACTCATAAAAATTTCAGTTGTTCGCAGCTGGCTGATTAAAAATAACCGCTCATCCCGGGGTTGTTTGTATTTGAAATGGGGCATTGCTTTGAAATAACTCCTCGGCGTGAATAAATAAATCCGCGCTTTGGTGTGTCAAGAGTTACTTCGACCCGGATTCCTGGTACATAGTTCAGGGTACAAAAAAAAAAACAGCCTGGCCTATACGATGGCCGAAAGCATTTAGCAAAAATGTCATGCCTTTTTTGAGATTAGTCTGATTTGGAATCTGCTGCAACGCGTAAATCTGTTTAAATAAAATTGTTTAAGTTTTGCTAACAAAAGGCTATCCCATTTCATTGATTACATTATCAGGGTCGTCTAGATCTACTTACAGGTCAGATCATTTAAATGCGTATATATTATATATCTAGTAAGTCGTTATCTAGCAATTCGAGATAGTGGTTAAGACGTCTATTGACCCAGCGGTTGCTGGTTCGAATCAGCACATTGGTCATACAATTTTTAACGTTTTGTAGGGCTCAAAATAAATGTGCTCTTATACCACCCGTACATATGACATTATAAGACCTAGTCATAGCAATTATATAAAAAAAAACTGTTCAAAATAGCAATCTTTAAGTCAGTCCTTTAATTTAGAGTTCCTAAGTCCTTCGATATGCTCTTTTATAAAATGTATTTATTATATTTTAAGAATTTACTGACGTTGACGTTACCTCAGTTATCAATACATACGTACAAAGTTTAGTTATAACATTTGTTAATACACAATAGTAGGTAATTGTTTAAAATAAAAAAGGTAAAATTTGTGAACTATCCGTAAAATAATCAATAAATAGTATAAAGAAAAGTCGCTATCCGCGTTTATCTGTTTATCCGATTAGTTATTCTAAACTACACAATAAATTAAGATGCGGTTTTTACCAATATTTTGATAATTTCTTTCGGGAGGTTGATGTGTATAATAATATATTTATATTAAATTTAAAGGTAGTAGAGAAATCTTGGTGTTTTATAATAAGTAATAAAAACAAGCCTATAGAGCGCCTACATGGCTTACAGTAAAACCATTAGATAAATACCAAAATTAAATTAATATAATGCAGAATAGCATAACTATTTTTACATAACTAACCCACATAACTATTTTTATATTTGAAAGTGTCATCAGAAATAAGGGGAACGAATTGTAAATGATATTTTTAGGTATCATGCTAGGAAGGAAATTTTGGGCTTTTGGAAAGCTCTCAAAATTTTTGAGTTAACACAACTATTTTCAGTTCTCCCGAGTGCCGCAGGAACGAGTTATTGGGCGTCGAAGAAGCGGTTACGAAAAACCGAATTAGGTTATTAGGCGCGCGGATGATCCGAAGGCGTCGTTTAAGCCGCCTTCAGAGCCTAGCTGCCAAACCTAGCAACAAATATTTGCAGTTGACTTATATTACTGTGATCGCTTGTAATGTTTGTCATCAAGCAAGGAGCAACCCACCACAGCACCACTGGCAGAGAAGAGAGAGGGATAGCAAGCGCCGCCGCGTGTCGCGTCGTCACATTCACTCATTCGACTCGCGGCGGTCGCCAGGCGCGCACGTGTTTCGCCGCCGTCTTGCGTTCGTCGATTTCGAAGTGACTGCGTTCAGTTTACGAAACAAAAACAATGCAGTTTTAACGAATCCAAACAATAAAGTGTCTTTTTTTTAAATATACTCGTTCGGTTATGAGATTTTGAATAATCTGTATTGAGTAAGTAATTTATCAAGTGATTTTGTGAATCAGTTTTTACAAGAATAACTGAAAAACGCAGAGTTTGAAATACAGCATAATTTATTAATATCGATAAAAGTACTGTGTAAAAAACTTTCGACGGTGATATTAAATACATTAAACATTCAGTGTTCCTGTATTTTAATTGTGCAGTGAAGCGCAGGCAGGCACAGCGGCAGTGTAAATACTAGAAACTGTGTAATAATAAGAAGAAACTGATAAGATGTCGTTTGGTGGATCTTCCTGCCTGGGCCACAGCTTCTCCGGGGCGCCCTGATCTCGAAACAACCCTTCGGCACAGCATTCGGAGCAGGTAACTAACTTTTGCCAGAACCCGAATATTTTATCTCGTGTAAATACAAATACCGCTCTGCGACGCCCTTTAGCCACCTTAGGGTGATGAAAAACATGAAACGTGATTTGTTTTCATGAACGTAGAACATTTTACTCACGTGATTTATTTTATTTTGAATATGGTAAGTCGAGATCAGAAACTATTCGGTCCTAATAATTGAATTATTTGATTTAATTAATTAATTAAAGACTAATTAATATAATACCGACCTAGGCAGAAGCGCCATTAGGCTAGGCGAAGTTGTAAGATATTGGGGATGGATGGTAGGATAAATGCTGCATTCCCGACTTGTTTCCTAATCAGGTTGACGGAACCTTGAGACCGTATTTGCTTAAAACCTTCAACAAAGCTGTTCCCAATTGTTGATAGGGTTTGGTGAACAGCGGAAGCAACGCTTTTTGTGAATACATAAATATTCCTCTCCTAACAAAGGCAGATTACGATAATCCATCTTCATCAAGTGACATTTGAATTCGGCAAAAAAATATAAATTACTGCTTTGACACGGGACGACACAAACATTTGACAGATGTTTATTAATTAAAGCGAGACATTGTTTTTTTTTAAATTTCAAATTTAAGGTTTTATGTAGTTTTTTATAGCGGACATTTCTACGTAAAACCCAAATTTACATCATATAAAAATACTACACACAAAAATATTTCAATTTCTTTATTTTTCTATGGTAACATAGAAAATTTTTATTTAAAAAAAATCTTATTTAGGTTTTATAGATATATGTTTATGTGAGTAAGTATTATGAATGCTGTTAAAAATTATAAATACGTTAGTGAAAAAAATACAGGTCTTCTCCATTGCATTGACTTATCAGCACCATTTGTTATGCGTTACTACGCTGCTAAGCTTGGTAAACTACAACAATACTGAATTTTAGGGTTACCCACCAAAATGGTTATTATGGAAACAATTAATATTTTAGTAAGACTATTATCGACTGTCCATTTTTCTCCACTACGAAACCATTAGATTATTTAATCTGATTTCTAAATTTTTAAGCCAAACTAATTACGAATGAGGGTATTTCGTTGTGTATTCATTCGATTCGAGGTTATAAGTAAAACCTTGGAATAAATTACATAATATATTTTTGATAAAAGATTAAAAACAATGAAAAACGATAAATTTCCCGACGCCTCCGCCTACCGAGTTGTGTTGTGATCCACTTGAAAGCGATAAACTAATTTAAATATATAATAAAAGTGAAATAACAGCCCATCAAATTACAATTTAAATACGCTTCTCAACTTTCCTCGGCCTGTTTATGTCGTGAACGAGTCTTATTTGACGTAGGATACTCTAGTTTGTGGTCCTCCCACGCCTGCTGCGTTGGGTGCGGAAGGCATTGGGTTTGGGCCGACCAGCAGTCACCACGCGACACTCCGCCTAAGGACAAGCCGCGAGCCATGAGCCGCTGGTGGGCTGCTGGTAAACCAATTGCGATCACCGCCATCTGCCGCGACTTCGATTTTGGCCGATATTTCTTTTCAAAAGCTGTCACCGTTTCAGTAGCAACGCACCTCTGCCCACGCGTTTTATGACACATTGCCTCACAAGCCACGGGCTAAATTTTGAGCATTTGCTACTAAATTTGTCTCACAAATAAAATCAAACGCGGATATCATAAACAAAAGGTTCTAATCACACCAAATTTATAACGTTATCATACAAGAAGACATTGCACAATTGAAAATAGGTACGTTTTACAATACCGTAATAAATATAATATAAGTAATCAAACTACCGTTCGATTTTGGTTTGTTTGTGTTATTTCAAAAAGAATATTCTCAAAATAATCTCATTGTCAACAATTTCATTATTTGTAATATATTATTTAAAATTGAAATTTCATTATTTATTTTATAGCATTTCATGTTGTAATTATTTGCTTCTAGTTTCTGTTTGATATGTTTTTTTTGGCTGTTTTCTTAGTTTAACGCACATAAAAGTATCTTTATATATAGATATAAAATATGTAGGAATATCCTCTTATAGACATTTCGCTAATGAAAGGACAAACAGATTATCGCTAACCCTTGCTATGCGTAACTATTCACCTGAAAGAGGCAGTCACCTAAAAGATAGTCAGGGAAAGGGCACAGCGGCAAAAGAGGGGGATGCCCCACGATGCCTCACTCTGACTGAAGCACTGCCTAGTTCCTAATATTTCAAATCATATATAGTTCAATACTCCTAATTTAACCTAATATTTATTTGCGCCGTTTAACTATACTAGTTTGTTTTGCTCATAAGTACTTAATAATTATATGTTTCAAGACGAAATTAATATATATACGATATTAAAAGTTGATGTTGATACGAAATAAAATGTCAATACTGTCAGGCTTTCACATTTTGTGAAGTCACGCTGTACGCCTCTAACAATATTAAAAAACATCTAAAATACGATATTCAAGAAATACATTTTAATATTTAATTATATCTTAACTATTTGAACGTAATGTGCAGTTACTTTAGACTTTCCTTTTAATTTTTAGCCATCAACGATTAATTTGTATATTTACATTGAACGTAAGTTATTTTTTTTGTAAATATTCATTAAATTATTCACCTCACTCATCATTCTCGTTAGTTATACATCATTATCATTACGTTTTCACCGTTTTTTATTATTGTTTCTCTTTTAAATCATTTTTTTACTACTTTTATGAAAGTTTAACGCACAAACGCAAACGCATAAGACGCACAAATTGTATAGGTGAGTGCTGAAAGCTTTCATAAAACACAGCGCTGTATTTAAACCAGCATGCACTAATATAATATTTTAAATAACCAACTAATTATTAAATATGTAAATTATATTTAATTTATTTTTATTATAATAAATTTTAATGTAAATTAAATTTAATTTTTGTGTATTAGTTAGTTTGAAAATACTAGTGTCGGCGTATTTATGGCATGTGTAATATAAGGACGATGCAGTCCAGGTTACGTAAACTAAACCACCATTTAAATTGGACCGGAATATGGCTGTGCTTTTGTACTGAAACAGAACGTTGCCACACACACAGCTAGGGTGTTATCCAATATGAACAAAGTTTTAACTGAAACAAAAGGATATTAGTGATAAACTTTCATCGAAGAACATACTATGAATGGTGTGAATCGTTCTCGGGGAAAATCTCCTTTGTGCCAATAGCGAAAGTTTACCTCTAAGTATTGGGACATTTGAAAATGTGGTCTATCCGAGACGACAAAAAAGATTTGATACTTTTAACTTTTTATTCATCAACGACAATATTATTTTTATTTCTAAGTTAGAGATTAGCCATACCAAAATAAGCTCACTTTTCTGTAGCGCAATTTATTATTACTATCTTGGTAGACACAGCTAGAGTAGTCACTATTATTTACTTCTTAAATACCCAATAGAGTCAGTGGTTATCAAAATCCTTTTTATTTTAGAGATTAATTATAAAAAATATTTTTGGAGTAGGTAGTACCTATTACACACCAAGGACATGACCTATTTACACATAAACTTCAGTAAAGGCAATATTTAAGTGGCATATGCCCATATTATTTATCTGATATATTTTTATACTATTAGAAATATATTTTTTTTACACTTACATAAAATTTGCATTGAAACCAATTTCTTAACCGGCTTTCTTTTAACGATCAATGATTATTTAATCATAATAACAACAGCTTCTTGCAACTTTTTCCAGCTGCGGGCCGTACAACTGGTTTGGAGTGAGCTTGCAAGTATTTAGGTAACCGGCCTTCTGTTTATATAACCACTTGAGATGATTGATGCTCATTTGACTCAGCAAGAAACAATATGATTTTTATTATTTTATAATGCATGCTGTGATTTTACTTCCGACATGCTTCGATATCAACTCGCTTAATCTACTAACATGTTGCTGCAACAAAACGGTAGTACCTATGCACCCATATAGACGTTTTGTTACGTATTTAATTATCTGTTACTATTCAATCTGAAACGCTTTCTCCTTGATGTATGAATTTATTAAACCACCAATTTTTCGCTCCTCAATCCCTTCAGCGAGTTTAAAACTGAACATACTCGTATAAACTATACTAAATTAAACATAATTTATTTTATACATAATTAATAAAAAAAAACGTTTATAAGCACGGTATTACTAATCTATCGACATTGGTTATTATCGATTTCTGAAGTTCATTTTTTTGTGAAAATAAGTCAAAAACGTAATATACTCGTATAGTGTTTCATTACCTTTTTCATGCTGACCAAATGTGCTATGTGTCGGATTAGTGTTTTTTTTTCTTTAAACAAGACGCTCAGTGTTAAATTGGTAATTGAAACAAATACTTGTTCAGAAACTATCAACCCATCCATGCCTATCAAATGCGGTATCACTTACCTCCACGCCTGCGTTTCGACAATTCCCAGATAGCGCTCCCCGATCCAAATATATCTTCAGAGCCTTTCTGGCGCCCCGGGTGAACAAATTTGTGCAAAAATATTGAATTCTTTGATAGCTTTAAAAAAAAAACCATTTAAATAGGTTTGAATTGGGAATGGAATATAAATTTAGGAAATAAAACACTAATTTAATAATTCAAAGTTCATGTGTAAGTATATACCACCTATTTTAAAAAAAATACAATTTTAAATTAAATTCAATATTTCAAGAAAATATAAGAGTACTCTCAGGTCGCAATAATTAGCCAGGGTTTTTTTTTATCAAAAATAAAGAAAGGTAACTAAATGTTCCAATCTGCCATTTAAGAAACAAATATGAATCGATGAAAAGTCTATGGAATTGTAGCCGTGTATCATTGCAACAATCTAAACACCAAGATGTCACACATAAGGTTAGGTTAGTGGAATAGACTCGAAGTTCAGTCCCTGTGCTTGTCCTTTTCAAGTGTATTAAAAGAGGGCGAAAAAGCATTGGATAGTGAAGTTAAAGTAAATAACTATAATAATATAAAATAAACGTTTTCGAAAACTTATCGCCCCCTAAATCTCGTCGCCAAAGGCTTCCCCTATCTATGACCGGTGCCTAAAGAATATCGTGATTCCAGTAATTGCCAGAGTTCTTCTCTCTCCGTGACTCCGACGGAGGTATTCTTTAAGATTATCTGCGAGTCTGCAAGGACAATCCCAATTTTAAGTTTAATTTAAGTATCACTATGCTGCACGATAGGTTAAGCATAATGGTAGCATTAAATAAGCTGGTGTTCATAAAACCGTCTCCCTATCCTGGTATTCCTTCAACACCTACTTATCTAACTCCTGCCACTGTTTAATAGGTCTTTAGGTTTCTTTTCGTTTCCACATTTTGATATGAGAGAAATGGCGAGAGATAGGGACAGACTCGCGGGCGTCCTTTTTGCTTTGACCCGCCCCTCCAGCGCTTTCGGCTCGGGGAGATTATGCGTGTGTAGATATAGCAGCAGTAATAAATAAATAAATATCGGTATCATGTCAAAAAAGAAAAAAATAACAAATAATACTTTATATTTTCATTTTTATTATTAAAATCCAATTTGGTTTCTTATTGAGTTAGTTATTATCACATTGCCATTCAAATTTTTATGTGTTTTATGCATGCCACTACTAATAAGAGATAAGCAAAGAAATGTCTTCACATATCAATTAAGTCGTTAAATACATGATAAAAAAAAACAAGAATAATAACTTATAAGGAAATATCGAGAGCCAAACTTTGAAGTTGTATTTTAATTATGCGTGCTTAACTAGAAATCTTCAAGAATGGGCTACGTGCATTACACGCATGTTTTCCAAGTTCACCGCTCTCACAGGGCCTACCTAGTTCTGAAGCCAGGTTGATACGGGCGGTATTATTCCAAATTTCAAGAAGGGCCAAAAAGTTGTAATACAAACCGTATGGTTATTATATTGAAATATGCGAATATACTTTTATTTAGTCATCAGTAAACATCATCGAGTTTTCTTTTTACCTAAAATACTTATGTATAATAAATATGTAGGTATTAAAATCCTAGCTTTTTTTAAACTATTAAACTCGAAAATAATCTAGTATTATACCATCTTTATTATATTATATTATAACCGTAAGACGTGCGTTTAATAAATATGAAGGAACCTAAAAACCCTAAAATTAAGTCACGAATTACGTAGATACAGATTTAGAACAGACGTTTAAATTTTCAATTTTTTTCATACAATAAAATATTGACAATAATTACTTCTTCCTATCGTTAGAACTAATTCCACGAATGAATGAATACCGTTAGTATTTTTTTTTTCATTTGATGAGTTATTCTAAATGATGCTCTCATTAAAACACAATATTTATTACACCCATTTCAAATACCAGATCATAACCAATAAAAAAATATTTCTTTCGATGTACAGCTTTCAAGCAGCTGGCCTTTTAATACCAAACTAGTTTTGTATTAATTAAAATGTATAATGTTTCACAACACAAATTTGACGTTATTACCTTCGACACGATTATATTCAGTAATTTATGAATATCATCGCAGTGAACGCTTTTTATGATTAGGGTTTACCATTAAAAGTTAAAAAACGCCAAACCAGCACAATGCAAAACGTGCCATGCGGCCAGGCAGGCAACAAAGAAAGAATGCGAAATTTGAGATCTTTTTTAAGAACAAAATCAAATCCGGTAGCTAGGTACGCCGCGGCGCCCGCCAGCTGGCGTTTCTGGATAAGGAAATACTTGCCGCCTGACTCGAATTCGGCTGACTTCGTGGGCAGGCCTTTATTACAGTTTTGTATCTGATTATGATTTTGCGGCTATTTATTCGTAATATAGGTCGGTTGTATTAAAAGAGACGAAAACGTTTGATAATATTATCTCCATAATATAAAAAAAGGTAACTGTTTATGATATAACTTGATATAATATGTTTGGTATATTTCTGCTACATAATAATATAAATTTCTATATTAGGTATAGAATAATTATTAAAATAAATAAATAACATTTTACAATTTAGGTAAATATTTGAAAATCGATTCGATATCAGTTTGAATGTGTGATGATGTACCCACCTCGGTGTAAATACTATAATATACACGTGATTAAAAAGTGAAAAGGCCAACCCTTTTCAGGTCCGGCAGCTTATCAGGTCTTGGCGCTTCGACGCTAGAGGAAACCTTATCGTCAACGGTTTTTTTTATTACAACGGCTAATTGTTGTTTGAAGGCACTTATCACTACCGACGGTTCTTCTTATCTGTTGAATTTAAATTCAAATAAAATATCTTCGATAACCTGTAAAAAATAACCGATCACCGCGGCGAGAGAATGTCGGCACTTTCAGTGTTATAGGAAGTTATATTTCACCTTCTTGAAATATTATTAAGAACCGTTTCAAAATTATTAAAAATCTAGTAGGTTAACTTTCAAAACACTCCATTAATTTGCCACTAGGTGAGAGACTAAAACATTTTTTTTATGGTTTAAGTCTCAATCGAATATTAATTATATTGCGGTTATTGTATTATTAACTTTTATGGAGCCAAATGTTTATATTTATTTGTAATTTTTATTTATTAATTTAGTTAATAATTAATATAAAAAAAATCCTCATCCTTAAAAACAACTATACATTTGGGGATTTTTTATAATATTATATATTTCTCTGGACAGGGGGAGGGGAGTCAGGACAATTACATGTTCATTTTTTGATGATGCTGTTTTTCATAAGCGTTATGTTTTTAATTGTAATTACGCATACTTGTTTTGTAACGTTTTTGAAACAGCAATAAATGTCAAAGTCATGCATAGGGCTGCTTGCTCCTTCCATCCAAGTGACGTCATATGGATTCATCAATTAAAAAATACTCGAGTTAAATTGTTGAACATCTCAAAGGTCGGGCAGCTGCACGGCGAGCTATTTCTCCAATTAATCTGACTTTGGGTTACGTTCTTCTTAGTAGAATTGCGTAAAGTAAGATTGATGATAATTGGCGGAATAAAATCGCAATTAACTCGCTTCAAAAAGTTGGTCAATTGCAACGACATCTAATCAGGTTTTGATTTTTTAAAGTTTTAAATTTTAATTTAAATAGACTGAATGATGATTTTTAGAATTAGCAGCTAATTAGTATAGCAAGGTGTATTAGGTTAGTAAGTTTTAAGACATTACTTAATTTGTTTTTTTTTTCTTTATAAATAATAACTATAACATTTCAGATCATAAAATATATTATTTATTTTGAAAAGTCCACGGAAACATGTGGAATGAATAGGTGAAGATAAGCGCACTAACTAGTTGGTGCCACAGGCTTTACTATAATGAAAACAATATTGCTAATTCGAATCTACACATAGATAAGAACTTTTCAATACAGAAGTCACTGAAAAAGTAAAGCAGATTTACTTAGTTGAGTAGGGTATAAATAATTGTAAGCGAATTAGGTTAAAAATATTTTAAACGACCTTTGAAATAAATATAAGCTAAGATGCAAAAGAATTTAGTAGTAGTAGTAGATACAAGACATACTAGTATAGTTCCTACCCTCGCACCTCCGTCGGTAATGCCAACGCCTGCCTGTTTATTTCCTCAGTTTCCACGATGCTGAAGCACGTGGCGGTTTCGCCGCATCGCTCGCGCGCGGACAGCGTCAGCCTGTCGTCGACGGCGTCCTTCTGCAGCCTTGGCGCCGGCGTGAACGGCGCTGGAGCGTGCTCGCTGAACGGCACGGCACAGCCCTCGACGGCGCCGAGCGCTCCGGAGTCCTTGCACAGCCGATCCTCGAGCTACACTTCACTCAGCGATACTGCCTCGTCCACGGTAAGATCTCTATATTATTTACTTCGAGAGCGTGTTAGAATTGACTTTACAGATACTTCAAATTCATTATGCATAAAGGTAAAGGTACATTATAATAAGTATATAGGTAAATATTATTATTTTATTTCATGCTTAAAAATGCTTTCAGTTATATTATTACAATTACATGAAAACAACGGTTGCCAACAACTTAAACCGACATCTCTTTTTATACCTCCCATTTAACATCTCTCTATTTCAAGAAACAGTTAACTAACTTAGCCTTCTAATTCACGGTAAATAACTTACTGTGGGGGCGGTAATTTGGACTATTCTGGTTGTGATTTTGTCATATGGGTGTTATCAAATCCCGCGTAACGTAAAAAAATAATCATCTATACAGTAATTTTACCAACTGTGCATTTCTTTAAATCGTTTTATAATTTCATAAAAAAAATTTTGATATAATATAATGAAGCCAATGTCTGAAAAAAATTCATATATGCGATTAGGTTTGTTTTGTCGCACAGATTTAATGACGCCCAGCCGACGTTTAGTTATACGCGTCGTGTTCTTCTCATTACTAATACGCTCGTGTTAATAATTTTGATACATAAAAAGTTTAGTTTGCAAAGCTAGGAGCGGCTGAAAATTTAATTTGTTTTGTAATTATACGTTATTTTATACCGCTAGCCATTTTTTATCATAATAACCGGCGGTACCAGAGACAAAAAAAAAACGGCGCTTGTCTCCTGATCCACTCCATTCTAAAAGTGCCTAAAACCTACTAATATAAAAAAAAATAAATAAATATAACCTATGCAAAAAAATAATACCGTTCCGCTATCTATAGGTTAAGCGCTTAAACTTACATTAGAAATATAAGAAACCCGCCCCTTTTTTGTATTTATGCATTAGGTACCGCAATGGCACGAATTTGAGTGCTTCCAGCATCTTCTACATTTTCACGCATCGGTCGATTAATAGGGATGAAACATTAGAATAAAGACTATCTACATAAGTTCTCTTGTTTTGTTAAATAAATAACTATTTTTATGTAATCACTCTAACCCTGAAACTTTAGTACGTACGCTTCTTTGCTAGCCATATTTTAACTAAGGCAGTTAATGAAATTATAGGCACTTCCGTTAACCGTCCGTGTTGCTTTTACAATTACCATTACCACGTTAGTCTTATTGATATTATCTGTTTGAAAGCCTATTTTCCGATGGTAACTTACATCAGTTTAAATTAATCATTGTGTTTAGCTACCACGACTGCTGTCATTAAAGGTACGCGTGATCAATAAGTAGCTAAATAACCGCTGGCTATTTCCTCATAGGTTATGCGCAGTCGCGTGTAATGTGGCCGCCTATAGCACTCTTTAAACTCGTACTAATTTTCGAAACTCGTTATAATGTCAATAAATTATAACAAAATATGGACCCGTAGTAATTTTCCTTTTTTGTGACCACAAAATAATGACACGTGAATTAGCAACGCAATGCGTGTTGTGAATTGAGCAACCGTACCTAACTAAAAAAAAATGGTTCCTCCTTGCTAGAAATTACAATATTATCTGTGAACATTTTAGATCATAAACTAAACAGGCCCTGGATAATAAAATTGACGATATTTAGAAAAAGTTACACATTTATGTTATGTTAAAGCAGACGTCATATAAAATTCAAAGTCCTGTAAAACATTCATTAATCTGCCCAAGATTTAGAGTTATCTATGCACATATTTACGTGTGCTTTCATGACCATTCTTAGACACATACATTAATGGATCATGGCAGTTTAAATGATCTATAGGATTTTATTAATGTGCGTTTAGGAAGGACCGAGTATTTTATTTCTACAGTACTGGATTACTGGATTAGAAACGAAATTAATATGAAAGAAAAAAAAACCAATTAAAATATTTTTTCTCAAAAATATGACACATTTTTGCTTTCACTCTTGCAAACCGATGATACAATAATACCCTACCATTATAGGTACTCGTAAATTTACACCAAATTGTAGACACTTTTAAAAACATAGCCAAACGTAGAAAAATTAAGCGAAAATAATGATAAATAACTTTCCGCGAAGTTCGCTCAACGATAAATGTCAGATAATACTTGACTAGCGAAATACTAGAGAAACAAGCAACAGTTAAGGATACCTCTATTAAATTTGTAAGTTAAGTATGCCTTGTGCGTTCTGTGATAAAAAAAGAAATTTCTTTCGGGCCTTCCGCATTTTCAATTCAAGCGATCTATTGCATTATAGTGAAACTATAACATAAAGAATACTTTAAAGGTCAGGTCGGCTGGGGTCCGTCTCGACGTAAATGGTCAGAAATTAAATGCCGACACTTGATTGGAATTTCCCACTCGACGAAAGGCACTCGATTCTGCTACATATTACGTTGCGCATGAATCATTTTGAGGTCAACTTTAATCTCCGGTGTGAATGAATCCGGCTCCAATGAAAAATGTGTGCTAAAATGGCAACACAGATTAGTACAAACTAATAAATAATCAAAAGGAAATATTGTTGAGTGCATACAATTCAATTTAAATAATTGTAATATTTTCCTTTTTTTCTCTAATTAAATTAAATGTTATTGTTTTATAGTACAAATTAGCGTACTAAAATTTAATTTAAAGATTACAAAATTGGTCAGCCAAAATTTTAAATAAGTCAGCAAATCAATCACCTGATCGACTTAACTTGCGTGTTAAGAAGATGACTCCATACAATAAATAAATTATTTATTATAAATATCGTAATATATACCATATCATGCATTAGATATATTATTTTATATTTAAGTATACGCTAAAAATATGTTTTAGACCTCGTATTTTGGTTATCGTTATGTGTGTATTAATATTAGCCTGACACTGATTAATAACATTATCAGTGTCTGAAGTAAGTTGTGTAAATAATATTGAAACATCACTAATATCGAAAGTGCTGATAAGATATGAGATATCTACGTGGTTATGATTGATGCGATATTATGAATGAAAGTTGTATGGTTGCATCAAAATTTAAAAAAAAATATAGTGGTTTTAAATATTACTGATACATTTTAGTATATCCAATGCAAAATAACGATTGTGTCAATTTTAATACGAATTTGAAGATATCCAATTATCATGTCTGTAAACAAAAAAAGAACAAACTATTTTAGCTAAAATAATAAAAACATTTTCAGTATAGATTGCTTTATCATTTCCAATTTTGAGAAATGGTGCAATCGTTTGAAGTCGCGTTTTGTTGCACTGCGCGCGGCCTTCGGAAAGACAACCCAGTCATATGTTTTTGTGACGCGGCGTTGGCCGTGAGATACATTACATATTATTTTGACGATTAAAAGTATATATTAAATCTCACGCGAGTTTTCTTATATAGTTTTGATTTGCACAAGTCAATTTAACGCATGTTCTACTTAGGTGAAAACACGCCGACCCACTTCTGCCGTGTGCCATAGAGGCAAAAGTAATCTATCTTTCAAACGTTTTATATAGGAGCGAAGCGATTTCATAGACTTCTAAATAGGGGACTTTATGACAAGACTTAAGGACCGAAATGTATTTTAAATGACATTAAATAACTATATATGTATCTGTAAAATATTAAATAAATTATAAAAAAAAAACTAATTTTGTAAAATATTTTGTTATGTTTATTATCTTAATTATGAATTTATCTCATTTTTTTTTAATTTGTATGTTGTATCTTTGTTACTTCGTAATACATTTCTACGTTTTAATTATTAACGAGCACTTTTTTAGAAAAAAATCACATCGTCTGCCAGGAATGGAATCCAACACATCCCAATTTCGCGTAGTCTTTTCTCAACAACACCACATTTTTATATATTTTTTCTTCTGATATTTCAAATCTAAAGTTTTTGTTATGAAGAATTAAATCTCGTTAACATTACAATATTAAATTTTACTATTAGTGCATTTTAAATGAAATACATATTTTTTATTAGCAATATATACTATTTTGTACATAGTTCTAATACCAGCCACGTTTGCTGATTGGATGAGGTCTGTTTACCTTTCTTACTGGTTAAGAGTTACCTGTTCTAAGAATGGTTTACTTAGTTACAACAAAATGATTTATCTTAAAACCTGCGCGAAACCTTAAACAATAAGCTAAATACTCGCATTTTAGTCATGGAATATTATTCGTTTTTAATTAAAGTTGAAAATAAATATAAACGTATAATTATATAAATATAAAATTATCAGTTTGTGTGATTCATTCTTTACCAAAAGAGGTTCACTAGTCTAGTCTGATAAAATCTGCTATATTAGAATAATATATGATATTTAATGCAATATCTGTATATGGAAGTTAGAATGATTGGAATGTAGTTTGTGTTGCGTTTTTACTACCTATATGGACTTACGTCGCTTTGTTTTGAGCCCAGGAGCTAGAATCTGAGAGCATTGTGCGTGCGTGGTAATTTCCGCATTTGTATTCGGTGCGTACAATTTCACACCTGGCCGGCATTATACAATTACTGTGTAACTATGATAGGTTACTTAGTTGTACTTAAAAATAAATAGATATATTAGAAATCTTATTAAAATGGCATTTTTTTTTAAACTTGTCATTGATTTAACTTGATTACTCGATAAAATTATTTGAAATATTTAGACATATACCCTGGCTTGGGTATCAACTAGGTTATGCAGGCTTTGAATTACGCAAACACACCTCGTGAGGTGCGATCTTATATAAACTGAACATTTAGCTAGAAACGGTTGATTTTTGTGCCATTTGGCAAAAAACCTATCGTTTTCTAACTCAATGCCCCCCTTCCCCAGCCCGACTCTAGGAGTAATTTTAACCACATTTTAACGTCCTGCGTACCTACGTAGGAACGCAGTGCGTTGCCGAAGAATGGTGCACCTGGTTCACCATTATTGAACAGCCACTATTAAATTTCTAGTTATAACGACCGTAGCTGTTTTTTTTGTATGAAATAAGTACGATTTTTTAAAAGGTTTATTTGTTCCTATATAATTATTTACCTAAAACCATTGAAATATCTGCTATATGTTTTTGTTATGTCTAATTTTTCGATTTCAATTTTAATACTTTAAAGACATGAAACTGTCCACAGATTCCTCAAAATCATTGGCTATTATTTAATCTTTCAAGTCGTGTTCGGTTTCAATCACCCTCGGGTCATATCAGAAGCAATCTTTACAGCCAAGGATGCCACAAAAATGTGGAAGACAGAAATATTTTTTAAATTTAATTGGTCCATAGAAATAAATATAATCGTTTTATGCTTGTGCGGACGGCTTTCTGCGTCAACCACAGAAAAAAAACGATTTTGACTACCCGAAATAATTTTATTTTTATGCAATATTCGATAGATGTTTTATTAAACATAATCTTTTTTCAATTAATGTTTGAATGTCTTTTAGTTTAATTTTTCAATGTTTTCATTCTTAGAGTTTATTATACCACATCGGTAGTAAATATATAAGTCTAATTTCAGCAGCAGATTATCATTGTCCAGTGTCTCTAGGTCTACCCCACAAACTAATAAGATTTAATGTCAGTGTCAGTGACTGTGTTACTTTATATATTTCAACATCAACTTGCTAAGTGGTAATCTTTCTAAACATATTTTGTGTAGCAATGAATCTTATCTGAGTAATATTCGATTGAATTTGTACATGTTCAATATGTGTAATCGACGAAAACTGTGACAGTCTAACACAAATGATTACTGTCAAAAGTCTTTGCTCGTTATCGTTTGACAAATGGTTGATATCAGTCAAAATGATTATTCTTCACTTACATCACTTTCTTAGTACTTAAGCTTTGACTTTTATTGATTCAATCATTATGTACGATCCATCTAAATATCGTTACCAATATTATATTTCGCTGTTTTGCGTTACTTATATTATAATACATATATGCGACAGTTCGTCTTTCCCAGTCCCTTGAAAAGTTTATTAATTTCACTTTATTATTATTTCATTTAATTATTTAACAATCTTTCTTATTATTTAAATACCTATTAAATAATCATTTTACTTCTTGTTTTTATATACTTCGTGTTTATAATCTATCTGTTTACTATTTACATTAACTTTAACTTTACTTAATCGTAATTTTTCATAACGTAGCTTGCTGGGCTTCCGTCGTGTACTTCTAAAATGATAAATAATCAAAAATGACGTTTTTAATATTAAGCATGGCAATGGAAAATCACTTAGTTATTGTTACCTGGTAGAAAATAGAGGCTAAAACTCATAAACTAAAGTACTTAGATCCTGATAGTCTTTAAATGGTGCTAAAAATCCCCACTTCAGCTAAGTAGATACAAACGTGGAATGTTAACAGTACTTATGTTCAGCAATGGATTCTTGTACTGATAACAGAAAAACCTGGATCTAAATACTATATTATAAGTAAACTGCATTGGTTAGGATCTGGGTAATATTAATTATCAATTTTCGGTATATGTAAATTAGTACTTATAATTAAACGTATTGAGTAGGTACATTCAACCCAGTATAGTATTACTAATATTATTATGGTTTTAATGAATTTTATAATATGTATTTCAATGCACTATGAGGGTTTATATTAAATTTACTAAAATAAATGCAGTGTTGTACGAAATTACAACCCTGTTAGTATGATGAAAGCCTTCCATAGGTGTTGAATATCTTGTTACAATAATTTTTCCCCCGATAGATGGCGCTGCGCTGTGACCGCGGTCGTGCCCGTTCCCACACATGACGCGAGACGCGCGTACTTTTAGATGAAAAAAAAGAGATGTGCCCGGACCGTATGCAACATCTTTTATGACTTAAATTTTCCCATCGGCTTTCTAGTGACGCAAAAGTCTTCTTGCTTTGTCTCTGGCATCGTCGCCTCGCCGCAATTAAAGATTGTCTCTGCATCAAAAAAAAAAAAAAAAATGGGTTACGAAACTCGGTAATTAACGATTGTTGATTGCGTATCAGCATTGTTGCCGAAAGATGAGGTTGAATAAATAGTTATAAATTTTGTAAAGAAATCTCTCAGTCGTACTTGTATTTCTTAAATATCGCAATGCCTATAATTTATATTATTGCATTATGTATTTAACGAATTCATTTTGTTCAGGAATCATTTTAGAGTATCTATTGTCTAGTAAATAATAGAGTTTAATGAAACCATTTTTTATCATTGCATATTATGGTTTTTTATAAATTTGCGTATAATCTATATATATATACAGACTGTATTTATATTCACTGATATCCTTTTAGAGGGTTGATCTATATTGACAACTAAACCGGTCTCATAATATTTATATTTTAATCAATAATTATATTTTTAAAAAATTGTTTCAATCGAAAATATGCTTTCAATCGCGTTCTCAAATATTAAAACGATTTATGTTTGATTGTTGATATAGATCAAGTAGTACATCCGTGAATATAAATACACGTATGTGCGATGATTATGTCAAAAAAGTATTAGGGGAATGTATGCATTTTCGGAAGACCCTATGTTCGTGTTTCCTTCTGAAAAAAGTTTTTTTTTTTAAATTCGCATTCTTTTTGTTATACCTAGCTTCCATTCTTACGTTTTCTTAAATGTCTGTGTTGCACAGAGATTCTTGTAGGGCAAAGAGGATGACATAAACACACACATCCCCTATAAATATGGTTATATTTCAAAGGAACCGAAACTATAAAAAGGATTTTTTGGCCAGTCATCTCTACTCTTTTTCACTGGTTTTATAAATATATAAAAATGTTATTTATGGTACATTCGATACGTAGTACGTAACTCATTGGCAGTGCAGATACTCACTTTCTTGCACGCGAACTCACTGAAACGCACGCAACCACGTTTACAGTCAGTAACGCTTAAAAAAAACCTTGAAATTATGCAAATTTTTTCGTTTTATCTGATAGCCTTTCTCAAAAATAATGATTATATGCTCGATTATACCTACGCGCACTTGTCTTCAAAGCAATCTCAGCCTTCGAGTAACGCCATTGTTCGCAACTTTTTCTCACATTCTGTTGAAGTCAGTGCGAAGAAACCAACGCCAAAACACTGTCGAGCGAATTTGGTTCCTTATTTAGTCCCTCCAAGCATACCGTCCTACAGATGTGATTATAATTTTACAAGCTTTTATTGTGAATGTATTCTTACTATTAATTTATTATCATTTATTTTATATTTATAAATATACATAAAATGATTGTGAAGAAACAAAATTACTCAAAATAAAACAAATAGGAGTTTTAATAAAATCTAAATAAGTAAACTAAACAACAAACAAATGAATGTTTTTTTCATCGCATATCAAAATAAATCCAGTAAAATGTGTGTCTAAAGATTCTTCGATAATTTGTATCTCTGGTGCAGTTAATAATCAGTATTCAGGCCTCCGTTATACACATCGTATCTACTTTAACAAGGACTAAAAAGGTTTACAAACAACGAACCTTCAACAAAATGCAACATATATATTTTGGGTAATTGAGACGATGGTCTCACGCTGCTGATTTGTGGGTATTTCTTTGCTACTTTGAGAGTTGACGCATTTAAAGTTGCATTGCCTTGTTTTTATCGGGTAACAGGATATGCCTCTAGTGCCGCAACGCATATCCTATGTATGTAGTTTGTGTGTCCAAACGAAATAAAAATATTACGACTTGCAGACATGTGTTGTAATTATGTGCTTGCAAGTTGCACAAGTTAGCTTCTCACTGAGCACCATAATTGAGTGTTTCACTTGGGCAACACGCATTCATCGCTATTATAAAACATAATCCTATCATTAGGTAACGTGAGAGATTTTCTTTCTAAAGACATGCTTTTTTTTCGAAGTAACTAATTAAATGATTTATTTACGCATCTTGTGACCAGGCCAAAATCATCAGCTTCATTATAATCTTTGATCTCTAATTATGTTCGGAAGCGGGCCGTATTAATTTTATTTCAACTTTACAGTAAAATACTTTCATCGATTGATTTTAAATTTTCTACGTTAGTATTAAACCAGTGTGGGTGAGTGACTAGTGTGGGGGCTTAAAAAAGTGTTTTTCGCAGAGGTAAAGTGATTTTCTCTTCAGGGAACGATTATTTTTATTTTATAAATAAAAGTCTCTTCTGGTGGAATAAAACAGATTCAATTTTGTTAAAACACAAAATCTAGATTACTTGAGTTGCTACCATTAGCTTTAGAAAAAAACAAATATTTTTTTTATTCCTATAGTAAAATTTTTCGTACGCTTTTGTTCGAATTTTAGAAAATTACTTATTTGAAGTATGCATTTTTTTTTAATTTAGAATTTTATTTATTTGATGTTTGCATTTTCCCGCACCAATATGTTGCTAGCATAGGTACATATTAGGTAGGTGACAATTGTTATGACTATTGAGGTGCTATATATTCCTAATGTAAATTCCACTAAATTTTATATTTCTTAAAAAATACACACCTACTAGCATACTTATATCTGAATAATGACAAAAACATATATAATGGTTATTATTCATATAGCGAAGTAATACAAAAACTAACATAAAGACACTCGAGAATACTTGTTCCCATGGGAACCCAACAGGTGCTGGTTCGGCTTCCTGCGGGACGCGACAATGAAAAGATAAACTCTCAAATTTAGCACGCATTGATCATTCAAATCTTGTGTGCGCTCTCTAACAAACTGATTACGGATTCAGTTGCGTCGAGGCGATGATTTTTCAAATGTAGGAATAGTTATGCAATTTACTGATGCACGCTCGCATACAATTGCAGATACATTACGTATTAAAAATAATTCCATTCAGGAATGTTGAATCATTTTTATAAACAATAATAATGTATTCGTTACCTACATGCATACAGTTAGGTACTGTACGCACTTGTTTATGGAAAAGCCAATATTACTTTTGCTGGGCAGTGCCTCCGGTGACAATTTTATCACTTGTGCAACGAATGACAATCGCAAGTCGCTTTAAACATGTTTGACTAACTTATTGTTATACAACGAGGTGAAGTGCGAGATAGGCTATTGAGCCTAGATACCTGTTGCCTTCTTTCACATCCGCGGTGTATTGCGTACTCAGTACTCCCGCGCTTTAGCGCTGGCGTTATATGCTCCGTAGTTTCTTGGTGAAAAATATTTTTAACATGTCACAAAGAGTTGCTTACCGTTGTCCCACAGGAGTACGAATTACGATAAAGGTTATTTTAAAAAATAATAATAAATGACCTTATTTACGTTTCCCATATGACAGCAATAAGCTATTAAAAGAATGTTAGTTGCTTTTGCTAGTTCGTCAAGAGCCCAACGCTTCTCTACCGATGCAATAGGTATCGTAGGAATGAAGCATTTAGGTTGCCGTTCCTATATTTTAACAGACAAACAAGTCTATGGGTAAAATTACCAAATTTTAACCTTTGAAAAAACCCTTTTTGTCTTTGCGTGTTTGTAAGATAAGGGTTGGTAGAAGACTTGGTGGTTTAAGGAATAGAAAGCTTTCTAAAATCTGAAGTAAATTTCCAAATATTACCATTTTGGTAATTTTTTTCATTAAATAATACCATATAACTTGTATACCCAATAGAGATATTTGGAATTACCGGAATTCTTCATCCAGATGGAATTATCCTTAACTATTTTTTTTTAAATTAATAAAAAGAAAGTTATTTTATTTTTTCGTCTGGAATAAATGTGTTTTATCTATATAAGCTACTCGTATTTAAATATTAAAATTTAAATATCTTTTTTTATTTTCTTTATGGTCGTAAGTTATATCTTAATTAAATGATGGTGAGTTTAAGAAGATGACACTATTATCTAAATCGTTTTCATTATTCGAGTAAGTCTACCTAATCATTGGTAAATACACTCATAGAAACCGAGTCAAGATATTGAGTCATCCAATATAAATATACTTGCTAGCGTAATGGTCTGTCAGGAGAAAACGTTTCTTTGAATTTGAATGTCGCATTCGTGTGTTTGCCTGTTGACAAATAAATTCGTTTATAATTAATTCTACATAGTTTCTTAGTTTGAAGCCGCTAAAGTATACAACATTTTGGTTGTCCAAATCGCTATTAATTCAACGTGCAAAGCATTTTCAAAGACTCTTTTTTTATATAATTATTATTCTAAACAATTTTGAGACACTGCCAAAGAGCTGATTTTTTTAAATAATTTACACAATTAATCTTTAATTGATTGCAGTGTAATTTAGAAAATTTCTAATTTAATTTTAATTTTTCTGATACATCTTGCAGTATTTCATTGTGAATTTTGCTTAACAACATTCAGGTAACATGAATGTGACAACCGACATCGCGGCGCCATTTAAGCCCAGAAAGGCCTTCGACATAATTGTGTTTTTATTCTGGACTTCCCAATTCTGTGCGTTTGATTGTTCTGTGTGCTATGGCATCATTGTTAACGAATAAATTCCCATAGCTTGTAATTTCTCTGAGCGCTGAACCCTACACATTACAAATTTAGTAATGTTTTTTTTTTCACTCAAAAATCCATAAAAATTATCTTGGATATTTTTTACTTACCTAATTTATTTTTATAAAAAAAATATGATATTATAAATGGACTCAAAAATCAAAAATGTAATATAATTTTAATACGTAAGAAAGTATAAATATCTTTAAACCTACACGAAAATTCAATAAGCGTCAGTATTTCCTTAATATGTGCAACTTTTGCCTACTTTCTAGATCTTATAAAGCGGTGCTATTAATAAATAGGTTCATAGGATAAAATGATTATTATAATAATTCTAAAGCATGTATTTTAATTATTAATAAGTATATAAAAACACTCAAAAACTTATATAGTAGCTGTACTTGCACAAAAAATACAAAAGTCTGGTGCTAGTAAAGACAAACGTAAAAAACAGTTTTTATTTACCAAGTATTATCATTACTATTTTTACTTTAAGTTAAGAGTGAAAACGTTAAACAATGTATTTACCCAATATAAGAATTACATGATTCACTTTACCGTGAAAAAAATCTATTTGAATTAACATTAGATAGGCTGTTATCGATTTACCAGCATTTTACTCACTAGAACAAACAAATACATACCTATATGTTCACGTCATTATGTGATTGGTCCACTATGTACATTCGTGTAAATAATTTTTACTTTTTAGAAATAAGTTTTTCATTGCAATTATAAAATCATTTACATAAAAAGGTTTGACATGTAGGATATCGTTAGATTATGTGATATGTATGCCCATAATATTATTAGACCTGATTGTTAGTGCTAAACAAATATGATTAGCTGTATGTTGAAAATAAATAATTACATATGATATTTTGCGCGTGTCACGCGTCAATATGTTATAGGCATATCACCAATTTTTTTTATAACTTCCATTTCAAAAAAAAGTTGAAAACAACTGAATACTGAAAAATTATAACTTAGCAGATAAAATACCGTAAATTGGTTCAGAGTTCTATAAGTTCCTATTATGGTCAGCGTAATCGACTTGATATTTAGAAGAACCAGATTTGATTCCCAGTACGGTCCGAATTGCTTTTGGTTTATCCCTATGTTTTTTTTACCTTTTTGTTGCGTTAGTAATTAATATAACATTGACAAAAAGAAGGATAAAAAATATTACTTTATGTAATATAAATTATCACAAATAGTAGGTAATACCTAATGGGTGAAAACATTAGAAAATTAAACGTATAATATATTAAGTGCGACCGATTGTATGTTTTGCAACCTGTCAGAAATCAAGACTTGATTTTTTTGATAAATAAACGAAATTTAATTTTCAATTTTATAGGCTTGTTGCATGAGCAAAAGTTATTTTTACAGTTATTAAACGTAGCTGACCATTTTTTTTTTATATAAGATAGATAAAATGTCTCTTATTAGGCGGACGTTTGCTTTAGATGATTTTAATCGATATGAATACATGAATACGTAATAAAGTTCCATTTTCCAAGATAATTCTATTCTGATAATAGTCCGAAATAGGTTTGGGATTCTTACCTGCTTCCTGTCGCCGGAGGCAGATGTGCTGTGATTGAGGGAAGGATAGGAAGTGACTGAGCTCCATATGTTCGCAGTATTTATTGTGCATTCCACGTGAGAACAGGCGGTTTCTCATCAGGGAGCGCATTTTTTATGAGGATGTTTTTAAATGGTTTGTGTGAGTATTCCTATATTGTTTTGAATAAATGATTGTACTAAGATTTGCCATGATGTTACTTACACCTAAAAACATATATATTTACACACTCCATGTGCATTTATGTTCTTTTTCATTATACCTATATAGGACAAAAAGTTTTATAGATAAATAAATATACGTTTATATTATACAAACATGACAACCCCTATATGTTAACCCAGAGACATGTAATAATGGCCGTGTAGGCGATAAAAGTTAAGCATCTTAAGCGAAAATAAAAAAAATATATATATATTTATTCGTAATATAAATCTAATTTGCTTAAGCTAATCCATTGATATGTTTAATAATTATTCCTAATTTTGCAAATTAAATACAATAGCTATCTATTATTTTTATGATATTTTAATGTTCTTTTGTTATTTAGATACTTAGGGCACATTACTTTTGTTGTTATTATGATAACATATTATTACTATACGTTGATTATTTCAAACATAAACATTTTTTTGTTATTATTATAGAAACCTTTGGCTGCCTGTAAAATGAACTAAATGTTACGTTGTATGGTTTACAAATAACAAATTTTACCCTTCATTTAAACTTTAATTTTGATTCTAAAACCTTATTTGAAATCTATAAAAAACAATTATTTAAATTAACTAATGCGGATATCGATGATCCTACATTGATGAATGAACGCTCGGGACATTGATGCTTTAGTGATGATCACTAAAGAGAGAAAGAGAGGTGCAAAGTGATCGTCCGGTGACCAATCAACGCCGAAGGCAATACTTACCTTACCATGCGGTTGATAAACAACAGCGAATGAGGTTCGGATAGAGATGGGGTTGATGACAGTAACTGTTATTATCATGTCATAACAGCAACTGTCATAACTATTATGGTGCAGCGGTTAGTAACTGTTGCTGAATACACAGCTATAGCCTATTACTAGGTATTACTAAAATCGCAGCTAGAGGAAAGGTGGTATTCCTTTAAAATTAAATGATACCAAGGCTGCGATGCGGTCAAGTAACTTTTTTATCTCTAAAATATAAGAAAAATTATATTGGACATCGTTTAAGCTGCTAATTATCTTAATACATAATCATTTTCACTGTCCGGTGTGGTTCGGTCGATGACTACCCACTCGGCAGCCATCGGAATCTCCAAGCAGTCAAACGACCTTCACAGTTCACACGGTAGCAGCGTTGGCAGCGTATCTATCGTAAGGCGGCGCCCGTTAAAACGGTGTGCAGTGGCGTCGTTTACTCGCTGCTTTTTTGCATCATTTGCAAAACATTTAGTTTATAAAATATGTATGGTAATTTGAATACATCTTTATGGTAAAATATAATGTATAACGCATCCCTAGGTAATTAATTCTTAAGCGTATTACTGACAATTTTTTTAACTACAATACGCTCTTCTATGGTAATTTAGATTATTGTACATCTATCTACCTAAATCATACCTTCAGAAGTATTTATTGACGCATACTGTATTTATCGTGATACCTCTACAGTCTGGCAAGTAGTATTCAGTCAGTGGTATCTCGACTCATATTTTTTTTTACCAGCACATTATCCTCAAAATAAACCATTCACAAAATAAGTTTTACAATCATAAATAATAATAGTAGAAGCACAAAATGATAGTGACAATAGAAAAGTATTTAATTTCTGACCTTTCTCGTTTTGATATACGAGATTTTCAGTAAAAAGTGGATAAAACTTATGCAAACGTATGCTATAAAAAAGTTTCAGTCAATGTCTGTTCAATTATTCAATTCAATTATTCAATTCTGTTCAATTCGAGTAATGTAGGCCATTTTAGGCACAAAGGTTGTAGAGTAGATTTTTAAAATACCTTTCACAAAAATCAGAAAAAGTAAAAATGTAGTTATTATTAAAATATGCATATCTTACCGGCAAGACGAAAATAAACAAAATATAAAGCGTGGTTGTCAGTGTAATTGCATTATCAACGAAGAGTATAATTTCCAAGAAATATTAAAAAAAATCATTACTCCAAAATGATTAATTTTTCTACCACCTGCCAAGTTTTATCCACTATTTACTGGACATTCCATATAAATGCTGCTAAAATTAAAGTAATTAAGATGTGAAAATAATAATAATAATCACATACGTAAAACGATGTTTATGTAATGTTAAGTAACAATGCTGAATATTTTTTGTTAAAACTAGCTGCCTACTGCCTAGATTAAATACAAGTAGGTTAATTGGAAAAAAACGAAGTGTTTAATTACCAAAAACATAAATCTAAGAAACCGGCAGATAAGACAATGTCTTAGCTGGATCTATTTACATTGTAATTGTATATATTTGAATAATAAAAGTTGCTTCTGGTAAAATTGAAATTAAATTGAATTATTGCATTATTTTCAAAATTAAATTAAAATATTGCATGTCAATATTAATATTTTATTTCAATAATGTAGGGTAAAATCTATTGCTTGTAATAATATAATATGTATTTCTATATATTTATATTAACCTCATATTATGGCAAGCTTCTTCGCTTATGCTTTTAATGTAAAGGCGATTTTTTTTAAACGCCGCCTATGGGCAGTTGTTTGGGTTCCGTTTGAATGAATGGAGGAATGAAAAGAGAGTAAATTATTTTTTAATGACGCAAGATGTTTTTTTTATCAGGGCGATCATATCATTATTTGCCATTGTTAAACGGACTCGTTTTAGGCGGAAATCATAACAGTCTTCTTTTGGGCGATTCATAAAAATTACTTAGTTATAGCTAAATTTAATTTTACCGTTATCCTTAAATTAAACAAAGATACTATCATCTCGAGTTCAACTATTTCGGCATCTCAGAAAAATTCCTTGAATGCAGTAAAAGTAAAATATTAACAATCTTCTAAATTCGGTGAACTGATAAAATGTCACACGTCGTTTTTAAATGTTCGGACCTGAATAATGAATGAATATATCTAAAATAAAAAAAAAGATGCCATTATTTTTTTTTCTCAACTAAAATGCAATGCAGGAATGCATTTGATCATTTTGTGAAAGAAGGAATAACAGCCATCGGGGTATTAAGTTACACTAGAAATTCCTCAGTCAAAACGTGTCCTAAAAACAGCGCGCCTATGTACCCACGTAGACGACATCGGTCGAACTCAAGTACAAGCGGGCACACAGGTGTCGTCTTATGTATGAGCGAACTATGACATAATTTGAACGCTCAATGGCGACCCTAGTGAAACATAACACCACGAGATTCGCAACGTAATTTAAAATATAATTTTGTTATGCGATATCTCAAATGTCTGAACACCTATAATAAAAATAATGATTTTATTGGTATTGACTGACTTTCTTCAGTCACACCACATCCTATAACTCATGAGAGCACTTTGGCTGAAAACTGCTATTTTAATCACTTTCGCCTGTTTATGCACTGGTATATACTCGGTTAGGAGGTTCCTACATTCGAGAAAAAACTCTGCTTATAATTATCATTAATGCTTTATTGATTATTAATTAATGTTCGTAGGCAATAAAAAAGATATTTTATGAAAATCAATGAATTAGGCGATCGATCTATAAATAATTATCGTCGTCGCGTCGCGAGAAAAACGTGTTGGCGGATTGCATTCAAAACGTGTTTCTCGATTCATTCATTGACGGCGTTCTTAGTAAGATCGCCGCTTCTGGGTATCGGCGATTTCTCATTGACGCACGCATTTTGGATTTCTCATGGCGCAATACACATTTATAGAGAGATACGTCATTGGTTGATTTTTAAAAGTTTATCGCCGTATGCCGTCAATTATATTACATGCTACGAATTATATTTCATATAGAAAAAAACGGGTCTGACTCTGTTGGGATAAATACGTTCCCAATCCAACCTTTAGTAGAGTTAAAAAAAATGCGAGTCTTCGTCGCATCCCGTCGTTCACCGTGTTGCCGACGTTCGCATTTTGGAGAGTCCTGACTCTCAGTCGCTAACATTACGGTACTCCCCTGGATAAGGAACCGTCCATTCGCTAATACATGTTGGGTTATGGATATATCAAATGTCGTTTAAGTTTTTTCACCCTCTAAAACTGTTTTTGATGTTGTGGATTGCATTCGCAATGCGCAAACCAATCGAATGTGACTAAAATCAGAGTCATATTTACTAATTGGAAATTTCCGCGGCGTTTAGAATGATAAAAAATCATTTTATATAGTCGAGTTTTATTCAATCGTTTTGTTACATGCATCAAGTTTTTTAAATTGTCGCCCATTATAGTATTCAACTTCTTGACGTATTATAAATATGAATAAAGTATGCCAATTAGTTCTATCTGGGGGCATTTCCCTAATTGACTTCATAATTCAGTGTGTTTTTTTTTTGTTTTCCGTCTTCCAAGACTTCAAACGCTGGTCGTCGGTTGTAAATATCAATATTGTCGTGTCTAGAAAAACTTATTATTGTAGTATTAACACTGTGGTAATTAATTATTATCGAGGCTAGACGCTAACTAACAAAGTCTAAAACGTTCTATGTTAAAACAAATTGAGCCTTATTGTGTATCTGGGAGAAATGGGAAAACCTTTTTGTTTCGGGAAAAAAAGCCGTAAATTTAAGTTTGCCTAGTTGATTGCATTTTGTTTGGCATTTTTGATCAAAATCAAACTAGGTATTGAAATTTATCTATTTTCTGATTATTGGCCATGGTTAGGATAGATCAGTGTTTTTAATAAAATAAATATTTTTTATGGCGTACGTCATTAATTGGCTGATTGCTAATTCTGTGGAGCATGACCGTAGCCAATATTATGATCGAAATCTGATAACTGCAATATAATAGTAACAATGAACTATTGTGAGATATTTAAGCAAGCATCCCGATATACCTAGATATTATTATGTAAAATCACGTATCTTTAACACCCAAAATATAAGATGTGAATTGATATTACTAAATCAAATACAGTTAGTACTCGCCGCTCGCCCGTGCGCAACTGTCACGCGCATACCTTCCAGGTGTTGAAAAATGCCCGCAAAAACAGACATTTTTGAACATATTTCCTTATACATGAATATTGTTTATATTAAAAAAGGCTCACGCACGCAGGCAAGTGCACGTATTTTCGGTGGCCATCTCTGCGTGCGTAAATCCCGGTTAATTAACACAGCTCCGCAAACATAAATTAACCCGAATAGAATGAGATATAATAAAGTCTATGGAATGTTGAGTCACTCGATGTAATCGAGAAGGAAAAAAAGAGTCCCTATTTAGGTGTTATTTGTAAACGATAGTTGTGTTCGTTCGTAACTTTCCCAGCAGATCGATCTCAGCGTTGAGTCGCTCCGCTCCGCTCCGATGCGCTCATCGATTGCCCGACGCGACGGAGACGTGTTTCGTGAGCCTCTCGAAGCCCTTGCCGTGTTCAACTTCACTTAACCTGAGATTAACCGGACTTAACCTGAGATGAACAATAAAATAAATTATGAGAAAAATACCTATTAAAAATAACAGATCTTAAACTTTCACGGTCTTCATTCGATATGAACATAACTTTTAGGGATATGTTAAATACATGAACTAATCGCGACGTTTCAGAGATAATCACAAGGTAATCAAGAACAAAAAAAAAGGGGGCCAACACAATAATTACATTACATTATTTCACGTGCAATGGATTAGATTTGTGCATCACTTTAATAGCACAATGAAATAGGTTTATTGTTTATATTATGCCGTGATTTTAAATTATAAGTCATGCAGATATTATATATGTTTTATTTTGCTGTAGCTAAAAAATAAGCACACCGTAAAATACGGTTAAGTGAAAACAAGGTTAAATTAATAATGTAACGCGGCTAATTTCCTTACTATGTGCTCGAAGGGATGATTTGAAGACGTTTCGGGAATGCTGATTGTTTCAAGGAAAATCGCCTCCAATCTTTCATGGCGCAGGACGTGTTCGCCGCAGTGGTTTCACGAGCCAAGCCCAAGCGGTAATGCAATTAGGGCGTGCGTTACGAACAAATCCCGCCGTTTTTAATTAAACCCAAAAGAAATCCACAACAAATAAATAATTCATTTTGGTTATGTTTCGAAAATTATGTAGGAAGACCTTTATTTAAAGGTTTTTATTTATCTAATGCTAAATATCGTAATTTAATCAGATAAGTAATATTCTAATTGAATAGTTCTAATCGAATCGAATTTTGTATGTAAATAAAAATAACAATTTTTGGGTTTAGTATGGTTATAATAATCATGATTGGTATCATCCAGTTACCATCTGTCATTCGAAGACATCTAGGAATTTAACTGCAAACTAAAATGTCTGAAGCAACCGTAACAATTTCATGCATTGAAGTGAGCTAAGTTTAAAATGAACTATTTTTTATGTTATTATCGAGGCTCTTGCCGAATATAATTATTTTTCATTTTATATCTAACTAAAATCTACGGTTATACAATATTTTAATAATAATTCAGTAATTTCCTAACATATTCCCTCATGAATTGGCAGATGCCTACTGCCTCGTAGCTGCGGAACGTTTACTTTGGTTGCGATATTCTTTTCAAAACAATGGACGATAATCCTTTTACGCAGTCACGGTCTATATTTCTATTTTGCCTAGATGTCTTATTACTCAATTATTTAGGTTCTTATAAAATACTGAAATTTCTCACATCTCCGTCATTATATAAAATCGATAATGTATTGCTGACGTTTAATCACTACTGGCACAAAACTTACTTTTTGTTGTCAACGGACAGCAGTATATTAAATAAACCTTAAAGCGAGGCATATTTACCAAATTAAAATAAAAGTTCCCGTACGTTAGGCCGCCAACTAACACTGTTTTATTCTCTACATTTTCGTGCAGTAATTTATGAAGCGTTCGGAATAAAATGCAATATTGTAACATTAAGCCGTATTTATTACGCTCGTTTTATTTAATGCGAATATATAGAAATGTGATACAGTAAAAGGAATAAAGTTAGATTTAAATTTAAAATCACAGGCGGTAACTCAATTTATAGTGGTGCCACGATGTGGCACAGAGTACCGAGATCTGCTTCCCCAGCGAGGGTATTAGGTGGCGATCGAAGAATATTCATCTTTTGGCTGCTGCGTTTTTGCAATAATCCGAAAATATTGAAGAGGGTCATACATAGATTAAATGTGTCCTGCTGTGAAAGGGGGAAAGTTGGGGGAGGAGTTACATAGCGAAAAACCAACATTCTAAACATATGGTAGTATTTTTAAGTCTAAAACTATTTTAATTGATTTTTTTTGGCAAGTTTTTAAACTAAATGATTTAAATACGCTACAACAGGTGAGAGGATGGATAATCACACGAATGCGACAAACTGTGACAAGGACAGGGGTCGCCAAAAAAACAATGACATTTTTGTGACGTAATTAGATTATGTTCGGACGCAGTCCTACCTGTATTTAAAAAAAAACCCATGTAGTAATTCTTTTGTAGTGATTGCGCAACATCATTTGTTATCGATCCGCCTGGGCGAGAAGTCAATCAGCACGCCCGCATCGCGCTCATCCGACGGACGGACGGACGCGCCAATGTGGGCTTTTAAAAACATCGGCGCATTTTGAAACGGCTCAAAGCTGCGATAATATTTTAATCCACATGCTGGCCACAAAATCTGTGTCCAACTTTGGCTGCCGTTGGTTTGCCTAAATGCCAGTAATTTATCATTCGGCAGATACATGATACGAACAAAAGCAATTAATTATTGACAATATAAAAACGAGACATATACACCGTATGTGTAAGATTGCAAACGTGGCTTGTATAGATCCGGTTTATTCACCATTTTTCTCCATCTATAACAGCGCCACCTATGTTTAATCATCATATATTAAACCATTACATCGTAAAATAAAAATATCACCGAATATATGTTTTTTTTATTAAGGTATTTATTTGTCAAAAATGCTTACAGATATATAGAAATCACTTCAATATTTTTATAAGTGTTCTTGTCCTATTCTACGGCCCTCTGTCCAATATTGTCCATTGCCAAGCCAAGCCAAGCCAAGAACCAATCTTGGTCGACAAATAGCCAACACTCGGCGTGACCCACTTGCTAATAGTTTTCATTTCCTTTCGGCTGTTTTATTATTGAAATTCTCACGGAATTATTTTGCATTAAACTTGATTTACGACACATTTCGATCCAAGAGAAAGTGACTATATTTTGGGTGAAAACTTTAGATTATATAATTTTTAAAAAATGTAAAAGGCTGCAACTTTATGAATCGTACTTAACTAGCATCCGAATAAGTATGCAGAGTTCTTAAAGTATATCCGTTTTATCCATATTTTAACAATAGATTTTAATATATGTAACTTAGTAATGCTAATATTACCCTTCCTAATGAAACACATTTTTCCTATTTTCGTTCCTATTTTTGGATGATTATTAAAATTTAAAGAAGAGAAATTATATATTATTATACGACTTATCGGTATGCAGGATTCCGTTGTTCGATTGTGGTCGTACATGATTAATATTATTATTTTAACAATTAATTTAAAATGTATCTGTGATCGTACAAGCACAATAATCCACCTGTGTTTATAAGCATAACAAAGAAAACAACTCCATAAAAATACTGCAACTATTATTAATGTCAAGATTTGTAATATTCAGCACCAACTCGCATTCTTGCATTTATGCAAGAATGTGAGTTATAAATAGTTATAAATATAATGAGCTATAAATAGCTTTGTCTAAATTTCTGTCAGATTATTGACATTTGCGTTTATAGCGTCGAAGAAAACATCTGTTTGTAATGAAGTCATTGCAGTATTAGTAAGCTTATACGCCGTTCCACCAAAGCGGAACCGCTCGCTGATTACACATATTTGACTGGTGTGACTGTCCTAATAATTGCCTTGAACTCAGTCTAGCTTAAATTAGTTATTGTACTCGTATGTTACTAATATTATTAGCGACGTCTATAATACTGATTTTAACAACAACCTTGAAAAAACTCGCAAATATTTCAACATTTAAGAAAATCATGTACCTATCCCATATTTATTCTACAAAACCTCGGGAGATATACTGTGCTGTGTAAAGGTTTGAAATACGTTAAATTTTTAATCGTTTCAAATCAATTACGATAAATTTAGGTATAGTATTTATGATATCCTAAACTTTTACACTAATTGTTGAATTCTATACCTACTTATTGGTTGTAGTTTACTTATTGGATTACAGGTATACTCTAGTGGCTGGAACTAACCCAACCGTGTCCATTCGTATTGTTATAGTAGTTAATTCTACGTCGGTCAGCTTTTATACACGTGATTGACTTCCTAATTACATAGTATATACAAATTGTAATTCGTCTTAGGACACTGATATTGTTATTATTCAATTAATTACCTATGCTAATCTAATTATCTTCTGCTATTCAAGTCTTGTCCATTTAATTCCGATTTCTAAGAGGATTACTTACTGTGAGGTTTGATACATAAATTTCAGTGTTCATAATATTTTGAATGTATGAAATTGGCTACTTTCAACAAGCTTTGCCTCAAGAGATAAAATCTAGTTATAAATGATAATAAACACGCGTTGCTATACATACTATAAAATAATTGTGATTATAAAACGAAACATAGTTTTCAGTATGTTTAGAGTTATAAATAAAAATATCTAACGTATTAACCACAGCTCGATAGTTACATAAGTATTTACTAGAATCAAAATTGTTTATAAATAAGTCACCCTTGGTATTCAGTTACAGCTAGATAATAGATGAATTTGTTTTTAGTTTCTTTTAATCACTTTTAAAACTTTATATTATATTTGTTTTGTCGCAAGTAAGTTCTATATGTTTTGTATTTGTATATAATAAAATATTACTATTGTGATTAAACTCTTTTAATAGGTGTAGATTAGTTATGAATGAAATATGTTCCACATACGGGCTGCTAGTGTTGCATTTATGTTGTTATATCGAAAACTCCATTTTATTTCTACACCGAAAGTCGTTGTTTACTAATTACTCTTTCTATTATTTCTTTGCATATAGCAAGCACTATTGTTCTGTTTACTGTACGACATGTTAGTGAACTTGGTGACCTCATTGTTACCAAAGAATATTTAGGTGTGCAACGGCGGTGGTCTAAGCAAAGGTTTGCTCAGAGTCGAGGGCGGAAGAGATCGGCCAACAAAAGGACCGTTGCTCCTGCTTCAATGTCGTGCTATTATTAGCCACGCGGGGGACGCATTATCTACGCGCTGTCACTCCGCCGAGTTCGGACCGGGACATAAGGCCAGAATGCCTCTTTACTTAGGTACCTATAATTAGAATATTATTTTGAAGGCGGTTTCAAATTATGTTTTTAATAGTAATTCCACCAAATAAATCAGACATGGTTACCTTTATATAGGTTATCAATGATTCAATTAATCTGAGTAAATGGGCTAAGTAACTATTATAGTACTGTTTGTTTTTGGTTTTTCTGGGGTTTTGTTATATTAACGAACAAAAATGAGTAGTTTGTAGTTAATTTATATGCTCTTACCAATGATACTTTAATATGCACTATCTGATAAATACAATAAAAATAATATAAAATAATAATAAATCGAAGTTAAAATTAATTTCATAATATCAGTTAGCTAGCCGGCAATTACAAGCCTCTCCTTCTGTCCTTAGTAGACTAAAAAAATAACTAATAATGTCCATTTGATCAATAAATTAAATCAAAATTAACAAATATCATTGAACATATTTTATTATATTACATTTATATTTTTTCTTTCCTGAACAAAACTTTTTGTATAAAAGGTGTACATTTTACAGTATCCACTATATTTACTCATTGCACAAATTAAATTGCACAGATTTTTTTTTCTACTATTCGTTATCATAATTATTGGAATCTATATTTACATATACGCGTAAGTAAATACATTTTAATTGATTCTAGTTTATTATGCTCTTGATTTTTAATTTAAATTCCAGTATAGGAGGGTATGTCTATTTTTTTTGTAAGTTTGAAGACTTTTTTTTATTTCTAAATAATCATCCAGTTTATTGTATTTTTTGGAGCATGTAGTGTGACCTAAAAAAATGCAGAATTCACGTCAATAATAATATATTTTTATTTATGACTCAGCTGTAAGGATGATCTAAAAAATAATTTACATAAATAAACAGTACTGACTCGATCGAGACTATTGAAAAGGGTTTAAATTATCTGGTGTGAACCAGTCGCCTTTCAAGAGTCTTCCGAACGGGTTCCGTTTGGAGGGCCGCCGCGGCCGGTGGCGACTGGCGCCGTCTCGTCACGCTATTCTTTACGTCACGTCACGTCACGTGTCCGCGTGACATTTGACACACGCACTAATGGAGGTCCTCGCACTTGTCGTTTTCAGATAACATCATTAATGCCCGAAACAGTTTACATTTTTTTTTCGCTTGATTGGAATTAAATTAATTGTAATCGTGATGGATAGAATAACATAGTAAATAAAATTAAATTAATTAGGGAAAAAAACTAATAAAGGTCGTGAGCTTCAAATGTAAAATCGAAAATATTTGGATAATTCTCACGAAGACTTGCGTTTGATACTGTGAAAGTGTAAAATTCTTAATTTTTTTCGTGGCCGACACGCGAAATCACTTCGAGTCGTGTTAGCTGTGCGCACGCAGCCAACTTCTGCAATCCTATAATTTCAATGTGAAATATATTACGTGCTACCGCTGTTTGTATCTTCTTCATTCAGCAACATCTAAAAAAAATCTCATTGTTTTTCACAAGACGCTCCGAACTTAATTATTTCGAATCAACAATCAAGTATCTTAATCGTGTATGTATAAGTTATTTTTATTTTAATAATACACCACCAAAGAAATATTTATTATATTTACATTATGCTTATTTATTATCGTGCGAATGTTCATCGCTATGTTTTGAAGGGGTTATAAATTTAAAAATGTCGAAAGGTAAACATGGTTATTTTGAGTTATTTTATAAGACTTAGGCATAAAATTTTATTAAAAAATAATAATTCTTCAAATAAAGCATTTATTCCATGATATCAAAACAATCATAATACAACTCTTAAAATCTGCAATCAGAGAATTAAACTATTATGCTATTCATGCTCACAACGCTAAGAGCTAAAAAACACTCAAAAACAAGAAATATATAAAAAGGCTATAAAAAATATACTTTTGTCTAAATTATAATATCATTTTAATTAAATATATTGTATAAATTATTATTTAAACACCCTATTTATGACGAAAGTATATGTTAAATATAAATATTTATGATATATAATGAATATATGTTTATAATTATACATAAATAAACATATTTATAAATATATTTTTTAATTTAATAAATGTAAATTTATTAGTATTATTGTTATCTTATTTATTTATTTATTATTTCATTAGTTCACAACATGATGTTCACATTTCTTTATTGGTCAGTGCAACTTCAATATAGTATATATATATATGCAAATTTCTTATACATAGGCATTATTAAAATTGAGAAAAGATTACTTTAGATTGCTGTCAGTGCCTACAATTTAAGTGTAGTTAAATTCTTAGTGGCTAAAAGTGAAAAGTCAAAGGCAATGTGGAATTCTAATGAAATTTGTATTGATGTTTCAATTGTACCGATATATTTTTAGTAAGTAGTGTTGTGATATGGAATGTTCCTTCGATTTTGAATTGTCATAATTCTAGTTAGCTAGTAAGATACCTACGAAAAGCCACCAGCCGTCGTACATGGTGCATTACCCAAATAGATAAATAAAAAAATATACATAAATAAAGAGCACATTTTTACCATCGAACTAGCGCCAAGTTCCAGTACCAATGTTTCAACTAAAAAAAAATCAAGCGAAGTAGGGCGTAAGAAACTTGACTATGTTCCCAAAGCAAACGCAGATGAGCTCGTAGTGAGGGTCAGCAAACAGCAAAGCGGCCGATAGGCGATACATTGTGTAACCTTTTTTTCTTAAAATTTATAAAATCGACTGTGTTAATTGTCTCATAAGCTTATTATTATTAGTTAATTATCAGTAAATATTCATGTCCGGTGTTTCTTATTATGTTATGAAGTCCTTATCGGTTGAAAGTTGAATTTGCTTCCTAATAAAATAGCATTAGATTATATTCCAAAACTGCAATTTTAAAACGTCGATTTAAAAAACATCTTTTCTTGCTTGGGCATATTAAATGGCTTAAGCAAAGTAAATTATATTTTGATCTATTTAATTTTTGTTTTAAATTTTCTTTTAAGACGTTTAACTCATTTCGCCACGCGGCAACATATTTATAACACGATTTATTTTTTATATTTTTTACTACCGACTAAATGATATGCTTAGAAATGTTATTATTTATTATTGATTACTTTTAGAGAATAATAAATAACATAGAGGCACAATGAAAAACGTTTCTATCAATAGACACTTTTTTATGATTTAGAAATTGTGGGTTTTATGGAACTCTTTCATTTTATAAAATAAATCAAATCGTACGGCGCACGAATAGTGTGCTACGAAATGTAATGACGGAAATCTAACAGTAATTACATACTGGGATCGATAGAATTTTGTACATCTTCCGAACTTAATGTCCTTCATTATATTTTAGGTTCCGTCCCATTTCCTTTTCCAGCTCATCAGGCGCCATATCCGTTAGACATTCATTGCCCTTAGAAAGATCAACTGATGCGGTGCAAGCGCTTGGCGGCATCAGTAATGAAGAATCTGACATGGTGTATGTAGAACAGCAACCCTGGATGTCGGTAAAATGAGACGGACATATATTTTTTATGCGATTAAAAGCATTATTCAAGAAAAAAACCATACCAATCACGTCCAAACTAAACCCAGCCAGCAGTTAAAATATTGTAATTTTAATTGACCTTTATACTTAAAGGTCCCTTTAGGAGGTACTCCTCTGTTTTAAGAACGGTTGTCTAACGGGTATAGACCGTTGCATGAGCCTATTCAATAGATAGTCATAGTACCTAGTATTAAGAACGGTCTCTCAGAGAAAAATATCTTTTAAAAACTTTACTAACAACGTGATAAATAATAATTACAAATTGCTACCGTGCTAACATCCTGTCAAAGACTACTTACACACCACTATATGTAAGATTGTGAGTTAACACAATCAAACAAAATATGTCCTTATGGATTGAGTTTTTGAATTCTCCGAGGCCGGAAGTGCAAAGACCTTCCCGGTCCTTCTGTGCGAACGGGCGTAGAATTTTAAATGGATGTCCCTATACGCGTCCCTTTCATCCTCGTGGCCGACGTATGTAGGCGCTCTCTCGCCCAATGCACACGGCGGCGCCCACATGACAAGAAAGAGTAATATCGACGGCTCTCTATAAAATTTATGAAGATCGATGTTTGTATATATTTGACACGCGTACGTGCTTTTGTAACCATGTCGAACCATGTTGTATATTTTTGATAATATTGAAACTAAAATATGTGTATAGCGATTAGGATTTCGCAAACGTGACATTATTAGATTAATATTTTTCAGAGTAGGTAATTTTAAACTTAGTTTGGGAAAGGTTTCTGCGTGTCGTTTTATATTGATTGAATAGTTGGCTGTACACGCGAAGTTTTCACGCGAGATTGCATTATAAAGTATTTCTTAATGTATTTGGTACTGCACATTATTTTATTATAAGTAATATATCATACTAAACAGGCTAGTTGTAAAATTACTAGGCTAGTTTAAATTTTTCTACTTTTGGTTAAACTAAACAAAGCCATTTAGCGAAGGTTTAATAATTAGTTATAGTTTCGTTTAACCTCCAATCTTTTTATTAAATCGTTATTTTATTCTATAAACGCTGTAAATGTTCCATAAACAAGCAATTTGGGAAAAAGAGCAAATACTTTTAATCCATTTTAAATGTCTATTAGTTAATTTTATCTATTTATTAGTTTTTGTATTGTATCACTCTGTAAGGATACTAGAGCTGTTTTTCAACCCGATAAACCCGAGTTGGCCTGGGATATAATAAAATATATTATTTTTAATGAAATAAAGTTCGTTATGCGGCACTGAAAGCCACTCACGGTCAGGATGTGTAAACATCAGCGTTCCTCTGTGAATGCATTGCATTACAATTTTATTCAGATGTTACGCAAAACTGTGTCTCCTTACACTGGCTGGTTCGTCTCGTATTCTGCTCATAAAGAGCAAACACGAAATGTCAGCCGGACGCTAATTCGATTTGACTCATTTTATACGATGTGATGTTATCAACTAACTCTGACGTCAGAGCGTTCTGACAAATAATATCAATGAATTTCACTAAAAAAAAAGTAATAATATGCTCATAACATTTGATTTGCGTGTTGCACACATTCTGAACAAAATCACGCTTAAGGTAACCCTAGACCTCCATAAAAAAACGTGCGGCCGAAGAGAACAATACGCCTTAATATTAGGAGCAAGTGTGCTAAGATGCATCTACCTGACGCGCAGAGACAGCATCACAATGTATCTCGCCATGTGTCGGGTCATCCCTCGGCCTTAAGGACTTCCTTTCGGAACACGCCCAGAGGAGGAAACTGACAATAAAGTTTGATTTAATAGACTCCGCGTCATCTGCCGAGAGCCCATCCCTGCGAGATGAATAAATGAGCTGCTGCTACTATTGGCTGCTGGCGGTCCGACCAACACTGAATCGGTTGTTTATTAGGGAGCATTTAGCTTTTGAGAACGATGTTTTCATTTTGTTAACTACCGCGTTTATAGAGCTACAGAAGCTGCGACACACTTGTGAACTGACTGACAACTCAAGTTTTTATTATTACCTATTCTTGTTTACTTGACTGTACACAGCTTTAGTACGTTATTTATTTTGGAAACAGAGTTTAGCCCATTCTATCCCGGGATAATAAGCATGTAAAATTTATAGAGCAGTTCAAATTCTTTTATAAACGATACGAGTATTATTGCTCACCGTCAAACACTCATCACTTACTTACTTTGGTGAATAAATCATCTACATAATTCTAAAATACTAAGAAAATAATAGTATTATAACATATTATATCTTCAGAAGATATTATCTATTAGTCTGACAGATGATTACACCACATTACTACTTATTGTTATTAATATTAATTGTTATCTAAATTCGCTTTTAATCTTTGTTTCATTCTTTTCAGGTAAGTTTCACGATATGGATCTAAGAGTGCGAGGTGCCTGCTTTTACGGTAAAATACCTTTCTTTTTGTTTGTATGGAAAAGGAAAATTGTCATATAAGTGTAATCGTCTCCAAAGTTTTGCCTTTTTTTTAATCTCTTCAAATGACCATTTAAACCGCATGCTCTGTATATGCGGTGGTATTAGGTAGTATATTTCATCTTAGCAGTTTCGTGTATCGTAATTGAAGTTGTTTGATTATGTTATAATTACGTAATTATACGGCAAATCGCAATTACGACCTTTGTGGGCAATAATGACTCGGAGAAATTGACATTACAATGGTGCAAGAGATCATTTTGGGAACATTTTTAGCTGTTTTACGAAAGTTTAGTAGACAAAAGAATTAATATAACTTCCCCATAGCAATTATTTTATTTTTCTTATTTTGAATCGCCACAAAATATAGAGAAACGATGTTGTAACTAAATATCTACTACTACTGTACTGTTACGGCTTAGTGATAATAGACATACCCTTATACATACTTGTTTCGTCCTTAAAAACAACATCGTAAGGAAGGCCCTTAATAGGCACCATAGGTCTTTTTGGTTACTTCTTTTGCTATTATTAATGTGCTTCTTAAAGTTCTTAATGTTAGACAAATTACATTATTATTATTTCTTAACTTTATTAGTATCAAGATTAATTCGCTTCATCATTAGCAACATCTGCCCCAACATGCTGAACTTTAGCAGCAGGGACACGAGCGCTGCTCCACAGTGAGAACTTTTTGAAGACATTTTTTTCTGCAAATAACGTAAATATTTATTAGTAAATAAAGAATGTAATTATAGATTATTTAATAAAAGTGCATTTCTTCGCGCCGCAGAAGTAACTAGCAAGGATTGCTGCCTTGTGGTTGCATTAATATGTACATATATATATGTATCTATATACCAGTGTGCACATGGCAGTGACACATTTAGCACTCATTCTGATTATATATATATGACCAAATTAACTTGCAATGAAAACGGCATTTTTGCAGTCTTAGCTACTTATTCAATACATTGCGCTGTCATATAATAAAAAGTATAAGTAAATAATTAACTTTTTAAATGTTGAACCAATACCATTAAAGTACTAATACACATCATATAATAATCTTATAAATGTTGACGTAAAAGATGTCACGGGAAAAAAGTATATTTAATTCAACAGAAATAGGTATTAAATTATCAACTCTTAGAATTTTTCAACATGTCAACATGCGAACAGCGTAGCGGCTAATGTCAAGGCCACGACTAGGTAAAAGGCTTCATAGCCAATACCTCGGCTTGCGACCAGCAATGCATCATTTTCTAACCAATCGATTAACAATGAGTGTGTTTATACGGCCCGGAAACGTTTTTTTTTGAGAATGGAATATAAAAAGTAAAATATCCTTGAACCTCGATAATATTTTTATAGAACTACACATGTTTCGAAGTACAAATATTTAGAAATTCGAAGCCGTTCATATTTTATACTCGTAAGCCTAACGAAAAAAAAAAAATATTTGCAAGTTTATGTTACGACTTACGAGTAGGTTGAATTCTTTACTTATGAGTTATATTTTATTTTTTTTTAGGAAAATTAACACACTATGAATCTTGGGCCAATTAGCTGGAAAAAATATCTAGCTAATTGGCCCTGCAATTTCAAACCTGATTTATGTTGATTCATCATGGTTTCCGAGAAAAGAAATGTAAACTTTATGCGATAATATTCAATCGCTTTTGTCATAAGTTCGTCCACTTGCCCGTCGGGTCATTAATCGGCCTTGGCCGAGCGAACGAAAGAGCAAAGGGAATTTACTCCAGTTAATGGATTTGGGCATGAATTATTTTTTTATATAATTTTTGATGTAATAGGGAACATAAACACATCTTCGAAAATGGTCTTGGGATCACCCATTTATTGTGTTTGTATATTTTTTTTTTAATTGCCGTCGAATCTAATATTAAGTTATCGTGGAAACTTGCGGGGTAGCATCTGTTCGGAAACGTTCCTCCGATCGACTTGGAAGCGGAAATCACGCCCGCAGTTCTCATCCAACGGCTAATCTAGTAGACCAGGTACCTACTTCCATAAGATGCGGATGGTGCAATCGAAGGGAGACGTGCGTAACAAAAAGACGCCGTTTACGCGATGGTTGTGGAATTGCTTGCTTACTATGTACTTATCTTTATAATAAAATACCGCTTAGCAAAACGTATAGCAAAATGGCCGGCATGGAAAATGGTTCTAGTGGGAAAAAAGAGAATCGAATACCTAGTTTTCGAATATTTTCTGTACAATAACTTTCAGAAGTCATACCTAATATGCATAGTTGATAATATTATATTGATTTTTATCTACGCATCATTTGTTGGATAGCAATGTTTCTCATTAAAATTTGTTCCCATGAATTCTCCTTTATCTCTCCATTGCCCTGATCGATGGACAATATCCGTTACAAAGTGGCGAATCGATGTTTTCTCTGTTTCAAACTTGTTTCAAGATGTGGTTTCGACTCAACTACATTAATAACATTTAATGAAGCACAAAATATATATATATTTCAAGTAAATGTTATCATGTGTACATTTCATGTACTTTATCGTCATTTCCAATATTTATTTTTATTCAAGTTTATTTTATTTAATCTTAAACCGTTCAGACAATGCGATACATTACCGCGCTAGTTCAGGGGGGGGGGGAGAGGGCTAATATTGTCTTATGGCTCCCTCTTTCGCTGCCTCTCTGCCGAGCAGTGTTGCTCTAAGGCTAATCTCGAATAACAGACACCTGGACCTGAAAACTACGACCTGGAGTCATTCTTACGCTAAACTGAGTTTTCTGTGAAACTATGTCGGAATGGCGGAACACAGCAGTCGAATTTATTAAGATAATTATTATTATAATTGAGGTATTTGACGGCTAGTAGCAAATCGTGCTGACAGCGCTTAGTACGTACTCCGCACGCATTATTTTGTAATTTCGTCGCGAGGTTCTACGAGTTTTCCGCGTAATTAGCAAATTAATAAGTAGAATAACGAAACAAACGCGATTAGGGTATTGTTTGTCCGCACTTTTTAATTTATTTATTTTATATATTATTAGGTCTTGACGATAACAATGATAAATGATTGAAACATAAATTGACCCAAAACTATTAAAAAAAAACAAACAAATAAATCCCAATTTATGCTGCAGTAACTTTACACATTCTAAACACCGGAGTGACCTCGGACCTAAGAAATAACCCACTATCGCCTTTATGGCCATCCGAAACGCACATGGAATGGGTTAAAAGTGCCGTAACCACAAATGGACATAGGAAATTAAGACGTCAGGTTCTTGTTAAATAATTTACTACAACTAAACAACGTCTAAACTAAGCGGTTTATATTATATGATAGCTACAGCCTACAGGTGTCATAGCCATTCTCGTTAATTTTGTAGACATGATTTTTCGAGCAGTTTATCGCTTAGTTATATTGCATGAGTGGTATGTTTTCATTCGCGTGAAGAAGAGAGAGAAAGCAACGGCATCTATAATACCTTACCGTAGCGCACATGACTACTAATCATTCGATGACAAAATAGCTTTTATTTTATAATTGGACAATCATTCGCTCGCTGCGTGTAGATTAAACGACCTTCAAGCGCAACAACTGATTACTTACTTATAAAGAAATTCAAAAGATAAATTATCGTATTTTAAAAAATATTTGAAAACGTTATCTGTGTAAACTTTCTAATTTTGATTTTTATATACATTTTATTGGTTATGGAAATAATTATTTTCAATGAAAATATTCTTATAACGGGAAATAGTCAAAATAAACAAATAGAAATCAATAAGAAAAGTGAATGGTTATTAGGGGGGCGAGCGAGGGGAAGTAGGGTGTATGTCAAAAGTATAAAAAAGAAAAACAAAAAAAATGTTACATAATATTGTTTTTATAATCTGAAAAAAAAACGTATTATTTATGTTACTCGCAGCATTTAAAGGTCATGCGAGCTATTGGTAGTTTATCTAGTTTATCCTGTGTATAACCTAGCCCTTCGGGTAGACCTGGTCGCGAAGAATGTACTTCAATAAAATATGACGAATTTCCCGTTGTCCCACAGAACCTAAGGAACTCTCAAAGTCGCACATAGTCTCATAGTATGCATGTCACCTAGGTGCATGCTAGGTAGGTCCAATCCAATAAGCTTCTTGCTTTTACTTTCAGAGATTTGAGTTCGGCATTTGGATTTGTACAATTAATATGTTTCAGAGGTATCTGGTTTCTTTTAAAAACTAAAAAATACACTACACACACTAAGAAAATGATAGCAATTCGATTAAGATTGGCGGAAAAAATCTTTTATCTGTTTCCTTCTATCATTAGGCTGCAGAGAGTAAGCAGTTCTTTCATGCAAGGTTGCCATCTATTGAATTATGGGTCAGGGTTGCCAAAACTAAAATGCGGTAAAAAGGTAAACAAATGGTTGCAATAATCGATTGTAATTATTTTCCACCGATGTTGAAGATTAAAGATGCATAGACGTTTTTGTTACATTAAGTTATTATGGTTTCATATTATCTGATTATTAGTAGCGCCAGAAAATATATAACCTGATAGTAAATGCTATATTAAATAAAAAATACTGAACTTTAAAATTCTATTTTTTAATAAAACAATATACTATTAAAGTGAACAATATACTATTCACTTATACATAGACGTTATTTTTTAAACTGCTAGACAGATTTTAATGAAACTATCAGCATTTAGCCTTGGTTCACAAAATCGTAATAAACTATCACCACGCTTTACTTTTCATACTATAAACTATTATAAAGGAATAAAAATGTTACGTTTACTTAAAAATATTGTTAGTATAATGACAATATTACCTTAGTTATAAACAAGGGTTATCAAAAAAACAATAAATAACAATATATTTGAAAATATTACAATTATTTCGCAATGAATAACCACACATAATTGGATAAATAAATATGATTCAAATTGAAATTCATTGTTTTTATTAAATAAGATATTGCCATCATGTTCAGTTTTTCATAAACTAAATATTATAATAAAATACTAATATCCAAATATAGAAAATCTAGTACCTATTAGGTACCAGTCATGTTGGCCAACTCGGTAAGTCAACTAGGTAAGAGTTACATTTTCTAAGAAAGGTTATTTATAAAGTGTTGCTGTGTGAGTATAAAAGACCTACGCAAAACCAAGTAAAAATAATAAAATAAAAAAAATATATATATTTTTAAGCAAAAATATACCCACTGATACACACACACACTAATGATACACAAAATGAATGCAACTTAAGTGTCTAACCGTTAAACACTTACTATAATAAATAATATTTTTTTTTAAATATATAAATAAATATTCAACATAAAGTAATGTTATATACAAAGACAGTGGATATACACATATTATATATTATGAAGTACCCAAGTAAGATTATAACATTATGTTGTGTTTTTATTTTGTGGCAGTCCTGGGTGAACAGTGCCTGTGACAGAGATGGCCGTGGCGCGTCGTCGACCAGCGCGCAGGCGCGCACTATACTTAGTTCCTGGCTGTATGACTGTTGTCTTTTTTTCACACGCGACAGACCATTAGCCCACTTTCGTTTTAGCTCACGGTAGCCGTCTGTCACTAGACTTAGTTATACTTGCTCAAATCTCAAGGTATGCGGATGAGCATTTACTAATTATTACAAGGTTAAGCTGACGAGTAAATCATTTACCATATGTGCCTATTTTCCGTTTTAAAACATATGTTTAAATATAAAAAGGCTAATATAATTCGTGGGAAACATTAACACCAAAAAAGTAATGAACTTTTGGCTGATAAATAAAAAAAAAGTAAAAACTTAATTGAATGTGGCTCCATATTATTTATGTTTGTTCCAATACTATAATATATAGAGAAAAACCCAAATTTTGTCAAAAAATTAAAAATAATTTTGAAATAAGGATATCAGTTTAAAAATAACCGTATCTACCACAAAATACAAGCAGCCAACATGAAACATAAACATGCAATATTTTAGATTCAAAAAATCATAAAAATCTTGACTTTGTCTTGAAGTTTTTTTTTATTTACCTGCTATGACCCCTAGGGCACAGATACATTATGCTCTACGTCCATGAGTAATATATAGTTCGATATATCAATGCATGCGTATCGAAGCGGAAAAGTTTTTCCTGCCTTTATATTTTCATTGTTTTCTTCGTGCTTTTCTTTGTAAGTCTAACCTAACAAAAATAAAAAAGAAACAAAATGCGGTCAGAGAAAGTACATAACCTACATTTCACAATAAGTGTGTAACTGTTATTATGTACGAAATCGATTATGGGCGAGATGACAAGCAAATTACGAAATAATTCGACGTTTCGACTCCACTATGACAAATCTCATACGTCACGCATTTCCGCTGTCTCTACCTATCAACCTAACGTTGGATCTTTTTTTCTTAAATCAAAATCAAGTGTGATTTATCAAGCTTCATGTCATACAAATAGATCACACAAAATTGTTTCATTGAAAGTCTTAATTCCATCAAGATGAGTTGATCTCCGCACCTTTGAAATGTAGATCTTTCGAAAAAGGTTGAAATAACTTTGGACCAGATTTATCTTTAACAGAGATCTGCGAGGACAGAATTACGCGCGAGAGAATTAAATGTCAGTATCTGATGTTACTGGACGGACGATCTTTGAGTGTAAAACAGCATGACCTTATTGTTTGAATTTGCTTTGTGATTTAAGCATTCTTTGTTTCAACACTTTTATTAATTTTATTTTAGTTTGCTGATGTTACGCGCGCGTTCGCACGCACGAATGTCGTGCATGCATATATTTGCTTCTATATTTTAAACACTACTTAATCTCCTAGAAAGTGTAATGCGAGCCCTTATGTATCCAACGCTGCGTTGGATGCCATGTCTAAAACAGAATATTGATTGTCCTAGGGCGCCACCATCGTTTTTAAAAAGTTACACATTAATATGGGCTTAAATATTTTTTAAATTATACTACATACATATATTATATCAAATTCATAAAATCACCGTAATATTTGTATATTTTTTAAATAATTGTAGGTTTTTTTTAAAAAAAAAGAATTACTGGGACCTAAGAATTTTGGGCTCCACTCAACTAGATCAAATGAGCACGTGCGGATTCGAACCCGTAGCCTTTAGGCCTATAGTTCAACGCCTTAACCACTAGATTACCAGGATCTCATCTATGTATGTATATTAATATATTTGATGACAGAACTTCAAATAACGGCAAATCGCCTTACAAAAAGAATGACGTAATTTTGAACAATATTGAAAAGTGTTAGTCATTCAATTTTTGTTTTATTTACTTGAAATTATGTTAATTATTTTATTCATGCGATTTTCCGATATTGATATAGGTACTACTATCAAACAATTAAATATTTATCTGTTTCTTTCTCTCTATATACGAGTATATAATATATCTACTTTCGTATATATCATATTTTAGATATTTTTTAAAGCACACACTTTTAAAATATTATCATTGTATTTACAAATATTCAATATACTTTTTAATATTTTATAGGAATGGAATTCCAACTTTTAAAATAAATTATAAAGACTTCAATTAAAATATATGTTAAATAATCGCTACACTTGAGATTTAGCTTGCTGGTTTACCTTATACCTATACTAACGTTTCAATAATTATTGAAACGTTAGTATAGGTATAAGGTAGAAAAACAATAAGATAGAAAAACAGTTGTCCGTCGAACAACATTTTTGTTAAATATGAGTATGTATGAAAGCATTAAATCCATAGATAAACTCGTAGAAAAGGGTTCTTTACAAAGATAGAACTGCTTGTCTGCATAAGGTTTCATTGGTAAATATATAATAATATGAAGCTGTGCGCTTTTGTGCAATCGGACTTTTTCTCGTATACGCATTTACTCTTTTGTACTCCAGAAGTATAGCATATAGTTACATGGGTTTTGAATATTAAATCTATCATGAAAGACACTTTTTATTACCTACAAAGTTAAGAAGTAGGTAACTAAGTAGTTTTATGCTTTTTTTTCAATATCTTCATTTTAACTATTAATAAAAGTATAACTGTTATATTAAAAGTATATCTACAATTTTGTTGTGAATCGTCAGCTGAAGCTATACGTTCAATTTCTTTCGCACGTGTAATAAAACTCGCAAGCGAATATCTGCACTCTGCACTAGCTACATTTTTTTTAATGTTAATAGTTTGATACAATATAATACCATGAAATATAATGTAATGAAAAGCTCCATACCTTATATAGTTAGTTACAATAAAATACAGTGCTAAAGAACAATGTATTACGACAGTATTAAATTTTACACGAGCTAGAATATTATTATTCATGTTAATTAAACAAAATAATTAATTAATCAAAATAGAACAAACTTGTCAATAAAAATAAAATGAAGTAATTAAGGAGGGAAACGGAAAAAAAAATTTGGGGTGCTAACTGTTCATTTTTTCGATTGTTCGAAAAATAGGTCAAAAGTTATTGATCCTTTATTTTGTATATATCTTTTTCTTAAGGCCGATCAAACGATGAAATATTTTAATCAAACGTGATCAAACGAAGATCAAACGATCTGCATTATTAAAAATATAAATTTCGCATGTTGGGGTGCTAACTGTTCGTTGGTGAACTTTTCGCGTCGTGTCGCGTTGCTGCGCCGCTATTAAATTCATAAAAGTATCACGTTCAAAAGGCTCGTCCCTCTAAGCACAGCGCGTTTCGTTTGCAAATTATCACCATTATAAATAAATAGCCGTATCTTCTGTCTCCATTCTAAAAAAACAAGAGTCGCGTTAGAGGTGTCGTTTGACACTTGCAGAATCACATTCTGCCGAAATGCAGTTTTTATTATGCAGTGATTTAACGAGGGCCAATCTACCAATCGAGTCGTTCTATTGGTCAGTCTTATGAACACTATTAGATATGTAGTACCTAATTGGGATTTTAAAACCTTTCTTCGTCGAGTTTTAATGAAGAGCAATGTAATTTTTCATTCGAATGACATGTGCAATAAACGCTCATAAGGCGACATTCTTTGATGGGCCGCTTCAAGTCTACGGGTCGCTACTCATACGAGAGGCTACGGACTCTGAAAGGAAGCTTTTGTTTTGACTTAAAAGCTGCGGCTACTCTGCGCTCAACAAACAGAATAAAGATCGACATAATTAATGAAAGGCGTCTAGTATTCCATTGGATATTGTGCACCAGCCTCAATAATTAATACACAAATAAAAAGAATTTTATTAATATTCTCATCGTTTTATAAAAAACTTTGGTTTGTATACCTGTTTATTTTCAACAGGTCCTCCTCCTACCCAAATCCCCACACGTGTGTATGCATGCATTGACTTCCACCTAAAACCCTACCTGGTATGACTCTGTTCACAGCGGTCAAGCGCAATGCGCGGTGGGTGCGGTTTCTAACCGATAACGGATAACCGACGATACAGGTTAAAATAATAAATAGTGTGATTATATAAATTCATAAAATAAAATAACTAGCACTTTACCCGGCGAATAATTTAATTTAAAAATGTACATAAATAAATCTCCGAATCTTTCGTGTCGAATTTTTAAGAATGAGTAATGAACCTGCGGTATAAGATATTTTTTTAAACAACCGTAATTGATATGACGTAACCTATCTACTAATCGCCAATTAGTATATATTTGTGAATTGTTTTAATACCTAATTTTATGGATTAATTAATTAGGTCTTCGGAGATATTTCATTTTTCACAATCGTGTCAGCAATTAGTCTCTGATGATTTTCGCCGAAAGTGCTTTCGTGCCGCGGAAAATCTAGTCGGTTTTCCACTACGCCGTCACGCGATTTGCGCTCTCCGTTTTTCGGATAAGCGGGCGTGTCGACGGACAGGCGAGTCGCCGTCTCCGGCCGACCGATTGGAACATTCCACATTGGATTTCACTCACGAAAGCATCTTTGAAATATACAAATTGCAAACCATTGCAGGCCGCTGACGCCTGGTTAAGCTGTGATTAACTATAGGCAAAACGGCGCTGTTAGAGAGTGAAAATGATTCCGTACTTACCAATTAGTGCAACTAGTGCTAATAATACAAACGAATAACAATACGGTACGCGTACGAGTACTACAAGTAATTAATTGTCATACAGTAATCAAATTAGCGCGAAATAGTTATTAAATGCTACTTTAAAAGGAACTGTTTTCTGCATACTATGATTGATTCATTTGTTGTGTGGTGCCGATAAAAATAGTTGGCCTGATCACTACTTTTCCCGGCTTTAGTTAGGTGCAGTAAATTTACAGGGCCCAAATTTATTGCACAAGACTTGATCCTAGGTTATAAAAACAACTCGAACCCGCCCCATCCCCTAACCCCTCTGTTACATTCGTAGGTGTGTTATTTATTAGCTTATATTATATTATATATTAGCTATATGTATTGAAAATCACAGATTTATATAGTCTCATTTTATTTTTAAATGATACCAACGTCGTTTTTACTTAAGAATTGCAATGTTTGACATTTCTGAGATGATAAATTAAAAAATATCGCACTGGTTCTGAAATTTGAGGTCGAATATGGAGTTACAGGTACCACTCCCAATTTAGTATAATTAAAATACATATTAGAATAGTACAATTCCACTAGTGTCCCTCTATAGATAGGTACTAGATAGTGTACGCATATTAGTATTAGTAATGTACTAGTGTATACAGTGTTTAAGTATATAATTTACAAAATAGCAAATAATTACTTCAAAAACTTGTCTCTGTTGGCCTATGAGTCCGGCAAATGTAACGAGATTACTCTGATGCCATATTATCGAAACGCACAGCCCTCTGTCGGCGTTCAGCGGCGGCTTCTTAACAGAAAGTCTATCAAGATCGCGCTAATTGCGCGATTAATAATTAATTAGGTACTGACACAGGAGACTATTGTTGCATTGGTCGGGTTGTTTGTACATTTGTTTAGACCGGCTCGTTTGTATGTTCTTAAAGAGGCAGTTTCATAACGATTCAATAACGCACTGTTACATAGACAGTTCGACTTAAATAAATTTAATTGGTAAATAAAGATAACCGAGGCACTTTTTAGGCATATTACGCTAATTACATTTTGTGGGTTATGATAAAATGTTAATTAAACTAGTATACGATTTTATTTCTGTTTTATTATGTCTAATAAATAAAGTGAGTTCTGCGGTGGAGTTAAACGAGATGAATCCAAATAATAAAAACCGATTGCCATCTACAACACTTTCCGTATATTATCCGGTATTTTACGAGATATTATTTATTTAAAACTGTTTTGCCAATATTAATAGCAATGTTTTGAACGTCTCTGTAATTTAAAAAAGTCGAATTTCAAACAAGCTTAGTTAGAGCTAATTACAAGACCATAAATACTTCCATATATATTAAACCATTTCAAACACAGTTTTAATATGACTCAAAAAATAACCTGGTGCGGTGGCGTTTTCCGTCCTACTTTCCAGCATATTAATGCACTGTTCATCCTCCTGATCGAAGAAATCAGTTATATTCATCTAGTCTCTTGCCTTAAGGCACATACAAACATAAATATAACCTTTAGAGTAATTCCGTACTGCGTTTAGACGCTATCGACTTCACACATAGAATGGAACTCTAAAAATGGTCAAAATGGATTTAGGTGACCTCAAAACGTTAACACCTGTCGAAGTAGTGGGAGTTCCTTTCGTCTCATAACAAAACTTCCCTTACTTGTGGGGTTCGACAATAGATAATTAATTATGCGGCATGAACATTAACCAAACTGCGTCAAACATCAGCTTACCGCTATTTTCAGTTGTTATAAGGAACATTCCAATTTACTTGTTTTTTGTTATTGAATTTTTGGTGTAATGTTATTTTATTTTTGTTTATATTTATTTTTCTAGTTTTTTACTTCTAATTTAAATATTGCATGTAAATAGTGTACTTACGCAATTATTATTTTGAAAATCTCTTGTACGAAATATATCTGTGTATAATCTTTCTAATAAACGTTTCGTATGGCAACATTGAATTCAATTGAAGATTAATTAAATCTAAGTATAATAAATTTTAATTTTATGCTATTTGAACAGTTTTTATTTGTCTTTTAAATATGTCTTTAACTTTTAATAAAAGCGTCACGGTGTCTTGTTTTTCCTTATAAATCTAGACACCTGTAAGTAGCAGTGTGTAGTTAGTTATTCGCTCACGAGTTTTATTAACAGTGGCTGTCGGTTTATCATATTATAATTAATTAATTAATTATTATATTTATACATTATAATCATAAATATTCATATATCATATTTATATTTATACATATAATATAATACAATATCATTATAATTAATTACAATCAATTATATGTACTCTCGATGGTTACACACCTCTACATTATATATATTACACCTGCATAATATATATCACTTATCAATTCGACGCTTCTTGAGCTTTTTTCTGTTCGAAGAGTGCGAACATAAGTGATTTTAAGGAGATCTTCCTTAGCCAGGGAACTTTCCTACATTGTATTACCATGAATATTATTTTAAACAAAGGGATTTGTTAAATAATCTGAACTGCCCTGGCCACATTCCAACTCATGCCTTATACAATGACGGTATCAGCGAAGTGATGTACAGACCATCGAAGGGAGTTAAGGTTTCAGCTACCTTGTAACCTGTTTCATAAAAGTGACACACTTCTTGTGAGCTGACATGGGCATTCCGCTTACTCAGCACTGAAATAACCAATATCAATACTACGGCTGCGACTGCTGCGAGATATAACTACTTACTTAACAAGTGGAATCTTAAATCTACATGGTATTAATAACTTTCCCGATAATAAAGTTCATAAAAACTTTGTCCAATAGTGAGATCTAATTTGATTATTTTTACTGACTAAATTCTTTCGAAATTTATCTAGATTCGTGGGTCCGAAATCAAATTAATCGATTAATTAAGCAGACTGCATTGGATATCGTAAATAAACTTAAAAACGATTGCTAAATTTTGCTTCATTAATTCGTGTAAATACATACCTATTATTCATACGGCAATTAATAACAGACGTTTAGGCATAATTTAAGGGTAAATTAAAGAAATTCTTGAAGCGTGCGGCAGAAAAACAAAGTTTTTTTAATAATATTTGAGTCTTATTTCTATTTTCGATTCTTTGTGAAACTGGAGACCAGGTTAGTTGCGATATAGATCAACCCCCTAAAAAGACATCAGTGAATTAAAATACAACCTGCATAAATACATCAATTTCGTTGAAGTTTCTCATCTATTGTGTGTTATAATAATTATCTTTGTGTCAAAGAGTGGAAAAAGTAATTCAATCGTCGCATCTGCAGGCGCCCGTGTGTATGGGCGCTCATAGAAGTAGCAAAGTACGAAAATATGTAGTTAATTGGCGCTGTCGTTACCTTACCTCGATAAAACAATGCTTCTGATGGTTTGAATTAAATATCCAGGAGATAACGTTAATAGCGGTTAATATAACCGTTTGTTATATTAAAATGGATGTACTGATAGCGCCGTAAAAAGCGTGGGTTAATCTCATTGTATACACTACGTTCGATTTCTTTTACTGTTTTTATCCAGGTTTAATGTCGACGACATAGTTAGACACACGGTTCGATGCGATGTTCTGTGCTTAAATTAAATAGGTTAGGACGTGATTGGTCGCGGATGTCGCGATGTGTCCACCTCATGAAATCCCTTATTCAATCAAACGTTTCCATCGAACTTTATAAACAGGCAATTTTCGGTAGTTTTTATTTGTTTCGAAGTATTCTTAAATGTTGATAAATATTTCCTTTTCAGTATTAGAGAAAACCCTAGTATTTTTCAAATTTTGTGTTCTATAGTCTCTCTCCATAAAAGTCCCTCGATATTTATGGGCTAGGTTTAATTTTAAAAACTCGAAAAAGATGTATGATTTCAAAAGAAATATAAATCATTTGACCCGGAAATGGGCCTAACCGTTCTCTCTGGAAGTCATTCATTACCACTTTTGACGTATCATTCAAAGATTTTTCTCGCCGTCAACTCTCAATTTGAAGGATTTATGCGTGCTTTGATGGTAGAATCCTTTGCACTTTTGCTGTTTATTTTTAAACTATCATCATCTAAGATTTTATCGAGTGAAAAGTTGAATACGAAAGAGTTTTTTAGAAATTACGTTCGTTTCTTTACGTACTTTATTATGAATGAAAGTAGCAAATCATGGTTCTGGCTAGTTCTCTCGAGAAACTACATTACACCCACTACATCCTGAATCTCCGTGCAATAGATTTTGACAATACGGGGGTTGGGTTGGGGGGTAGGAGCCTAATCAATTGACGAGCACCCTTAATTTGATTATCGAATAGCAACATTAATACCTCAAGCACATAAACTTTCCGCACATATTTATGGTATAATATGTGAATATATATTTTTGATAATCAGTCAGTTTAAATTATTGAAACCCTAAAAAGCAAACGTCAAAACAACACTCTCTTGCTTATCTGGTTAAATATTTCTATCGATTAGTTGTTTATTCCCTCACTGTCTGGTTTCATGGTGTCGAGAATAATATTATTATTTAGACAGTTCGGTTTACACTTTCATTATCATTTTACAGTCGGAAAAATAATTATGTTTACTGTACAGAAACGTTTATATTTTAATTATATTTTTATTAATAAAAAATGCCTTATTGGAGAATATGCGACGGATTTTAACAATCATGTTACTTAGTCAACGTAGTAGTATATTTTAATAAAATAACTGCGGAAATAGAATATTGGTTTATTTCATATTTAATTTAATCGGTATTTGTTAAGATCCTTCCGAAAACTGTGACCTATTTTATCATTAAGTATTAATTTTCAAAAGATAAATATATACATCCGGAAGGCGATCACAGTTACTAAAACTAGCTCTGTCTATTGGTTCAACAATCAACCCCGAAGGAACCTAACAGAAACAAAGAATACCTGCCGTCACCTGAAATTTCTATACCACTACTATTGCAATGGTACCAAGGTCACCAACAGCATTAACAGCCACTCGAACAAAAAACAGAAATATTGCAGTCATTCATAGGCGACACGTGCCACTCCCTCATAGTGCTTCATAAAAGTGGGGAAAGGGGGATTGAAAAATATAAATCTTTAAAATTAAACCTACATGTTTATTTCATTGGCTGTACTATACGTGTAACAGCTTCGTAATATTAGGCGGCGCGGCGGCGAGGAGCAAAGCGGTTCCTTATCAGCCCCGTCATTAAGTTGTGTTTGACAACAATAAATTATCGTGTTTCTTACATGTAACCTACATTCTGCGGCGATAAATTGGAAAACAAACTTATAAAATGCACCACGAATAGATCACGCACTATGTGTCGCGACGTCAGGCCTTAAAACAAAACAATTTAAATAGCTCTTACTATGCGAAGTTACCGATGGCTCTGTGGTGTATTGTTTATGGTTATGATTATTTCGGTCAGATTTAAAATCAATTAAAAAAATACCTGGGCAGCGACTAATTTAACTAGCATGCAATGCTGACAGGCGAACGGATAATCCTAGGAAGGGGACAGTAATTTTTCTAAAATCAGGTGCAAACTTACCAAAACCAGTCACCAAATAGCGCAGAATCATCAAGAGAAAAATGAATAGCAAATACGTAGTCTAGTTGTTAAGGCGTTGGACTATTGACCCAAAGGTCTCGGGTTCAATTCCGCACATGGTCATACTATTTTTAACACTTCATTACCACCACCTCCTCTGACTTTAGAACAGCCCAAAATAATTGTATATGCCTAGGTCATATAGCAATTCTTTTATAAAAAAAAACAAGATGTGCCCCGCAGGACGACGCAACCTACCCACCTACTTGGAAGGCGATGGAACATGTGTCTTACCGTAGTTTTTATGCAGAAACGCCCTTTGCAACGGGCTGTTCCCAAACAGACCATGGAAGAAATAAAAATAAATAATCTCAGGGCTCGCAGAACGGAACCGCCATTTCTTATACGGAGACTGCTTCGAGTCAACTTCGACAGGCGGTCCTGCCTGGAGCCAGGAGCCGGGATCACCCGAGCAGCACGAGTGGCCTTCGGATGTCAGCCGTCGTTCATTACGTGAACTATTGATTACCTTATAAACTTATTGAAAGAGACCATAGAATGTATTATAACCATGTCAGAGATGTTTTTTTTTTCTTTAGAATCCTACATACTAGCTACGTTAATGTAATTATAGTCCACAAACTCTTTATAATGAGATACTCGTACTATTGTGATGGCCGCCGTATAAGTTAATATGCATCGATTAATACGTCCCTATTAGTTAGAGGGCTTCACTTTATGCTTTAAAAAATTGTGAATAAAACAGGAAGGTCTTGGAAATGCGATAATAAAGACGGCCTCCCTACACGATTCTATAATGTTTGGTGCGCCAACCTATCGTGTCATACTTGTATAGTATAATAAAGTTAATAAAAAGTAATATTTTTTTATTATTTTATTTGCCCTGACACTATCTATTTTTTAGGTAGGTATTTTATATAAATAGAAATTAATAGATTTTTAAACCTTTTATATATTATATATTATTTTATTTTATTTTTTATTTTACAATCGGGTGATAATGACAAATAACAGGAACGATTTCAATAGCTCTAGGGGGTTATTACGCCGGAACTATTATGGTAGCCGGTGAAGTAGGAATCTTAACATTATTGTCCCTAAGTAAGCACATAGAAACATTCAAGTTTATAGATTCGTACCGTGTTATTTTAATTGGTTTTTATTATAATAATTGGTTTTCGTGGCGGTGATCGTACGCACTCTTTTAGCGCCGCGGCAGAGAACGCGATCACTATTGTTGGTAAATTTTTGTTCTTGTTTTAAAATGTCTCCAAACATTCCAGTGAAACGACTATCGTTCACGCTCTGTTAGGCAACTCTTGTTGGTGAGGACCAGAGTCAAGCCTCCAGCACTGAGGAAATGTGATGTTTAAACTACAGGTTACTCCGTTCATACCTACAACACTAACTTGTAGTGTTGTAGGTATGACTTGTACTTGTAACTTGTTGTACCTTCTCAAAACAACCGCACAGTACCAAACATTCCAGTGAAACGACTATCGTTCACGCTCTGTTAGGCAACTCTTGCTGGTGAGGACCAGAGTCAAGCCTCCAGCACTGAGGAAATGTGATGTTTAAACTACAGGTTACTCCGTTCATACCTACAACACTAACTTGTTGTACCTTCTCAAAACAACCGCACAGTAACAAAACGCTCGATGCAAGTATAGGATACGTAATTATTTTGCAATTAACACTTCGCTAAAATAAGTATTCGCGTAAAATTTAAAATAAAAAAAAAACTGTATGTGGTTACACCATGCGCGTTACAAATAAAACTTCTGTAAAATGTTCTTGTGGTGATTCTGTAAGTTGATTAAATGTATTATCTACACAATCATTTATCTATATTCCACAACAATCACCCCTCACTGGCATCTGCATTCAACAGTGTTTCCGCACTCATAATAAGAATATCAACATGACGAATGACCAAAATTAACGTGACAGCGTGACTGTAGTCGAATGAGCGCATCACCTCCGAGCGTCTTCTCGAGTTTAGCCGAATGGTCGTGTCGCATTGGTTTTACTTCAAATATTTGTCCCTTATACACAATTATAATCAAAGCAATACGAATACATAACAATAAAAAAAATATATTGATCAGAAAGATCACTAAAATATTTTTTATGGTAATCGATCTTGAAAGTTTGAGAGCCGCCTTGTTAGAGTAATAAATTTTGTTGAAACATTGAAAGATAATATTTATTAAACAAGCGATGGGGTTGTCTTCCAAAAACAACGGCATTTATACGTATGTTTATATAATTATTGTTAAACAAAGAAATCTCGCGCGGGCGTGATTGCGTGGCCTACGCGTATCTGTTAACCGATCGGTTAAAATGTTCGAAAGCAATTGAAGCACCGGATATGGCGGATTTATGGTACGTTTTATTGTTTCACCTGGGCAAGTCGCGATCTATTTACGGCCACGTGGGACGCGAACGCTGTTCTTCGGGGAGTTGTACCTACCTTTACTGCTTACCACATAAAATCTTTAGTATAAAGTGACGTATGGGTAGGTGCAAAACATACTTCATCCACTAACAAATCGTGTGAAATTCTTACCCTTCTATGAGAAATCGTTCATCAATAAACTGCTCCAAATGTGAATTAAAGCAATCATTATTTGTATAGGCCAGTTTCTAATCATACAAAACCAACAAAAAAATCCATTCTTCTTTTTCCGTTTGTAACTACATTGTTTTACAGGGAGTTTAAAATGTCTGAGAAAAAAATAGAAAAATGTAAATAATACTTGGATATTTACAAAAATGTGCTTACGGTTAATATTAATAAGGCTAAGGAACAAGTCAAACGTTACTATTGAAGAGACGGGGCCCTGAAGATTAGCATTTTGCTTTTAACTAATAAAAAAGAATTATATTTACCGGTCGCAGGGACGTCATTAAATAATTTTCCCGGTTGCAAAGACGTATCGATGATGCCGTTTCCCGAAAGCGCTTTCTCTCTTTTGCCGTTTCCCGAAAGCGCTTTCTCTCTTTTGCCGTTTCCCGAAAGCGCTTTCTCTCTTTTGCGCGTGATCTTAAATCTTTCTTTATTTAATAGCTTGTAAAATTAAAAACATTCTGTGTCGTTATTGATGGTTAATTTCGAAAAATAAAATAAATCTATTTTAAATAACTTAGTTGAAACTATGCCTCTATAGTTTTATTTTCTCGATTCGTGTATTCAGTCCATAAAACATTGACATCTTAAGTTTTGATTAAATTTACAGAAAAATACTAGCTTTTCGAGTCTCTTAACTCTTAGACAAAATAGAAAATATAAAAGATACCAGCTTCTAGGCAACAGAGGGCGAACTATAAGTGGATTTAAAAGTACAATAGTTCTGCAAAGGACGCGGTACAAACAGGGGTAAACAACCCCCATATCCGCTAACATACATAAGTAGAAAATAAAAATGTTATCCTCGAGTCCTCTTGAAGTTAGGTATGAGACTTAATTGGTTAAGTTTCATACCTTGTTTCCAGTAATTGGTTACTGGAAACAAGGCAGATTGCTACGGAAGAAACTAAATTTAAGTACATTTTGGAGGTGAATAGCGTCGTACACATTCTGAATTCAATTACGATAAAAAAAAACAAAGAGGTTTACAAAGATATTCTGGAGATTATTAAATACGCCAATGCATTTGATGAACCCCATAAAGAGAATATTTACTTAATTTCATAGCAGTGTTACTTTATTTTATTGTACATAGTTCGTTTTTTTTTAGTATAACTTTTATTTTAAATTATGCTAACTTCAAATCGTTTCTAATAAATACACGGTTTTAATTTCTAAATGAGCATTATCCACGTGACACTCAAATCAAGCATTATCTTAAAATTATTTTTGTAATAAAATCAGAGGTGTTCACTTAAAAACTAAATTCAGGGGAGGGATTTTATGGTGGGGGTCATTTAAATTCAGTAAAAATTACCACTTTACACATAATAAAACACTAGTGATAATAAGAACACACTATTCCATGTTGTAACGTAACCCGTAAAACTTTATTAAATGGATAAAGATTTTTTTAATCATACGGTACAATACTAGTACAATCTATCTAAATGCACTTTGGAATGATACGATTCAATGTACCTATATTCGACTTACAATATTCAATGATTTATCCCTATATCCCTTTATGAACCTGCGATGTGTTCTTATGTACCTATTAAATAATGACATGTATTAAAATTTAGTATAGCGGGGTGGTTGGTTAACTGTTAAATTACTTACTCAAAATATCCAAAACTAAATATATGTTTTCTTTCGGAAAGACGTAAGTCTTGTGAAAAACGCCAAAAATACTAAATGTTGTTAATGTACTATGTGTAGTATGTGTAGGGTGAACGCTGTTATGTGCATTAGTGTAAAAACATATATTCGATTGCCTAGTGTATGTACAAATACAGAAATCAAATCAACATTGCAAACACGGAATTTTGATACATTTTACAATCTAAATTAGCGATATTTTATCAGCCAGATTGGTTAACTTCCGTCCTCTTCCCTGTCTCCGACCTTCTCTTCCTAACCGCCGCCTTGTAACCGTTCTAACCAATATTTCGACGAATTAACGTTGATAGTGCTTTACAAAAACGCTGATAATATGGTACATAGATAATATGTTTATATAATTGCCATTGACCGCTACGCGGCGCTCCTCGAAGCTGACAGGAAGCTGTCCATTACATGCGTTCGCGTGCCCCGCGCCGAATCTCGTCTCCGCGCATCACTGACTGCATCGGGACCCGACTCGATTGACAGCACGATTTTCTAGTGCGCGTAGAAGGAAAAACGACGCAAGTCATTTTTCCATAGAGAAAGTGTAGCAGTGGTATGTCGATTTTCGTTACGGAATAGACGACACGCGAAACGACTAGCAATTGTATAATCAATATCTTTCTTTATATAAATACAGGAGAGCATCAAGAGGTTAATTATTGTAAACTCTTAAAGATACTGATGACACATCATAAACGAATGAATTGCCTATGCATTCTTATGTATATATTTCAAACGTATTGTGATCGTGTCTTCAAAGAAATCTTAATCCATTTTGAAATATTGTTATAAAATATAAATTATGTTATAGTACGCAGGTAGTCAGAAGTTGACAAATAAAATTGAATTGATTAGCACATTTTGCACATTTTGCAGGCTTGCTGAATGTGTGGGTAACTTAAGGGTAACTTGGGTGTGTGGCGGGCTTAATGAGTGTGAGGGTAAGATTTTATGAAATGCATATTTGTATTTTTTTACTGACTTACACTTACACAGTTTGTATGTATACACCAAGCGCTTTAGAAGTAAAACTATCTTGAGAATTGCTATGACCTAGGTCATATACTATGTGCGGATTCGAACCCGAGACCTTTTGGTCAATAGTCCAACGCCTATATTATATTTCAAAATTATCACCAAATAACAATATTTCCGCATGTCTATTTATATAAACGAGAACAAAATCAACGTTGTCACGTCAAACTGTGGCTCTGCGAGCAACATTAATCAAAACCCCCGAAAAACGTGTGCCGTGTCGTATCGGAAGTGTGTCGCTGAGTTTACCCAAATGTACCCGAAAACCATGTCGCATTAGATTTATTCAATTCACAGGAAAAGTTGTATGCGGTGCGCGCAAAGAAGTTTTACCTTAAACAGCACTGTAACATATTATTGGTGTTGTGAATACATTTTTATATGCATCAGCCTATTTATTAGTTTAACCTACAATTCTTCTGTTCAGTTCTAAGCGTATGTTACGCATAAGTGACGTAGCCGGTAACTGTAAAAAAATAACAGTTCATTTTTTCTGCTCTAAGCAAATTACGGGAAATAGCTTAACGACGGAAAGCGACGCTTATTGCATCGGAAAGGTCGCCAGCAATCCCGCATGCCCGAAGCTCTCCCGCGCATTCTCAATTCAATACTACTCGTACTCGTATCTCAAGTGGATTATACAAAATTTCTATCTTCGCATAGCTTCACAGCACTCTTAAGATTCATAGGAAATATAGGCGGCGTAAAGACTTTCGGCATGCATTGACCGGTATATAGAATTAGTTTGAGTAGAATAGAAGTATTTGTACCACCGTCAAAATTCCCTGTTTATGCACAACTATACCACCGTCAGAAATAAATACATGTGGGTGATAAGATTTATATAGCCGTCAACACATTTCTTTTATAAACCTCAATTTATCACAAAATGGCTGTTGAAACTTTTCCCTACTTGATTTTATTTCTCAACTTGAAATCATCGCATTGAACGAGAGTGCAAACGCTGAGATAATGTTGCAAAGTTCAAGTGAATCAAAGTAATCAAACGTGTATTTTCATTGCAATGAATGAATGGAAACGCATTCTGGAGAATTCGAAGTCATTGAATGGGCAATTCTTCAATGAAACGACCAATTGACACAATGCTAGGGGAATGTCCAAATGGCAAAAACCAAACGACATTGAGCGATTGAGACTCTTGCAGATAGTAAAAACAATTCAATCGAGAATGTTTAAGCGTTCGGCGCGGGCGCAAGAAGTGCAGTAATCGCGCCACGTGGGAAGTGGGTCCATTTGATTTGCAAGACAATTTGATTAGCCAATGTGCACTCTTGGCTCCTTTATGTGGCCTCTACAGTCTACATACACACCACGTGCTTTCTGCCCAAGTAATTCCTCATTAAATTAATAATATAAGCTATTAAAAATACATATATAAATTTAGGCATTTTGTCAATAATATTGTTTTGTTCGTTTTGGCTGGGATTGGTCTTTATTAAATAAATAAATGTTAATATGATTTGATTTGATCATATTTATTGAAATCTTTATTAATTAATCAACTTATCAACTTACAAAACAGCGATACAAGAATATAATTTTCTAGTTACCTTTATATGGTCAGAAAATGTACCAAATATAAATATTGTTGCAAACATAAAATTAATAAAACAATTTGTAATGTGCGTGTAGTGATTGTAATTAGTAATAATTGAGAAACAAAGGTTTTAAGTGCAAAGCAGTGTTCATGACAGTTTTTGTTTTAAACGCACCAAACAGCGATTAAAAAATGACACGCAAACGCCTGCCATGAATGCAGTCATGTATTGTGTATATTTTTGTATGTCTCAAATAAACGAAAAATAAATTATCTTATCTTATCTATTAATAAAAATAATTTAGCGTCAAAAAAAAATTGGTAAGTTAAAAAAATGGATACACGTAGATCTGTTTATTTATGAGTTGATTCCGGAAATCTTATAATAAAAATCTTATAATCTTAAAAATGAAAATAAAACAAAATGTATTTTATTAGGGTTTTAAATTATTTTTTATTTATTCTTTTCGGTCTTGGGTCAAATGTTTAATTTGACAATAACATAAAACAGGACTATAACGGGACTTTTGTTTAAAAATGGGACATTTTTGAGTCCCTACGGAGTTAATCGGGACAACGGGACACAATACAATAGGTTACGCATACTCAATACGTATGTATATATATTTACACCGACGAAAATTACGACAACTTTGCTTATTTCCCAAAGTGGCCTTTTCTCGAGGAAATGATTTTCCGAACAAGATGAACAGCGACATTTTGCACGCGGCCGATGTACTCGATGCAGGGAGTTTATTGCTTTTTGGACGGACGCTCCGCCCCGCTTAATGCTCACCTAAATACTACCACCTTACAGACGGCTTGACATTTTGACGGAGTTTATTTTAGGACGAATTTTGCAAAAATTCATTAGCTCTGTGATCCATTTATTTACTTATTTCTGTCGGTATAATATAGTACAATTACGCTATTTATGTTTTAAAACAAATGAGTAATTTTGTTTCTAATCGAAAAAGTATTAACAAAAACAGTGTATTTTTAAAATAGCAGAAAGCTGTATATGTACAATAATAACACTATTTTTATTAGATTAATTTGGTATTCGACAATTACTTTTTACAATTAATCATTATTACGTTAATCCATTATTTATTATAAATAATGCATATTATGATCTGTTTATTTATACAAAATGTTCAAAGACCATTCCCAATAAAAAATCCAGCTAATTGGCCCTGCGATTTCAAACATGATTTGTATTTATGTCATATCAATATTCTTCATGGTTTCCGAGAAAAAAACAGACTTTACGTAAGCATAATAAACCGTTTACGGGCGTCAGCTGATCGTCCGCTCGTGACGCCATATCATTGACCGGCCGCACCTTTCCTCTCAAGGAAATTGATAAAATTAATAAATTTGGGAATTAAATATGTTCGTAAATTTTTACAATTTGTTACTTGTAATAGGGAACATAAACACCCCCTTAAGTCTTCAGAACCTACTGTATATCCAATGTTACGTATTTAGAACTGCTTAGATTCATCGAAATATGTTATGTTGCTTCATCAAATCAAATTTGTAGGGTTTAAATGTAACCCCTACATTTATTATAGAACATTTTTTGTATAAAATATATCTAATGACAATTTAGGAGATTAAATAAATCGTTAATAGTCAATATATACTAATCTAAATAACATAGGTATATAATGCTTTTATGTACGCTCTGGGGTTTGTTAGATTTCATAAACATCTTTTATTTGTTTGGCTGCGCCCGCGCAGCGCGAAGGGAGGTTCGCAGGTGTGTTCCTCGCATTATTCCAAAATAGCGAAGCGAAAGTAATTTCTTAGGATTAAAATAACTGCTTTCGTAAACGTTTCAGTGCAATAGTACTAGTCGTAGTTAACTAAAACAACAAAACAAAATTCACAACTACGTTCATTCCAATAGTGGTTTTTCATTTGAGTGACGAATTTAAAAGAACCTTAATTATCAAAATATTTGAATTTCGTATATTCTGCCTAAATCCTGAAAAATCAAAATCCTCTTTTAATTCTAATATATGTATGCTGCTGGCCTATCGGTAATTGTATATTTTTTTTAAATAATTATTAATGCCATTAAGTATTAGTTATTTCCCGGAGTTTTAAGAATAATTTTTCTTTTTAAATTTCATACACTTATTAAATGACGAACACATAAAAACTATATTAAGCAACTTAAGAAAGCAATTTTGAGGCTTAGAAAATCTTATAAAATTTAAGAAGCGATATACAATTATGAAAGGAATAGAAAAACATGATCGGTCGCTCTCGCTTCATTAGCTTGATCAATAATAAACAATTATACACATTTAGGTCCCAAATAATAATTTCACTTAGAGATAGTAAAAATCTACCTTTTGTAGTACTATTATTTTTATGTAATTTTCTACATGCAAGTTCTTATTTTGAATATTACAATATAAAAAGAATATATAAAGGCTATGTAAGTACTTAACATTTTTCGTTCTATATATCTGCAGCCCGTTCTTATCTATATAATAGTCTGTATAGATTTTATACAATTCATAATTTGTGTTTGTGTAGTTTCTGTAATTAAAAGTTTTTGATTTATATTAGCTATAAAAATGGAGATCAAGTTGAGTTAATTGAAAAAAAATGTCCAATGAATGCTGTTTAATTAATTTTTCAACTTTTAACATGTATTTACTCAATCTCGGACTTAGTATGCTCTTGTTTTACGCCGATGTTACAGATGTACTCGTATGTTTGTATAATTAGAGCTAACTTCTTATTTGGGTATGGTAAACCATTTACATTTCGAAATATTAATCGTTTATACGCTACGCAGTCTAAATATATGCGTGACTTTTTGATTATTTCAAATTAAATATTGTTTATAGATGAATATTATACAATGGTCCATTCCTAAATGCTATTTAACCGATTTCATTGTCCATAGAGTGAGGAAAATATCTATTCATGTATCTGTCGAGGTTTATCAAGAAAGGACAGCTCGTGATCTATTTATTGGGTTTGAATAGAAAAAGCTTAAAGATACTCCAGTCGTTAAGGACATCCGGTTGTGACAATCAGCCCGACCCAGGGGTCAATTATGTTTTAACATTGACCATTGGATGCGCCATTTCATACATATAAAAACAACGTCTATTTATTGGATTATTGTATACTTTTGCTTAGATTTATTTATTCACATGTACATAAGATATATTATCTCTTAAAATACCTTTAAGTTATATATGACGGCGTTACCGAAACAAAATAAATATTATGCGCCTTCAAAATAAAAATTGATTGACACAACAAATAATTAAGTTTATATACGTATTATTTATTTTTTTTAACAAAAAGCCCTGGTGATAAGTCAAAATATGATGGTTTGACTATATGCTTTTTAAATTAGTACCTACCACACCCTTAATTAATAATTTCACGAGTTCCATGGTTTCTTCTCCAACCGAAGAAAGAACGCGCCCTCTTTTGTGCACAGTACTCGGTCGCGGGTCGCGGCACTCCCCCCCTTCTCCCCCCTTCCCCCCCTTCTCCCCCCTTCCCCCCTTCTCCCCCTTCCCCCCTGCCACTCCCGAGTAGGTCGTTTCAACCGGATGTCGGTAATTTCGGCGCGGCTCGTGCCGCTCCCGAGTGCTCTATGGTCGCGTTGTGCTCGTGTGCTTGTGCGCTGTTGCGTTTATTAGACTTTATTAATCCAGCGGTTTTTGTTTTTATAATAATGGTTTGAAAGATATTTTTAGCTAATACAGCTAGGAGTATTAGCTAACTAAACTAAAATGTTTTGTTAAGGTATACGACTTAACAAAAACCAAATAATTCTACCGCAATCGTGAAAAATTGGTTGGATTTCTTAGTATGCTTTCTTGAAATTGTAATAAGTGTTATTAGTCAAGTTTATTTTTGAAGTTTCTGAGTGGATCGGTAACATTTTTTATTTTTTTTTTTATAATATATATTAGGTTCAGAAACTCAGGAACATTAGATTTATTGAATGCGTGTGTACACACACGTAATATAATGATACGATGGAACGAGAAAAAAATTATTTAAAAACGACATGTAACAAATTATTTAAATGTAACATTAACAAATATTATTTATAACAGTCAAATACCTAACATTTTTTTTTTTTGAAAATTTAATTGTGTCGGGTAAACAATTCAAATATGATATAAAATACAACGCAATAGTACCTAAATAAAATTATTATTGGTCACCCTAGTAGTAGCAGATTTTGCCCGCTAAATGTTCATGGTCCTTGCACACGATCATACCGACCGAGCCTCGAAAAAAACTTCAAATACTAAAAGATGAATAAATTTGTGAGGAGATCTATTTCATTTGTTTTCTTGCACTCGTCCAAGGACTAACGACCCCAATTTATGAATCATCACTTTTGTTTATAATTTTAAGAGTGTTGATTATAAATAAGAGTGATTAATCATAAATTGGGGTCGTCATTCCTTGAATCATAAACTCAAAATAGATGGCACAATTTATTCAGCAAAATTCCGCAATATACCTGCCGTATTTTATCACTGGTATTTATAACATTATACTGACATCGTACCGGTACATTTCTTTGTTGTGAGATTCATACAGATGTCCCGAGACCATTTCCGAAGACGTATCGGCATGTTTATGTTCCCTACTATGAGTAAGAAATTAAATAAAAAAGTCTCGAAAATTGTTGTAATTGTGTAAAATTGGAGTAACTTATAAGCGGCGCGATTGATAACGTCACCTTGGCCGTGTTTGCGTACAATGCGCGGCTAATTAACCGGACAAAGCCGTTTATGACCCTTCGGTCAGGGCATTGCTGTACAAGAACCGTAAAAAATCATTAAAAAAAAATTTTTTTTCTCGGAAACCACAAAGAATTTTGTTATATCGTCTTTATAAATAATACTCAAAAGTCCTTGATCAAGGCTTGATTTTTGTTCGGGTATGGTTATAGGACACGATGAGGCTACATAATATTAAATCTCTTCTAAGTATAACAATATGTTTTTTACTGTTACTGCAATGTATTATGTAATATATGTACATGTAATGTATTTATTATGTTAATACTTTTTTTACTGCTTTATATTATAAGAGTGCATGTAAACGATGTTAAATAAATAAATAATGTATATCGAATTATTTATTTAGACGTTTTCACATTTAGGTGATATATAGTAACGACTTCAGCAGATAGGATTAAAAAGATTATTAATAAAATAAATTAAATATAAAACAAACAATTTAGTCTACATTGGAAACGGCTCTAGTTAGGTATGGCTTAATGTAATCTTTTTTTGGTTGTACTTCTCTTATTACGACTATTTTTAATAATAATAATTAAATTATTTACATTAAATAAAATCTTTAACCTTAAAAGGTTAATGATAAAACTTCAAAAACAAAGGTAATGGTAAACCATTACCTTTGTTTTTTTACCTGTTATTGTTGAAAATGTACGTATCATTAATTAAATATCTGCTTTAATATATTTAATGGGTAGATCTAGTGGAAAATATTATCATTTTAGTTTTTCTTCATATTATGTCCTAAGAAAAACGAGAGTTAAGACTCTCAAAATAATCTAAGTAAACTTTGCGTTCCTAGATCGATAAACCATGAATGTCGATTGGTGATTTATTTACTTCTTCCGCATTATATAAATTATCCTTTTTAGAAGAAAATGTGGCTACAGCGCTAGAATCAAGACGGAATGCTACTACAGGTTCGGGAAGGAAATTCAATATTTGTCATTTATAAGGCTGTTTATGAGCAGCTTAATAAGATATTGTTTTAGTAAATAATATTACAAAAATATTAATCTTTTTAAGAACTTCACGATTCGCTTTGCAACAAGCGCCATCTATCTGCGCTAATGTCTATTCGGTTAGAATAGGTAATGGAAATATTATATCTAAACTAATATAAATCGGTAAAATATGACTATCCGAATACCAAATAATTAAATATTAATAAATATTTTAAAATAAAATTAGTAATATATTTTATGTAAGATAAAATTGTAAAAGAATATTTTTAATTCTTCTGTCGGTCACTAATGGAAGCAGCACCAAGTAAGTGACTTCGTAAAGTTCTGGTAGATGGCGAATGATAATGTCTCTAGGACACGCTTGTATGTGTTGTGTTACTCATCCTAGCCGTTTTATTTTAAATTGTTATTTATTTAATAGTTAACAACCAGCAGAGTTATCAATATAATATTATGATGTTACCATTGATTATATAGTAAATACTATATAATCAATGATGCTACGTACTAGCAAAAAACTAAACAAAAAGAGTAATATCCATTACCTATAATAAAGATACCACATTTTAAATATTGTAATGAGGTTTTTATTATTCCAAAAATGGTGCCTTTTATATTTTCCGATCATTTGTATTAATAAACAATAGGTTAAAAACGTAATTCTGTGATAAAATTATTTTTCGTCTATAGGTGTGGCAAAAATATAATTTAACCCGATGCTTAAACTCAATTGGCGCTTCATCGGTGATTTTTAGCTCTATACATACTTTCATGTGTATGAAGCTATTATCCCCGTACTTTGACCGTCTGTCCGTCCGTCTGTTGCATCTTTCAGCTCGAAAAGTACAAATGCGAAAGAGTTGAATTTTTGTGTGTAAATTTATGCTCTTGAAAAACAACCATAGCCGTTTAGATCAATCACATCGGAGGTTGGTCGGATAATATAGATACCTATATAACATTAAAACAAAAAAAAATAGTAATAATAAATGAAACTTTGACAGTTCGATAAAAAGCCTGAATATGATATTCGAATTTTTAAAATATGGCAGCACGACTGTTGGAAACTTGAGGACGTATTATTTATTACTGGCCCGTTAAGATTAATACAAACTCATCTATGTGCGCAAATAAAAACATGTAAAAGAATGTTTAGTGCCACATTAGAATTATTATAAATTGAAATATTATGTCCGTGTTGTTTTATTAAACTAAAATGGTGTTAAAATTTATGATGAATTGAAGAATGTCACGATACGATTGTATGTGTTTTTATTTTAATCTATTCAAGCCTTAAGAATAACCCACTGTCGCCTCTATGGCCATCCAAAACGCACACCGAATGGGTCATAAGTGCCGCAGACACGAGGGAGATAGGAAATAAAGCAACCTATCACAAGTTGATACACCACAGGCGCAAGTAGTCTCGCGGAAAGATGACGCCTATAGACATAAAGTTCTAGTTAAATAATTTACTACTATTTATTAATCGTTTATTTGGAAAACCAAAGGTATACCTTTGGTTTTCCAAATATGTAAGAAGTGGTACATAGGATTGCGTATAAAGTAGGTACAGTCAAACATAAAAAGATTAAAATTAGTTTACACTTAATAATATTATTTTGAAACTAGAATAGGTTCAAACTGTCAGAGGCCAAAGGAAAGAAAATTATGTCTTAAAAAATTATTTTAATGAATTCAAATATTTTTTTTATTATTATTTATTTTATTAAACAACGTATTAAAGTAGTTGATATTATATGATAGCTACAGGTGTCAATACCCTTCCTTGTTCAATTATCTAATAGTATGACTGATATTAATTACATTAGTACCTAAGTAATCCTTGAAATATAAACCGTGTAAGTACCTACATACTCGTATATCTCACGATTTTGATAGGAATGTGTATTTTCAATTTTCTGCCATCTTTGTGACGGTAACGCTTTTTTCGTTCTCAAAAATTATTTGCTTTCATGTGTGTTACAGTGTTAAGAATGTTTGCAGATTAGTGGACGCGCGCAAGCGAGACCAAACGAAGATTGCCGCTTTAATTGGTAAATTCTAATTTAGTTTCTTTTAAGGCAGTAAGAATAATATTGATGCGTCATGGAAAATATACGGATATTCATTCAATTTTTTTCTCGGCGCTTACCTTTACCTCTATTGATGGGTTTATATTAAAAATATAACAACATATTGACCATCGTTAATAAATTAAAACAAAAATAATATGAGGGCTTTGTGTGAAGGTATCCAAAATAAACTTACAATTTATTAAAACTTAGAAATCTATTGGTTAGGTATGTATTTGTTGTTCAAAAGATACTTCCACATATTGGCAGTGAAATAAGTAATTGCTGTATAAATAGTAGGCAGCATCGAATTACACGCAGGTTCGAAAGCACGCTACAGATGGCGCACGTGCGCAGGCGGCCTAACTTCCGCCGCTAGAGCTTTATGTTCTTTTTTCCTAACCTCTATTATGGAGGGAGACTTTTAAGCGGGAAGCGCATAGACAAAGATGGCGCTCACGTGTTTAATGTCATTCGGAAGTTGAGTATTTATATCGGTAAATCTGGCGTGGAATAATATTAGGAAAAGGACGCATGGCGTTTATTTAGGGTGAAATAAAAACGTTCGAATGCGCTTTATAGTCAGCCTACGCCCATATAGAATCTAGATGGACTATATGATTTTCAAACACATAGAAAAGAAGAAGAAAGAAGTCGTGTCTTTTTGAGGCTAAGTCCATTGCCCATTTCAATGGCTTGGATGATAGGACGAAGGATTGTTCTTAAGGTGTAACTTTATTTTCACACTCAATGGGTACCTACCATGTCATAACTTCCGGAAAATTTCGACATTTCATATCTCCTAGAACCCAAAACCACCCTCAGTTTTAAAGTTTAAATATCTATCTATATCACCTTCGCGATAACTGCCGTAATTTTAAACCAATCACTTTTAAATTGATACATAAAATTTAAAGGCACAAAATCTCGGTCAAGTTCGTTAATGGGATAAATCAGACCAGGGGGGCGGGAATGGGGGGGGGGGAGGGGGTCTAAAAAGTGAAATTTTGCTATAACTTTCTTAGTATATAAGATATCGAATTCATTTAAATTTTATATAATTCCTTAGATAAGGGTCTAAAACTAAACTTTATTAAAAATAGTCCTAGGAGTGTGAAAAGATGGTAGGATGGGAAAAGACGGGAGGGATGGCGGGGCGGGGCGGCGGGGCGGGTTGAGGTGAGCGAGCTGCCGCGCGGGGAGTTGAACGCGCGGTACTGATATTTCTTTTCTAATATTAAGTATATAGTTACCTCCATATTATGCAATTACTGTTTAATATGGAGGTAACTAATGAAAATAAATAATTTATATATATTTGAATGATGAGGTTTAGGTTTTTTTTTTAAAGGAATTTCTAGGACCTACGCCCTACTCAACTAAGCCAAATGTACTTGTGGTAGAGTGTAGGGAGATAGTGGTAATGAATCGTGTAAAATGGTAACCGAGTGCGGATTTGAAACCGCGACCGCTGGGTAAATAGTCAAACACCTTAACCACTAGACTACCAAAAGCAAAGCAATAAATAATGTATATTTTTCGTTTTTTATAGAACTGAAAATATGATATATTTATTACTCTTAACACCTTTTAAAGAACACGCAATACACGGGAAGCAAAACATATATTTTTTGGCGTATTTTTAAATTAATTTATCTTCTAATGTGATTCAAAATAATTAATTATTCTTCATATTACTTAAATTAATATTTCGACAGACTTGTATCATGTTAATATGACCTCCTTCATACGTAGATGCAAATTATTGTATTATGTTATAAATGATCATTTATTTTTTAAGTCATGCACGCTAAGGATTATAGTTGCACGCTTTTAAAACTTGTTGTTTCTGCAAACAAGAAGATGCGTGTCTCGATGCGAGCGCAGGCTCACAAAGACTTGGTTATTACTGGTTAAAGTTTAGCGTTAGGTTAAGCGTCTGAGTCCGTGCCATTCATTGCTTTATAGTACTCAGCTATTCTGCTGCCAGATGGAGTAGAATGAGATGTTGTACAAAAAACATTATTGAGAAAGCATTTTGCAGCTGGCCATTAAGACAAGGATCCGACCGAAGGCGCTTGAATAAACAAAGCGCTTAAATTAATATGCACGTCGAATGCAGCTTGCAGCTTTCGCCTTATCAAATTTATATTAGATATTGTGATTTATATTGAACAAATATAATTTATTTTAATTAAAACGTGCCACATGATACCACATGACAAAGTTTTTTGCCAGGCAGGGGATACGCCCTTGTTTGGTCACATATATGTTTGATTTGTTCATACTTACAAAATACAAAATAATTTTACCTCACACACATATTTATTCATACGCATTTTAATAAACCTCAGTAGAAATTAAAAATGTTATGCTGTTACTAATAATTTAACTTTTTCGTAATTTCGTTTTAATTTAATAGTTTTTTTTAAGGGCGGTTGATATAATTGGATAATTTCAGGAATAAATTAAGGTTATTAACTTGTAAATTATTTTTTTCCTAGCTAAAATGCGCGGCGGTTTGAAGCATAGATACTTAATTGTCTTTCCTCGTTTAATTTAAAGATGTTCTGGATTTTTTTTTCCCAGAAGGAATTATTATACTAGATATTGGTCTTCATTCCCACATTAGGTCTGAAACGAGTCGCAGCGCCATCTCGCTGGTTTCCCAGAGAATGGCGTTCAAGGAATCCTTGACTGCAATATTATAATGCCTTACATCCTTTTCCCGCTCACTAATCGAGATAAAAAAAAGCTTGTTCTAGAAAGCAACGTCGAAAGCAATTTTAATCATCATCGTCATTTTATATCAAATTTTAATAAAGGAGAAGTCAATATTTATGTACCCATTCACAAAAACGCTGCGTTTCGTGGTCCTTCCTTCCCACAACCATCAATCGCCCCATAATTACAGGCAAATTTAACAAATACAAAGAATTTGAGGAATATTTCCCGAAAATATTTCTGAAGAAAGGGTCGGGATATCCCATATTTCTACTTCAAAACGAAATATTGACAAAACGATATTCCCCAGTAAACATAGATTGTGATGTCTTTCATAATAAGTGATAATTTATACCAAATTTTAATAACAATTTTGCAAATTGGGAAAAGCGTTTTTATGATGACCCTCTTAACACTTTTAAGTAGGTCTTTCCACTTTCTTTTAATAAACAAATAAGTATTAACTAGTGCTTTTATATTTTAAATTTTAATAATCTCCCATAATATGCTTCGTAAACATGGACCCTATGCAGGGACAATGAACGGGTGTTTTTTGTATTTGAACGCAAAAAGGTCCGGAAGTCCTTTGGCAACTGCGAAGATAGACAGTGGAGGCCACGCTATCTACCCTTTGAATTGTGCAGGTGTTCACTAAATAAGTTCATTTTTCAATGGAAATGAAAAACAAGTATTTTAAATAAATATAACAGAACGAAACTTTTTTAAATAGAGATATTTTTGATCCCAGATTGGATCCACTAATTTTTCGCGGCTGGTTTGCATAAAGATATTAGACAGCCCTATAGAAAAAAAACATGGCGTGATATCGGGTGACCTAGGGTGGGGGTGGGGGGGGGGGTCTCCAAAGCGGGATTTCGATTTCTGGGGAACAAGTACCCTGGCGGTGTGGGCGGGCGGTGGCGCCATCTTCCTGGAAAAATACGCGTCTCTGTTAAAGCAGGAATCTCTTCTCATAATTGCTCAAAAATAAATTTCAATCATGTTGAGACATAACGTTCAGAATTTACAGTGGCGGTACTTCCATAGAAGCCGAAAAGCCAGGCTTGCCTAGATTTTAACGAAAAAAATAAAACCACAAATATGCATATATATTATTTTACAGTTTGTGTAGGTAAGACTTTTTCGTTTATTTTTATTTAATAATTGCGCCTAAATTACTAAGTATCTCAAAAAAGTAGCGTCGAGTCAATGATTCTATCAAAGCCTACATTTTATTTTCGTTTAGAGAGAATAAACAACTAAACCAATATCCCGTCGAATCCTCAATACGTTCTTCGTGTATCGATGCCCTTTTAAGGCCAAACTGAACACAGTGTTCAATTCAAATAACTCAAAATATTCAAAATAAATAATTATATTCGAAATATTTATATATATTCTTTTATTATATAATTAATTTGTAAAGCCATTTGACTTATTTATTATATTTGATGATTGGTTTTTAATGGCAGCAAATCGCCCGAAAAGTTAATTTACGCAATCTTTGACAATATTGAAAAATTTAGAAAAGTTGTATTCATGTGGTTCAAAGTGGTTTTGTTTTAATTATTTTATAAAAATAAATTTGAAAATATTGCTTATGCTATATTAATTATTGACAATTTTCTGTAAGAATCGAAAACATGTCTCACACAAATAAATCAAATTATAAACACAAGTTGTAGAACATCTCGTAATATTTAACGGTTTTAGTGATAATTTTGGTAATTTGAGTAAATGTTTTATATATATACTAGCTGACCCGGCCACGCGTTGCTGTGGCTAAAGTTTTTGTTATATTACATTATAGTAAACAATCTAAGAGGAACAATAAGAGAACATCAGTCACGGAGTCCACTATGCTTTTTCACACAGATGGTATTTGTAAAAAAATATGGTGATCTCCTTATTTGACTTTCTACTACTATAACCCTTTAGTACAATGAAATTATTTACGAACAAAGACGAAAATGTTGATGCTGGTATACAAATTCACTGGATTCATGTGACGCTTAAACTCATGAATGAGGTAGGCAAGGCAGACAGTCTTAAACTTTTAAACATTAATATCTTTTTTTTTGAATTATAAATACTTTCAATTTCAATTTAATTTAACACCAATCGGTGCACAATGTTTTTGGTTAACCTGTCTTTAGCTAACACAAATAGATTCGACGGTTTCCCAACACGTGAACACGCAACATATAGTTGCCCATGAGAAAAACATGGATTTTCCAAATCTAAACCACAAATGGACATTGTTTAACCTTGAGATTTATTTATAGACATGGCGAAAGCTAAACGAATTGGAAACTGTAGCCTTTTGAAGGGTATGGTAGAATCTGATGGTATCATCGGAATACGTGGCAGCAGGACCACTTTTCCTTTAAACTTCCCAGCCAAAATGGTTGCTTCAAGAATGTTTCCGGTGATCTTTTTGATGACCAAACGCGTACCGTTACATAATTGAGGTGGATTCAAATTACGGAGGAGAATAATAGGGGAACCAATCTTTAATCGAAGATTATGTGGTGGCATTCCAGGGATATCTAATGAATTTAAAAATTCAATCGGAAAATTTACACTTTCATTTTCATCAACAACAGTATCGATTGATTTAAAAGACATCATCAGATCGCCTGGTAACAACTGTTGTATCTGGAAGTTAATTTCGTCAACATCAACGTTTTTGGCTGCCAAAATCGCCCGTTGACTAAGCCATTCATGATTCAAATAATTATTCTGTATATCCGGGAAAATACTCTGAATCAATTCAGTTTTATCCTGAACAACAGTGCAAAAATTGTCTGGTAGTTTAATGCATTGCGTATTTGGTTGCAGTTTTATTTTACCGTTCCCAATATCTAGTAGTTGTTCGGAAAATATTAGTGCTGATGGATCATTTTGCAATTGTACTCGCATATTTATGGTCAATCGAAGTGTTTCAACACTTCGCCATAAGAATGATTGTTTCAAACATGCATTAATCTCATCCGCGAAAGTAGAGCGAGGTATAACCGGTAAGGTCTGCCGGAAGTCACCAGACAAAAGTAAGATAGCACCACCGAAAAGTTTATTATTGCTGTTTAAATCTTGCATAGTTCTGTTTAATGCTTCAAGTGAATATTTGTGTGCCATTGTGCACTCATCCCAAATTATTATAGAACTCTTCCGCAACACTGCAGCTATTCCACTATTCTTTTTGATGTTACACATTGCATCTGGTTTATTATGAACGTCCAATGGCAGCTTGAATGTTGAATGTGCTGTTCGCCCACCATCCAGTAAAGTAGCCGCAATGCCTGACGATGCTAATGCTAATGCGATGTTTTTGTTGCGACCGTATTTTGGCAAGAATCAACGATATTAAAAATGTCTTACCGGTTCCACCGGGTGCATCCAAGAAAAAAAAACCGCCTTGTTCAGCAGCAACAGCCAGCATAATCCGATCATAAATAATTTTTTGTTCTGCTGTCAGTAATGGTTCACTGTTCATGATAATTGTTGCTAAACTTCCATGGTCATATTGATTTTCTCGTTGTAAATCGGTATTGACTAAGTCGGTGGCTGGACGATTAGGTGATGGCATACCATAATGATTAAGTGGTAAATTTGAAATAAGAACACATAAATCCTCGATCAAGACCAATGCTTCATTGTACATCTCTGGTGTATAATCTATGTTTTGGCATTGATTTGTTTGTCTAATTCGGTGCAAGATGTCTTCTGTCATACAATTTTTATATTTTTCCCACAAAGTTTGTGCTTGCGAGGGATAACATGTCGCCAAAATAATTGCAAACAACTGACGAATGTTATTCGGTGTTGATGTCAACGCAGCATCAGCAAGCGTTAAGTCCCAATGGTTATCGTCTTCTAGCAATTGCAGTTCACGACATGCATCCTGGTATGTATTGAATACTCGACCATTAGCTGTTCGTAAAAATTCAAAAGACGTTGGTCCGGGAACATTCACCAATAACAAACGTAAATAGAAGCACTCACGTTGCTTTGGATGTACCGTGTAAAGTCTCCCCAATGTCTTAGCTTTGAATATGCCTGTAATGGAAGGATGTGGTTTTCCTTGTTTCCGTGGCTCCCATTTTTTACTGGATTTGTTCCATGTGAAATAACGTGGAACATCACCATACACCAATGTCTTCGCGAATTGGCCAAAAACATCAGGTTTTTGACACAATGTAAAAAATTCAGTTAGAGTCGTTTTCGGAGCTTCGAACGCTCTTTGGAGAACATTTTCTTCAGTGAAGTATACACGTTGACCGTTTTCAAGATGTATTGCCAGATGTTGGACAGCAAGATCTCTTTCGTGGATGGGAAAGCTGAGAATATGCCAAATAGCTTCATTGCTGCTAATGTATCTGCCCATTTGGTATCGTGCTATTTCGTCATTTTTATTTATGTTTTTTACTTCAAATATGGCCAAATCACTGCCTTTGTTTACATATTTACAAATATACTTAATTGATTTAACAGAACTGCAAAGCTCAACATTGATATGAGCTTTGTAAGTTTTTGAAAGTAGTGGTGAGTATGGTACCACCCACTGATTATCAAACTCAACTTGATTTGGAAAGTTCGGCAGTCGCATTGTAAATGTGTGGCCACCATTCTCAGTACTTCTGCGGCGATACATTGGATAACCATCAATATCCGTGATCGTGTCATTCGTATGCGGCTTTGGGAAGTTTTTTTTACATTTTCCATTTTCCATGCACGGTGACGTCATGTTGAAAACACCGCATGGCCCATGGATCATGTGTTTGGTGACAATATCAAATAATTCTTGATCAATTAATGGGTCTGGAATTTCGGCTGAAATTATTTGATCGATTTCTTCAGGACGGATTCTATCTTTAAGCCAAACCAAAATGTGGGCATGAGGCAAACCTCGCTTTTGCCACTCTATCGTATACAGCCAACAACGTGTGATACCAAAAATTGTATATTTAACAATAAAATCAATTAAGGATTTCAATTTTTGTTTAAACACACGTGCAGTTAAATCATGACGATGAATGGCTTGTTGTCCTGGCAATAGTAAAGTTTGTATCTCTTCCCAATTCGGATTACATGTGAATGTAATAAATAAATCCGGTCGGCCGTAATGACGTACGTAAGTCATCGCATCTTGTATGTATTCCTGCATGTTCCGTGGACTGCCGATGTAGCTTGAAGGTAAAATGAAAGCATTACCGATGTCATTGGGATTTAAATTTCCATCGATGTTTCCAGCAACAGCATCTCGTAAGTGAATATATTATTCCGATCGTAGTTTTGACGTTTGCGTTTTGACGTTTGCCGCTCGCGTTGTTGAGGTTAGATTTTTTCGGTGGCATTTGACTGAAAATAATAATTTTCTTGTTCTTATGATATTCTCTTGAAGACGTTCGTTACACTGTTCTTGAGATTCTTGTGCATGACCTGCTGTCCTGATTCTTTGAGCTGGATTTCTTGATTCAATTTGTTCTGCCAACTGATGGGCTCTTTTAATACGTTTGCGTCGAATAACTGTCACTGTCAAATAATAACAGACATTAGCGCCATCAACCCAGTCGAAAGGTATCGACATCTGTCAGTTTTATGACTGCCAAATAATAACAGACAAATAATTAGCGATAAATTAAAATTGCGACTATAATTTGAGATTTAAACTATCCTATCTCTCAAGTGCACATCGAACTGCACATGGTGTTCAAATTTTATTATAATCGGTTAAGTGGTTCAGCCGTCCATTGAGGACAAACATTGTGACACGAGATTTATATATATTAAGATTAATTTCTTAATGATTCAGATCATTTTTAACATTTATCTCATCAGAGAAACGTTAAATGCATTATAACCATTCCATTAACTTGAACAAGTTATAGGCAGCTAAGTTTCTTTGAAATAAACATTCTCTTAAACTAACAATTTAAAATTTATCAGTTAAATAAGGTCCTAAAATATTATGAAAAACACTTATATTTGTGATTATTCATAATCACATGTTTAGCAATTATATGTTAAATATAAGTTAGAGTACTCATATGTAAAGTGATTAAATATGTGTAATGTTCGTGATATTAACATTAAATACATTATTGTGTAATTAATTAATACATACACACAATTCTTACCCAAAATGCGTTTATATTTCAAAGTAATATTATATAAAAAAAATTAATAAAAAAATATATAAAAATAATTTTAACGGACTTAATTTTTTTAGTTCTTCTCATAGATTAAGCTAAAATCTAACAATGTCTGCTCATATTTTGATTTTTATAAGAGTAGTGTAACGTAAGTACTAGATTTTTTTATTTTAGTTCACATACAGATAAATAATTGCTTTGAAATTACAGTTGTAAATTCAAATTTCAAGCGTCGGTTACATATCCTTTGTGTAAAACAGCCCCAGTTGTTTTATTGAAGTAACGATTACCACCACCTTAAGTGCAGTGTTCACTGTTCATGCATTACTTGGGTTTTGGGAACAGGCGGCCGGGGCGATTGCAATTGAGAAGTGCAGTCGGGCGCGTTTGTACAATGTGCATTGCGGCGGCGCAGCGACATTGCTTTGCGGTGGAAAAAACTCGACTTTCCTGCCTCGTTTCCTTGACAATGTGTCGAGTGCAGAATGCAGAATGCAGCCTACGACGGAAACTGGCCACAAGATGGCGGACTGCCTTCCTTTGCCTCTCGAATAGCTTACGAGCCAGTCCAAAATATGATAATACTTATGTAATTATTTTTCCATTGATTTACGACATTTTATACAACGCTTTAATACACGTGTATTTATGTATTTACTTTTCTACCCGTCAAATGAATAAAAAACATTACACACCGAACATATTATTATAATTACATGAATTCTGACTTGTATTGATAGTAATGGACATTATCGACGGATCAAGAAGTTGGTGCAAAAAACATTAAAATATATATTTATTTAATCCGCAAATATTAAAAATATGCTTAGAAATATCTTTCTAATATATTTACATTTGATTTATATTCGTATTTGCTTTGTTGCTGATGCTTTATTCATCATATTATAAAAAATATGTTTGAATTTTGAATCTGTAAAAAAAATTATCGAAGTAGTATATTTACTTGAGGTTCATAAAACTGAACTGTTCTAGTGGACATAGAGCTTGGAGTTGACTGCAAACACTAAGAAAGGTACCACAATCAGAGCAAACTTTAAAACAATTGGACAATAATTTTGAATTTGGACCCTCCATTATTAGAATAGGGGTTTGAGGATGTTAAAAAGATATGTAGATAGAAGCAAAATATTCTCAAAAAAAAGAAGAGAAATAAAAGTGTATTGATCTGTCATAGGCTCTCAGACTATCGGTCTTTATCGGCACGGCACGTGTCCACAGTTTAAATTCATAATAGTTATGTTAGCCTCCCTGATTATTAAGCTGCTGACATTTCCATCACCAGATGCAGTTCGCGAGCCGCCGCTGTTATCAATTATTATGACTGCATTCATTGGCTCGATCTTATTTTCACCTGTCAAGTGAAATTAGGAAACATCGCTTTTTGAACTTCAAACGGCGCATGCGAATAAAATAAAAATTGGACGTGCCATAGACAGTTTCTTGAATTGTATTCATGTTTAAAAGTTTCGTTCAATATCGCAATGTTTCATTTCACAAGGATCACTATTAAAAGAAAATTAACATTAAAGTATATTTCATAAGATTCATTATTTCAAGTAAAATTCACTCACTCGTTTATTTTCATTAATTAAGCAATAATGTAAAATAATCTACATTAATAATTACTAATTATATATTAAGCGGCCTTCAATTAATATGATGTTAAAAAATCAATTCTAATTTTAGTAGAAATTTCCCACATCAAAAGTTTTCATAAAATGTTAAAAATTACAATAAAATTAAGAAAAGCATTTATATTTGAATAGAATTAGCTACTGATAAATTATGTTGTTAAAATTATTGAATCTTTTTATGTTCTATTTATTTGACATAATTATAAGTAGTTAAAGCCAATATATTTATATTATAATGAAATAGACATAATAAAGCAAATAGAAAAATAGCAGTAGTTTTTTGAAGAACGTAGGTAGGGCCGGCGGTAGTGTTAAAAATAATATTCTTCTCGAATGATAATTTGTTTTCGTTCAATTAAGTCTGCGCAAAGTCGGATACGCTTACTTAACATTCTGCTTCTACGCTGTGAGAAGCGTAGATGTACTCGTACGCTTCGAATATGGGAAAACATTTCATTTTCATTTGTTTTTTGATATAGGTACATAAATGACTTGTGTAATTACTGTTTCTGTCAGATGAGCGCCCACAGAACAATCTGTCAAAGCACAGAAGATTCTCAACTTCTAATCTAATATTATCCAGCTTTCTTTCCCTTAGGATATTCATTAATTAATCTAGAAGCTTGGTTAGCTTTTGAGATCACTAAAAACCATCTTATACTGTGGTCTTATTAAAGGGTTCGATAGATAAGTGGATCTTGGACCTTCCTAACAAATCCTATGTATCAACTAAATGATATTATATAATTAGTTCGGGACCTACTGAGCTAAGATAAATCGAAAGAAATAGTCGTCTGCTGGTTATTAGTTTGGATATTAGTAGTTCATTGTAAATCATAAGTAAACCATACTATTATATTTAATTTTCATATATGTATAGCCACTATGGCGAATATCATAAACATAACGATTTTGTTTTTTTTTTTAATATTTTTTTGGTCATATACAATTATTTTGGACCCTGCTGAACTAAGCTCAATGTGCTTGTGCTAGAGTCAGGGGAGATGGTGGTAATGAAGCGTTAAAAATTGTATGACTATGTGCGGATTCGAACCTGGGATATAGGTCTAAAGCGCGTTCGTAATATTGTAGGTTTCATTTTCAATTTTGCAAACTCGAAAGTTTTCCCATAGGATCTTACAAAGCTAAAAAAATAATATTGGTTTATCAACTTAACTATCGAGTTTCGTATTTATTGGAAATAATGCATATAACTTTGCATTTTTTTAACCTCATCCTGTAACTTGAGCGCCTTCGCGTGTACGGAGGACCGACTAATTTTCGGCTTTCATAGTTTGAGAAGCGGAGGTTGCGCATGCGACGACTATGTATAGAGCGGACGGCGTTTCCTGCGCGGGCGCACTTGTGCGCCTTCGCGACCGCAGCTGCGGGCGGACGAGGAGTTGGTCTGCCTAAGCAGAGGATCATTCCACCTCCTCCTGTCCACTCGGGAGGTCAATCAGCCCGGGACCTTACAGGCGGTCAACCGCAGAACGCGCGGCTATTTCAACGAAAAAGTACATAATATTTTGTGAATTTCTTACGTTCAATACATTTTCTTAAGAAATAATTATTTTTCATTTACTCAAAATTAAAATATTACTCTTAATACCGTTGTGGATTTAGTGAAAAGTGGGTTAAGTGTTTATTCTGTTTTTTTTTTTTAATTAAGTGTTTTTAAAAAAAAATCGTTTCACTTCATCATGCTTTCCAGTGTGAAGTGTGACATAAAACCAAGGCTACAGCTGACTTTTAATCCGAGGAATTTACACGTAAGTTACATGTAATTTACGAAATATAAAATAATTATTTAACCTATAATAATTAAAATTATGTTTTTTTGATCCTTTTAAGTGACCTGAAAATAAATGTGTCTACTCGAATTTTTATATTTTAATGTAATACGTTTTAAAATGTTTAATTTCGTTTCGCTAGATAAGTTTACAGACGATAGCAGGGAAGCCATGTTTCAACTTTCAGGCGCATGCTTTGGGAAAGAAACGTTTTAGGCAGGTTTTAGGGGGTAGGCTACACATTAGCATATTCAATAATTGCAAGCGCTGCGTTTCCGTTAAATACTTCTTACAATTTTAAAATTAATTTCATAGTTTCTTATAATTTTTTTAGATCCTTTCCTTGTCATATGCAATTATTTTTAATCCATGCTCAATAATTACCTATGATTCTGGGTGACATGCAAATCCCAATTTATTGTTGGGGTATATTTTTTCCTTCTTTAAGTTTTATAAGAAATTTTTAAATTTAATTTACGTTTTTTTCTGTTCATTCACAATTTTATTTTTATGTTTGATTTATCTTAAAAGGATGTTTATTTTAACATTATCCAAAATTAACCCACCTAAATTATAACGTGCGAGGGTTATTTACTATATAAGAATCTTTTTAAATTTTATATTCAATATGTAAAATGTACTATGCTGAATCAATTATGAACATTTAAATACGATTATACACCGCTATTTAATTACATTACACAAACGCTATAGATTTACGGACAATTGTTAGAATTTCTATTATTTTATTATTCTATTAGTGTTTAATAATGTAACTCACAAAGGACGCATTTTTTTATAAAAGTTATTCTTTTTGAATTTTATGACGAAGAGCAAATTTTATGACCGCGATTTAAAGCACATAATTTTAACATCCCAAAACTAAACCGATTATATGTAAGTTATCTGAATAAATAGATGTTATACGTGATATTATGTTACAAACATAATAATAACATAAACAAATATTATATTAACTTAAACTTTCGACTAATTTATAAGGACTTTGTTTACATGTGCATATCAAAAACGTACTAAATCGAATAATATATATTATGTATTATATATAAATATAATATGTAAACTTATCTATTTTTTTTACATCATAAACCACTGTGGGCGCAACGCCCGCCGGCGAAGTTCGCAGAATGACGACAATTATTTTATGGCAACAATGAACCTTATCATGCAGGAACTTGATATTGTGTTAAAATGGGAACTGATAGTAAGGACATGGAGTTTTTGTGCGCAGTTTCGCTTGTATTGCCACCGCCACTCGGCGACAAAGCATTGCTGTAGGCATCGTTGTAATTATGTGTATCAAATTATGCATACATGTTAGACTAGACATTTTAATGTTCAACCCTGGGCTGCAGGCGGCTTTGACAGCACCTTCGGCGCGCGACTACTCATGCCTGCGGCACTCGGGATGGGTCACTTCGCTCCCATATCTAGGACCATCGGGCCATCCACGTGCCTAAATTTGATGTTTCGTTTCTCATTTGATGTCTATGTTATACAAAGAAGCTACATGCCATTTTCCGAATTTCTAGACTCGGCGGTTTATAAGTTCCATACAAACTTCTAACCCCCATTACCCCCCTTAATCGTTAAAAAAACCTTCTCATTCGATGTCTATGTTATATAAAGAAGCTATATGCCAATTTTTGAGATTCTATAACCAACTATATCAAGTTACCCTTAGGGGGGGGGTCCCCCCCCCTTATTGGTTGTATTTCAGGTTTTTTTTTAATTCAAAAACCTAATCGGATGTGCTCACGACACTTCCGAAACTCGTCATCGCAATCCAATCGCATTTAGTAATGCATAAAGGACAAAGGGACAAACATTTATATATACACTAGCTGACCCGGCCACGCGTTGCTGTGGCTAAAGTTTTTGTTATATTACATTATAGTAAACAATCTAAGAGGAACAATAAGAGAACATCAGTCACGGAGTCCACTATGCTTTTTCACACAGATGGTATTTGTAAAAAAATATGGTGATCTCCTTATTTGACTTTCTACTACTATAACCCTTTAGTACAATGAAATTATTTACGAACAAAGACGAAAATGTTGATGCTGGTATACAAATTCACTGGATTGAGATTTGAAGGGGAAGTACGTTGAACACAATTAATTAAAATGTTCTTACACTTGATACTAAGCAGAAATCAATTGGTAAAAAATAAAAATTTATCAGATTTATTATTTCCATTTAATTTTATAACAAATATAAGTATATTACAGTATAATACAGTAAATAACATGTGACGCTTAAACTCATGAATGAGGTAGGCAAGGCAGACAGTCTTAAACTTTTAAACATTAATATCTTTTTTTTTGAATTATAAATACTTTCAATTTCAATTTAATTTAACACCAATCGGTGCACAATGTTTTTGGTTAACCTGTCTTTAGCTAACACAAATAGATTCGACGGTTTCCCAACACGTGAACACGCAACATATAGTTGCCCATGAGAAAAACATGGATTTTCCAAATCTAAACCACAAATGGACATTGTTTGACCTTGAGATTTATTTATAGACATGGCGAAAGCTAAACGAATTGGAAACTGTAGCCTTTTGAAGGGTATGGTAGAATCTGATGGTATCATCGGAATACGTGGCAGCAGGACCACTTTTCCTTTAAACTTCCCAGCCAAAATGGTTGCTTCAAGAATGTTTCCGGTGATCTTTTTGATGACCAAACGCGTACCGTTACATAATTGAGGTGGATTCAAATTACGGAGGAGAATAATAGGGGAACCAATCTTTAATCGAAGATTATGTGGTGGCATTCCAGGGATATCTAATGAATTTAAAAATTCAATCGGAAAATTTACACTTTCATTTTCATCAACAACAGTATCGATTGATTTAAAAGACATCAGATCGCCTGGTAACAACTGTTGTATCTGGAAGTTAATTTCGTCAACATCAACGTTTTTGGCTGCCAAAATCGCCCGTTGACTAAGCCATTCATGATTCAAATAATTATTCTGTATATCCGGGAAAATACTCTGAATCAATTCAGTTTTATCCTGAACAACAGTGCAAAAATTGTCTGGTAGTTTAATGCATTGCGTATTTGGTTGCAGTTTTATTTTACCGTTCCCAATATCTAGTAGTTGTTCGGAAAATATTAGTGCTGATGGATCATTTTGCAATTGTACTCGCATATTTATGGTCAATCGAAGTGTTTCAACACTTCGCCATAAGAATGATTGTTTCAAACATGCATTAATCTCATCCGCGAAAGTAGAGCGAGGTATAACCGGTAAGGTCTGCCGGAAGTCACCAGACAAAAGTAAGATAGCACCACCGAAAAGTTTATTATTGCTGTTTAAATCTTGCATAGTTCTGTTTAATGCTTCAAGTGAATATTTGTGTGCCATTGTGCACTCATCCCAAATTATTATAGAACTCTTCCGCAACACTGCAGCTATTCCACTATTCTTTTTGATGTTACACATTGCATCTGGTTTATTATGAACGTCCAATGGCAGCTTGAATGTTGAATGTGCTGTTCGCCCACCATCCAGTAAAGTAGCCGCAATGCCTGACGATGCTAATGCTAATGCGATTTTTTGTTGCGACCGTATTTTGGCAAGAATCAACGATATTAAAAATGTCTTACCGGTTCCACCGGGTGCATCCAAGAAAAAAAAACCGCCTTGTTCAGCAGCAACAGCCAGCATAATCCGATCATAAATATTTTTTTGTTCTGCTGTCAGTAATGGTTCACTGTTCATGATAATTGTTGCTAAACTTCCATGGTCATATTGATTTTCTCGTTGTAAATCGGTATTGACTAAGTCGGTGGCTGGACGATTAGGTGATGGCATACCATAATGATTAAGTGGTAAATTTGAAATAAGAACACATAAATCCTCGATCAAGACCAATGCTTCATTGTACATCTCTGGTGTATAATCTATGTTTTGGCATTGATTTGTTTGTCTAATTCGGTGCAAGATGTCTTCTGTCATACAATTTTTATATTTTTCCCACAAAGTTTGTGCTTGCGAGGGATAACATGTCGCCAAAATAATTGCAAACAACTGACGAATGTTATTCGGTGTTGATGTCAACGCAGCATCAGCAAGCGCTAAGTCCCAATGGTTATCGTCTTCTAGCAATTGCAGTTCACGACATGCATCCTGGTATGTATTGAATACTCGACCATTAGCTGTTCGTAAAAATTCAAAAGACGTTGGTCCGGGAACATTCACCAATAACAAACGTAAATAGAAGCACTCACGTTGCTTTGGATGTACCGTGTAAAGTCTCCCCAATGTCTTAGCTTTGAATATGCCTGTAATGGAAGGATGTGGTTTTCCTTGTTTCCGTGGCTCCCATTTTTTACTGGATTTGTTCCATGTGAAATAACGTGGAACATCACCATACACCAATGTCTTCGCGAATTGGCCAAAAACATCAGGTTTTTGACACAATGTAAAAAATTCAGTTAGAGTCGTTTTCGGAGCTTCGAACGCTCTTTGGAGAACATTTTCTTCAGTGAAGTATACACGTTGACCGTTTTCAAGATGTATTGCCAGATGTTGGACAGCAGGATCTCTTTCGTGGATGGGAAAGCTGAGAATATGCCAAATAGCTTCATTGCTGCTAATGTATCTGCCCATTTGGTATCGTGCTATTTCGTCATTTTTATTTATGTTTTTTACTTCAAATATGGCCAAATCACTGCCTTTGTTTACATATTTACAAATATACTTAATTGATTTAACAGAACTGCAAAGCTCAACATTGATATGAGCTTTGTAAGTTTTTGAAAGTAGTGGTGAGTATGGTACCACCCACTGATTATCAAACTCAACTTGATTTGGAAAGTTCGGCAGTCGCATTGTAAATGTGTGGCCACCATTCTCAGTACTTCTGCGGCGATACATTGGATAACCATCAATATCCGTGATCGTGTCATTCGTATGCGGCTTTGGGAAGTTTTTTTTACATTTTCCATTTTCCATGCACGGTGACGTCATGTTGAAAACACCGCATGGCCCATGGATCATGTGTTTGGTGACAATATCAAATAATTCTTGATCAATTAATGGGTCTGGAATTTCGGCTGAAATTATTTGATCGATTTCTTCAGGACGGATTCTATCTTTAAGCCAAACCAAAATGTGGGCATGAGGCAAACCTCGCTTTTGCCACTCTATCGTATTCAGCCAACAACGTGTGATACCAAAAATTGTATATTTAACAATAAAATCAATTAAGGATTTCAATTTTTGTTTAAACACACGTGCAGTTAAATCATGACGATGAATGGCTTGTTGTCCTGGCAATAGTAAAGTTTGTATCTCTTCCCAATTCGGATTACATGTGAATGTAATAAATAAATCCGGTCGGCCGTAATGACGTACGTAAGTCATCGCATCTTGTATGTATTCCTGCATGTTCCGTGGACTGCCGATGTAGCTTGAAGGTAAAATGAAAGCATTACCGATGTCATTGGGATTTAAATTTCCATCGATGTTTCCAGCAACAGCATCTCGTAAGTGAATATATTCTTCCGATCGTAGTTTTGCCTGGTTGAATCGAAGGAATCGCAAGCGTTCGCTTTCGACCTTAGCATACATATCAACAATGTATTGATGGAACAGCTGACGATATCGAAGGATATAATTGTCTTGATGTTGTCTAACCATTATTCGGTGTGCGTAGTAGTTCATTGAGCTAACTTTATTATTTCTGTAATCACCTAAAAAAATAAAAAATAAAATGCAATACGAAATTAAAATCTATACATACAGTAAGAAAGTAAATAGATAATTGTCAAATTTACCGGTATTTGGATCATACTGTTTGATATTAAGGTGATATTCATCTTGTCCTTGCCAAAATATCAATGGATATTGTAGTGCGTCATATGAACGGTGTAGATCCTAAATCGTACTGACAGTGTTGTCTCGCCGTGTAATGTTTATAGATCTTTTGTCAACTGGATCACCAACCATGATAACAGCAACCTCATCAACAGTTGGAGAGTTGAATCTACCAGCATGTTCACCTAATGGTACTTTGTCGGCTTTTATGACGATTTGATAATTGTCATTTTGCAGTCGTGGCGAAACTCTTTTGATCAATTGAATTAGTTGATTTAGTTGGATAACCATCAATATCCGTGATCGTGTCATTCGTATGCGGCTTTGGGAAGTTTTTTTTACATTTTCCATTTTCCATGCACGGTGAGGTCATGTTGAAAACACCGCATGGCCCATGGATCATGTGTTTGGTGACAATATCAAATAATTCTTGATCAATTAATGGGTCTGGAATTTCGGCTGAAATTATTTGATCGATTTCTTCAGGACGGATTCTATCTTTAAGCCAAACCAAAATGTGGGCATGAGGCAAACCTCGCTTTTGCCACTCTATCGTATTCAGCCAACAACGTGTGATACCAAAAATTGTATATTTTACAATAAAATCAATTAAGGATTTCAATTTTTGTTTAAACACACGTGCAGTTCATGACGATGAATGGCTTGTTGTCCTGGCAATAGTAAAGTTTGTATCTCTTCCCAATTCGGATTACATGTGAATGTAATAAATAAATCCGGTCGGCCGTAATGACGTACGTAAGTCATCGCATCTTGTATGTATTCCTGCATGTTCCGTGGACTGCCGATGTAGCTTGAAGGTAAAATGAAAGCATTACCGATGTCATTGCGATTTAAATTTCCATCGATGTTTCCAGCAACAGCATCTCGTAAGTGAATATATTATTCCGATCGTAGTTTTGACGTTTGCGTTTTGACGTTTGCCGCTCGCGTTGTTGAGGTTAGATTTTTTCGGTGGCATTTGACTGAAAATAATAATTTTCTTGTTCTTATGATATTCTCTTGAAGACGTTCGTTACACTGTTCTTGAGATTTTTGTGCATGACCTTCTGCTGTCCTGATTCTTTGAGCTGGATTTCTTGATTCAATTTGTTCTGCCAACTGATGGGCTCTTTTAATACGTTTGCGTCGAATAACTGTCACTGTCAAATAATAACAGACATTAGCGCCATCAACCCAGTCGAAAGGTATCGACATCTGTCAGTTTTATGACTGCCAAATAATAACGGACAAAAAATTAGCGATAAATTAAAATTGCGACTATAATTTGAGATTTAAACTATCCTATCTCTCAAGTGCACATCGAACTGCACATGGTGTTCAAATTTTATTATAATCGGTTAAGTGGTTTAGGAGTCCATTGAGGACAAACATTGTGACACGAGATTTATATATATTAAGATATATATATATATATATATATATATATATATAAATAGGTAAAAATTTGCTCCTTATTTTTGTATATTAATTTTTCAAACGTTTTCTATTTTATCACTCCACACAACGCGCTTTAATAGACTATTTTAGTTTTTTAAGTTTTAATCATTTCAGTGCATTTTAAATCCTAAGCCTACCGACGAGCGCTGTTACAAGGTAGACTTTGTAAAAATACCACTTATAAAAATATAAAAGTCAATAAATGATTATTATAATATTCTGGCATTTGATCGATTATAAATCTACGCTCTTTTAAAACATATAGATACGACAACTGAAGAAAGATGGCGGTGGTCGAGTACACTCCTCTCTTGCTCGCACTGTCATCGCGATAAGGTCTCTCCTATCCGTTGCGGCGCGCGGAACGGCGGGGGGAATCCACCGGTGTCGGGTTTTCAGAAGGACGATCTGTATGAAATACCGTATCTATATGTTTTAAAAGATCGATTGAATATATCATAGTAACGTTACAAACAAAACTTAGCCAACTTACTTAGTAGACTTAACCAAACAGTATTGTAATGTGTAACACAACTTTTCATTTGAATTCTGCATCTACGAGATTGTTTAGTACAGGTTACAAAAAGTTTTGTTAGGTCAATGATTTATCAATTTACAGGAATTGGTTTGTACAGTCAATCAAATATATATCGTATACCCTACAATATACTTCGGTTTGGCCTACTAAAATTCAGTAGCCACTGCAAATTATGATTCTACTAAACTTTTCGGTTAACTCAGACCTCGTTTTTTTTTCGTTGTATCTTTCTGAGAGCGATAGTTTGTATAGGTTTAAGATTTAAAAGGTGATTGGTCTGGAAGCTGGTATCTTCTACAACCAAGAGGATAGGATGAGTTTTGCAGAGTCTGCACTTGTCGTTTAATAATATTTTAGCATCTGTTTTAGGTGTTTGTTTAACTTGCCTGGCAGAAAGGAAATCCGAAGATCTAAAACGATCAGGTTTACCATAATGCGGTAATTAGTAAATGACAAATGAATACATATAAAACAATTGTTGTGGCAATATATCCAATAAGCGTAATTCAGAAGTTTAGAAAATATGTTATTCAGATAAGCTCTAAATAGCACGCATAATGTACTCAAATTATAAGTATTTTAGTTTTTTTTTATTGGTTGTTCACAGACGACGATAAAAGTTTACGCGCGATGTCTCCGACCAGACATCGAGTATAAGACCCTGAGCGTGACCTTCGGCACCACATCGCGCGAGGTGGTCGCGCTACTTCTGGGCAAGTACAAGATGCGCCACCGGGACCCGAAGCTGTTCTACCTGACCATGGAAGTGACGGTCAGGCATGCCGGCGTCAGGACCGTCTTGGTGCTCGACGACTCCACGAAACCAGCCGCTTTGCAGAGCTGTCATCCCAAGGGATATTCCAAGTGAGTATTTTTTCATTTGATTCATATAAATATAAATCTTATTTACAATAGAACAAAGAAAATAATAATTTAGAATGCATGCACTTTAAAGGATCGATAAAATATAAAGGAACATAAAATCAACCTTCCTCCCAAATATTATATTTATAGTACTGTAAAAAATATTATGGATTTTCTTTAGTAAAAAAACATTTTTTTTGGTTAATTATGGTTTTAAATCTAAAAACTCAAATAATTAGATACCTATGTATTTCTTTAATAAATAATTTATTTTATACCTATGTTGTATTAATATTCTTGTAAAGTGTATTTTTAAAGTAGGCCTTAAAAATAAAAAAAGATCATGTAATGATGTATATTAATTATTATGTTATAAATTATCTTTAATAAAATAAAAATACCTTTCAGTATCAAATAACCACCAATCTACCGAACTGGTATTTTATTTTCGAAGATAATGTTTTTTGACACCGGCATGGCTTTATACATCATCAATTTGCCATCACGATGTTGTGTTATTATTTAACTGCTCTTCAGTCACGCATTTCTTATAACTTCCTGTTATTTAATATATAATTTAATTATTAGCAGGTTTCACTTCTATGATCTTCTATTCTTATTTTCATGTTAAATTATTAGGCAAAGCGATCGCAATAGCACAGGTTTAACCGGGGAATAGTATTTATTTTCTGACATGAAAACCAATGTGACAACAAATGATATGCCATGTTGTTTAATATCAATCATCTTTTAATAATATGCTGGTAAATTAAAGAATTTTCAACAATTTTCTAAGTTATGACAGGTAAATACCTCAAAAAGTGAACTAATAAAACAGGATGGTTTCCATTAAAAAATTGTATCAGTTTTTTAAACAGCAGCTTCAAATTGTTTTAAGCTGCTTATGTTCTGTTGATATTTTATTTGGATATTTTTATAATAATTTATATGTTTTCTGACAAAGAAACATATCACGATTGTATCACGGATGTTGTATTCTGACAACGACCGCGGGATTTGGACGAAATTAAAACGGGCACAGAAAAAGCTCGCAGCTGTAAAAACCGACTACACGCTAAATCATAACAATTAACGCTCAAATTTTGTATGCTATGGTAATTAGTGTTATTGATCTTGAGCAACATACAATATTTTAATGTCGATATTTAATTAATTAATTTATTTCTTTTTCTGTAGGTTTTCATTGCAAATGCGTCGCGGGGGACTCGTAAAAATCTACGACTCGGCCCTCATGTCATCCAGCCAATACAAGAGCCTCCTCATCAGCGAAAGAACGACGGCGGATGAATTGCTCGCCATCCTCCTTAACTGCTACTCTTCAAATGAGAAAGTCGAACAGTTCTCCCTTTATGAAGTGAGTACGAACCTTCTAATATTTTAGCTGTTATCCTCGTCGCGTTTTCGCGCCTCAAACAACCCACCCGCCTGCCTCAATTAAACAAGATCACGGCTTTTCGAACTTCTAAACCAACTTTTAAAGATTCCTTATTAGACTTTTGGTAAATAACTATGTCGTTTATCACTGTGCGTACTTACCCAAGTTTTATTAGAAGTTGTTCTTGCTAGACTTTGAGTTTTTGAAGGTCACGAGTGTGTCCTCCACATAAAAGATTATGTAGGTAGTTCCTAGCTGAGCTTGGACCATCCGAAATGGTTTAAAATCTTTCATAACCATTCTATAGTACAAAATTGCAAGACTTGACTGCTGAACAATGCGTTTCTATTATGAAATGATTCAAGAGGAGCGCGGTAGAACCGGTTCAAACTAGCATCTGGAAGAGATTTGATTATTTTATTTTTTGGGATCCTGAATTACTATGTTTTATCATTAAAGATGTAGCCTTTCTTTATATAAAAACTATGTTTTGCTTTGTGTTTTTTGTTTGAGGACGTAAGATTGTAAAAACGAGATAGCATTTTATGTGGTGATGGAAGGCATCCATAATGCTACGAAGTAATCTCGTTTCGGCCGTTGAAATACAAGGCGAGAGCGCTTTCAGACAGATCCTCGGACGTTGGATTACTCTTTTGAGTGGTTGGTGTTATTTTTAACTAAGTCTGATGTTGGTTTGAGCTGCACGTGAAAAGCTAGGGCTCGTCTATCGTTCGCTGCGTTTTCTTGATACGAACCATTTGGTTGGACTTGATAAAAACATAGCTGGATGTACCAACAAGACGAAGTCAACCCATGTGAACAAACACACACGTATTATGTTCGAGGGTGTGTAACTATTATTACAATTGATTTAATATTAAATAAAATGACTGATTAATGTCTAGCTCTATTGATAATAACATTTCATATTTGGTATTATAATAATATATCGACGGTTAGTGTCATTATTATTTTTATTTAAATCGCGTACTTCTGTTGTTTTATTTAGCACTCAAAGTGGGATTATATTATATTTGTTGTAGGTATATGGTTTTATTGTGTACTTGCGTATATATTCATTCTTATACTCCGCATAATATTGGAATGTCATACATATTGCGTCCATTTCTTCAATCCTCGGTACATACGAGCAGTCAGGGCTTAAAACCTCCGAGAAAACCCAAAGATCTTTTAAGAAAACCCCAATCCCCCTTTTGATAAACCGACTATGCATGAGGCCTAAGATAAGTTGCGGCCCTATGGATAGTCACGTTAGTTCGCTGCGAGAGTGACTGCCCATGAATTTTCATTTTTACTACAATTTCCCTAAGCTTCACATTGAACGTAAAAGAGTTAACGTTCTTCGTGTTTATTAATTATTTTATTCGCCTATTACTTATTCAATTTCATAAACATTTTTTTAATAATAAATAAATATTGCAAAATATATCGCCTAACTAGATCAAATTTCTAGGAGCATGTTATGTAAAATGTCTGGCCAAAATTTTGTCAGGAAGTTAAGAATTTTAGGAGCATTTGCTTGTCACGTCTGGACCGTCTCCTAAAACGTTGAAATCGGCGCAGACAAGGTTTATAGTGAAGTTGTGTATATAGTCTGTATCTACATCGACTTCACCGTTTTGGTGGTTTTTTTTTTTTAAACTTTATTGTATTATTACTTAGTTTTTGTGGTTGTACATTAATTTTAAAGACAGTTTTTTTTAAATACGAATACACCTGGATTATAATTGTCGAATGTCTAAAACTTTAAATCCATTAAACAAAGCCTTATTGGTTCTTATTGTTGACCTGAATGTTGAGTTGAAAATATGTCCTCTATTGTATTAAATTAATTGTCATGGTTGACTTTCATTTGCAGGTTTGTAAAACGCAAGAATACCAAAGGAAGCTTCACCCCGACGATTTGCCTCTTCGCGTGCAGCAGTCGTGGCAGGCTTCGGACAGGCAGAACTGCTACTTCCTCGTTCGACGCAATCCCGACTACAGACCCCTCACCCGCCGAAAACAGGTAAATATTATTTAAACTTACAAAACAAGGTGGTTCATAGTTCACACAACGTTGCTGAGCAGCGGACTTTGGGCTTTAGATCTCCGAGTAGATTGTAGGTCACATTTCTATTCGCATTCTTGGCCGCTGTGGGCATATGAAGGTATTTAATATTTTTTGTCTTACCTCGAAAATTGTGACTTAACTTTTGTTGAAAAGTATGAAGAATTCCTCTAGAAAATTGTAATCTGTTGTAAAGGAGACAATATGTTTTACTTATTCCACTTCAAAGTGAGATATTGGAAAAACGCAGTCAAAAGCTTCCATTGAAACAGCTTAATCAGGGGCCCATAAAAAGTTAGCCTTATAAAGAAAGCACTCTTTGTTACATTTCTCTTTTACCTATGGCTTAAAATACAATAAGCTTTAAATATTTACTCTAATGCAGATAAAAGCTGTAGAGATAAGAAATACTAACCATGCAAATGATACTTGTTAGTATTAAAATTTAAGTATTACTCAGCTATGGGTAAAAAATCTTGAAATTCAATTAAGTTGGAAAATTTACTATTTATATAATACCCAGAGCATTATATAATATTTTTTTTATAGATGCGACATGCCTTTATTGATACTCTAATTTACTATAAATGCCAACATACAATTCACACTAAATAAAAGTTGGGTAACCAAATAATAATCTTTAAAGATTTATTTCGGGTTTTTAATATTAAAGGCGAGTGAGGTAAGGTGAGCTCACTAAGGCCTTATGAATTACAGACATACACACATTGACATCCTTGTGATCTAGGGGATTTTACAACATTTTAAATAAATCTTAAATATCTTAAAATAAAAAAACTTAAAAAAAGATTTAAAGAAATCTAAATTATTAATTTCCATTTAAATCAGCCGAAAATTCTTATCATAATATGTTTACAGCTGAATTAAGTTATTTTCACTTAAAATTTTGTTCTATTTAGAATAAAATGTATTGTACCAATATAATTGTTATGTCTATTTTTTCTAGATGATGTGGACACCGGAATTTCAAACATCAATTAATGGCTTGGCGGAGCTAACGTCACTACAGGAGACAATCCAATCGTTCTCCAGCCTTACCATAAACGAGACAAACCCCTACACACAAGAAGCATTTTCAAATTCAGAAAAAGGAAAAAAAAATGAAAAACACAACAAGAAAAGCATAGACAATATCCTGGATGAGGCATGTAACAAGTGGGGTAACTATGTCAATTTGAAAAGACACGAGGTAACACTTCCAACTACCGAAAAATCTCACAGCTACGACTGCGAAAACAAACCACTAAACTGTGAGGCTTGCAGCACTCAGTTGCCGACTAAATCAAATATAACATCAAGTAAAAGCTGCCATCAAATCGGTGCCGGCTGCTACAGCCCAGTATATAGATATCCAAGCATCAACTACTGTAATGTAAGCCACGACTGTAAAAGCTTTGATTCTTCTAGTTTGAGCAGCGTTGACAGTGGGGACATAATAACCAGTACTCCAGTTCAATCGCCACTGTTGTCCAGCAACACTTGCACCAGTGAGATGTTTTTTTCTTCAGTCAATAGTATTTCAAGAGCAAGCAGCATAGCACCATCAGCAGCTCCAAGGACCAAACTTTCTCATTCGTGTGTAGACTATGAAAATTATTTTTATATATAAATGTTAAATTTGTACATAAATACATAGTTTGCTGGGACTAGCTTATGCCAAAGTTCTTTTTTCCGAAAATTTATTTATTTTGATTATTGAAATTAGTAGTTGGGATGAGCTTTTTGATAAAAATAGATGTCAGCAGATTACGAATTACTAAACAAAAATATCTTATTCTTGATACAAGGTCGAATAAATTGAATATTAGTATCAATCATGATTTTTGTAACTAAATTAATTCCATGCGGAATATTACAGAAATTTTATGTGAGGTCTAAGTCATTTTTAAAGATGTTTAAATTACTAAACAAGCAGATGATGTAATAAAGAAATAACTTTAATTAATATTTAATTGCATAAATGATATTTTATTAGGTTCCTGTGTATCTACTACGAGTATGTATTAAATGAATGCTTATATTTAAGTGAATATAAGAATTTTATGTTTGTGTTAGTGGTTGGAAAATTATCATTATTTGTAAAGTAATTATTGTTGGTCGCCCTACATGAAGTGTCCTACAATATAGCTAGTTTAAACCAAAGATTATCTTTGTAACGAAAAGTTGTTATTGTAAAAATATCAAATCACAATGTTTAAATATGTCAGATTTGGAGTAAAATGAATTTCACCATAAATGGAATTGTTTTATTTATACCTAGGTATTGATCAATTTGTGGGTGGTTTGGTGAATCATCGTTGTCCGTGAAAAACTTGGTACCTTACTTATTTTGCAAAAATGAAGCAAAAACTGCAATCTTGCAGAGAATAAATCTGATTTTGTTTCGAGATAATTTGTCTCAACATTTATCACATAGTTATATAGTCATAAAGTTATATGTAGTGTAATTGAAAAATACATTATTTATATTTTTGGTACAAAATACTGTAGTATTGTTCCTCTGTGACATGCATATTCTCACAAACGGCGTAAACGCAGTGAGTGAAGATTGTCTGAAAAAAGAATCAATCTAGCCTTTGAAATCCTACTTTCGGCATCCAGGTGCCTTGGTATACCAAATTTTATCTAAATTTTTAGATGCATTTTTGAGCTATGAAAGGCCAACAACACTTCTTCTGAAAATATATTTTTGGGTTTTGGTGTAATCAAATAAAATTTACATTCTTCCACCATTGCTGAAATAATAAAAACTATTATAGATTGACAAAAATAACCTGGACATCTGATATTCTTGTCTACCTGGTTAAATGGATTGTATTATTTCACAATTATCGGCAGATTCATTTATATAATAGCTTTGAATCCCAAATTTGACCATCCTTAAGCAAAGCATATTTTTTGGCATTTTTAGAGTTTTTGCACATTGGCAGGGGATGATATTCAAAGTCGACAGATGAGAGCAGTTAATAAGAAAGATTAATGACTGAAATACAACTTTACAATCAAAATACAATGGAAGCACGGCACAGAGCACGGGCCTGCATAAGAAATGGAGGCGCACACTTATTAATATTAACGTTTAATAAACCGATAACGGTACTTTTAAAAAAAAAGCATTTTATACTTACATAAAATTAGCCCTTAAATATGCCACTGTAATACAAAAGTAGAGGAAAGATGGAAAAGTTTTTGAGATATTTGAGTTTAACTACATAAATGTTTTTTTTTTATTTATATCTTATTATGACTTCATTGTGTCGGCATTTCACATCATTGACAATAATTAATAATATTTTTGTGACCGATATTAGATTCATTTTGTATTTTTTGTATATGTTAGATTATTGGTGAAAATAAAATAAAATTTTATTTAAAAAAATGGTAATATTTTATATTGACCTAAATTAATGTATGTTGTCCTAAATTACTTGCAAAAAAATGAGCTATAATATCTACTAAAAAAATGTATACGTAGCCGTACCAAACAACCTATTTATAATCTGTAAGTGCGAGAGTATCAACAAAAAGCAATTTATTAGCACATATTTCTATTCTGTTGAAAAACAAAGTAAGATTAACTATTGGAAGCCAAATAATTTAAACTTCCTACCATCTGTCACAATTCCATTTTTACTTCTTTTCTACCGTGCAAATAAAACATCGATATAGAAAGGTCTATATCGATCGATAAAAAGGACCCTTTTCTGTTATCTTCAAAAAAATGTGAATGTACTGTGTGCAATATTAAAATACTATATTGAGTTCAGTGACAATAACTCAGTAAACAAGACTATGGAAGCTTCTCAAGATCATTCCTTGTATTGGTACAAAATTGTGAGTCTGTACCATCCAAAATTCAGTGGTCTACATATTGTTCGAAGTATTAACCACCTGAATTACTATTGCATTATATTCATAATGGATAATATTTTGAGTAAAGTTTGAAAATACTGCAACAAAATGACTGAAAATTTAAACTGTTTGAAGGTTCTTATCTCAAAAAGGGAACACTTATTCGGTGAAATGCAAATGTTTTACTACATTAGACAATCAGTGATGTTTAATGTGCGATATGCGATATTAGAAACGGTTTTACATTAAGGTAAATGATTGTTAGTACAATATGATATTTTTGAACTTGGTTCATCTTCTAATGATAGTGAATTTAAAACTGCGGTTAAGTCTACTGAAGAACTTTATTTCGAGAATAAAGTTGTTGCTGCAAACTTATAATCTCAAAGAGGTCGAACTACGAGTAAGGATAAGGTCCTGATAGATGATATTCAAAAATATATTTAATTACCTATTATCTTTTCATGTCCGGTTTCTAACAGCGTCTCTATCGCTTTATGTGCTCCTGGTAAGTAGGTTTAAACGATATTATCAAAAAAAAAAAAACAAACATCGACATAAAGCATAGGCCGATTTGCCCACCTTTTATGGTTTATGTACTCCTGATAGATGATATTCAAAAATACATTTATTTATTAACTTAAAATCGCAATTTTTTTCGTGTCAGGTTTATAATAGCGTCTCTATCGCTTTATGTGCTCCTGGTAAGTAGGTTTAAACGATATTATCAAAAAAAAAAAAACAAACATCGACATAAAGCATAGGCCGATTTGCCCACCTTTTATGGTTTATGTACTCCTGATAGATGATATTCAAAAATACATTTATTTATTATCTTAAAATCGCAAATTTTTTCGTGTCAGGTTTATAATAGCGTCTCTATCGCTTTATGTGCTCCTGGTATGTAAGTAGGTTTAAACAATATTATCAAAAAAAAAAAAAAAACAAACATCGACATAAAGCATAGGCCGATTTGCCCACCTTTTATGGTTTATGTACTCCTGATAGATGATATTCAAAAATACATTTATTTATTAACTTAAAATCGCAAATTTTTTCGTGTCAGGTTTATAATAGCGTCTCTATCGCTTTATGTGCTCCTGGTAAGTAGGTTTAAACGATATTATCAAAAAAAAAAAACAAACATCGACATAAAGCATAGGCCGATTTGCCCACCTTTTATGGTTTATGTACTACTGATAGATGATATTCAAATATACATTTATTTATTAACTTAAAATCGCAAATTTTTTCGTGTCAGGTTTATAATAGCGTCTCTATCGCTTTATGTGCTCCTGGTAAGTAGGTTTAAACGATATTATCAAAAAAAAAAACAAACATCGACATAAAGCATAGGCCGATTTGCCCACCTTTTATGGTTTATGTACTCCTGATAGATGATATTCAAAAATACATTTATTTATTAACTTAAAATCGCAATTTTTTTCGTGTCAGGTTTATAATAGCGTCTCTATCGCTTTATGTGCTCCTGGTAAGTAGGTTTAAACGATATTATCAAAAAAAAAAAAACAAACATCGACATAAAGCATAGGCCGATTTGCCCACCTTTTATGGTTTATGTACTCCTGATAGATGATATTCAAAAATACATTTATTTATTATCTTAAAATCGCAAATTTTTTCGTGTCAGGTTTATAATAGCGTCTATCGCTTTATGTGCTCCTGGTAAGTAGGTTTAAACGATATTATCAAAAAAAAAAAAAACAACCATCGACATAAAGCATAGGCCGATTTGCCCACCTTTTATGGTTTATGTACTCCTGATAGATGATATTCAAAAATACATTTATTTATTAACTTAAAATCGCAAATTTTTTCGTGTCAGGTTTATAATAGCGTCTCTATCGCTTTATGTGCTGCTGGTAAGTAGGTTTAAACGATATTATCAAAAAAAAAAAACAAACATCGACATAAAGCATAGGCCGATTTGCCCACCTTTTATGGTTTATGTACTCCTGATAGATGATATTCAAAAATACATTTATTTATTAACTTAAAATCGCAAATTTTTTCGTGTCAGGTTTATAATAGCGTCTCTATCGCTTTATGTGCTCCTGGTAAGTAGGTTTAAACGATATTATCAAAAAAAAAAAACAAACATCGACATAAAGCATAGGCCGATTTGCCCACCTTTTATGGTTTATGTACTACTGATAGATGATATTCAAATATACATTTATTTATTAACTTAAAATCGCAAATTTTTTCGTGTCAGGTTTATAATAGCGTCTCTATCGCTTTATGTGCTCCTGGTAAGTAGGTTTAAACGATATTATCAAAAAAAAAAAAAAACAAACTTCGACATAAAGCATAGGCCGATTTGCCCACCTTTTATGGTTTATGTACTCCTGATAGATGATATTCAAAAATACATTTATTTATTAACTTAAAATCGCAATTTTTTTCGTGTCAGGTTTATAATAGCGTCTCTATCGCTTTATGTGCTCCTGGTAAGTAGGTTTAAACGATATTATCAAAAAAAAAAAAACAAACATCGACATAAAGCATAGGCCGATTTGCCCACCTTTTATGGTTTATGTACTCCTGATAGATGATATTCAAAAATACATTTATTTATTATCTTAAAATCGCAAATTTTTTCGTGTCAGGTTTATAATAGCGTCTCTATCGCTTTATGTGCTCCTGGTAAGTAGGTTTAAACGATATTATCAAAAAAAAAAAACAAACATCGACATAAAGCATAGGCCGATTTGCCCACCTTTTATGGTTTATGTACTACTGATAGATGATATTCAAATATACATTTATTTATTAACTTAAAATCGCAAATTTTTTCGTGTCAGGTTTATAATAGCGTCTCTATCGCTTTATGTGCTCCTGGTAAGTAGGTTTAAACGATATTATCAAAAAAAAAAAAAACAAACATCGACATAAAGCATAGGCCGATTTGCCCACCTTTTATGGTTTATGTACTCCTGATAGATGATATTCAAAAATACATTTATTTATTAACTTAAAATCGCAAATTTTTTCGTGTCAGGTTTATAATAGCGTCTCTATCGCTTTATGTGCTCCTGGTAAGTAGGTTTAAACGATATTATCAAAAAAAAAAAACAAACATCGACATAAAGCATATTTGCCCACCTTTTATGGTTTATGTACTCCTGATAGATGATATTCAAAAATACATTTATTTATTAACTTAAAATCGCAAATTTTTTCGTGTCAGGTTTATAATAGCGTCTCTATCGCTTTATGTGCTCCTGGTAAGTAGGTTTAAACAATATTATCAAAAAAAAAAAAAAAACAAACATCGACATAAAGCATAGGCCGATTTGCCCGCCTTTTATGGTTTATGTACTCCTGATAGATGATATTCAAAAATACATTTATTTATTAACTTAAAATCGCAAATTTTTTCGTGTCAGGTTTATAATAGCGTCTCTATCGCTTTATGTGCTCCTGGTAAGTAGGTTTAAACGATATTATCAAAAAAAAAAAACAAACTTCGACATAAAGCATAGGCCGATTTGCCCACCTTTTATGGTTTATGTACTCCTGATAGATGATATTCAAAAATACATTTATTTATTAACTTAAAATCGCAAATTTTTTCGTGTCAGGTTTATAATAGCGTCTCTATCGCTTTATGTGCTCCTGGTAAGTAGGTTTAAACGATATTATCAAAAAAAAAAAAACAAACATCGACATAAAGCATAGGCCGATTTGCCCACCTTTTATGGTTTATGTACTCCTGATAGATGATATTCAAAAATACATTTATTTATTATCTTAAAATCGCAAATTTTTTCGTGTCAGGTTTATAATAGCGTCTCTATCGCTTTATGTGCTCCTGGTAAGTAGGTTTAAACGATATTATCAAAAAAAAAAAACAAACATCGACATAAAGCATAGGCCGATTTGCCCACCTTTTATGGTTTATGTACTACTGATAGATGATATTCAAATATACATTTATTTATTAACTTAAAATCGCAAATTTTTTCGTGTCAGGTTTATAATAGCGTCTCTATCGCTTTATGTGCTCCTGGTAAGTAGGTTTAAACGATATTATCAAAAAAAAAAAAAAACAAACATCGACATAAAGCATAGGCCGATTTGCCCACCTTTTATGGTTTATGTACTCCTGATAGATGATATTCAAAAATACATTTATTTATTAACTTAAAATCGCAAATTTTTTCGTGTCAGGTTTATAATAGCGTCTCTATCGCTTTATGTGCTCCTGGTAAGTAGGTTTAAACGATATTATCAAAAAAAAAAAACAAACATCGACATAAAGCATAGGCCGATTTGCCCACCTTTTATGGTTTATGTACTCCTGATAGATGATATTCAAAAATACATTTATTTATTAACTTAAAATCGCAAATTTTTTCGTGTCAGGTTTATAATAGCGTCTCTATCGCTTTATGTGCTCCTGGTAAGTAGGTTTAAACAATATTATCAAAAAAAAAAAAAAACAAACATCGACATAAAGCATAGGCCGATTTGCCCACCTTTTATGGTTTATGTACTCCTGATAGATGATATTCAAAAATACATTTATTTATTAACTTAAAATCGCAAATTTTTTCGTGTCAGGTTTATAATAGCGTCTCTATCGCTTTATGTGCTCCTGGTAAGTAGGTTTAAACGATATTATCAAAAAAAAAAAAACAAACATCGACATAAAGCATAGGCCGATTTGCCCACCTTTTATGGTTTATGTACTCCTGATAGATGATATTCAAAAATACATTTATTTATTATCTTAAAATCGCAAATTTTTTCGTGTCAGGTTTATAATAGCGTCTCTATCGCTTTATGTGCTCCTGGTAAGTAGGTTTAAACGATATTATCAAAAAAAAAAAACAAACATCGACATAAAGCATAGGCCGATTTGCCCACCTTTTATGGTTTATGTACTACTGATAGATGATATTCAAATATACATTTATTTATTAACTTAAAATCGCAAATTTTTTCGTGTCAGGTTTATAATAGCGTCTCTATCGCTTTATGTGCTCCTGGTAAGTAGGTTTAAACGATATTATCAAAAAAAAAAAAAACAAACATCGACATAAAGCATAGGCCGATTTGCCCACCTTTTATGGTTTATGTACTCCTGATAGATGATATTCAAAAATACATTTATTTATTAACTTAAAATCGCAATTTTTTTCGTGTCAGGTTTATAATAGCGTCTCTATCGCTTTATGTGCTCCTGGTAAGTAGGTTTAAACGATATTATCAAAAAAAAAAAACAAACATCGACATAAAGCATAGGCCGATTTGCCCACCTTTTATGGTTTATGTACTCCTGATAGATGATATTCAAAAATACATTTATTTATTAACTTAAAATCGCAAATTTTTTCGTGTCAGGTTTATAATAGCGTCTCTATCGCTTTATGTGCTCCTGGTAAGTAGGTTTAAACAATATTATCAAAAAAAAAAAAAAACAAACATCGACATAAAGCATAGGCCGATTTGCCCACCTTTTATGGTTTATGTACTCCTGATAGATGATATTCAAAAATACATTTATTTATTAACTTAAAATCGCAAATTTTTTCGTGTCAGGTTTATAATAGCGTCTCTATCGCTTTATGTGCTCCTGGTAAGTAGGTTTAAACGATATTATCAAAAAAAAAAAAACAAACTTCGACATAAAGCATAGGCCGATTTGCCCACCTTTTATGGTTTATGTACTCCTGATAGATGATATTCAAAAATACATTTATTTATTAACTTAAAATCGCAATTTTTTTCGTGTCAGGTTTATAATAGCGTCTCTATCGCTTTATGTGCTCCTGGTAAGTAGGTTTAAACGATATTATCAAAAAAAAAAAACAAACATCGACATAAAGCATAGGCCGATTTGCCCACCTTTTATGGTTTATGTACTACTGATAGATGATATTCAAAAATACATTTATTTATTAACTTAAAATCGCAAATTTTTTCGTGTCAGGTTTATAATAGCGTCTCTATCGCTTTATGTGCTCCTGGTAAGTAGGTTTAAACGATATTATCAAAAAAAAAAAAAAACAAACATCGACATAAAGCATAGGCCGATTTGCCCACCTTTTATGGTTTATGTACTCCTGATAGATGATATTCAAAAATACATTTATTTATTAACTTAAAATCGCAAATTTTTTCGTGTCAGGTTTATAATAGCGTCTCTATCGCTTTATGTGCTCCTGGTAAGTAGGTTTAAACGATATTATCAAAAAAAAAAAAACAAACATCGACATAAAGCATAGGCCGATTTGCCCACCTTTTATGGTTTATGTACTCCTGATAGATGATATTCAAAAATACATTTATTTATTAACTTAAAATCGCAAATTTTTTCGTGTCAGGTTTATAATAGCGTCTCTATCGCTTTATGTGCTCCTGGTAAGTAGGTTTAAACGATATTATCAAAAAAAAAAAACAAACATCGACATAAAGCATAGGCCGATTTGCCCACCTTTTATGGTTTATGTACTCCTGATAGATGATATTCAAAAATACATTTATTTATTAACTTAAAATCGCAAATTTTTTCGTGTCAGGTTTATAATAGCGTCTCTATCGCTTTATGTGCTCCTGGTAAGTAGGTTTAAACGATATTATCAAAAAAAAAAAACAAACATCGACATAAAGCATAGGCCGATTTGCCCACCTTTTATGGTTTATGTACTCCTGATAGATGATATTCAAAAATACATTTATTTATTAACTTAAAATCGCAAATTTTTTCGTGTCAGGTTTATAATAGCGTCTCTATCGCTTTATGTGCTCCTGGTAAGTAGGTTTAAACGATATTATCAAAAAAAAAAAAAACAAACATCGACATAAAGCATAGGCCGATTTGCCCACCTTTTATGGTTTATGTACTCCTGATAGATGATATTCAAAAATACATTTATTTATTAACTTAAAATCGCAAATTTTTTCGTGTCAGGTTTATAATAGCGTCTCTATCGCTTTATGTGCTCCTGGTAAGTAGGTTTAAACGATATTATCAAAAAAAAAAAACAAACATCGACATAAAGCATAGGCCGATTTGCCCACCTTTTATGGTTTATGTACTACTGATAGATGATATTCAAATATACATTTATTTATTAACTTAAAATCGCAAATTTTTTCGTGTCAGGTTTATAATAGCGTCTCTATCGCTTTATGTGCTCCTGGTAAGTAGGTTTAAACGATATTATCAAAAAAAATAAAAACAAACATCGACATAAAGCATAGGCCGATTTGCCCACCTTTTATGGTTTATGTACTCCTGATAGATGATATTCAAAAATACATTTATTTATTAACTTAAAATCGCAATTTTTTTCGTGTCAGGTTTATAATAGCGTCTCTATCGCTTTATGTGCTCCTGGTAAGTAGGTTTAAACAATATTATCAAAAAAAAAAACAAACATCGACATAAAGCATAGGCCGATTTGCCCACCTTTTATGGTTTATGTACTCCTGATAGATGATATTCAAAAATACATTTATTTATTAACTTAAAATCGCAATTTTTTTCGTGTCAGGTTTATAATAGCGTCTCTATCGCTTTATGTGCTCCTGGTAAGTAGGTTTAAACGATATTATCAAAAAAAAAAACAAACATCGACATAAAGCATAGGCCGATTTGCCCACCTTTTATGGTTTATGTACTCCTGATAGATGATATTCAAAAATACATTTATTTATTAACTTAAAATCGCAAATTTTTTCGTGTCAGGTTTATAATAGCGTCTCTATCGCTTTATGTGCTCCTGGTAAGTAGGTTTAAACGATATTATCAAAAAAAAAAAAAACAACCATCGACATAAAGCATAGGCCGATTTGCCCACCTTTTATGGTTTATGTACTCCTGATAGATGATATTCAAAAATACATTTATTTATTAACTTAAAATCGCAAATTTTTTCGTGTCAGGTTTATAATAGCGTCTCTATCGCTTTATGTGCTCCTGGTAAGTAGGTTTAAACGATATTATCAAAAAAAAAAAACAAACATCGACATAAAGCATAGGCCGATTTGCCCACCTTTTATGGTTTATGTACTCCTGATAGATGATATTCAAAAATACATTTATTTATTAACTTAAAATCGCAAATTTTTTCGTGTCAGGTTTATAATAGCGTCTCTATCGCTTTATGTGCTCCTGGTATGTAAGTAGGTTTAAACAATATTATAAAAAAAAAAAAAAAACAAACATCGACATAAAGCATAGGCCGATTTGCCCGCCTTTTATGGTTTATGTACTCCTGATAGATGATATTCAAAAATACATTTATTTATTAACTTAAAATCGCAAATTTTTTCGTGTCAGGTTTATAATAGCGTCTCTATCGCTTTATGTGCTCCTGGTAAGTAGGTTTAAACAATATTATCAAAAAAAAAAACAAACATCGACATAAAGCATAGGCCGATTTGCCCACCTTTTATGGTTTATGTACTCCTGATAGATGATATTCAAAAATACATTTATTTATTAACTTAAAATCGCAAATTTTTTCGTGTCAGGTTTATAATAGCGTCTCTATCGCTTTATGTGCTCCTGGTAAGTAGGTTTAAACAATATTATCAAAAAAAAAAACAAACATCGACATAAAGCATAGGCCGATTTGCCCACCTTTTATGGTTTATGTACTCCTGATAGATGATATTCAAAAATACATTTATTTATTAACTTAAAATCGCAAATTTTTTCGTGTCAGGTTTATAATAGCGTCTCTATCGCTTTATGTGCTCCTGGTAAGTAGGTTTAAACGATATTATCAAAAAAAAAAAAACAAACATCGACATAAAGCATAGGCCGATTTGCCCACCTTTTATGGTTTATGTACTCCTGATAGATGATATTCAAAAATACATTTATTTATTAACTTAAAATCGCAAATTTTTTCGTGTCAGGTTTATAATAGCGTCTCTATCGCTTTATGTGCTCCTGGTAAGTAGGTTTAAACGATATTATCAAAAAAAAAAAAACAAACATCGACATAAAGCATAGGCCGATTTGCCCACCTTTTATGGTTTATGTACTCCTGATAGATGATATTCAAAAATACATTTATTTATTAACTTAAAATCGCAAATTTTTTCGTGTCAGGTTTATAATAGCGTCTCTATCGCTTTATGTGCTCCTGGTAAGTAGGTTTAAACGATATTATCAAAAAAAAAAAAACAAACATCGACATAAAGCATAGGCCGATTTGCCCACCTTTTATGGTTTATGTACTCCTGATAGATGATATTCAAAAATACATTTATTTATTAACTTAAAATCGCAAATTTTTTCGTGTCAGGTTTATAATAGCGTCTCTATCGCTTTATGTGCTCCTGGTATGTAAGTAGGTTTAAACAATATTATCAAAAAAAAAAAAAAACAAACATTGACATAAAGCATCGGCCGATTTGCCCACCTTTTATGGGTTATGTACTCCTGATAGTTGATATTCAAAAATATATTTATTTATTAACTTAGCGAGAGCACACCTAGATCTAATGTGAGATTTCACGAAGAGTCCATGTGAGATTTCAGTTATTTCGCTTAATCCTATTAACAAAAATAATATCTGTGAGCTTTTAGACCCCCTAAAAACACCTCTTTCATTTGTTACTCTTCTGATACTTTATCTGGTACTGAAAATGCGCTGTTCGAGAGTGTCTCAACATCAATTCGCTCACCCTAAGACCTTTTATCTCACAATCATTTCATCCTAAATTTTTTTTATCGAGGTATTTTGTCCAGGCTACAATTTTATGGTTATTTGTTGAAAATTTGTTTTTATAATTTATTTACCCTTGCCTAATAATCAATTTGAATGCTCATTTGGGTTTTTCAGCATTATAGATTTATAAGAAAAACGTTTGTAAGGAAAAAGGTTGGAAAAGGTAATTATAAATAAAATTAAAGGAAAATATGTTTTTAATGGTAGATAAAAATTATTTTATTTACAAAGGCTGCAACAGGTATAATATTAACCAACTATTTTAAATAAAATTCAGAGCGTTGGAAACTTTTAAACAGTCGTGACATTTATAATAAGGTTATACTTTACAGTCTGTTTCCTGGCACACAAGTTAGCAATTACAAGGGAAAGAGAAAGAAATATTTTTTTTACGTTTTCATTGAAATTTTTAGGATTCAGTAATAATATCTACAAATAATGGTTCATTAGGGAACCAGTTTGGTAAGTAAAGAAGGCAAAAGTGTTATTTGCCATGAAAAATACTAGTGCTTGGGGACTACAATATGTATTAAGTACTTTAAAATAAAACTTCTTTCAAATCACTCTAGGTACTATACATTTGACACAGTTTCAATGTGACCAATCGTGTCAAGGTGATTTTTTCCAAAGGAAGTAAAGTATCTAAAAATTAAAATGCTTCCTGAAATTATTCAACTGTTAATTATTATTTTGCCACACTATATGATGAGACTTTTACAATTATAATATAAACTGATTTGGATTTTATCAATAATTACAAAAAAACCCCAACAGAATCGCACTGCAGTAACTATGTTTACTTTAGTTATAAAACTCTGGTATTTTAAATATTACAAGCCCTCTCAGCCATTATATTTTTAAAGGTAAAAGCTCATCATAAAAATTATATAAATAGTGTTTATTAAATTGGACAAAGCATTTTTCATCAATATGAATTATTATACCTAACTAAAAGAAATTACACTACAACTTCCATTTTCTTAAAATTTGCCCTAAGACTGTAAAGCTATAATACAAGTTAATATATTATAACTAAAACATCACAGCTTTCTTCTTAGAAAATATTTGCTGGTTCTTAATTACTTAATGTCATTTATTAATAACTCATTGGTTGAGATTTCATTCCCAAATGTGGCTTTAACTTGTATTTATAATTTTAAAATAAATTAAAAATATATACTACCTACCTACGGGTGAAAGTAATGGTGAATATGAAAACCACATTAGTGATTTACCACGTACTTATGGACATATATTTTCTAAATCCATCTTCAGACTTTTTCCCTTAAATTTGCAAAGACCACATTTCACAATTAAAGAGCATATTTGTATATAAACTTTATCAAACTCAGTACCAAATTGGTACTATATACAATCGTTTGATAATGTAGGTTTAATTACGTTTATAATTAACTATCCCAAAAACCTTGTACATAGAGATACATTAATAGAAAGGAAATTCTATCTATCAATATTGTGCAGTTACTTTATAGTAAAAAAAAATCAAATTGAATTAAATCACAATAGCAGGTTAAATTACAATATCACTTCATTCCACTATAATAATTGAATCGGTATTTTTGATAAGGACACTTATCCATTAATTTATACATAGGGCACTGCATACTACGCCACATTCGATTGACATCAAAAAATTCAAAAGCGGCTGTAAAGATAGAGGCAGAGGTGCAAAGTTTTCATTGTAAATGCATAATTGTTGCTTTCTCAGCTCGACAGCACTAATGCAAAAGTACACTGCCCTGCCATAGTACACGAGGCACTGCCATAAGATATTTTGTTCATTGTGAAAACGGGTACTTTTTGCTGAGATAATATTTGAGAACACTGTAGATCTTTCTTACCATATTAGCAGAACACCCCCTCATACACCCATAGGTGAGTGGGGGTGGTAACTGTAAATTACACCTTTTCTGAAAGACTGATTCAATTAATAGTATCCTTTAATAACCCACTTTAACATAAAAATTGTAATACATTTGAAACAAAATATCATTTATTTATCTTCTAATATAATTTCATACGCAAATCTGCCGCAAAAATATTGCATTATCGTGGGAGGATATTGCATCCCCTTCGCTTTACCATAAATTATAACTAAATTATAATTAGTAACTCAAACGGAACTAGTTCAAAAGTACGATATTCTGGTGTTTTCCTATTTCTAAGAAGCATATAGCATATTTATTTGTTTTATTAAAATATGGGGATAAGAAAACCAATAACCGGTTTGTATGTTAGATTTTGGAAATAATTATGAAATATCAAACATACTATTTCACCTATATACACCCTACGCTTAAATTTGATAAAATAATTTGTTGGGATATTATGTTTATCAATATTTTTTTAGACTTGGATACATAAATGTATTTTTTTTCGGTCAGATTTTATTTTGATTGACATGAGTCGTTATTATACAATGACTCATGAAACGTTAAAAAAGGTTTTATTATTAACGCTTAGAATACTCCTTGATAATTTGTCTAATTTGAATATAGCCATTAAGTAAAACGGTATTTTTTTCATTTTGAACAATCGCAATTTTGAGTTTGGAATGGTTGATAATGTAGAAATATTTAAGATTAAATATAAATTAAGCAATACATTATTGCGATGATTTTATATTTGAGGTGGATATTTTATAATAAATAAATAGTTTTAAATTAGTTCATGTGAATGAAATAAAAATACTATTAATTTGTTATGTTATGATGTATATTAAATCGTTGTATGTTTACGCTATTATTTTGAAGGGCTTTAGGCACAATAAGAACACCAATATAACAAATAACTAAAAGTAAAATGAAGATAAAAAATTAAATACATAAAAAAACAACAAAAAATATTTATAAAACGTAAATATACAGAAAATTCAGTTATTTGGTCCTTTAGTGTGACGTCTACTAAATAATATACGTTTATACACGTTATCAAACCAAGAATTAATTAAAGCTTTAAACAATAAATCATGTTGGGAACCTTTCCTTTATAAAGTTTGTTTTGCCTAATTTAAAATTGTTCTGTATGTTTTTTAAGTATGGGAATATTAAACACATGTGTTTTTATTAACTAAGGTATAAAAGTATATTTGTAAATCGCTACTGTCCTTTTAGTGGGTAGATCCATACTATCTATAAAAAAAAGATTCATACTAAAAAAGACATTATAAATAAATTTTTTTATTTTTGCTTACGATTATTCTTTTCTCCACTCCACACCGTGGCAACCATATCTAGGTCAAATACTTAACAAATATGTGGCTAAGGTCGGGAACAGTCAGTCAGTATTCAGTACCACACCTATTCCCTTCGTGTCCAGGCGTGCTTAACTCTGCTCCTGCGCCCCCATGTCAACAAAAAATAACGATCTCAACCATTGGAATCGTTTTTATTAAATTTGAAATTCGTTTTTCTCATAATTGGGAAACATTTTTCCTATATAATTTGCTGATTAATGTTTGACTGTTGGTATAGGCTAACTACCTGAAAGGACAGTAGTTATTTTAAATACATTCTGTATATTATTTATATTGGTAATATTTTTAAGAAAAAAATAGTTTTGATTAGAAAAGCCTGAAAATGTATAAATCAAATTTTTATCCAATTGTCTAAATCTGAATTCTTAACCAAGCAATTTCTGAAATTATGAAACATGAAAATAGTAGTCTGATAGTAGTAGAGTACATTTTATTATTTGTTGATTTCAGACAATCGAGGTCATTCCCTGTTATCATAATAATAATAAGCTACAGCTGTCATTAATACATTATGAAAATACATAAATTGAAAATGTTGGTTACCGAAATATAATTTAGTATTAATATTGTATCTATAAAACTGACCACTAAGTAACTAACTGTGTGTTGGTACAACCAGTGCCCATCACATCCTCCCCCCTTCTTTATGACAGCTTTAACTTACCACTACTCTGCTAGGGTTGTATATGTATATTTAAGTTCTTTTAGCCCTTTCCTCACTAAGTTCGTGAAAAGAGAATTTTGAGTCAACCAAGAAACCTCACCATAAAGATGCCATATTAGCTGAATAGAGGAACCTGTTGGAAGAGGCCAAGGCGAATACAGGTCTAAGATAAAAGGACAGTAGTGATTTTAAATACAACCTGTATAAATGATTGGCCTACAAGCAAATGTATCATTTTAGCACTTAGTAGCAAAAGCGGATAAATCCACTGTCATTACATTATTTTTACAATACTTTATTTCTTAAACATTTAAAAGAAAAACAAATTACTTGGTCAGGCCATGTCTGCTTTCCTCTGTGAATTTAGATATCATTACTTAACAATGTTTAAGGAATTTGTACAACAATAACAAAAATCAGAAATGACTCTTTTGATAGTGTATCGAAATGATGATAAGAAACAGTTTATTAAAAATTATATATGAACTGAGCAACTTTAACGTTTTCAAATTTTTGATTTTTATACTATTTATAACAAATATGAATGTTTAATTTTAATTTTAGAAATATAAAAGAAAATAGTTTTCTAAATTAGATACATTTTAAAGGAAATATATTTTAAATTTTATTTAAACTGTTTATATGTGCGCTTATTTACTTCTTCTGTCAATTTCAAAACACAAATTTAATAAAGTTTAAATGTCAACCTTAAATTTCACAACATATGTAGGTACGTAAGTAAATAGGATGGATTCGATGACACTGTTATTATATATTGAGTATTTAACTGAAGTTTGTAATAATATTGTATACCTATATAATAGCACTCAGTAAATAACTGATTGTGATCATCCACTGATGTTTTGATCCAGTATTTTCAATATGGAAAATGAAATAAACAATTTCAAGAAAGTCTAATATTTCATGATTAATAACTGTTTAAGATATTTTGTGAATGTGGAAAAAAGTAGAAATGTTACTTCTTTTAATCAGTGTCTTGGCTTGGAAAATGTCCACCGTCATAACCACTTAAGATTGCGTAAAAATATCCTTAAACAAAGTAATAATCAGTATCTTTCATCATAGAAGTAGGCAGCGCCGCCGGAGCGATGGCGGCGCTCCGTTTGCTACATAGCATTGAGGGCGCGTCTAGATGGAGCGCCAGAGCCATAATCATCATGGGAGCCCCGTGGGTACCGCTCCTCAGAGCGGCCGCCCTCGCGGCGCGACGATTGCTGGCGAGGGGGCGGCCGGTCGTCATATTCCAGGTCGTAATCATCGCGCGCCCTCTGCTGCCTTTGAGGGTAATGTTGGGGTGGTAAATGTCGCTGGTAAGCCTGCTCTTGAGGATACTCATCGTAATGTCGGGACCTTTCAGGTTTATCCATACGCTCGCTCCGTCCCGACCTTCCCCGGTGGTGTTCGCTTCCTCCTTGACTTCTATAACTTGACTGTCCGCCCGGGTAATAAGATGGCCCTGTAATCAGTTTTTAATATTTATGAAAGCCGTTTATGTAACCAACCTGTTTTGTACATAAAACAAGCCAAGTAAATAATTCAAACTCCAAAATTGTTTACTCAAGGAAAACAAATAATATTTATTATCAGAAACCATTTTAATTAAATTGTTAACTTATTTAAAATATATCTTAAAATAACATAATTGCGAAGGTATGAAATAATATAATGGTACAATTAAAAAAAAATAATTTAAAAAGATAATTTATCAAGAATTAAAATATGAACATGGTTTTCTGATATTATGTAAGTACATAAAGGAAGAAAACTAACATACTATATGTCAAAAATACAAAATGAAACCATTAAAATGTGCAAAATTGTCAGAAAGCAAATTAAATATAACATTCAGAAGGCATAACATTTAAGGTCATTTAGAAACATTCTCCAATGAGTTACAAAAAACGGAGCCATTCCAACAGAACTTACAATACCTAATTTCATTCCGACTTAAGATTACTCATACACATACACATTGTCACGAACGAAAGTGATCGCAAAGAAAGAGTAAAAGAGAGAAAGTGAAATAATAATTAAATTAAAGGTGAGACAGAAAATGAGCATGTTTAGCTGGATGAGTTTGTGTTAGTCTCACCACCTTACGCAGGACATCACACGTGGCCGCGTCATCTCACGTGCTACTCCTATATATTTGCTGCATACCACCTTGAATCGAAGGGTTTCCTTATAATATGATACAAGCGCACACATTAACACTAAATATTACAAATAATAGAAAGGTACGTTCACAGTATGTTTTACTTAAAAAGAGAAACTTGATGGGTTCAAATGGTAAGGAGAAAGTAAACACCGCTATGAGGAAAAATTCAAATCGTCAAACCGTCATGCGTCGTGCATTTCGCAAGGCAAACGTAAATTATATTACTCACAGCCATTAAACCGCTGCAAAGCAAGAGTGTTTAATGTATAAATGATAGTATGAAGGAGTGTAAGAAAATTAGCTAGAAAGTCGTTTATAATGCTTTGTGTGTTTTAAAACGCGCCTTGAGGCAAATCATGCATCGTTGGCTGCAAAAATTACAAATGCAATCAATTTTGGTGGTCATTTTGAAAGTTGAGAGTCATAAAAGAGATTGTAATGTTTTAAGATATGAAGTTCAGTGACGCTTGAAAAATAATTTCTCCCGAATTGCGAACTTTGCCTGGACTCGGCAGGACGGCCAGAGCAAATGGATTCACGACTGCCTCCGGCGTAACTGTGGTAAAACAATTTATGCTATGTTAGTATTAGCGCAAAAAAAAAACAATATTATTATTATTTCAAAGCTGCTTGAATAATTAGACGATAAACAATTAATAGAACGTCTAGTAGAATAGAACCTACAAGCCGAAGTATAATAGATTAACATTTATGTATAGAAGGAGATATTTATAAGACTACTCTAAATACTGAATGAGTGTGTACTTCAGTATATTGTGATTAATCTCTTTGTTAAAAAGATATTTTTGATAAACGTTCAAAATAAAACAAATCTACAAATTTTAAAAATAAAACATAAAAGCACCGTAAGAATGAGTGAGAGTCGTATGGACCTGCAACTGCTGCAAAATAAGTCAAGTGCAAACAACAAATAAGAAATCTTCAATGCGTCTTCAGCCAAAAGACAACATAAAACCAGCAATTTGTCACTCGATCTCTAAACATCAATATGCATAGCCAGACGCTGTAACTGTAAAAAATAGACACAAAAAAATGCTGATAACGTGGTTTGAAAATCGCTCATCGCATCATCGCTCTAAGTAACATATTTTTTTAAATATAATTTTGTAGATATTTATTTTACTACTAATTTGTAGGTATGTATGTACAAGTATATTTTATTGGTATTATTCAGAATAATATATATCTAATGGCATGCATACTAGGAGAAAAGGGAAATGATTCTGCTACGAGACTCTTTAGTTATTAATTTATAATTTTGATCAGTAGGTGGGAAAAGGAGTTTTTGATTTAATCACACCTCAAAAGATCTAAAAGGAATTTTTTGATATTTTTTAATATCGTATCAAGAACGACTTTTACGTGAGTAATACCTACTCCTAAAATAATGCCGATAAAAATAAAGCTATTTAAACGTAACTAAAATTGAACAGGTTAAACCTAATCATGTTATCATTTATGTTGCAGACTTGTAAAAAATGTAATTTCTGTTTTTATTCCTTTCGTTATTATAATGACACTGATATTCTAGCAAACATATATATCATGAAGACAACAACAATGCTATGTGATTCAATTAAGATTAGCTGTACGATGTCTAAATCATTGTGGTAATTTATTGTATATATATTATGTACTTATATTTCATCATTCCAAGTTTCATTTATCAGTAAGCAACCGAGTCGTTTCCCTTTCAATATAAATTAAGTATAATCGAGTTTAAGAGAGCAAACCATAGTAAGCAACATGACAACGGACAATAGTTCAGCCATTCAGCATAAAGAAGAGAATAAATTAAAGAAATGTGCTAATTATTGAAGATGAATGGACGGGAAAAAAGGCAAACAGGAATGTACTCGGGAGGAATTATGACCTAAAAATCCATAATTTATCTACAGCCTGGCAGTTTAATGACTTATTATGATAACTGTATCTTAAAAGATTTCGTAGGTTTGTACTGTATCCTAAAAATTAGTTTTTTTTTATGACGATGTCAAGTAAAATCAATCGATAAAAAATATCAAAGATGTGACAACAATAAAATATGAATAGTTGTCATAATTTTATTATATTTGAAAATTAAGTAAATGTATATTGAGGCATTTTGAGAAGGCTAGATAAATAAAAGATGAAAAAAAACAAGAATGTCGTTTTCAAGAGTAGATGCTCCTATATTATTGGCCGAATGGCGACCTTATGATGTGACAACACAAATGGAATGCATTATTAAACCACTCCATTACATCAACATGATAAGGCAGAAAATGTAAAGTTAAATATAGTCAATCGAGTGTTTGTTACATTACATAAAGCAGTAGTTACAATATATTTTATTTAATTTCTAGTGCGGTAACGTTTAATTCTGCGCGATTTATTTTTTTCATTGATTGATTTTTTCTTCATATACTCAAATAAATTAAATAACTTACCGCTGTTAAATAAACTAAAATTTAATATAAATGTAATTAATATTACCTAGGTAGTAGTCAAAAACAAAAAACTATGATTGACATTAAATGAGCAGTGTGTGTTATGATTAGCCTGTTACTTATTTGTTGTTAAGATAATAATGAACTATTTAGACTTTTGTAAAAAAAATATTATTTAATTTAAAAATGGTGAGGAGGAATAGAGCCCGCTAACTACACTTTTTAATTAACACAAAATACATATTTTTGAAATTAACAACTAGGCCTTAACAGTCAGGGTACTCAAGTACATAATTTATAGTTCACAACTTAGAGGAATGTCAAAGACACAAACGTAAAACGATCGATGCACTGGAGTTGGTGTTTGTGCCTACGGACACGAAATACAAACATAAACAACTGAAGAGGGTAGAAGTTACATTTAGGTTTAAATATAAAAATGGAGGAAAGAACAATAGTAACTGAAGACTGAAGCTACCGTTCAATAAGCATTTGGCAATATTGAATATTGTCTACGAATATTATGTACTTCAAGTTGTAATTCTATATCATAATTTAAACCTATTTCCTGTTTTTAGTACTTAATAATTGAAAAGTAGAATGTTTTCAATACTTCTTAAGAATAAAAAAGAAATAATAACCTTTAATTTACTGTCATAATTAACATTTAACATTTACATAAAATCCTATGCAGTTCTTTAATAAAAGTAGACCGCTGACCAAAAAATAGACCTAAATTAAATATAATTCCTTTATGAAGTTACGTATATCGAAGATATTATAAAAGGAAATATTTTGGAACAACATAAATAAAAAATAATTCTTTTCTAATAATTTTGTTTGAGTGAAGTGATTGAATGAATTTGCAGAAGAAAATCAAAAGGTCCCAAGAGAGTTTGTGCAATGCAACGACCAATGATTTTATTAAATATAATAAAATTAAAAAAGGAAAATTTTATCGATTTTCTAAATGGTTCTTGCAAAATTCTAGTGAAGTGTAACTTTTACAATAAAAAATAACAATAAAATAAAGTGTAACGCAAATAATTTGTTGATAGTTCTGATGGTGATTTTAAAAAAAAAATAAAGCAGATAAATAAACTAAACTGATGTCGCTATGGTTTTCATTACCTCTCTCTCTTTCGTATCCGTAACCATAGAAATCATGGAATCCTGTGTGGAAAGGTACAATGGAAAAAGTGCATTACAAAATGGAACACTGGACATGTCAACGTCGACACAATTCGATTGGTGCTATAGTACAAATTAATTAAACTATTTTAAATTAACGGCATTCTTAAGCTTTGCAGTTATCATCAATATTAAATTGATTGAGAGTGTTAACCTTAAAAGAAGATGGACCACAAAAAGTTGACCCGCACCGGGAATCTAACTCAGCCTCCCAATGTCTAATTGTGATCACAACGAAATATATACTACTGCCACTGATATTATATTGTTTCTACAAGTTTAATGACAGAAATTCCACTGTCGAATTTACCGCACTTTGTGTTCAGACACCTTGTATGTATAGAGATTAAAAATTATTAATCATTATTTAAAAGCATGTAAACTGCAAGCATTTTGGTTTTCATTATGCTGGAACAGCGCATACTTTTATATATATGTGTGTGTATGTGTGAATGTAAACTTATTTTTTTTTTAAAGAATTTCTATGCCCTTTATCAAATAAAATTATTTTGGACCCTACTCAACTATGGCAAATATGCTTTGCTAGAGTCGGGGGAGATGGTGGTAATAAAGTGTTAAAAATGGTATGACTGAGAGCGGATTCAAATTCGCAACCGCTTGGTTAATAGTCAAACACCTTAACCACTAGACTATCACAATCTCAAATCCACAATTCATGTGTAATATTTCTTGAAAAAATGTATTTTATAAAACTAAAGACGAATTTTGTTCATTAGCAGAATTCAAACTTACAATGTGACGTAAATATATTATAAAATATTACAAATAATGTTTACTATGCATATGTAGTCAAGGACAACTGAAGCTTTACTATGGCAAGCAATGCAACGGAGAACGACTCCAACAGACCATACAGTCTAATCTCTTTTGTTACGGGTTTCAGTTTAACTTCAAATGCTTCATGTAAAGTTTAGACGCCCTTAACTGTACATATCAAAATTATATTGAAGCAAATTTTGCTACTAGAGATACAAATATTTTAAGATAAGGCCAAACGTATGGTAAAATGAAGTTAGGTTTTTAGCTCTTTATAACGTTTTTTTAAATATATAGTAGGATTGATTTTAAGGTCTTATTTAGGGAAAGGGGGTGATTATTACAAAACTAAGCAGCATTTAATTGCCGTTAATTTAAAATACTTTGACAAAGTTTAATTTTTCTTATCCACTACAAATATTGAAATATATAGAAACTGTGCAAAACAGAGTGGATTAGAGCATTCAAAATAGAAAAAGGCTAGATAGATTACTCGTAAACTCAACACATCACAATAATAATAAAAATAATGACACGTGTAGTAGTTCCCAAAATAATATATCAAATTGGAGTAGGATTATTCATTTTAAAATTGGTTTCTTATTTTGTATTTAACCGAGAACACTCGCATAGGTAAGTGTATGCATCTGATTTTACTTAAAACCCCACCTGGTAAGATTCTGTATAAATATCTGGCGGCAGGACCTAGCAGTTTGTAACGGTGTAACAACTTGTGTTCAAATAAATTGTGATCTTTAAAAATCTTTAACGAAAAATCTTTCAAGATAACTATTTTTATAATGTCCTCAATACAGAAATGTATTTGGTAGGACTTTCTCAATTACTCATTCAAATATAAATATAAATTCTCTATCTTATTGAGTAAATGTAATTAAGAAGCAAAAGGTGATAAAGATAATCAATTAATGAACCATTCAAAAGGTTCAGGAAGGTTCATAAGGAAGGTGCATAAAAATTTAAATTCAATTTAATTTTAATAACCACCATTTTTTAAGAGAATTATTGATCTTAAGAGCCATTCATTCTTAGACAGGATTTCTGTTATCGGAAATTCATACCTATATTCCAACATTGTGCATTTAAAAATATTTACGTAAATGAAAGTCGGTTTAAAAGTTATTTACCAGGAGCATGGTGCTGGTGGTGAGACTGCGGTGCACCGGACATATTGGGTGAATTGGGTGTGTTGGGAGCTGCGGGGGTTGTAGGAGTGGTATGATGTGAGGCTGGCTGCGAAGCGACTGTCTGCGATTGGGGATGATTTGGCATAGGCCGTGGGACTGCACCCACCGAAACCACGGGGGGATGAGTCGCTCGCCAATATGACTGAAATATAAACAAATTATATGAGATAATTCCGTAGATACAATCCGACCTCCATTTCATACTGATATGTTATAGAGTGCTTAGTAAAATAGTGCAATAGAATATTCTCAAAGACTTGATGGGCGTTTGTTTTTTGTGTATGATTAAGAAATTATATGAAAAAATCCGAAAATAATTGATTATGGTGTTAATTACCAGATTTTTTACGAAGAGCTGCAACACAACAATAACTAACAACCTTGACCTCGAAAGAACTTGGCATCGCAGAAACCCTACTTGCCCTTAACCTACCTACTTACCGTAACTTGAACATCTAGCGCGTAAGACGTATATATTACAAGAACCGTTTAATATTGTCACATAAACTGTTCTTTACACTGTTTGCTGACAATACCAAATTCTTCAGGAACCTTATCATAAGTCACCAGATAATACAGGATAACCTTGACTGCACCGTACAATGGAATAAAGATTGGCTGCTCTCTCTCAATGTTGAGAAATGTGCATATAGGCTCTAAGAATCCTCGCCGGCTTGGAAGTTGTAAAAAAAGCAAATGCGCTTCTGTAAATGATCAGAAAGCATTCTCCTACAACACAGTCGATTTATTTCTCAGCTATATAAAACATATGTTTGTCCTCTCTTAAAATACGCTTACCAGATCTGGAGCCCATACTTTGTGAAGGTTATCAACTTATTTTACGAATAAATTGAGTTTGTCTGTCCGTCCGAATGTTTCAACTCCAAAGGAATAAGATTAAAGATAATGTGTTGTTTATACTAAATTCTGAGTAAATTGCATGTAAAGGTAATTTAAGTACGTATTTTTTTATTTATCATATAATCATAAAAATAATAAACCTCTAAATATTCAGCTATGTGTTCACAGGCATCTTCTAATTGATTTTCATCTAATATTATGTCAAACATTTCGGGAGGGCATTGAGCTAACTTTTCCGCGGCGACCATTTGCACAGATAAATTTTTAGTCTGCCCTTTGCCGCGTGACTTTATTAACCTCTGTAAAACCTGAAAAGCAAATAAAAGGTAGTGTGATTGTTAGATATTCTTGCTCAATTCATCACTCATAAAATATAATAATACGATGCAAACTTTTTCATTTACCCATATCTAAACCCATTGTCACCCATAGTTACCCATAGTCTTTATTTTCCTGCAAGTTCCATGCAATAAATTCAATATTTATCATTAAACAGTTTATTGATAGGTAATATTTTATAAAACTTTTCCATAAAATACTTTCGCTTAAGACTTATACATTCTCTATTCTGTTTCCAAATACATTTTTTCATTAATATTGTTTAAAGATTATCTAAATTTCAAAGTATTATATTTAATTTTTTTTTATATTATTATTAGAATTTGTGCATAATCTGAAAAAAATATACATAATTGGTGTACTTCAGTTTTATTTATTAATGTTTTTAACAAAAATATAAACGTCTAATGATATTATCTTCAGTTGGTACTTATGTGAACCTTTTGCAACTACCATAAAATAATAAAGATATAAGTAATCTTTTATTTAAAGAAAAAAAATGGTTTTTATTATTGTTAAGTAGGAATATTTTTTTAAAATAATTACTATGACCTAGGTCATATACAATTATTTTGGGCCCTACTCAACTAGGCCAAATATGCCTGTACTAGAGTCAGGGGAGATGGTGGTAATGAAGCGTTAAAAATGGCATGACCATGTGCGGAATCGAACCTGCGACCTTTGGGCCAATAGCCGAACGCCTTAACCCACCACTATCTCAAACAAACATTAAATGAAAACATTAAACACCACATTAAATCAAACGGCATTAAAACATTATAATCTATAGGTACTGCAAAATTTACGGTTTTAAACTTTTTATATATATAAAAAAAAACACAGACACAAGTATTCACAATAGATTGTAAGTTATGGATCATTAAAAATAAAATAATCCAACAATAATTGTTATTACTTATTTGTATTATAATAGGATGTAACTAGTTTTTGACAACAGTGTATGTTACCTTCGGACTAGATATTTTTAAATAAACTATGGTCGGAGCTAGAGAAGTCTTCGCAAGCTGCGAAGGGTGATTAATGGTGTCACAATCCAAGACAACCAACTGCAGCGTCCTTGCAAGCTCAAATATTCGCTCGATTTCCGCCTGAAAGTAAAAAACAAACACTCAAGATAGGTATATCAGGTCATACCAAATTAGGTTTTATACAATTTGTTTTATTTTGTATATGATGAAACTTAAAAGATGGAAAATACAACTAATTTAACCATTAGCTGAAAAGGCCATCTGTTAAAAGTAAAAATTACTCCCCAATTATAGATCAACCTCTTAAACGGAGTGCCCTAAATTTAAAAACCTGTACACACACCGTGTTAGAAGACCATTCCTAATAAAAAAAATCCAGCCTTATTGGGCTTGCGATTTAAAATATGATTTATTTTGACCTCATACCGACATTCATCATGGTTTACGTGTAAAAAATTTGTAAACCTTACGAGATAATATGAAATCGCTCTTGTCATAAGTTTGGTAGCTAGCAAGGCCGCACCGTGCAGGGTCGTTGATCGGCCTTACTAATTTAATAAATTTGGATATGAATTATTTTCACATTGTTTTTAAATAATTTCTTACATGTAATAGGAACACCCCCTTAAGTCTTCAGGAATGGTCTTGGAAAACTCTTTATAAACAATTTAAAATGCAGAAATTGTTCCTTTAAGACAGATAAATCATAGAATTTCCTACATCCCAAGTATGTACTCGTATATCCTATACAGTACGTCCCAAGACATTTCTCAAAGCCCCGCCTAACCTAAGTTTTCAGGACCCCCACTGCGTCCACCGTCTATGACTTATCACGTCCTGAAAACTCTATGTATTAACATGTGAAGAAAAAACTTTGTACCACTTTTTAAGAGATTTGGCATGGTTAAAGTTTATATGGAGAAGGAGTGCAAAAAGCTAAAATTTATCTGTAAATACAATAAATTAAATAAAATAAAACGTTCATACTACTGATACATCGACTAAATGAGTTTCGAGCTGTGAATTTTGTGTGATTAATGTTCCTCTTTCAATAGTCTGTCAATGTCAATGTAGTAATAATGTCAAGCAAAAATAATGATTATCGCCATCTTATACTTCTATGAATCTCAAGTCACATTTAAACATGAAAAAAATAAAACTGACAATGAATTGTATCAAAAAATAAATACAAATACAAGCATTATATTTTAAATTTTATAGGTTTTGCAGGAAATTAAGCCAAATAACACATGCTAATGACGTATTTGTACAGCTGACGTAATAGAATAAAATTCAAAAAAGATTAATGCTATTTTTATAGAGGTATAAGAACCTTATGACGCTCTAACTTAAAAATTTAATTAATTATGGTTGAGTTTTGATCACTGGGCGACCACTAGTAATACTTTTAATCGCAATACCAATTACCTATGTAGACTTTTTATCAGGAATAGTCTTGTGACAGTGTATTGGAAGTTATGCTTATAAACAATTGTATAACCCCCCAAACATACCTGCACTTCAGCTAAACATGTCGATCTTGAATTAGACCTTTCCATTATTGCTCTTTTCGATGGATTGTTCAACAATGATCTCTTTGCTAAACTGATATCAGCCATAACTCTAGTAATTATTATGCTGCAACGAAAATATTATTTAATATTAATAAAAAAACTGACTGTCGATGGTTTTGGGGTTACGTAAATTAACTAAAAGGAGTTCACATACAACATAACCTACCAGATTTCTTATTTCATCAAACTTGAGATTTATACATAAAAAGGAAAAAATATAGAAAAATATACATATATTTAGTGTTATTATTTATTACCCAGAAAAAATATTAAATTTAAACTAATTAAATCGATGATATGAATTAATTTTATAATTTAAAAACCGGTAAAATTGAAATCGCTATGCATCATACCTTTAGAAAATAGATAATTAATAAGAGTATCCATAAATGACAATTGATACACTATCCAATTCTATTAGTACTATTGAAATCCGACTAATATAAGCAGTACTTTCTGTACTATAGAAAATGAAGGAATTTATTATATTTACAAATTCTTTAAAAAAGATAACACATTATAACAAAAAAATAATGTTGTTATTTCAGCCTTTTCAAGGATGAAATTTTTGAAACCAGTTTATAAAAAATTAAGAAAATCCAAAAAGCCTTTTTGTCTGTGGCTAAAAAAAGTCACTGCACACAACCAATCATTATACATATTTTTTTTTGCAAACCTTAAACCTTATTCCAATTGACACAAAATATGTATTTCAAGTTAAATTTCTATGTTGATTTTCCTCACAATTACAAAACATAGTCCCTATAAAGAAAGTAATTACACTGAACGGTGAATGAATGTCGCGAATGAACACACACTAACATACTTGTTTTAGGGCTGGTATTTGCATAATTCATGTATCGATGCGCATGATTTTTATAAAGTATGTAGATTCCTGGGGTATCGAACGTGTAAAAAATACTTTTTTACATCTGCACAATTATAAACAGAATAAAAATAAGATTTTTGTAAAAACTAACCGTCCCTCAAAGCGGTGCTTAAGAAAATCAAATAAAGCTTTCTGCATCATATCCGTGACTTCGTAGCCTTTCAGCGACGGCCCCACTAAGACCACAGGCCTCATGGATGGAACGACATCGTAAGGCGTTGCAGTTTCTTGCTTTTTAAAGAAAGGCTTTCGCTTTTCCTTGGTTGGTGGAGTGGTCAGAGTGGACTTGCCCAGACGGCCTCCGGCCACTGAGTCTGAATCATCACCTGGAAATCAGAAAAACAACATTATTGATCATTTTAGTGAGCAAACTTGGTCTAGAGATCTTCTTTCTTTCATACTATGATCAGTTGGTTAGTCAGAATCGCAACTTTAAATACTTGGTTTTATTTTTTTGCTTTAACACAATCTCATTCCACTTACAATATTTTTGGGAAGATGTATTGTTTTTAAAGAACCTCGCAGTGAGTGTGTTTTAAAATGTAGAATTTAAAAAATACTTTGCAATTTACGAATTACTTTTTATTTTTATAACAAATATAGATATATCATAAGTATGTATATTTATTTTCTTATGAAATAGTAAATAAATATGGCATACATTTCCAATACTACCTCGATTAAATTTGATTGTATATAATAAAATATTGTGAATTCTGCCATGTCTATCAACAAAGAGTAATTTTATTTAGTTTACTAGTTGATATTATAAAATATAAATACTCATATATTTTTTATAGTAATAAGACTACAAAAAATCTTAAGTTTTAAGTGGTTCACTCCTACCCACAAATTATAAGTCTTATCAGTAGTATGACAGCTGATGGTTGTTGCATGTGTTTGGTTCAACTCCTGCCATGTGATTGAATATTTAGGGCCTTAGCGAGATAAGAAAAATTGGGGTTCAACATTCAAGTTTTGATGTTCCAGATAACATAAGCTACAACTCAAGAACATTTCAAAGAAATAGCTAAAATCTCTATCAGCGGAAGAGTGGATGAAAACACCTTGTTATAAAACTATTCATATTTACCATACAATAATATTAACACGTTGACTGCCACGGAAATTTTCAGAAACCTGGCCTAAAATGACAATTTGATTTAATCACATTATATTATTAAAAACTGTAAACCATAATCTTTTGTTCGTTTTTTAATAAATTTTCTGTTCATGCAAGCCAGCATTGTTTTTTGTCCTTTCCCAGAAGCCATCTATCGATATTAGCACTGATATATTTCGAGTTTAATCGTAGCTGCACAAAAATGGCAATTAAACACAGGACGAGATAACTCGTAGTTGGCGTCCTAGAAAAGAACGCAATCTACGAGTTATCTCGTAGTTGGCAGTCAACGTGTTAATAATAATAATAAATTGAATTATCCAATGATTTTGAAAAATATTTGAATTTAATAAAGATTCTAATGTGTGTGTGTATGAACTTATTGTTTTAAAACCAAAAGTGTACTTACGTATCAAGTGACCTACGTAGACAAACTAAATCATACCTGCATTGAAATGTAAGAGATTTACAAAAAAACAACACCCAATAGTAGAATTAAAAAAAGTGATATACTTACTAATACCAATTTAATGTATTAATTACTCGTAAATTATCCGCAGCAAATACACCTACTAGTTATATTTCAATAATACATTTATATATCTAAAGGTACATAATTATAATATGGCAGACATTACAGAAGGGGAAATCGACGTTCGGAAACATATTTTTTACTATAGAATTTGACTTGTTTTTGTTACTCTACTAACTATTTACAATAAATTATTTTAATTTATAATAATTTTGTATAATATAACAGTTTAAATTAATTGATAAATTATTTATTACCTCATAGAGTACCGTAACAGTATTAAATAAAAAATTTAAAATCTTCCGAGAAAATTGCCAACTTCCCTGTAAATGATGTGAGTATTTGTAAGCCGTCATTCTAGTTCTGGCATTTGTAAGCCATCATTCTAGGTTGTGGTATTTTGAAAAACATACTTGATCTTTTGATACTTACTTGTTACATACTTGAATAATTATTATTAGAGGCATATAAATTATATACTATTTTGGGAATGTCTGCCATACCAAGTCTTAGTTTATCATCGGGCTGTGAAAATATTATTTATGTATGGCAATAACCAAATAAATAATATTGTAATAATATAATAAAGTACAGTACATAACAATACTAACATAATAATTACTGGTATTTTACTCACAACCAACTTACAAATAGATTGGATCTCAAGCAGGTTTTTTGGAAGTTGATAGCAGATGGACACCAGGATAGGATCACATGACATGAAGTGATATGATTTATAACTTTGGCAACGCAAATATAAGACTGCTATCCGCTAAATATGAACAAAATGTTGATTTTCAAATCATACCAAAATACTACAAAATATATTTAAATTAGAAATCATAAATATACAAACGTATTTTAACGCAAACCAATAGAATAACAGATTTCATATCATAAGAAAAAAACGAATGTGGCAACACATGTCTTACTCTAAACTCTACAATTGTAGATCATCTTGACCGAAAAAAAGGACGCATAACATACCTACACATCCAATTTCAAAAATAGTCTCAAACGATTCATTTGGGCCAATGGACCATGAATTTTTTGGACTTGATCACAAATTATGACAAAACTACATAAAAGGTAAACAAACAAAAATATGTTTTAATATTAAAATAATATACAGCATCAAACACATATAAAAATACTTTTCGATTGTTGCCGGTTTTCAATACAGAAAAATCGAAATATTTTTTTCCCATGTATTTAGTACCGCACCTTATTTTAAAATTAGTAAAATATAATATAGAATAGGCGAGATATAAGACTTCCGCCATTATATTATTGTGTTTATTTTTCGATAAGTAGAGAGCTCAATGTCAATGTTTCTTTTAATTTAATAGCACGCCATCTAGCGGTAGTTTAGTTTTTAGTAATTAATGATAACTTTATATTTACGATACAAACATGGTGTGTTAGTAACCATAACTTTTTGGCGTAATTTATGAATTTCAGTATCTTAATTCTATCGGTTTTAGATCTATAGAGCTGTGACAGATACACAGATATAAATAAATGAACCCTAAAAAGCATCCTGAGTTGAAACTTTAACATTGGCTTCGGGTAATTTTCAAAATACTGGAGAATGTATGCACATTCAAATTAAAAGTAATTAACTTAATAGCATTCTCGTTAATACAATACATAGACAAAAACACACACACATATATTATATACATAAAATCATATCTATTAAAAATAAAATGCTCACACATTAAAGCAGGTGCAACACAAAAAAAATGGCTTTTATCTTTAACGGCTAGCACACGAAGTAAGAAATAGTAATATATAGGCTGGTTGAATATACCGCAGTATTTTAATGCAAATTACATATTAATGACATTTATTATGTATCACACTGTTATTTATTATTATTTTTATTATGAACTTTTAATAAATATCTTTACGAAGATACTTTAATTATGATTATTTTATTAGGTACAGTTATAATTTAACATGTAAGAGTATTCAGTGCCACTTTTTTATTATTATAAAATAATAATTATTATTAAATTGAAATATTATGTCCGTGTTGTTTCATTAGGTAGTAGCCGCAAAATTTAGAAAAAAAATAAATAAAATGGCGTTAAAATTTATGAAGAATTGAAAGAATGTCATGATACCATTTATTTATTTACTGATTTTTATTATTACATATTTATTAGATAATGAACTACATAACCATACCTAACTGGACATTGGCCGTACTAAGGTAGGCTAATTTTAATAGTTATTTAATAGATTGGTTAAGTGCATTGCATGTTTTATTTTATTTGAATCTATTCAGACCTAAGAAATAACCAACCGTCGCCTCTATGGCCATTCGAATAGTCTAAAAGTGCCGTAGGCACAAATGGACATAGGAAATAAAGCAACCTATCACAAGTTGATACCGCCAGACGTGAGTAACCTGGATAGGAGTGGCCTGTAGTGCCTAGCTGTAAGACGTCAGGTTCTGGTTAAATAATTTACTACAACTAAACAATATATAGAAACAGTTGATATTATAATAACATCATAGCTACAGGGTCTCATAGCCATTTTTGTTTGTTTTTAATACTATTTAATGTTATTTTTGAAAATTTATACGGTTATCTGCATCTACGTTTGTCTGATTTAAAAATGTCTCAGAAATCGATTATTATTGCATACAATTAAAGGGAGATTTTTGGACCAATTCATTTTTGTGAAATAATAATAACGGTTATTTCTCTAATACCCCTTTATTTCTACATCTTTTACTTTTTATAATATATCTGAAACACAGTAAAATTAGGTAATATTATTATTTTACTACATTAAAGAATACATGCCAAACATACATTTAAACTGAATTTATAAACTGTTTGCCGGTTTTGATTATAAATTTGATAAGATTGCATTCGCGGTTCTGTCACAGATTCATTTCATGATTTTTTAAATGTTTAACATGATAATAATTTGTTAATTTGGGAATTATACTTGTTGGCCATATGTTATGTATAATAATATTAATTGTAATAATGTTGTATTTCGCTGTTTATAATTCTTTTAATTAAATTCTTTGACCTAATCGATTAGTTTCGCGTGCTTTTTGTATGGAATGACACCGGGCGAGGTTTGAGGTTTGATTAGGTTTGCGCGTATTTTGCGTGGCGAATTGCTGCCCTTGAAGCTGTTTTATTTCTAATACCATCATCAAGTTATTTAAAGTAAAAACTACAGACTATTTGGTCTTTGATTTTAGACAACTACAATTTTGTTCTTTCTTGTATGGCGTTCATTTATATATTTTTTAATTCTTGAAGTTGATGATTTTTGACAAACATGCAGTTAACTTCACAACCCAGCCCGAGAGAGAGAGAGATGAATGCGAATGCCGGAGGGGTGGACGTACCGGGCGTGGGGGGGGTGCTACCTCGGCTGGCGTCCGCGGCGGGCGGCGCGGCGGCGCCGGGCTGCGCGGCCGCGGCGCGCGCCGCGTACAGCCGCGAGCTGCGCGCCGCCGCCGAGGCCGCCGCGCGCAGCTGCTCCAGCTTCACCGGCGACGGGATGAAGCCCACGTCGCAGTCCTCGCGCACCAGCCGCCCGATCCACCAGTTGTTGTCGTACTTCTCCTGGAAATTTCTTCGTTTGCATTAAACAGGCACATTACCAAATAACTGACGTTAATCTTTCGCGGTCGTCCTTCATTTAAAACATCTCCGAAACGTCAGGGAATATACGGCAGGTAAAAATCCGTAAAATTATTATCAGGGAAATAAAACAGTTCATTAAAAAAAACAGAAATGATAATAATAATAAAAAAATGGTACCGAGTGAGTATAACTATACTAAAGTAGAAAGGAGAGGGAAAGAAAACGGAAATTCATGTTAAAGTATGATTTTTTAATGCTATTAGGTTTACATTAAGTGCCTATATCAATTTCTGAACATTTTTTATGCAAGTTAAAACACATTCTGGAAATGGGTTAATTTTGTCCATAATTGGTTCTACGACGTGAGTAAGCCTTTGAACTTGTCACACGTGAAGGTACCCTTAGACTTATTTGCTTTAGTAAAGAGCTACAAATAACTGCACCTGGCATTGTTTACAGCATCAGCTTTTGTTCTTCTTTCAGCTAATGATGAACTTTATGAAATAGAGAAAAATCTGATTAACTTGCAAATTGCATTGAGGACGATCCGAGTGTTTTAGGAATTTATTTTGAACCGCTTCTATTTTGGAGATGTGTCTTTGGAGATGTGTACGATGCTGGTAGCCCTGCGAAACGGCCAGGAATGTTCTATACTTTCTATTGTTAATAAGAGTACAGATTTCGCCGGGGTGATTGGATTTGCATGGTGCTGTCAGATTTAAGAAAAACAAAAGTGTCAAGTCATGTGTGTGTCTTGGTACCTTCCGGGTACCTTCCACCTCCGCGTTGAGATATTCTAGGACACTACCCACATAAGAGAAAAACAAGATGTTTAAGAGACAACCGATTGAAACAGATTTGTAAAATTAATCCTAAAAGTTTAAACGCTTTCGAGCTTTTGCTTTTGCATATTCAATATGTTTATCATATAGCGTCTCACTATCTAAGATCCTTAAAATTATTTGAAGTTATTTAGGAATCACTGAGCTTCAAATTAAACTTGATTTGATTATGGTTTCTAGGGAAGCAAATATGAGCACATTCGCTCGCATTTAGAAAGAGACAGTTTTCAAGGCAGGAATCGGAAAATTGATTTAAGTCATCTTGTAATTTATTAGAATCTGCGGGATCCCTAATTTTGGAAAATATTTTCAAATAGCATAACCTAATACGTGTGCAAAAGAAAGCGCTAGAAAATGTCATCAATGTAGAAAAGGAGCAGCAGGGACGGGCCCAAGTAAGCTACCTCGTGGAACACCTGAAGTTGTGACTATCCATCCAACCGAAATCAACCAATTGCTATACACTGACTCCTGTTAATAATTATACGAAGAAAACCATCTAAGTAGTAAAGTAGTATTTACAGTAGTATAATGTAACTCCGCCACTCTATAAGTAGTACAATAAAGTAGTATTTTTTATTAAAAACCTTACTGATGTCGATAAATATTAAAATAAAAAATTAAGACGCTCGTACATAGATGGTTCATACATGTATAATGACAACGTAAATATTTATTATTTTATTTACCATATATATTCGCAGGTACATTTTTATTATATATACATTAATAAATACTAAATGTATTATTATTATGTATTTTATATTACTTCATATTTAATTATGTAGTACTCGTAAAAAAATATTCAATTTATGTTATTTTATTTATATTCACTACCCATAAAATATTTATATTAGATACAGTTTAAAATTATTTATAACCTTATTATTAGTATGCAGACAGTATGTAGGAATATCCGCTATTAAAGGTAATATACTACAACTCAACGACACCCCCAAAGTGTTTCTCTCTGACAAAATGCTCCGTAGCTAAGAACTTCCGCGAGGGGGGGAGGGGGGGGGACGGAGTAAATAAAACAACAAAATAACGGAAAGATTTGCTTATTACATAAATCTTATTCTTGGCGGTGTGTGTATAGCGAGGGCATCGTGATATTTTTATCCGGGGGGTGGGGGGGCGCAACGCCCCCTGGACAAGTACCTGAAAGAAACACTGACCCCTAACACAGGCAGTGCTTAATGGGGTGGTTCGATCCACAGGCGCAGTGTGATTAATTTCTCATGGTGAGGAATATTTGATAGGTTATTAATATTCTTAGTCAGTTGAGGCCAATTTAAAAATTATTAAAATATTATAATTTATATATTTAACTTAAGTTGATTAAAATTATAATGTTCATTCTTTGTTAATAAACTAATGTTAAACTAGTTGTTAAATAACTAATAAAAATAAAAGTAGAATAAATTTTATTTATTTGTATATTATGTGTTATTCTTGTTAAGTTTTTAATGTTACGTTCGTCTCTTGAAAGTTCGCAAATTTAAAAAAAAGGACATAAACAAACTGCCTTCTTTAGGACAGATTTTCTAGTCTATATAAGATGGTAGAAGTTGCAGTGGTACCAAACGTTTACTTTTTTTATTGTTTTTGTGTCAAATTGTATATATAAACTAAATTATCTATGAAGATATGAAGAAACAATATGGTTAATGTTGAATAAATAAAATAACTAGGTATCAGAGTTATAAGTGAACATTATAAAAACGCAGCTTAGTTAAGTAAATTAAAGTACATTACAATTGAAAGGTTACCTACTCCAAGCTGGGTTTTTATATTTTCATCCTATACAATCATTCTGTTCGAGCAACAGGACTTTGAGGAGGAACGCACTTTTCCTCTCTAGTCACCACCGCCCCTTCAAAATCTTCAGCATCTCTCCAATCTATTATCGATTGAAAAAGCGATTGAATAGGTTCAAGAATATTGGCGGCTACAATATAATATATAAATAGTTAAACCTTGCCATCAAAACAAAGAAAGTCTTAATTCTTAGGGAGTTCTCCGTTGTTCATCACAAACTACTTACTACTTTTACGCGTTATTAAAAGTAGTTTTTACTTTTTTGTCCTTTTCAATCCACTTTTCTCGCAGCTAACATATATATGTTTTGTTTATGTAATTTGAAAAATACAATAAAAAGTATTCTTACTATTTTTAGATTATAAGTTTTCGTCCAAATGCTGCATTTTCGTCAAACGCAATGAAAATAAGTAAAATTTGTATTAAAAATAAACAAATTAAAAAAAAACCACAATTGATCAGATTTCGATCCGGTCAAACTAACAGGCATTCAGTTTTTTTAATGCTTACAATCCTCATATATAAACATTTTTCTTTGTGCGAATAAATTACACTTTCCCACATTGAACACTATCGCACCCACAAAACATCGTCAAGGTTCCATGCTGACTCGTGTACCTACTGAATTAGCCCTCCCCACCGCTCGCCTAATCCATCCATAAGAAAATCCACAATAATTTTAGGGTCCGGCATCTAAAACTATAATTAAGGTATTTAAAAAAAAACTTTATAGATGCTGTTTTGTTTACCTTGATGTGGAGAAAGTCTCTGACATCAAACGAGATGGCGTTGCCATGAACGGGCGAGTCATCGTCGAGAGAACCATCATATGACACGTTTGTTCGCACTGCGAAGGCCACCGGCTTCGTCTAAAATGAAATACGAGTATATTAATTACATCCAAAGATTAGGAAAATAAAGAACTGCCTATAGTATTATTCCAAGGTTAAATGAAATGTTTGTAGCCATGATAGCGGACCTTTGAGACTCAGAAGGTACATAATTTCAGTTAAGGTACTCGCTACATTCCTGGAAAAAAAACTCTCAAAAGCCACTGAAAGACCACGCTTAAGATGTGACTATAAATGTCTCAAAACTAGATATCATTAGTCGAATACCGATGTCACAATAGTCTACTACAATACTAGAATACTTCCAGTATCAATCTATAAATAGTATAAAGCAAAATCTCCATCCGTTTGTTTGTCTGTCTGTTCGTTTAGTTTTTCTAAACTACAAAATGGATTATGATGCGGTTTTTGCCAATATTTAGAGAATATATTCCGGAAGGTTTATGTGTATAATATATTCAAAATGACCGTTCATTGCAAGTAGCCAAGTTGGCAGTCGGTACTGACCCTGGCCTTCTCCAGTTGTGCCAGCGCCTGGCGCTCTTTTTCCCTTCGTAGAGATTCCTTCTCCTCGTCCAGAGACAAATCCGATGACGGCTGAGAGTAGTTTGAGTCCGCAGAGCCCTGCAAATCAAAAATTAACGGTTAATAAATTTTTACAGACGTCAGACAGAAGAAGATAAATCAGAAGTAAAATCAATTTCTAGGCGCCTAAACTTTTAAAGGGAGAAAAGAATAGTCTATATATATATATATAGAATATTCTTATTATATATATATATTGACAAAAAGCGCTACATCTCAACCGCTGTTCACGATCTGTTGTCCTTCTCCTACCTATAAACCACTAATCGCCCCGTAATCTTAGGCAAATTTTACAACTTTCTAAAAATATTTCGGAAGAAAGGGTTCAGTAGTTTACATATTTCTACTTCAAAACTAAATTTTGGCATATTAAAATTACAATATTCAGGAAGAAGAAAAGTAGGTTTCCAGGAAATATGTTTTTTTTTCTGCATAATAATTTGCTCACAAGGGGATTTTAAAGTTGCCACAAATAAAATACAATAAAATTACTTTTTAAACGCTTGTTAGGTAATAATTACTCAAATATTTATAAAAAAAATCATTTATCGGCCCACATAGATTTTAATGAGCTTATTTATAAATAGAAATAATATTATCCCATATTTTAACAAAACCGTAAATTGGGAAAAGCTTTACATTTACACGTAATAGTTATTCCTAAACATCTTAATTTTATTGTACAATACCGAAGATTTTACTTTAGTTATATCTTGTACTATTATTACAAAACAAACTACATAATTTTTGACAATATATTTTTATATATTTTTTTTAATTTCTTTGGATATAAACCTAAATGAAAATAATACAATGGGTATTGAAGTATTCCACACTGAGTTATTTTAACTGTTACCTAACGTGTTTAGACTAAACACTTTGTATGTATGTCTTTTGCGTCGGAATAGGGAAAAAAATATTTAAAAAACTTAAATTAAAAATGTGGGGGTAACATATCTAATAATAATTACGCTTAAGGCCGACGTTACTTAGATGAAATATAGGTAAATAAAATTAGTTTATAAGCGGCGTATCATTCCACAATACATACATATTTTTATTTAAAAAAATCATTAATTGACAGATATCAATGTTGTTTTTTTTATCTAAAAAAAAATATAAATAAAATTATTAAAAAAGTAATTAGTTTGTTTTTTTATTTTTTATCTATTCACAATAAATAAGGTACATTCTTTTTTAGATGCAATTTAGGCATTTATAAATTGGTAGATTTAGTCATTTTTACAAACATACATCACAAATTCAATATCTTATAACTTGTGTAGATACTCGTACCCATATATATGATTTATTGTTACATATGCATTTAATTCAATAGGTTTTTTAAAAAATAGCAACGCAATAATTAATATATTAATGTTATATGTAGATATAAAAAAAGTTTTTTTCGGCTGGCATGAATCAAGTTAAGCACTAAATCATTTTAAATTCTTTCATTTTAATATGTCTTGTTATTAAAAATAAATCAATAAGATTGCATTATGTATCTATAAATAATATGTAGAGTAATTTATTAAATTCCGGGTAAAAGTAAGCCAGATATTAAAATATTTGTATTTATGTATATTCAACTGTCATCATTGTATGTGTGTTGATACTTCCTTCGAAGGCCAACCTCAGATGACGTAATACGATGACGTCACAACAGAGGAAGACTTCTAAGGGGTGGACCAAGGCAGATACTTGTCGCCGTGACACCGATGGATCGTGCACTGAAGTCAACCAGGCAAGTGTCTCACTAGCGTTGTCCTTGAATGTGGTCAAAGGACATGCCTATGAATAGAGTTCGATTGGGCGGGATTGCACAAATATTTACTGTATAGGATTGTAGCAAAGAATGTAACGATGTAAAAACGCATTCTGATCCCAATAACCCTACTGATATTATATCTAAGATAACGGTCGAAAGTATCCACTTATGTGGGTTAAAACAATTTAATAAATTCAAAAATATAAATAACAGAACGCTCGACTTAATACTCTGCAATATAACATGCGAATCCTCTTTGGCAGACTTCTCTCTGACATATCCTGAAGACAATCATCACACCTCGATTATCGTAACTCCATTAAATTAAAACCATAAATTATAAAAAATAAACTACTTTAAGGCCCCGGAAATTAAAAAAATCTTTGTTAGAAATTGATTGGCACGTATTATTCCACAATAAACCTGTTAATGATTGCGTACATATTTTTTATTAATCTTTAAATAATATTATTAATAATAGGCCCTTAAAAAAATATAGGTATCCGTCCTGGTACACAAAAGACCTAATTAAAATGCTTAAGGAAAAAACAAATTGCACCGAAAATGGAAGACATATCACAGGCCCGCAGATTACTTAGATTACTAAAAAAACAAAAATTAAAATTAAACAATGCTATCACACTTACAGAAGAATAATATGATCAGTAAATCATATTTTACTTACCTTTAAATATAAAATCATTTTAGAAATATGTAAAAACGAAAAATAAATCTCACGGTTTACCACCATGTCATTCAATGGTACATCGAATTCAGATGGTCAAAACATAACGAATATGTTCGGTGAATATTTTGAAAGTGTTTATGAGAGAGATGACATGCCGTCTCTTTCACCTGCTGATGAGAGTAGTGAGGGGAACGCGACAGTTTCGTTATCGACAATTATTATTCCTTTCTCGGACATCGACATCTCGGAAATCTTAAACACCATAAATCATCTGGCCCTGATGGGATTCCATCATTATTTATTAAAAAATCTGCCCTGATATTATCAAACCGTTACTACATTATTATAGTTTTTTTTAGCAAACGGAATATTCCCGGTCGCTTGAAAATCCGCGAATATAACTCCTATATATAGACGGCGACAAAAAGGACGTAACAAATTGTCGAGGAATTTCAAAATTGAGTATTTTTGGTAAAATTTATAATTGGTAAAAGTATAATTACAAAAAAATTAACTGCATTCTTTTAAAATATAATTATATAATTATTGTTACCTCTGGTGTCCCGCAATAAAGCCATTTAGGACTGATTCTGTTTATTTTATTTTTAAACGACATTAACAATTGTTTTATGTCATCCTATTATTTGTTATATGCCGATGACTTAAAAATATATTTAAAAATTACTTCCCATTATGACCAAACAGCCCTCCAGAGTGATTTAAACACCTTCACCGAATATTGTAAAACAAACAAGTTAGTTCTAAATATCAAAAAGTGTAAAAGTGTACCTTTACAAGGAAAAAACAACTATTATCGTTTTCTTATACCCTGACCGGTTGTGAGGTTTATATGGAAGACCAGTGGACCTAGGAGTCATTTTCGACTCAAAGCTAAAACTAAAACTAATTTTAATCTACATCTAGACAACATAATTGAAAAATCTCTAAAGCTATTAGGTTTTATATTACGGGTGACAACACACTTCTCAAACTTTAAGGCGGCTATCGTACTTTTTAATTCATTAATTCGAAGTAAACTCGAATATGGGTCTGTCATTTGGATTCCGGTATATGTCACACACTCAGATAGAATCAAGAGAGTCCAGTGCCAATTCTTGCGCGCGTTGACCTATCGATATTTTTGTGGAGTTGAACTAAAATACCTCCCTACCGCGATGAAGTTTTACAAATGTACCCCCCTATACGACAGACGTGCGTTGCTCGGTCTGCGGTTCATAAACGCCGTTTTCAATGACACTATTAATTGCCCCGATCCTTCCTTCAGTTCCCGAGTTCCTTTTCGATCAATGTACCGTCATCACATCGTACCCGTCATTACAATGTTTTTAAAATACCTCCATGCTCCTCAAATAACGCTCTACATTCACCTATATATACCATGGTTGCAAAATTATTATAACGGTACTATTAACTGCTTCGATAAATTGACTCTGAATAAGTCGCAATTTAAAGTGTTTAGCAATGATTTATTGTATAAAAATAAACAGGGCAAATTAGTTTTTCTAATTCGTGTAAGTAGATATGTAAATATGGACATAAAAATGGTATTGTAATATTTGTAATTAATGTTAATATTTTTTGTTAGTAGAAACCCATTTTTAGTTTTACATATGTTTTTATTGTTCAATCTAATGTACTTTTTCTATGTTACTGTGTAAAGCAGTTGGTTTTTCCAATAAAGATAAATAAATAAATAAATGTATCGTAAGCACCTATGAAAGCACCCTTTTATCGAATTTTACGGTGTAACATGGTTAGAATGGCGTGTAACATAAAGATTTAGCATTATTATCAAAGCGAGTGGGTGATTTATGGTTACTGAAAATAGGTTTATATTCATGGTTTTAATTTTAATTTTTGGGGAAGTTATTTTTTTATTGGATATTATAAAGTTAAATATTTATAGTCACTGCAATACCATTATTTTCAATTGTTTTATATTATTATAATCAATGGAAATACGAAGGTGACCTACCAGCCAAGCCTTCATCTGGTTGCAATGTTGGACGAGATAATGTGAGTCGGTTAATTTGTCAGTAAATCATAATATAAATATATTATCAATCAACCCTTAGAGTATTTGCAAATAAAACAATATACAGTGTTACATACTTTAAAAGCGTATCAAATATCTTTTTTAAATATAGAGCTATGTAGGGGATTACATTCGCGAATACTTATAGAAAGGAGAGAATTGAAACTGACATTTTTCTTAGTCAAAACAGGTTTATTCTTAGCTAGATAATCTTCCGACCAAGGTAATTTGGTTTATTTATATTAAAGGAAGATTAGATTTCTTTTCCAATAATAATATTTTAATGGGACAAACATGTATTTTATAAATAATACGAATATGTTTGAAATTTTAGAGATTTTTATAAGATAATAATCGTCACCACGATCGAAATCGATACATGTATAAATTAAAATACACAATAATGACTAAATACAAATATTCAACATGCATCTAAAAATAGTTAACTTACCAAAGGTGTATACTTGGACATATGTTAAAAATCCACCATCGCTCTCTAAGAAGAGAATGCATGCAAGTTAATAGAAAATTACGCATAAGCTACAAACACATACAATATAAATAAATATTAGATTTACAAGAAGAAAAAGGGGTATATTGATCAGTTATTAAAAAAAGATAAGGGACGGCACACCCAAGTGAGAAACAAAAATTAAAATGTAATTAATAAAAATGCAGTTGGAATTGCGCTTGAGAGCGCTTTCTCTACAATATAAAGCCATTCGTTAATAATATTCATACTATAGTTAGACATAAACAAAAAAATAAGGATTTACATTTTTAAAAATGATTTAGAAATCAAAAAAAACTGTTATAACTAAACAAACTCTTTTATTATAACATAGCTTGAAAACAGCTTAACAGATTTTCGTAACATTTGGTACAGGCAAACTTAGCGAATGATTAACGTATTAAGGTGGGTTTGCATATTCATTGTCTGGTCGGGCCAACGATCTCTTAAAACATATAGATACGGCAACTGAGGGTGAAAAACGCACCACGCCCAAGTACGCCACTTTGGGTCGAGTACACTCCTCGCGTATCATACGTCTCTATCTACCGGTGTCGGGTTTTTACAAGCACGATTTGTATGACATGCCGTATCTATATGTTTTAAAAGATCGTTGGGTTGGGCGCCCTAGAGATAGGAAGCAAAGTGATCCTTCCCCGAGTGCCGCATGCATTAGTCGAAAAGCCATAGCCATAGCCATTTTTTTTTATAGAAACACAAATAAAAGATGTTACAAGTTAAAAATTAATATTTAGATTATTCTTCAAAATAAAGAAATATGTGTCGACTTTTTCCGAAAATTCAGTTAAAGGAGGGGTGAAGAGGGGGGATGATTATTTAGAGAATACCTACATCTCATAAATAAAACGCAGGACCTAGCTGTCAACCTAGAGCCTTTGAAAATAGCACGTAAATGGGCCGTAGGGTCTAGAGATGGGAAACGAAGCGACCCATCCCGAGTGTCGCAGGTACGAGTCATCGCACGCCGAAGGCGCCATTTAAACTTCCCGTAGAGATGCCATTTAAACTTCCAACCCAGGGCGAAGCCCGGGGTTAAACAGCTAGTTAATCTAGAATTGATCTAATGATTAACTGGACAAAGTGATACTATTATTCGATTCTCCAAGCTCCATCTTATTTATTTAATTTTAATGAAATCTTTCGGTTTACATAGAGGTGAAAATACAGATTCTTATTTATAATATTTTTTAAATAATGAATTAATAAATATTTTCTATATAATCCACTTTTATAACAACGATCTTAGATACTGGTTATAATTAATAAAAACTTAAATATATTTATCACACTTTTCACTAATTTCATCTTCACATTATTTTTAAACTGAAATTTACTTAATTTAAAGTAACCGTGAGCTTTTTGTCAATACAAAATGATCTAACGATATTTATCACTTTAGCTTGCATAGCCTCGCTGTCAACTGGTGCGAGTGCTCATTTATGGGCCGGACTTTCCCACCCGAGGATCCTACAGATAAGATGGGAAGCTAAGCGGTCCAAGATTAAAATGTCTCACCAATGGAAATAATTTTTAAAATTTTAGTTTAGTTTAGTTAAAATTTTGTTATGTTATCAATTATCAAAAGTCACTCCAAAAATAACAAATAATGACTAGCATTTGTCCCCGTGATAATAAATATGTTAATTTTGATTATAATACATTTATTGTTGTGACATCTTATAATAAATAAATTTAAGAATGGCTTACATAAATTGAACTCAAATTAAGAAAACCTTCAATAAATAGAGATATAACACTAGAAACTACCACATCGTAAAATGTGTTAAAAAGTACACACTTAAGAATAATTTATGATGTCACATATCGTGAAAAAAAAACAATTAAATTTGCAAAAAAAAAATGTATATTTATTTTATCCTATCAATAAAATAATCGATATATATTTTGGACTTCATCAATTTGTTGGCACTTACCACCACAAAATCCTGTACAATATAGAGGCGACTTTTACCAGGTAAGTCGTAAGTCAATTTTCAAGTTTTTACGGTAACATAAAAAACCTAATTAGTATGGAAGCAGTGTCCAGCTTAATTGTGTTTTCCCATAATGACATGAGTCTGCCCACTCCGAGGGTGGAATTGAGGCCACACGCGGCAATTAGAATGTAATGGACCTTCGAGTACTGCCCTGGATTACTAATTAGGACTAATTACACCAGTACTGGTACCAGTATTGCCAGTGACGCTGCTTAAAAAAATATTAATTGAATAAAAACAAATAGTGCGTAGGTAATCATTTTAAAACTCTGTATTTAAAATAAAATCATCACAACTATAAGTGTAACTAAATAAAAAGCAATAATGTCTTTATGTAGATTAAATATAGGTAGTTTTAAATGTTTATAAGCTTTCATGGTCGTTAAATTCAACACGTCCGTCCGTCTTATGTGACTGTCTATACTTCGCATGGAGATGATTTATCTAAACACACGTTTATCTATGTTTTAACCCTTAAATTCATTTTAACATGTTATATACAATATCTATTAGACATATTAAACAACGAAAACAACTCACGAGAGGCTAAATATTGTTTAAAGATATAATTTAATAAAAATAATGAGAATATCAAATTATCCGATAATGCAATTATCCGATAATGTATGTAATGCTTTGATGATATAGGATTTTTTTTATTTTAATTTATTGTCATAAATCCTTAATGACAAAAGTGATAGAAAATATAAACATAATTCAATTATGTTTAAAATCATTATGATGCATATTCTTATATTCTTTAACCGACTTTATTAAAAGAAAATGTTCTAAATTTGAACTGTTTGTTTTTTATTACGGATTGATCTTTAAATTAGGAAATGTTTAAAATACGGATTTTAAGCTGGAACTAAGAAGGAAAACCCATATCCTTAAATATTTCTTTTGTATTGTATATAAGATACAATACAAAATATTTGTTTGGTCTTCGCGTCTCATAAAAAGGGTTTCTCAGGTTGTTCAAAACGAGGGATATTACAATACATAACCTATAACTTATAGATAACTTAGCTCCCAACCTCCCGGACCTTCGAGTCATCCGATTAAGTGAAAGTTCTATCAATATAGGCACTCGAGCTTGCGGCACCCTGGATGAATAGAGATCCGTAGAGATAAGAAAGTTGCTTCGCATATTCTTTATGTGGGACAGATTAATATATTACTGCATTCCATCTGAAGGCCCTTCAGTTTACTAAAATGATCGAATCGGTAAATTATGCTGTATTGGTGGCTCCTTTGACTCTCAGAAGTTTCATACCTGCGGCGTTCATTTGTCCAATAAGTTTACCTATTGAGAAATTGAGTTGATATTATATGATATTATATGCTATACGATATCATAAACACTATGTTTCATTGCAATTTAACAAAACTAGATGTAATGTGAAATATCTTAAATCTAAACTTAAGCGTATAACCCCATAAAGCATGTGGTGTTCTCTTTTCATTTGATTATTGATAAAGTTTATTTTTTACTTTAGTGTCTAAGAATACTTGTTAACTTTTTATGTTTCTCAATATTTTGTTAGAGTAGCATTTATAAATAAATAATCTAATTTTCTCCTATCTGGTATATGAATCTATATGGAAATTTCGTAATAATAAGCCCACTGAGAATTACCTTACAAACCTAACCTGTTTCCTACCTAGTGCAGATTTTTCGTAAATAAGTTTTACTCCTGCAGCGTTCGTTGTAAAACATACTGTTTCTATTTTTGATCCAGTTTTTATTTTTAAAAACATGGCATAATATATAAATAAAATAAACACGCACCTGAGTAAACAGTTTGTTGTAGCCTTGGTTAAACGAGTTGTATCCTATCATGTTACGACATGCTCCCTGTTGACCAGCACCCTGCAGCTGAGCCTGCACCATACAGAATCCGTTTGTATCGTATCCTCGATCGATCCGGTGACGTCACTAATGCGTTAAGACACCACAGGCGACGTTGACGCGACGTCATGCGGCACGGCCCGTCTCGAGCTGACGTCTAACGATTCACAGCTATGACAATATGACGTGACTGGCATTAGCTTCTGTCGCGACGTTCGATTTTTGAATATTATTATAGAACGTTTAAGAATCGGAACGACTGGATTTGAATAAAGTTTAGCTTCTCTGTTTTGGGAATAAAAATACCTTTTTCACATTTTTTTCTTCTCTTTTTCAAAAGTGCGACTAAATTTCAATATCCGTATCTCTATCTATGTCTCTTCGCAACTATTAACGGGAGAAAAAAAATATTAAAAATATTATGACCATGCAGCTGCGGCAAGGCAAATAAAACTAAGGTCTCTCCTCGGTCACTCTCGAGGTTACCTCCGTGCCTCACTACCCGGAGTTCATTTATTGATAGGTGTGTAGGTGAATAGAGATCGAACACATGACCTCTGAAGTAGTTTGAACTGAAACTTATATACTTACGGTAACGGTTATATATGAAAAAAATACCCACTTATAAATATTTTCTTCAAATCATTTTGTTTTACCGAAAATTAAATGCGCTTGATAGAACATACTTGTATCAAACAATTAAATAAGAATTATTGGGATAGCAATTTAGTTATCATGGTATTTCACAACTGCATGCAACTTACAAATTGATATGTGCTTAGTTTACTTCTAATTATATTTTTTTTATGTTTTGAAATATTTTATTTAAACAATAATTTACAATACATAGTTCTTGCCAAACTAATGAACGGACTAATTAATAATCTTGGCCTAAATCCAAACACTTACATATAATGACAGAATAACGTAGATATGAATGACCTATTATTAGATTATAAAATAAATAATATTCGGTCTGAGCAAAAATGATCATAAATTTCAATGGCATAAAATCGTATTTTTTTGTGGACCGACTAAGAAATTAACTGTAAGTGTATCGTATAAAGAGTTTAACACAACGCCGCATATGGTAATGAGGTTACTAATGATATAAGAATTAAATACATAATAAATTGCATACAAGCCTTCAGACGTAACAAAATGTCACGGTTGTCACCACAATGCATGTGTCGTTTTCGCTAATATACATAGAATTTGTTCTTTTAATATAAATAATCTATTCGTTTTGATTCTTTCAACAGGATGAGATTACAAATAGAATACAGAATAGTTTCGAGTTGCGGAGGCACAGAGAACGTCACTAGTCGAACGGACAAACGAGACGCGACTAGAGGGAAAACATGTCGCGACGCGTGACGCCGACCGAGTCTCTTCGGAGGCTCGCCGCTCGCCGCTCGCCGCCCGCCACTGGCCACCGCTGACTGCCGCGTCGATTGAATGGGCGGCGACTGTGTGTTGTGTTCAGCGACGCCACTACGGCGAGTTGGGCGACGGAGCCCCGGTCAAATCAAAATTATAGTGATGGACCCATCACAAGTTGGCACCACAAGCGCGAGTAGCCTTGACTGTAAGATGTCAGGTTCTGATTAAATAATTTACCACTACTGAACAATGTATAGAAGCAGTCAGTATTTTTGGTAAGAGACCCCTTTTCCAAAATGAACTGATACCTCTGACCCCCATAGCCAAATTACTATAAAAATCGTATTTCTATTTTTTTTTCCTATTGATACAACTTGATCATGATTTCGTTCGTGTTAAATCGCGTTTATGCGTCAAATACAGTCAAAAGACTCGTCGCTCGAACACATTATCTTGTACGATTGTACGAACTTGTGAACGCTTATCGACTTATCGAGTTTTTTAAAAGGACAAAAATGTCACTTCCTACTAAAATATTAGTCATTCTTATAACAAGTTGGTACACGTAACACAACTCATACACAGTATCTTGAACGTTTCAAAAAAGAACTTGTGTTAATTAATGGGGGTCGATGATTAGACCTCGTCGACTCCCAAAAGTTTTCGTTTATGTCGATTCTTGGGAAACCGATTTCGACCCCAAGCGGTCACTTTGGGAATCCCTGCTATAGGGTATCATAGCCATTCTTGTTTCATTCGAGAGGTGTACATGTGTAAACGAACCGTCGCACGACTCCTAGTAGCCGTAGTATAATCAAAGGGAGGGGGGTGACGCAGGCGCGACGCGCGGATCGATGTTGCCTCGTAGTCGGTCGGTGGGCGGAGGGGGGCTCAAATTGGCGGAGGTGGAGGTTTGCGGGTGACAGTGAGAAAGTGCGACTCATAGTCGAAGTTGCCCTACACGAAAGCGTAGAACGATTTTGTACTCGAAGACATCTGCGAGTCGAGTCGAGTCGAGTCGAGTCGAGTCGAGTCGAGTCGGGTCGAGTCGGGTCGAGTCGAGTCGAGTCGTCCGCGGGACTGCGGCTGATGCAACGCACGCACTGCCGCAACGAAGTCGGACTGCACTTCGCCGCATAAAGAAACCGCAGAGTGATTATTAGTTCTGTTTCGACGCCGTCTAATTGTTTAGACGTTTAATTGTTTAATGAGTATATTAAGATACCTACGGAAAAGGCACCAGCCTTCGTGGGGTTTTACTCAAAATAAAAAAAAAAAAAACCAATTTAATAAAAGCAGGTACAAGTTTTGCTCCAAGCAAGATGAAGTAATTTATTTCACTTTCTAAACTTACAAAGGACACCTAATCAAACCGTAAAAAGCTCGATATATTATTAATACTTTCATAAATAATACGTATGTAGAAAATTTAAATAAATATGTGTAAAAATATAAGATAAAATCTTTAGGTATCATTTTCTTTCCTTTGGCCTCTGACTGTTTGAAATTATTATTGTTTCAAAATAATGTATGTTAAAAAAAAAAAAATACGCCAGCGCGAGTGCAAATTAATATTAATCTTTTTATGTATTTATTATGTACTTAGCGAAAATCTGTTATACGCAATAGTATGTACCATTTCTTACATATTGCACTGTTGGTTTTCCAAATAAAAAATAAATAAATAAATTTATTTATTCATCATAAAGTACTAATAATAAATATTATACAATTAGCCATACCTAAGTAGACTAGCGCCTATTCCAAGGTAGACTATGTTTGCTATTGCCTAAGGTTACGTACCTACATATTGCACAAATTTAATATTAGTCAACATAAGTAATGAATATATCTTTTTATTATTATAGAAGATAAATAAATCTTTTATTCTTTACTTATTCACGATCATAACACATAAAAGTATTTTAGTACATTTTGTTTTATTACGCTTTTTATTTTATTATGTTCTCAATTTCATTTAATCAGTCTGGGAAAGTATATTCATTTTTTTTTTAGTTTTTTAATAGCACATTTTTAGGAAAAGTGATGTTAAGGGAAGCTGATTCTGTCTTGCCCCTATATCTTAATGATGGGGTCATTATTTCTATGTTAAAATTATTAGGTATAACAAACAATACGAAATTATTTATGTATTTATTTTTAATTAAATTTTTATTATTTATTTGTGGATTATATACGTAACCTATACCAATAACAAAAATTGGAACAGGCGGCAGCCAAATTGTTGTAATTATGGGAATTTTAAGTGTAATATGGTTAATTGTTTAACAATTATCTGAATAAATTATAAGTTCAAGTTCAATGTCGTCAACAACGGCGTTTATTTCATCATAGTTTTTATTACAATAAAATGAGCAAGGACCCATTAGTCAGAGACTGTCGACAGGTCCTTTTGTTAAGTTTCTTAACTAATAATATTTAAAAGGTATAAGTACATGCATTTTTGGAGACGGTAGCTTTTGGCATAACAAAAATAGAACAGTAGAAATAATATAAAACCTAACATGACACATAGCACAGACGTTATAGAATTTATAACATGAATCAATAATTCAGTTTGAAATCAAATTTAGATTTATTAAACGAGCATACATAAAACACGCACAAACCAGGCAAAGATAATAATAAATAATAAACTAAAAGAAAAATACAATAATTAAATAATTACATAAAAGCGTTACAGTAATTGCAGAAATAGTTTTTTTTCCAAGTAGAGGATTTGGCAAACCAACCAACTAAACCGAAAGCCTGAGTTTTTTGTTTGGATAGAGGTCATGTTGTTAAATTTCAACGCGATTATGCATAGAGTACTGTGCATTCTGTATTGTATGGAATAATACAGCGTTGCACACTGATTTGAGTACATAATTATAAAAGTAAATGAAACACTAATAAGGGCTTGCTTAAAGACATTCTTAGTTACGGTCAACTTAACTTTTAAGCATGACACATGCTCACATCGACTGCTCTGATCTTCTGGGGCTCATAGATTTGAGGGTTCCATCTAGACCCACTCGCCAGTGTGAGACATTCCATCTGTCACGGTTGAGTACGAATTATGCACAGAATTCATATATACATCGAGCATGTAAGATTTACAACAGCATGTTGAGTGACATCGATATATTTAACACTACTTTCCCGGCATTCAAGAGAGTGTCTACTCTAGCCCTTGAATAGTATATTTATTTCATATGTATGTGTAGAATTGATTATATTTTATATTATATTGTGTTTTATGTTATATTCTGGTGATTGTCCCCTACCCCCAACCCCTAACCCCTCCTACGTCCTGGTCCCGGCCTCGCCCCCGAATTGGTTTTCTATTTTTTTTAATTTTGGAGGAAACTATTATTGGCTTTGTGTTTTAATTGTTTTTTTTTTATTGTAATTACTATGTAAGCTGTTGTTTCCTGAAATAAATGACAATCGCCGCTATGGTATGTGTAGACAACATTTGTCGCCACTGTGTCATCACTTTTGACAATAACGCTTGGATCTAACGTTTTGAGGTTCTAATGTGTGTTTGCTTGGACCCAAGTTTGACTTAAGGCTTAAGTCGTGGTTGTTTTGATTCTTACCTAAGGCGGATTTTAAGTTCGTCATAACGCTAAAAGTAAGTTAAAATACGATTGTTTATCGGTTAAGTCTGACTTAAAATTTAGGTTAGTCTTAAGTAGGACATGAAATTTCGGCCCTAAGTACCCGTTGTTTGAGGCGCGAACTGCTCGCGTCCTCAGACCATATAATGTGGTTTAAAGGCCGTTGAAAATGTGATGTGCCGTGTTCATACAAAATTAAGCGGATGCCCACTTTTATGATCATAGACAAAATAATGTTATTATAAATATATCTATGGTTGAAAGTTATTAACTATTGTGCATTATCAGCGTGGTATGCCTGGCTAAATGTCTGTCAACGGCGATTCTTGCTGGAGCGGAGGCACTCGAGAATGAGGTCGAACAGAATAAACTAGGATGAATAGAAAATCGCTACACAGCTTCCGTTAGTGGAACAATTTATTAGGTTCAATTATGTGTCGCTTCTTTCCTTATCTTTAGAACCCACTTTTGAGCCACATATCGATTCAGTAAAGTACTGTCTTAGTCGATCTTCGCCCTGGGTAAAGTTAAATTTTGTTAATCTTGTCAATATTTTATAATAAAAATGCAACTAACACCGGACGTTGTTATTTTGTGATAGTCACAGTGTACCAGTAATTTTTTTTTTTTTTTTTTTGATTATCAAATGCTTACAATGTTCAAAAAACCACGGTAAATCGGTAAAAAAATAAATTGTTTAGCAATAATCGAGTAGGTAAATTTTCGATAAATTATTTTTCGTATTAAAATTAATTTCTTAAAGTCGGGATGTCATTTGAAAGTTGTCCTCGAAAACGCAATTTTGTGATAGTTTTTTTTATTTTTATAATGGCACCAACACAATTCAAAACATATTTTATAGTAACATACCCACTGTAACTAGGTTAAAAATCTGTTTTAAGTTTTGAAAAAGAATTTTAAAACATTTATTTCATTATGCATGAGACTAGATTTAAAAGAATGTACTTTTGAGAGTTTAATTCGCTTACCTCGTCATACTCCTGAGAGCGTGCAAATATTTCGAAAACATCCAAGCATAACATTTTTCCCATTATAACATTTTGAATAAATTGCAACACATGAACGCATAGACGCTCACTACGGCATAGTGAGATAAAAACTAGCATTAATAAAAAATACAAGTACATTTGACAATAAATGATTGCGTGTCTTAAGGGGACTTTAAACAAAAAATTCTATGTTGATTGCAGAAATAAATATTATACACTATATAATATCATTTCATTAATGTCTATCATCATTTAATATTTTTATAAGACTATTTATAAAATGTACATAATAGGGTTGCACCTTGTTGTTGCACCTTGAAACAACTTTAAATTCACATATACTACTGTCCTCAGCGGTTACAGGAGATAAATAATCTAATCACTTTATTACGTCACATGTGTCAAATTTACACAGTAATAATGATTATTACGTCAACTTTCTGGTGGCACCAAAAAGTATTTTTCGTCGGTAAAAGTAACAAATTAAATATTCCATTTCGTATTTTAGTGGTAAGGCAATTGGTGTAGTGTTATTGGTTACATGATTATTTCTACAAGTAAGTGACTAGTTAGTGAACATAATCGTATTTTTATTTTTGTGTCTTAAAACCTAAAAATTTCAATGACGATTTCTTTCCGAAATGCAACAGAAATGAATACCGCTTCCAGGTACAGTAAATTTGTTCCATAGAAGCATCGAGATTAGAATTTAAAATTGAATTTTATAAACGCAATGGACGTTAAGATATTGGGGCAAAGAGATATTTTAATAAAATTTTCAAACCCAACTGAAATCTCAGGATCTGTTCATGTTGCTGGTCAACTGTCATTTAAAGTAGATTTTACGAAATTAAAAGGTTCAATACTTTTTATATTAAATATTTTTTTTATTTATATTTTCATCTCAATTTACCCATAACCAAGGTAAAAGATTATTTAGATTTACGAAATTATTATTTTAATTGGGATTTATTACGCCAACAAACAAAAATAACATAGGAAATATTGCAAAATTAATAACTATTGCTGTTTTGTAAATTAAGCTACGCTGTATGTTTTCCTAAAATATATATTAATTAATAAATAAAATCAAAACTTACAAAAATAACTATGTAAACAGTCTCTAGCTATAAAAAGATTAACCAATATATCTATGACAATCATTGAATAACATCATTTTTGATGAACGTTGAAAAGCTTTATTTCCAGTTTTAATAGCGTTGAATATAAAATTAAATCCAAAAATAATTAAAAAGGTACAGATCGCGGGACGTCGGCTTATGTCCACCGCTGGGTTTTATAAAAATGCATTTCTAAAACCCACCTGTCCTCTTTAGTATTAAATGTTGTTATAAAAGCCAAATATACATAAATTTTAACCTGTTAGGCTTAGATAGGTGGTAAACAAAGGCTCGCTGACTGATTGCCGGACGTCACTACCAAAGTATGCCGAAGCATCTGGCATTTGTCTCGTTTCACTCAGTGGTCCCTCTCTACTTTTCTTATCACCTGCCTTAACAGTTATTGTAAATAAGCAGGAAAATAATCATATCGATTAAAGAATAAATCTTGCTTTCGCCTAAATTCACATTTGAAAAAAAAGTGAAACGCGGAATGTGAGGTCATAGTGGAATTGTGCTCACCTCGGGGTGTCATATCTCGAGCCCTAAACAAAAGGTTTTAGTTTTCGAGTAAAAACCTACTTATAGTAGAAAAATGATATGTAAGTGTTACATTGTTGGAATGTATATATTTCTTTCATTATTTCATTTTTGTTACATACAATTTATATATAAAAAAAGGTTAAAATTATGTGTAGTATAAACGGCCCTTTACGGGACGGAACGGATATCAGTCATTCCACCAATTCAGGCAAATTAAGTCAGCGTATGAATGAAGTGACTCTAGGCATTATTTCTAGTAGTAAGTGGTTTGTAATTGAAAAAAATAAATATTATTTTATAAACAAATAAATGTAAATGTAAATTATTAAATTTAAAGGAATAAAACTAGGTCAATGATGTAGTATTTCAAATAAGTAGTTATTTAAAAAAAAAAATAATGTTGATTTAAGATTAGATTTAGATTTAATTTACTACCATAACATAGATATTAAGAGCTTTCATGGCACCGTAGCAGCTTTCTGTTACGGTTCTACGAAGTATTTCCAACAAAGCCTGAAGTTAGCAACCTCCGATGTTGGTCCACTTGTTGTTTGAACTGTCACTAACTTAATAATTAGTAGGTATTAGAGACAATTATATGTATCTAACCCTGCCCTTACACAGCGGAATATAAACGATACAATCTGTCGTGAAAAACGGTCGCGATTTATTGTAACTAACAAATTGGAGAAAGTCTACAGACAGATGTCATATCCGGGCGTGCGGACTTGTAGACTCATGCTCCCAATTTTTTTAAAAATAGGGGAAAGAGGAAAACTTGGTGCAAAGATCTACATCTACATAAGAAAAATATTTAGTAATAACACATATCTATTACGCTCAAAAGACGCGGTGCGACTGACGTACCTTCGTTGGTTGGTAACAATTTTCACTCATTACAATTTATCGGGTCAAGTTGGCTGTCGGGCCCAGCCAACGGAAAATATTGGGCTAATTTAGTTGGACAATTTATCGGTTTTGTTGGAAGTTGGATGCGTCAAATTGTGTGGTCGGTAAAGGCCGTTAACCAACATAGGAACAGCGATCATATTTTGTGGAGCAACAAACTAAGCCGATATATGAAGTAGCAACCAACTTAAAAATATAAGGTTACGTTTAATTACTAAACGGGTTAATAATGTTTTCGGTTAAAATATATGGATTCAGGCATTTTGAGACTTACTCTCCTGCGTCCAAACGGTGACTTAATGCCTCTGGATTTGCGAAGGTGAGTCATCGCCACGACCTCTCCATCCAACGGATCTTCGTTCTTTCAGCAGGACTCGCTTTTATCATGAAAAGCAAATTGCGTAAGCTTGAAGCGGCGACCCTGACCAAAAGTCTTCCACCATATTCACAGCGTAAAGAAGACAAAAAAAAAACAACTATTTTAGGCACATCTCTGTGGCATTGTCGCGACGGAGGACTAACTATCTTCGTCTAAACGAATCTATGTAAACACGAAAATAAAAACTTGTAACCTAAAAATCTAGCGACATTTCCACAGCACATTTTAAACAAGAGGTCCATACAGTTTTTGATTGTAATTTATGGCAAGTCGCGAAGTGTCGACCGCACTTGGATTGATAAAGTAGTATCACTTCTCTAAGACATAATATATTTCGTTTCATGATTTTTATTGATGTAATAATGTACGGTGAAAACTCAACGGGCGTCCGCTGATAACACAAATATCTATGTGTTGTAATATCCACCACATGGTTCCTACCCGCCGAAATGAATATCAATTAACAAAACAATTAACTATCAAAGGCAAAAACAGTTCGCGCAAAAAGCTCGCGAATGGACGCCTTTTAGCGATCCGCGTCGGCGCACGCGCTGAAAAGTAGCGAGTCGTTCGCGCGGCCGCGGCGGCGACGGGACTTTGGCCCAGATGAGGGCGGCGCTCTAAAAATAAAATCGACATGCGCCGGGAGTTGTGCCCGCGACCGCGGCCCGGGCTGACGGCTAACGAGCGTGACTCACCTCACCACTGCAGGCAATCAAAATACATCCATCACAGACAGATCGGCATTTCAATAGAGCAACACAGGCTGGTACTTTGGTGGTTGGCTTGTACTTTTACTGATTTGTAACATCTTCCGTTTTCTGAAATCGGTCTTATTAAAATAGCTATTTAAAGTACCCGGTGCGTCAAATTTCAATTTGTAAGGTCTTAAAAGGGAATGGGAAGGGGAAGGATTTAAAGATGGTTTCAGTATTTTGGTGTTGAATAAGTACGTACCAACACATAATTTTTAATATTTTAATATAAACACGTTTTATATAAAAACATTTTTTTTAAAGGATTGGATTTTAAGGGTCAAGGACAGCGATATGATTTAAGCCCTTCACGCCTTTAGTAGGGTTTTATATGTTATGAAACATATTGAATAAAATAAATTTTTACTTCGATGATGCCTCTTTAGATTATATAAATGATATTTTGTTCTCTATACATACACATTTTATACAAACAACCAAAGTTTCAATTGCATTTTTATTTTATAAAATTTGCTGTTTTATAAAACCGACGAAAAACGTTTTTAGTATTCATACTAATCACTAATAAATATTTGAATAAAAATTGATTTCATAAATAAATTTGGTGTGGTCGTTCGGCTAGTGCCATCTGCGAGACGATGGTCGTATTGCTTGAAACTCGGATATTTTTTATAAGGCATGTAGTGCAGTCACTTACTGCCAGATACCATACGCACAACATTTCAATATTTTTATCAATTTAGTTTTTAAATTTTCATTTATAACATTAATCAAATAACTTTGATAATTATAAAAAACCCAGAAATATAAAGCAAAGTCGCAAAAGTGTAATATTAAATTAGTATTATTATGGCACTTCAGAGAAACGATTTTAGTAACATGATACCCATTCTATAATACCAAACTGTGCGTATCAAAGGATAGCAGCGTCCACAGGAACGCAAAAAAGAAAAATGTTTGAAATAGCGAACGGATACAACTAATGATTTTAAACTACTGGGCTTCGTCTTCAAATAAAAAGTATTTTTTGTAGGTTTACAATTCACATTTTTACCAACCGGTAACTATTATTGACTGGGTTTTCGAAACGAAAACGATTCTAGCTCCGTGATTTTTCGAATTGAACGTTTTAATAATGTAAAATTGCATTATTAAATAGTTACCTGGTCCACACATTTTTTAAATTAAATTTTAAATATCCGCCTCGGTTGGGTCAGGTTGAGTAGCAGATTTTTTTCATATGAATCAGTTTTTTTTTCTTGACGTTATTGAAAAAAGAAGCATTTTTTTTTAAATTTACAATTAAAATATTCCAATTACGTCATCACTAGTCCTGGATTAGAATCCATGTCAGTGTTGTCGATAGTAAAACAAATGACTATTATTTCTTTATTATAATAATAACCCAAGAAGATGTCACAACTATAAATGATATAATCAAATTGAATACATTTATTATCAAGACATATTAAATATTAGTCACTTATCGTTACTTTTAGAGAAATATGGCCAATCTAATTAGATGTGCAGAAAACTGATATTATTGCTATAAAATCAAAAGTGAGAGTATCTTGTTTGTTATAAGCATTATCAGTTGTGTGTATTATGTTATCATAACTCTGGAATATAGAAATTGTAACTCTCTTTTTTTAAGTATATTAATACTATTAATTTTTAAAGTATAAAGTCCATTTTTAAAGGAATGTTAACCTTATACTCGTAAAACACATAATGTTAATATCATTATTATGTTTGTTTGTCCGCACTGAGAGGACAGCGCTGCATTTGATTAAAATTTAATATAATACGTTAATACCATCATAAACTTCTACTCCCCATGAAATCTAGTGAGAATTATTTAAAACAATTAAAATTGGTTTTTCGAGAAAAAAAAATATTTTCAATATATTTTTTTATGTGTGATTAAAAAAAAGTCTTAACAGGTTTCGATAAAATGCGTAAGATACATGTGTAGATGGCCCGAAGTCCAGAGTTGAAAAACGTCTTTAGTTAAACCCGCCAGCAAGCCAAGATTATCTTTAAAATTATAAACGATATTACACGCTTCATAAAAGAGCATTGTTGTTTGCGTAAATTTAAGCTACGACCCAATTTAAAATAGCAATAAAAAAGATTAGCATTAAAATACACCGTTAGAATAGGATTGGAATATTTTCGAAATTGTAATCGAGACGATATGACACAATAAAACCTATCGTAAGAGTGATATTATAATGTTTGATTTAGTGCGTTTTAAATATCATGCCTTAAGAAACATACTCTGCGTTAGTTAAAAAGATAACTTATAATATAAAAACCGACAATACTAACGCAACGGATATTCTTACGCAAAGCTAAAAAGCATTATCTACAGAAAAAAATAAATTGATCACCACGAATCCATTTATAAAAATACGACTAGTAAAAAACATCGAGGTAAATTTATGTCATGCAGTGTTTTGCCAGTTTAATCTTTAGCAATAAGGTGTTCCTACTGTTACATTAATAACTAATCATTATCAACAGGGCATAAAGAAGCGTCAACGATAATAAAATGGCTATAAATAATATTGAATATAGGTACTATTGAACTTATTTTAAACAGTTTCATAATTATAATTACAATAAAGGAAAATTAAAAGCTCTTCGATCGCAACGACATGGCAAAAACAGACAAACACATAAACAATATTAAATATGTTTATACACGATACTATGTTTTAGGTTCAATTGTTTAATTCCTGCATTAAACGGCGATCGTTCAATAATTTTACATTGCATTATAACAGCCAGTGTGCATGTGCCACTGGCTATTTCAATGCGTACAAATTTCCTTATTCTTATGCATAAGAACGTGTCGGTGTGAAAAAAACGAAATTAAAAAAATTAAAATATGAAAATGAACAATAAATAAAAGAAAATAATGAAGTATTATATAAAGTATATAATATAATTTATTTATAGTATATTTATAATAAATAAAATAGTCGTAAAAAATATATATATATATATATATAAAATAGTTATTATTTTTTTATTTAATTGAATTATTGAATGAAAGTATTATTTAAGGATAACCAGAGTTAAAAAAATAATGTAAAATTAAAATTATAACTGTATATTTTTTTCAGAGAATGAACGAATCTTCAAAATTACTGGACCCAATTAATTAAACAAGTATTTCTCGGGCTATCGGCTAATTTAGGTTTGCGTGTATGATAAAGGAAGCTGACAAGTGGCGATAATTGCATAGAAAGTCGGAAAAAACTGCGAGGCAAACGCATTTTCGAGCTAATTAATACCGAATAAACGAATTCAACACATCAAAGTATTACATGACCAAATCGTTGATAACAAAAAAATAATGGTCCTAAGTGATACAGATTGTATATTATGATCGAGTTTCTTTTGGATAATCGGACAACGGAAGCCCTACATTAAAATATTGTACAGAAGGATGGTAAAAAACAGTATCGTTTTTTTGCCTTGACCTAGGTTACTTAGGGTTCAGATACACTAAGCTAAATTTGCATGTTCTAATTTTAATGCTTTAGACTACATTTTTTAAAATTTTATTACTATGTTTTGAACCCGCGACCGCTAGTTAAGTAGTCAAACACAGATCTTTGTCATTTTCTGTTGTAAATTCAGACCACGAGTGTAACCTACAGAAAGTACCTACTTAGGAAAGGATACAGACATCACATTGGTAGATGCCTATGATAAAAATATAAGTTTACGGATTTTGACACTGACATGAGTTAATCCCGAAGTTTCGGAAATGATCACACATCCCGTCCTCAGGGGTGTATTCGACACGTCCATGCAATGCGAACTAGTGGTGAAAAAGGTTCACTGTTTCGTTCGGTCTCACGACCGATCTCCGTATGTAAGGTGAAGTCACACATGATTTTAAAACAGCGGAAATATGTACTCATTGTGTTAGAGATGGTAGTAGTAAACTTACTGATTCATTGCACGAGTAAGGGACTCTAAATTTGACGTTAATGTATATCTACCTTCCCGATTATACTCGTAATTTGGGTGTTTGGAGATTTCGATCGCTTCCCAGACAAGTGAATTTTAGAGAAGTGAAAGTGAAAATAGAGAATTTTATATCATAATAAATACTACAAACCATAAGTTTACACGCGACCTAAGAATAATTGCTTTTATTTAAAAATACGTGAAATAATGTAGAGCTAAGCTGCTCTGAATGACCTAAATACAAAACCAAAATATACCTATTTTCTAATTTAAGCGATGACTCACGATCAATGAAAACATATGCAGCATGCTTTCTCCGTTTTACCACAATGCCACTAAACAACTATTCGTAAAGCAGACAAAAGCCCGCTATAGAGATATTTTGTTAAATCTAATTCACAAAAAATACCAACTTCTAACAATCATCTTCACCAACCATCGCACCAAAAAGATTCCTAACCTCATCGACATTATAGGACTAGATGGCGAACTCTATGTGGATGATAAAAGCACAAATAAAATGGCGCTAAGGACGGAGAGCGAACGAACATAACAATTATTTTTAATAAAAACATCTAGTTTTACCTAGGCCATTGTCAAGCTAATAATATTATTTTATTTTTTTTAATTTGGTAAGAATACAGCTCATGTTAATATGCTGTATTTTTAAATAGTTACTTAAATATAAATATTATGTACACGTAATGCATAATGTGTATAGATATATGACTAAATAAAAGATGACTATTTATTACTACGGTCTATCTGCTTAGGCTACATTTAAATCAGCCTTTAGATTAAACTGTTCACTGCCTTTAGACAATGGTGCTTTTAAACTTATTGTAAAATGAATAAATAAGAATTTGATACATCTACAACTTAGGTTATATTTCGTTCTATTTAAATAAAAGAATGTGTTTTAAAAATATAAATAGTTAAATTGTTATTTTTCTACAGTTATAAACGAATTTAAAGTTATAAATTAAATTGAAATAAAATTTAAAAAAAAAAAAACAATTGGTAAACCCAGTAAATTTTAACTATTATCAAATCTCAATAATTATGGCACTGACTCGTAGACTTTAACCGAATCCCATCTTCTCCCGCCTTGGGGCAAAAAATGGCGGTAAACTCTCATGCATTGAATATCCATTGTCGAAGGGGATTTCGTGGAAATGTCAAACTGAACGAGCGGGATCGGTAAGTTGTTGCGAGCGTCCAGGGAGGAGGAGTCACAGAGAGCTGCCGAAACGTTGCTTGCATACAGGTGTATACTTAGTCGATAATATTAAGCAGTGGTTGTTTTCAAATGGCAGCGTTATTAATTAATTGTTCGGAATGCGAGTCGCGAAACAGCCGAACCATGTTTTAGTGTAAAAACTTCTTAAACTTTATTGTCGTCAGTTTAGCACAAGATCGTTTTTTTTATTATTTTATTTTATTTATTCAAGTAAATCGCTTTTAGCATGAAGCTAAAATATGTCAAGTTTAAGGCCCAAAATATTTTTATTACCTATAAAAAAAAAAAAAAGAAAATTCTGTTGGATGTAACTAAACTTTCTTATTATTTCGATTGAATCGTATTTTTTCAGACAGTAAAAATATTGTATTATCTTTTTTCTCAATTTACACAGGTTTCAATCACTGCAACTTGAAAATGCATATTAAAATGATTAATAACCAATTGTTGGTTGAGTTTAAATAAATCATTAACTCGTATTTATTTTAAAAAATGGTATTTCTTTTATCTTAATACTACTGTGTCTGTGTACTCACTATGGCCTAACTAAAGTAACGAGTAATTTCAACATCCCGACACATTCATTTTTACTGGACTGCTGGCATGATGTGTTTGTGCTGTGCATGTCATAGACACCGCGGCGCATTGATAACTTTTCTTCAGCGCAGTTAATCAACCTTATTAGGCAGCCTCCAATACTGACAATGAGAGTGGTTGTTCGTCTAATTGACGGCTTACTCGTATCACTTTTCTCTTTTCGAGTGAAGTCAATGGGAAGAATATTTACGGATTATCTTCCTAACGATCTGCGCGATTTCCTAGTCCCTACAGTTTGAAAGTCGCTCAAAAACAATGGACACTAAGTTAACTAAGATACTATCATTGGTGCCTGCAAGAAGACCTTGGCGGAAAGAAACCCGGGACCACACTACTTGGTGGACTTCCACCCTCACAAAGCTTCATCTGAACGCAAGAACTATTGCAAATAAGGTGATGTCTAGAGTTCATCCGCGTCTCTTGAGCGGATGGAGAAGTTTAAGACTGCCCCTGGGGGCTCGCGGTCTGAATACTATACGTTGAGCTAAAACGGAATTATGTCGATCCTAGGTTACTCTAGGTATTTCTAGCAGTTATATATCTGAGATGACTACACTTCACTCACTCAACCAAGGTTACTGTAATTGCTGTCTACTGCCTATTCCCATGTAGTCTACGTCTCTGGCGTAATATCAAAGGAAATCAGTAATTAATAAAAGTATTTTGCTAGAAAAGTCTCAAGCAATCGTTAATATACCCAGCAAGATCGCAAGAAGGTCTAGAGTAAAAAAGTTGAGAGAGAGATTACTGTCTTAATATTTCATAGCATTAGCATTTCTCTGACTACAGGAAGAATGGATTGCTCCGTCTGACCCCTATAGGAAAAAAATAATCAAAAGTAATGCATGTCAAGTCTTATCAAATTTGGATGAAGGGTTTCGTAGTTACGAGATTGGATGTATCTTAGTCACCATCTAGCATTAGGACACATAAGATTTGCTCGAGGAATTCTCTGAAATAATTATCCCGGTAAATCCGTGAAAGGAGTGAGTTCTCTGGCCTCACTATATATATATATAGTATAGGGAAAGCGTTTCCCTCAATTGCGACAGATTTATCGTTCGGTCTTTGTGAAACAACATAGGTACGGTGCACTTGATTAGGCTGAAAGATCTCACAACTTCCATGTTGGGTATAATGGTGGCTTTTCTTAGATGACAGTGGTAACCTTAATCTTTGTGTGAAATCGTTCAATTAATTTTTTATCCTAAGTTTAGTAGGATTGTATAGACGCGGACCATTAGCGCCAGAGTTATTCTTACACTAAAAATCTTTAAGGATATACTAATTAAGTATTCACTAATAATAAACTTACTATGCACGTTTTAATTAAAAAAAAAAAAATACGTTTGGAATATCCGTTCCCGTTATAATGTGATAACAGTATAGGGACAGACGGTTATGCGTCCCCGGTTTTGCTCCCAAGCCAAGGTCAATTAATGCAACAATGGTGGAATCCGGCGGCGATCCCGTCGCATAAATCTGTCCGGGAATTCGGTAAGTGGGACACAACGTTGGGATAGGCACGAACCACGCTGCAAAGCCTACTTTTGTATCGCATTCATTTTTATTGTGGCCGACCTCCGATTCATTTCACCTTTACCGCGAATCAGACGATAAACATTAATGTATGGCCAAGCAAATTCTTGAAATGTCCCTCGAATTATATAACGTTATTAGGGACGCAATAACTATTTCAAACCTTATTTATTTCCTACCTAAATATTAATAATCTAAACACTTAAAAAACACGAATGACATAAACCACAAGATTTGTAAATTTGTAAGTACTTGTTATTTGTAATTAAAAAAAACTAATTTTTTAAACAATAATAATTATAGTGTCTAACCGGTATGTTTTGGTAAACCATAAATATTTATCAATAAATATACAATGTAAAACAAATGAAGTTAAGTTTGAAAATTTCTCTGACGTATTAATTATTTCAGGATAAATTAAACACCACTGTGCGGTTAGTAAAATAGGTGAATTTGTGTAAACAATGTTCAAACATTAGTAAGCGACTATATTAAATGAATTATACATTAGTGAGCAACAATAAAATTATGGCTTCATGATGTCACATTACACATACGTTACTCATAAGTCATGATAAATCCAAACTCTTCATAAAAGTCGTCCAAAAGCAATGACTTCCTGCGCGTAACGAAAAACACGCAGAAAAATACCCAAAAATAAGTCACACGATATTACAGAATGACTCATCACTTGTGGCACGAGGACTTTTCACACTTTTAGACGTTTAACAATTTTGAATTGGTATTAATCATTTTACTAACTGCTGTCCTCCTCTTCACTTCGTATTTGAGGTTGTAATATTATATTTTTAGATTAGTGAATGGTCGCACACTTCGTTACTTTATTAAATAAATATATTAAAGTAGGTTGTTTAAAATCTAATCCCCTTCTGTTATACAATCACAGTATGCTTATATATAAAAAAATACAAAATAAAAAATATAATATTTGTTTTTACGATTACGCTTAAACAAGCCTAATCGTGGCAAAAAAAAATCCTATCGCATACACCGCGCACGTAGACCAATCAAACCTTAATCTGATTGACTAAGATAGACATCCGACGAAGAGTTGTCAACGTCCCTGGAAACCGCGGTGATCACTGCCGAAATGTCTTTAAAAAAAAATTTTTTTTTGTTATACAGGTTAGGTAGTTTCAAAAAAGTGGTTGCCTGTGATATAACTTCTAAACCATTGAGAATTAAGAGACCATGTTCATAATAAGTTTGATTGAAAATGACCTCCCCTCTCACCTCATTTCGTTACATCCGCCACTTATGGGACACTCTGTATAGGGCCGCTATGGAAAATGAATTCTTCCATCGGCAGCATTCTTTGTGTGGCGACTCTGTGCTTGCGTGCGAAAGGCCTGGGACCTTTTGCTCCAAAGCCCACACGGTCGTTCCTCGATCTACGTGGATCTACCACAGAACGTCTATGTGGGTGACACTGGGATTCAATAAGTCATGTTTGAGTTCCCAAAAGTGATAGCACTTTTATTCACTGCTCGTCGATGTGAAGTATATTTTACATGACAGATATAATTAATGCAATTTCATTTCTATAACAGTGGTAAATGCTGATTATATCTGAACGACTTTAACTATGACCGAGGCATTATTTTTCCGAAAAATGAAAATTAATTACGCAACACGATGTTGACAATGTTGACCTATTTTCCAAGATAAAACTGTTAATCTCTTTCAAAAACCAAAAATGTATGTTTTTAAATATTCTTTCTGAACTCAACCGATTTATCAGGTAAATGAACTGAAGGTACGTATGAATGGCCAGATAAAACTATTAAATGTGTAATTTACGTTTCGTATCGTATCATTTGTAAAATACATGTGTTTCGTGACAAGATATTGTTATATATTGTTGTATTGTTATTAAAGTCAACGAATTTTATTACAGAAGAATGAAACTTGACATTTCGATAGGGCGCTTCATTAGCAGAGCGTGATCATATTCAAATTTCAAAAATATGCACGGCACGGCTGTTGGGACGTATTATTTATTAGTCGCCAATTAAAATTAAAAATACAAAGTACGTGCAAATGTGCCAAAGATAAACGCGTAAAAAGTGTTCAGTGAGACATTATAATTATAATATATTGAAATATTATGTTCGTGTTTATTTAATTACTGTGGTAACCCAACAGAATTTCTAAACTAAGGGTAGTCCAACTGACTAATAAAGATAGAGAGAAAAAAGAATAATATAAATATATTAAAGGAATTCAAATAACATAAAATAAAATTTATACCAAAATACAAAAAAAAGAACGTGTAATACACCAATTTAAGCATTGATTATTTATATATATAAAAACAAAAACCTGTTTTAATATAGAATTAAACTAGGCATTTTATATGTAGCCTTGTGCATTGGTATAAAATGTTGCAGGCGGCGTTGCGAAACATTTGCAGTGTTTTAAACAAAAAACTTTGGTAGAAGTTAGATTGAATAAATCGCAAACTCAGTAAATAGGAGATGGCTTTGTTTCATTATCTGCCGCGTGTAAAAATTAAAATAGCGTTAAAATTTATGATGAATGAAAGAATGTCATAATACCATTGTATATTTTTTTTATTTTAGCCTACCCAGACCAAAAAAATAACTTATCGTCGCCTCTATGGGCATCCAAAACGCACATCGAATGGGCTAAAAGTGCTACAGCCACAAGTGAAGATAGGAAATGAAGCAATCCATCACAAGTTGGTACCGCAGGCGCGAGTAGTCTGGGTGGGAAATGCCTCTAATGACAACTGTAAAGCCGTAAGACGTCAGGTTCTGGTTAAATAATTCATAACTACTAAACAATGTATAGAAGCAGTTGATATTTTATAATAGCTACAGGATGTCATAGCCATTCTTGTTTAAATTATAAATTATATTATATAGATTATTTAATAAAAAGAATATATACTCTGTATTTAAAATTCCGGAAATGAAACGACGAGTCGGCATGGCGACACTGTCCGAGAAGAGTAGATTAGGCAGTAGGTGGATGTACTTTTATCTGTTGGGCGGCGCGGGCGGCGGGCGGCGGGCGGCGCCCTACCGATGTCGTCGTCTTCGCTTCCGTCCGCCGGTATTATTAGACCAGCTCGGCGACTTTATGCATTCAGTGACCGTTAAGCTGCTCTAAGTTTATATTAAAAAAAAAAATACACCTCGCACTGATATTGAAACGGCGGCTCTTATGTGCCCGCTTTGAATAAACACTTACATTTTGTAGTTTCGTTTAATAAACACACGCAATTCATGGTTATTATAATAACCTATCGAAACTACACAGGTTCTACTTGGCCAAGTTTGCAAAAAGGTGAAATTACATTGTGTTTTGGAAGAACTGGAGTTTCTTCAAGAGCAGCTCCTTTGCCTTTTTCTAAAGCGGCCACATATGCAAAAATATATGCGAAAAAATATCTATAAACTGCAAATAAATTTAAAATACACTTTTCAAATTTGAATAAACAGCTTTGGGTAAACAATCGTCTGTAAACAGTTTTTTTTCTAGGGTGTCTAATAATGCCGTTTGGGTATTCTAATATCTATAATATTTACGAAGCACCTTCAGTTGTCATATTCCACTATACTAATTCCTATTATAATTCAATTCAATTGTAATTCAACTGGGTGCCAGTAAATTTTAAGGGTATAAAACTAGAAGCCAGTGACAATTAAACAGACAACTTTGTCCAAGCCTTACGGTTTCGTTACCTAAAGTTAAGAACCCTAAAAGAATAATCAAATTTGGCCATATTTGGGTTCAGCACAGTCATTAAAACGAGGCGGGTCGCGGAGTGCAATGCATCGAACACCCACGTGGCGCACGGGCACAGTCAAACTTGGAAGAGAGGAGTCGCTATCCGTCTCATTTGCCTTACAAAATATGCTAAAGGCGTCTTCGCCCCCCCCCCCCCCCCGAACTGCCATAGTGCAGAAACAATTTTATTTTATTTTATTTCTTTTTAAAAACAACCGTAAAATATTTTGTGCTTGTGTACCTATATTAACAATTTTTATTTATGTACACATAATATGCAATATTTCTTACTAAAGTGAAAATTTAAGTGTTTAGAATTCTTGTTAAGCAGCTAATCAAGTGTCAAAATAAATAACAGAATAATGAAAAATAGTTTCATTTAAGTTTCTAAACGCGATGAATATTTGGAGCCAAAAGTAACAAATAAAGACACTAAAGAGGTCCTGAACTTGAATGCATTTTTAACTCTAATCCGTAGTTATTCTGTACGAAATATTATCTACTACCATGTATTTATCAACTAAAATGAAATTGGATTACATTCATAAAATAAGATAGGTAATTCGGTATATACTTACGGTACATTATTAGTTATAAATGCATACTCTTTCTCGTATTTTATATCTCTTTCACTCTCTTTTTTCCTTAATGATTATTGTAGCTCAGTGCATCTAGAGTACAACGTTCTTTGACACGATCTTTAGTTTCTACATTAACTGTTTTAACTTGCACAAAACTTTTGCTCTGTAGCAATGGTCCTCTAATTGTTTTTCATCATAATGTAGCTGGCATGCTTTTTAACTAGGGCTTGTTTGGCTACTTTATTGTATCGAAAGGTGTAGGTAATCCATTTTCACTTCCGCGTTATAGTTATTATTAGTTATATATATTATAGTTATTATCGTGAGTATACATAGAGAATTCACGTGTAAAATTGAAACCGCAATAAAGTGTAATGAATTGTTGCTGTATCTTAGATTAGACCTCCGCCTAGTTCCGTCGCGTCGCGTTCAAGGCGCTACGCGTCGCCCTGTCACCTGCGATCATAAATTTCCAACAGTCTTCTCTTGATTTCAACAAGCTTTCGTTCGCCTAACTAACGTGACAAATATTTTCTCCTTATTATATGAGATCTATTGCTTTGATCACATACTGTTCAAATAGATTCAATTTCTTATGTCTCTTTGATTTTTTTACTAACGATGTCTTTCTATCTTTCTTTCATGTCTTACTTGTGTGTGACGTATTTTCCTAATTCAGATTTGTCTACTTCAAACTTTACGGTTAATGCGAAAAAATAAATGACATTATTGATAGTTGATAATCTCTGTAATGGTCATTTTATTTGATAAAGATCCGATCAATTAAGTTAGCTATATCTCGTATACATTATTTTATTTCTATACCAATAGAAAATTTTAATTATTTCTTAAAATCATAGTCAGTTTTTGTGACGTCATGCGTCTTGGCAAATATCATAATATTTAAACATGCTTTTACAGACATGTTGTGACCTTTGTTATGATCTGGTGACGATCCATACAGCGCGCATCCACCTTTCTATGTCGCCAGCTAACCGCGTGATTCTTTCGAGTAGTTCCCTAATTGACGAGGTTGCTTGATCTTGTCTTCTGCCTTCTAGCTTATTGTACCACAAGCTTCTCGAGGTTTAACATATCTGTGCTTGACAGTATTTGAGGCTGATTGACCTTTTCCACTAGAATGGACACGTTGGTTGGTTGTTAAAATAAGTATTTAACCAAATAGAAGTAACTATACCAATTTCTACACATCTACTAATACCTAATATAAAATACAGAGTAAATGGTATCTTTTCCAGTAGAAGATTGGGAGTTCAAGCTGAATAAAAGATAAGTATTTGATATAACCTACGTACGAACTAAGGTCAAGAGTCGAACTAGTGTAGAAATCTTCTAAAAACGGGATGTGTGGTCATATCCAAAACATTTGAAATTAACCATTACGATTCGGGTAATAAATCCATAAATTTCACTGTACGATAAATACCTAGCCATGCCAGTTTAAAATCAGTCACTATGAGGCATATGTGTAATGAGTAACAGTGTGTATAGTATAGGACAATGAGTCAATATTAGTTAAGAGTAAAGTGATAAACATTAACGCTAAAAGAGTCTTAATGGAGGTAATCATAAAGTAAACCACAAATTGACAACAGTCGTTATTTCCGTGATCGAAAAATACCATTCGAGCGAACATTTTGTGCGTTTCCCAATGCGTTTATCGGGACAAGAAATCTTCGAGCGCTCGGATGGGAATTAATTAAAAGCACTGTTCACTTGTAATTGTGAAACCAGTTTGGCTGATATTTATGTTTTATTACCGATTTTGCCTCGACAACGACATTGTTTTGTAAGAACCGCCGCGCCGCGGCGCCGCTCGCACACAAGGAACTGTAATCGAAAATTTAAAGGGGACATTACACGCTATTTCTAACTCTTATGTAGATTCATCTTACGAATACGAGTCAACTGATACGCAGTAAATAAGTACCAATGCATTTAAATATAAACAAGTTTTAAACATATTTCGAAACGGCCTAGATTCTTCATGACAAAATGGACCGGTGGTTTTTCTTATTCAAGACTATTGAAATCACTATTCCTGTGGATTTTTGAGTTTCGCAACATCGTACCTACAGTTTGGTGCAACTTGGTTTATTTCAACGGAACTAGAATAGTAAATTCATTGATTCTTAACAATACCTTTTGATTGACAATAACTTTAACTATATAGGTACTTTATATTAGTAATATATTCAGCTGCATTTATGGGTTTAATAAAGCCATTATTTTGAGAAAAGACAACATTTAATAAACACCAAACCAGTGCAGCAAAAAAACATATGCATCGCATAATGCAAACATTACAAAAATTAAATAAAAACTTTTCTCTTGTAAATACGAGCACTCGTTTATATCCGATTGACATAAATCACTCTGAATAACAAAATTCAACATATAACAAAAAACGCTCTCGAGAGTTTGTTCGTATATTCGTTAATCTTCTTTTATTATTTTACAATTTTCGAAGCCATTTCAAATGGATATATTTTTTAACATTGGCTTGTAAAATATCTTTCGAACAATGAGATTAATCCGGTTTACGTAAGAGAACTTATAGGTTATTGTTAATTTTTAAGCAGGTATTTACTTTCTATAGCACTAATTTGAAAGATAGAAACAGAACCTCCTCTAATATGCAAATAATATTCAATCTCTTAAATTAATATAAAAAGCCTTTATTTACATCAAATCACAATATTAAAAGTCTTGAACGAGATACTTGATTGGCACAAATATAAATAGTGATTGCTATCAATTTTAAAAAAAGGTAATCATGATTGTAAAGTAGTATTTACGAGAAAAGTCACTTGGGAATACGACTATGAACTATAAATCCCCCTCCTCCCTCTAAATGACTATTTCAGAAGCTTATCTGTGTTTTAGTTTGAAATGAGCAGAAAAAGTAAATGTAGCTTAAATATATATGATTCATAATCGCTAAAAAACTGTAAATCTTAATTTTGCGAATAAAAATATTTTAAGTTTTCAAAAAAAAAAAAATTAAATAATGAAAGTGTTATTTAGAAATAACGACTCCCCCTCTTCTCTTCAGCCTCCCCCAGAAGGAAAGTCACAAAAGCTATTCAAAATGCAAGCAGACCACGAAATCGATAGAATCTACTGTGACATCTCCAATACCTATCCCGAAAATTCGATAAAATTGTACCTACATGTATTGCCACACGTCATACGCCCGCCGTGCCGTGCCTATATGATTTTTTACCGTAACAAGCTACACGAAATGCTAGGTGAAATTATGATCCTTTCTGCGCTCACAAAACTCGTAAAGTCGGATAGTCAGCAGTCAGTGGTGATTTATGCCGCTATATTTCCATATGCGCACTATCTTTACTCTTCGCCCCCTTCCGGAATACGATAATAACTAATAAATTTAACTAAACGACTCTTATAGACTAGCGTTCGTTAGAACATCCATATCGATCCGAATGAATAATTACTTCTTTATTATATCATTTAGTATATTAGACAGAACATTAACAAAAAAAAAATCTGCAGAATTTGTGACATCTGAAAATGATTGTCTTTTTAACCAACTTCGGAAAAGGGAGAGGCTCTCCATAGTGGTTTAGGCGACTTGGTTTCGCCTATGAATTTCTCAAAGGTGGTCACATATTGACTCGTAAAGTTACGTTTAGGGAACTCAATAAGTTATGTAAGGGAGCAATAAATCAATAAGAATTTTTTTTTTTGTATCTTTTTTATGCCGAAGTATTTACCCTTTATTTTGTTTCTATTATTGGTATATTTTTTTCACCTTGAATTCGCTATTATTATATATTTAGTATTATTTTAAAGTGAAATTATGTTTCTAGATGCATACAAAAAATATACGAGAGCTAAATATGCAAGTATAAAGTGCCGCTGTAACTAAATCGGGTAAACTTTATTTTATAACCAAACGGATTGTGCGCAGTAGACAAATTAAAAGTATTACGAATGGCTATACATTGTTTATTAGTAGTATATGATTTAACCAGAACCTGTACGCATTTGTACTATTCTAGTTGAAAGATGCAACGACAGACGGCCAAAGGACGTGGATAATAGCTTCATATACACGAATGTATGTAAAGAAGCTAAAACCAATAAAATAAAACCATACTGCTCTTTTATCCCGCCTCTTTTATCGAAAGAATTAATTGTAGCGAATTTTGGAAGTGGCGAAATTCAACAATGAATATGGCAAAAGAAGGCTGGAGAGAATTGTTCCAATTTTATTTAATAACCTTACGAGTAATATAAAGCAATCTAATAACTTATCTAATTACGTTTTAAAAAAAGAATTAAAAAAAATATATTGTAAATAGTATTTTTGTTGATGAATGTACTCGAAGCGACCGGTGTGAGATGTACTCGTACCGATTTCATTATAATTACACCGACGCGATTGGAAGTGACCGTTTTTTTATAAATAAACAATTAAAGACAGTCTGGATAGATACCGTCATGTGTAGCTCATTAGTGCTAAAAGTGTTTTAAGTGAATATTGAATATGTTTTGTATATATAAATTTTATTAAATAAGTTAAAAGTAGGAACGAATGAGTTCACATAAAAACCCGCAAGGGTTTTGTGAACAAACAAATTAAATATGTATTTTGTTTATAAATAAAGAACTTAAAAAAAAAAAAAAAACAACTCTAGTTTTGGGCCGCGGTGTCACTTTTCGTCACTTTCAGTAAAATATGATTTGAAACTGACGTTATCAGTATAATCATTATTATAAATACCGCAGCTAGCTTAATTAACTACATTATTTAGTATGCGCTCTATCTAGATAGATCTAGATAGATAGAAAAAAACGCGACAAACAACATTCTTCGGTTTGTCACACGGCTGGAATAAACACATTATTTGACGCGTCGAGTCGCGCAAAATAAAATACTTTTAATTTTGTCGCAACCAAACGGTTACCTATCTTCAGTTGCGCAACGGAACGTCACCGGCATAAAAGTAGTAATCCTCACCGGATGAAGACCAGAGGCGACGGAGGCACAGGAGGGTCAGGCGGAGAAGTGCGCCAAGTCGAGAGATATTTCTGACGAAATTGCGACAATAATATTAGTGTCAAGCGCGTCTGATTTATGAATCGCGTCCCACGTTACTATTTATTTATTGGTCATTTTCCCGTGCGCCGCGCGACATGCCTCTGCGACGTCGTATAGGCAGGCATACACTTATTTCTTCTTAATCTAATTCGTCGAGAGCATACACCGCTTTTGCTAGAAATGTCATTATGCTAATCCATAACCGGCAAAGAAATTTATGCTAATTACATCAAAACGCGATTAAACTCGTTTCTAACAGCGGTCGATCGAAGTTTCGGTAAATTGAGAGGATCGTATTGCTCGCAAGATCCATTTGGGAAAGTAACGGTCACTTTGCAGTGCCGAGTGCGGAATGTGACACTAACGGAATGGGTAATAGATTTACGCCCATAATAATTAAGACTAATGCCCATCCTACTGGGTTTGATAACTCCTCGTATTGAAATAACCATCTTGAAAGTTCGACAAATAATATTAATATTGTAAAAAAATATATTTTATTTTTAATCACGATTATTTTATGGTAAACTACATTTTTGTTTCGGCTACATACAGATATTTATAGGAGGAAACGTTTTCAATGTGCGGGCAATGACAATGATGGCGATTTTGATAACAGGAATGTAATTTTATTTGAAAAGTCTTAAATATGTTTCCGTATTTTTATTGTTGTATAAGTTAAAAGTAATGTAGGTACTTAGTTTTATTAATGTTAAGAGATAATACATTACTATCGAGCTAATGTTGTATTAACTGCTGTGTGTTTTTGAATTTTGCTTATTGGCAAAAAAGAGACACGTTGCATCTAATATATAGAGTATCCCAAGACCATTCCCGCAAACCTCAGGGGGTGTTTATGTTCCCTATTTGGAGTAAGAAATTATATGTGTAACAAAATGCGAAAAATTTTCATCACCAAATTTATCATTTTTTTAACAAAATTTGTGTAAATCAATCTTATCAATCAATATAATCGGTCGACTAATAGCATCTCTCTTACAACCCCAGATAAGAGGTAACGGATTACCCCTTCTTCGTAGACCGACCTCTGTTGGATCAGTGACATCTGGCAGCGATCATTTAGCTCTGCCCTAACAGGGCGTTTCGAACAACGCGGCAGGTTGATGACCTCGATCTTGACTGACCGCGGCCCAGTGACCCAGTGACAAAGTTATCCGAGGGAGGAGCCCATGAAAACTAGCTGTTTTACACGTATAAATCGTGTAAAGCTTTCTTTGAAACTATTATGAGTTTTTATATAGTTTCTTAACAAATAACACTAGAAATCGAAGAACCAATTCGCGTTTTTTTTTTAACAGGAATGGTCTTGGTACCCTGTATATAGGCGAAATATTGTAAAAATACCTAATAATTGCCATCGCTTTAATAATTGTTGTAAATTTCAGTACGTACTTAAAAGTTTAATAATTTAAGGATATCGAAAGTCATTAGAAAAACGTCATTTGTACATAATATGTTATCGAACATCCTAATATAATGAATCCTGATAAATTGATTAGTTTTCAATTCCAATGCGTGGGGCTGCTGAAAAACAATGAAACTCAAAAAAAATGACTGAACGAATTCACACGATATGTTTATAATTCAGGGTGGATGGTCGAAGCGCGTTAATACGTAATCGGAATTGGAAGTCAACGGTACAAAACTTGAAAGGAGTCTTTTATAAATCCGTTTGTTTATGAATCATAACATTAGCGTGCTATGAAAAGCCGTTCGAAAACGCGTTATCAAAGGGAAAAATAATTCCGCCGTCCGTAATTCGCACTCGTTAAAACGAGAACAGAAGATTGCTTGTTTACGCCAGACATTATTGCGTCTTGCACAAGCACCGCTTCTTTTAATATCGTTGCGTATTCAGTTGTTGGCTCATATTTTAAGACATGTCCAATCCGATGGCAACTGCTTCATATCCGATCCTATAAACATGTCGGCCTTGCACTACCAATCGCTTCCTTTGTCTTCAAACGTGGTAATCGAACGATTTTATTGTAATACATAAGAGATTTATTCGCTGCAATCATTATAATGGCCTTTACAAATAAATGCAACGACATCCTACATAAATGTTCTTTATAAAAACAGTGTTCCTATTAGTCTATGCTTTGTTGATCTTCTAAACTAAATTACTTTAATAGAAAAAAAAATATGTATTGATTTATTCTGGTTACCAAACAGAAATTGTATACAATACAGGTAATGACGTAAAGATAATATAAATTGAAGTATACAATCCTTAAACTGGGTAACCCGGTTGACATAAAGATAATTAGAGATAAGAAAGAATAATATCAAAATTTGATAAACGAATTTAAGTTTAAGCAAAAACACAAAAAAAGAACCTGATGTCCACCAATTTAAGATTTGATTATTTATATATTGCCTAAAAGTTGCCTTAACCTAATGAAACTGTTAGATACTGCGATATAAGATGTTATATTAATATTATGTTACTTCACCTAAGCCGTAGCTAAACGTTCTTCGTACATTAAAAAAAAATCTGTATACGAATATAATTATATAGAAACGTCCAAAGGAGAAGTGCGTGCCGACCGGCGCGGCTCAACCGCATCGCGTTTCCTCCGACATTTTCTTCGTCGAAAAGGCACTTTTCCACTACTCACGTTGCCCCCCACCCCTCCCCCCCTTGCCTCTCCTCACACCATCGCTTCGAATTGCTGTTGTACGGATGGATTTTATTGTAAAACTTTCATTTTATTATTCTCCGCGAGCTTTTATGGCGAGACTTAATTTGAAGCGGGAAATAGTGGCTCGGAGCCGATGAAATTAAACGTCAAGTATTTATAGACTAAGAAACGGTAGAGCCCTAACTGCCACGACAACTTCCGAAATAGCCGACTTCTAAATTGTACTTGCTTCGTAACGTCTTGCGTTTTAGAACATAATACTATTATTATGGAGTTACATTTAGAATTTTGGGTAAATAGCTAAAGTATCGCCGACAAAGGTTGCTCCGCCTTTAAGATAATAAAACGACGGCTAAAAAATGTGGGTCTTTTATTCTATTTAACGTCTTTCTCTCCATGTTGGCAAACATCTTGGTACACACCAGTGTTACATACCCACTCACTACTCACTGTTCACAACCACGAACAATTTCAACCATTTTCACAAGCTTTTTTTTAACTTGCAATGTTTGCAAGTCTGTTTATGGCAAATATTGCAAGCTGGACAAGAACCACTTCCTCTTATCCTAAAAAAACAAAAAATCTATAATAACATAATAAGTAGGTATGCTTATTTTTAATGTTAATCAATGTACTTAATTAATAATATTATTTTAAGTAGATATAATTGTTTGCATTCTATTATTTCCTTAGTTTTTTTTTATACGACTACTTGATTCATTATATTATTTTTAAGTTACAGAAAAACTTACAGATAAACATACAATTAGTTTTTTTTAAACAGCCTATTCCTCTATCAGCTATTATTTAATTTTATTTCCCTGTTACATGTTGGAAATAAAAAACATTCTGAGGGCATTTTTAGTTATTTTACTGAGGTTTGAGTTTCTGTGTGCGTGTTACATTAGTGTTTTAAATATGAGTGTAGAGTTATATATTATTAGGTGTATATTATTAATTTTGATATATTTTTTTTAAGTATTATATTTTTAGTCCATTATCAGTCAGATGAAGCAACTCAAATGTACCGTGTCAAATAGAGTGTTACGCTATTACCCTATTATTATTATTATTATTGAGCATTATTTCCCTAAATGTCCGATTGAAACTTAATTCAAATTAAAGTGTTACACAATCCTTTAATGATAAAGAAATTGTCAGAGTAAAAGCGCGGCCCGAGCGCGTGTAAGGCAGTTTCAACGGCACGTGCCCGCAACGAAGTGCGCCGGCAGGTCGGCTCGTAAACAACACGTAGTTGCGATATCTCCAGCGGGCACCCGAAATAACGTACTTTTCGAGCGCATTGGAAGGCGTGCTTCGAGTAACATGCGTGTTCGATTTACTGCCGAGCAGTTATTTTCGTAAGAATAACTGAAAAGCGCCCGCCCGCCCAGCGAACGGCGCCCGCCTTAGGGTGACCAACTTCTTAAACAAGAAAAAAGATTTTTCTGTCACAACTACTAATTTTATTCACCGCATCCAATGTTTTATGACGAAATTATTAAAGCGACATAAGTTACGTTACGTAACATAGTCGTGTTTAATTTTTGTGTTAAAAATGTGAATAAATGTATGCCTCTTAAGTAATCCCCTAATAAAATTAAATTATTATTATAATTTATAAAGAATGTCATGTATCAATTAAATATTTTTTTTTTAATTTAATCTATTCAGACTTAACCCACTGTCGCCTCTATGGCAATCCAAAACGCAAATCGAATGGGTTAAAACCGCCGCAGGCACAAGTGGAGAGGAAATGAAGCAACCCATCACAAGTTGGTCCCACAGGCGCGAGTAGTCTGTGTGGAAGATGCCTTTAATGACGCTTGTAGAGCCTAACTGTGGGACATTAGGTACTGGTTTAATAATTTACTACTACTAAACAATGTATAGAAGCAGCAGATATTAAATGATAGCTGTAGGATGTCATGGACATTTTTGTTTACTGTTGATTTTAGCCCAAATTAAGAGGTAGTGTTTTGATCAATTTCATCAATAGATTGAGTAGCTGGGATCCGCGTGGAATATATTTAGCGATATATAATTATATTTCGACTTCGATAACTTAATACATATAAGGTAATAATTTTTATGTTAACAAAAAGACCAAGGAATTATGGTTGCCCTAGCGTAAACCGCTCTATTATTTTCGTGCTTTGTGAGTATTTAGGTTCGTAATTTATTGTGTAGTGCGCGACGCTCGCCGACCGGTACTAGCCCCCCCCCCCTCCTTCCCCTCCCACTGAACTCAGATTTTCAAATCAACAAACACAATTATTATTAATGTCATAAGAATTGTCCGCATTGCGTCTATTATTCGGCGATAGTTTGATGCATTTATTTATACGCGAGTAAAGTTGACGGGCGAAGATTTCCTTCCGGGTGCAATACTTTTAAATATTTATCTTATAAACACTACAGCAATTTGGGTCACAATGAACATACTTCTTAACCTAAGCAAACTGATAATTCAGCAAAGGACAGCAAACTTGTTATATTAAACAAATTTAATTTAACAAATTAGAGAAATAAAAAGTTAATGAGATCTAATAAAGTACCTACACAGGAAATAACAGAAACAAAATTTACAGAAATATAATTAAAATTAAAAAGAGAATACTATTAATCAAAACTCTTCAAAACATAGCTGGCACTTCTTTGGCGTGTCAGGCAAAAATGCATGAAAGTAGAAAAGCCAGCCAGGTGTTATTACCGGGGACAGACAGGCAAACGTTTTACAAAACGGACGCACTCACTATAACAGCAGAATAAAGGTGTATACTGTGCTTTACGCCTTATTTTAAGGTAGTTAGTCGCATCTCAAGTTATAATACAATACCAAATTTACAATATTCATATATGAATATATAAATGTTTTGGTAAGCTTTTTATCAATAGGACTTTTCAGCTGCCCTCCTTTCTGAGAGCAAAGAGTGCTGATTTTCAGCACATTCTGTTTACTTTAAATATAAATGCATACATTTTACACATTACGGATAAACATATAATAAAAATGGAATCCATCATGCTCAATGTGTAAAAAATATTGCTTGCATATAATGCGTACATATGTATATGGCCAGTATAGAGAACTCTTTATTATAGTTTATAGCTAAATATTTACTATTAATAATTGAATTATTAATTTTTTTATGAGAATCAAACCAGGTTTCAAATAGTAGATCATTAATCATTCTCATATTTATGTACTTGTTTCTATAGAGGGTTAAGTATAATTTTACAGATAACTATTGTGGGTTATTAAAAGCTCTCGATTCATCGCCTTAGGAAATACTGAGGTGACTGTAACAGGCCTGTTTACAGACCCTCGTTGTACCGACTTTTCAGCAAATCAAAAAGCTGAAACACACATATATAAGGCAATGAACCTCTGAATATTAATGGATGTATTAACTTAGTAAACGGGAGAGTGAAAGAAGTTACAGTTTCGACCTTCCCTCAAGAGGCAAAGCGCGAAAACATCTTAAAAATAATAATATAGAGCGCGGTGCGCAAGTCGCCTATCGAACAAAACTACAAAGGATTACAAACATTTTTTTTATATTAGAATCCAAACAATACATATGAAACCAAAAACAATAAATATATTAGTTGTTGACTATATAAGACAATAGTTTACCATGTTTTAAGCTGCAAAGCATACAAAGCTAATTCATACAAAGCTAATTAGATAAAGATGGTGTGATTTTAATGGGTGTAATTGTAATTTAGTGATTTTAGTTTTTTTATGTTTGTTGGATATTTTTTATTTATTTTTTACGTTTATAATTAATGTAAATATAATATTTAAGAGTAGTATTTCACAGTCGCTTCTTATAACCAATCGCATTAGCCAATTGCAGATTTTGTGCTTGAAAATATCGTGCTGTATTGGAACGTCATCTACCGAAGAATAAAGAGTGTTGTAAGTTTTTGGAGCAAGCAATGTGCTATTGGCCGAAGGCTGTATTCGTACGTGGTTATATTTGTCATATATTCTTCGTTTGACGTTTGTGTTCTATAAGTATGTGACGTCATGAGTCCCTATGAAAGTATATATGTCATAATGGTCTCCACATACAACTGCCTTACGTCTAATACTTTAAAAGACGCGAAGATGTGTTCAGATGGATAGCATTATGGCTTTCTGTTGATAACTCAGATAATGACCTTTTATCACACAATCCAAATGCGTTTTCGCGGTACCGCCCCAGCCTATTTGACCGTACGAAATTATTGACTAAACTCACAGTAAACTCCTCTTAGGATTTAAGCGTTAGGGATGTATCTTATATTCCCCAAAATGTATATTCATTTGTAGGCTTTCTCCGTAATATTGTTAGTTTAAATGTGCCATTTAAATTTTAATTTAGATTAAAATGTTGGTAATGGCATAACTGACTAAAATTTTCGGATTCGAACCGGCGACCGCTAGAACCCAAAAAACCCGAGTTGAAGAAAGATATATTTACACGATTTAATCTAGCAAATTGACTTAAAAATATATTATAAAGCAATGCTTTTTTAATTAAATCAAATGAATCATCATGAATCAGGGAAAATCATGAAAGATTATATAAGGCTTCAAATATTTGTTTTTGTTGATTCCGGGTTCCGGGTAAGAATAGGGGAAAGACGAAGGGGGAAAGGGAAGGATGTGCGGTTACCGCACCCGAGGTTTCCTTCATACAATGAGGAAAATGAGGAAAATTAGTATATTTTATGGCTGTCGCAGCCAAATTACGTTTAATAGTAATGATGTTGCACGCGAAACGCTTATGGGCTAACAGGCTATAAGCTAATAACGCAGCGCCAACTAAAACAAGCCCAACTCAATTTATTCCGGGCTACTGGGATTCGGCACGAAAGAACTTCACCTTATTCCGTGGTAATAATTATTCTAGGTATGATGGTACCAAGTTGTTTTAATAACGGTTTCTGAGAATTTAGTTTCTTATACAGGTTGGTTGGTAGGTCGATGTGAAGCAAGTAATCTTTTCTTTCCCTAATAAATTAAAATACTATGAGCCACCGTGCTATAAAATTATTAATTGCCGTTTAGATAAAATTGGCATATGCAAAAGAGGTTCAAACAGTTTCTAAAACTTTACCACTTTCCACAACTAATTTATTTGTATTGTGTAGAGAATATACGAGAACATACCTAAATAAAAAATTACGATGGAAATATTCGATTTTAAGTTGAATTATTATCGTGAATATGCAGAATAAATATAATATGGCAAAATAGCAACAAAAAAACAAACGCCGATATCTCCAAAACCTTAACACTATGTGGTTATATTTTGTTAAATATGTTCTAATGACCTCGTCTACACCCCTTAAAAACTTTCCATCGATCTACCAAACATTCTATATAATTAAATTAAAAACGTCCTACGCTAGGAATGTCAGTTGTGAAAAAACCCTAAAAAACCTTAATTCAAGTCAAATAAAATGCAATTAGGAGACAAGATTTTGAGTAAAATGTTTTCCATAAATTTAATTATTACCTAATATTAAATATAACACTTAAGCTAAAGAACTCATACATTTATTTATTATTGTTACCCAACAGATATTGCGCCTCATACAAACATTGTATATGAAGTCACAACGAAAAATAAAATAAATATTACTAAAGATTTTCTGAACACTGGAGACTGCTGGAGACACCAATCCAATAAATCAATCAATGGTTAATCCCGACAGGATTAAACTACTGATCATATATAAAAAATAATTTCATTGATAGTATACGATTATATATATATATTTGTTTTGTTATATCATGTTAATGTGTTGAGATTTGTGTAATGTGATTTATCTGATACTGCTCCGATTTAAAAGATATTACGAAACCATAAAACTACGCTTGGCCCAGTTTATTCACACAATGTTCACTCCCTTGAATTCAACACATTCCTAAATGTGTTTCTTTACGTGTGTGGTGCTGTGTGTGTGTCTGTGTGATATGTGCCCTGACAGACTTTACTAGGGAATACTTATTTGTCCTAGAAACATCTGCTAAAAATTAACAATGCATCCAATTAAGTTTTTTTTTATATATATATTTTATTATTTTTTCACAAAGCACCTTTACAATTCGCCACAAAGACGGTGCCTTTTCTGTGGATGGAAAACATTCTATATTATAACGAAAATTTTTCAATAAGGTTATAGGTTAACATAGACGAGAGAAAGGAAAAAACAATATAATAAAATGCAAAAGTAGTACTCTAAGTACTACTACTACAATCTAGTTAAGTGTCTAATCTAAGTACTACAAAAGTAGTACTTAGATTAGACACTTAACTACTTAGACAACAAAAAAAAATAACTACTAGAAACAAATTTATAAAAAATAACTAAACAATAAATATAAATACATATATATATATATATATATATGTATATATATATATATATATATATATATAGTAAAACTGTATAATGTATTATTTAAATGGCGTATTCAGATATTCCTTACGTTATAACAGGCGTATATATATATATATGCTAAAATTGTATAATGTATTTCTTAAATACGTTAAAATAGATTAGATTTTTACTTTAAAATAGGCAAACGCCGTTAGCTTACCTTATATAAAGTATATGTATGTATGTGTGTTTTTCGTACACTATAAGTACATAACTAACCTACTCTCAATCTCAATAGCAGATAAAGAAGAGAGCATTTAGCACTTATCACGTCATCGTTGCACTTAGCACGGGGTGTAATTAGGTTAGATATGAGACATTATGTTTTTAAATCTTTAAATTTGAATATATTCATCATTCATCAAAAATAATTTATTCATCATAAATTATTTTTATATATACTAAAACCATACTTAATTTATTACTTTATTTATTTTTACTAACATACAAGTGTCACACGCTCACGACTACCACAAACATCACTCACAAATTACACATAAAACTTAAAAAAAAATCTACTCTATACGTATATAATATTAATAATCTATATATATTTTAAGAACACTGTTCAAATTTTTATGCTAATGTTATTATGTAAAATGACCGAAATCCATAATTGGTTTTATATACTAGTAATAAGTTTTGTTTGTAATTGTAAAAATGTAATACTGTGGATTTCTCAATAAAGAATAAATAAATAAAATAAATAAAAATATTTTGTATGGCTATTTATATACGTGATCTACTATAAAATCTTCTCTTCTTCTAGCTTGTGTATTTTTTGAAATGAAACTTTAAAAAGTTTGCTGGATAGGTAATAACTTACTTTGTTGCTGTTCAATTTGCAACAAGATCGAAGGCGATAAGCGCCTTATCGACTTAATAGATGACGTCATTATCGCTTCTCATTAGATTATAGACGTTACGCCCAAAACTCTTAAGGTCATCGCAGAATTTATGACCAAAATTGTTGGGCTCTTGCGCGGTGCGCGGATCGCGCATGTACGACGAACCCATAATTATTCCATACGGCCGCGCGTTTTTTTCGTGGGCAACTAATCATAAAACTCTGCACCGTCTGCTACCTTTAGGCTATCCATGACATTAATTGCAGTTTGCCTAACATTATAGCGCAATATCGTTTGCCGATCGACGCAATTCACGGCATTAAAAACAGAACGTGCCGGCTGTCGACCGTCAACTGCCGCGGTATTCCGGGGAAACGAAGGACAAAGGGACTGAAGTGCAAAGTCCAAGGTGACGTTGAAAGCATCATTTCTTATAATAATAATTATTATTATTATTAAATACTAACAAAATACAGCATCTGACAGCATTGTGTATGAATACAAATTCATTAATTTCATACCGTGAGCTTTACTAAAACTATCGTTACGGGAAGTATTTATCTCTGTAGAATTGCCTAACTGTATTCCTGATTTGAATAAAAATGAATTTAATTGGTAACCTTTACAATTATATTTATTTAGTTTTTTTACAATATGTAGGTAATATTAAAGATGAATACAAGACATTTAGAATAGAAATAAAAACACCATCGGTAACAGTATTAAAGATTCAAACTAAAAAAAAAACATGGTAAAGGATACAAAAAATATAATATAACTCACGAGGTGCAGGAATTTAGGAGGAGGAATTTTGCAGTGATTAGTTTAAAAATTTCTGTCAAGAGAATAGAATCCAACTTTTTAACACTATACTTTACTGACCACAGTAAAATAGAGGTAGAACGGAATAGTATAAAGCGTTTTTTTTTTAATCGGGGACCATTTAGAGACAAGATTCCTTCCTGATAATTGTTTGGAAAATAATGTGGCATTCTAAGAAAATATGATAGTCAGAGGATAAGAAAGTAAAAGAAACGAAAAAAATATCGACAGAAAGAAGAAAGCAGTCAAGAGCGAAATAGACAAAGTATGTGATGAAAAACGTGTCAAAAGAAAATAAGCTTACCCCAACTTCCAACCCAACTCCACACATAGCCATTGATGCTAATGGGGAGGAAACAGGCAGCCCAAAGTACTTACAGGCGAAATATAGAAATGAAACGTCCTAAAGAAAACTGAAGGAGAATGGAGAGGAGAAACCCAATAAGAATGTAAGCGAGAAAGAGATGAATGTTTATATATTTTTAAAGTTAGTTTGGTGTATAATTTGCGTTTTATTTAAATAAAAGTTAAAAAAAAATATCGCCGGGAGTGCGCTGCTTCCGTTAAGGGTTTTGTATATATTCTTATAGATTATATCATATAAAATGTATGTAATTATATAAATAAATAATGGATGCAAAAACTTGCCTACGCCAATCGTGATCTTTATAGCAGGATATGCGCGGTACGTACCTGTAACAACAGAAAAAAAAATAATTCAATAAATATATGAAATTCGTGTGTGATACTTTTTTATAAAATTTAAATAATTGGATTTTAATGCCATTTCAATAAAATTCTATACTAAATAATGTTTGAAAATGTGATTTCTTTCTGTATTCTTTGTGGTTTTTTAATAAAAAAAACTAAAATGTTAGGAATTGAGTCTAGTCCTAGACTAACAGGACTAGACTTGACAAAGCAATGAAAAGCTGCATAGCTAAATCATTTTTAATTTTTTTTACCTCTGAAAATGAGTAAATAATCACATAATAAAAAGCAGCAGGTAACATAACAATTTTACAAACTCGCGAGAAAACACGTTGTTAAGAAACACATTATCGGTAAAGGTCAGGCTTATATGACAAAAATAAAGTTAAAATTAGTCCACAAAAAAAAAATACAAATGATAAGGTAACAAAAATAACAATATTTACCGATACAAATGGAGCTGACCGAGACATTTATTATATGTATAAACTTTTTATTACAAGTTGATGTTTTTATGGTTTTATATAAAACACTGAAAACAAAATATAGTTTTCTAGTTTGACAATCTACCCGTCATCCTCTGTTCAATTCGTAAACCATTTAACTAAAATGTATAAACCGTGTCGGATTTATTAATTGAATAAAAAAAGCTGACAATGTGCATTTATAACGATGACAAAGTTAGCCTTGTTCTTTGTTTTTAAATAAGTTTAGGCCAAATTATGTTGATATTTCTGTGGGGTAATACGCGAATTTAGAATTTAGAATTTTATATATATATATATATATATATATATATATATATATATAAATTATTGTGTGTCTGCTGAAGCATATAACACAGAAACTACTCGGCTGATTTAGTTATTTTTTTTAAATATTCGTAATAGGTTAAGGGTGGTTTTTAGGCAAAGAAAAATTAGAAAAGTTGCTCGGAAAATTGGAAATTCGGGTAAAACTTAAAATGGAACAATCGTCGAAGCTACCCTCATAGAATGAATAGGACGAAATAGGCATGTATGAAATAATGCTTGTATTAGAGCTTTAATGTCCGAGAAAAGTAACTCATCAATTTCGGTGATTTTGGTGAGACTACATAATATTTTATATAAAATTCTTTCTGAAAAAAAAAATATGAAAATGTTATCGCCGACTGTACTAATTTGAGAAGTTGCCAATCTATCAGGACCTCGCATGCTAAGTCAGCCGACGAGCCCATTTGGTGTGTGTAAGTGACTATTGCTTCGATACCTGAATTATTTATCGACGTCGATGGACAATTATCATTTTTCTTTGGGACGTTCTTCACAAATAACCAGACTTTTTTCCGTGGAAATATTTTTTGCCCGATTACTGCTGGCCAGCTAGCATGCATAATATTGGTGAATGTTAAGGTCTAATTAGATATTATCTTTGAATCAATGATGCCCATATATTAGATTATGAAGCAAGGATGGGCTTGCCTGTGATATTCGCCGACTGGAATACCTAGAAATAAGACAAAGGAATATTTGCCAGCTTGCAATGTGGGTCTGCAAGGATCGCTGGATCCGAATGAATGACAAAGAGAGGAAATTGTTTTTTTTTTTTTTTTAAATAAATGAATGGATATGTATTGTTTAGAATATATACACGATAGTAAAGTGTTACCATTTCATACACATTTACAATGAATTTCAAAGGATAAATATTATTATGGCCGGCATTTGGTAACCATTGGATATTTAATCATAAAAAAATAAAATGTTTGTTTTTCTGACAAAGTTTACGATATTTTATACGCCTTTAATTTATGCAGATTATCAAAATTTTGTTTAATTAATACACATAATAAAGCGAAAACGCTGACAGATGGATGTCTCTTATCGGCTCGACCGGAAGATGGGCCTAGAATATTCTGCGCTGTGGTGTTTCTATTCTCACAATAAATATTTGATTTTCGAAATGGGATTTACAAAGATGGATTTGAATAGCGATACAATAAAACGGGCTATAAAATTGGGAGCCCATTGAACGTTAATCAGTAGATTCATTAAAAGTTAAAAATGTCGCCGGAAATTTCTCGCTTGTGTAATAGAATGATATTCTTATGATAATATTTTTTTGTTTCATTGCTATAAAAATAGTCTATTTGTTGGCTGAAGCCTCAGGAATCTCAAAACATTCTTAGGAAAATTGAAATTGTGCGGAATTCTAAAGTAAAATTTCTAATGCTTATGTAGTGAAACGTTACAGAGCGAAATGAAAACTCTTCATCCATCCATCACATTTAAAAGTACTTAAAATTACTAAATTATTTAAATGTTAATTTTTAAAATATGAATGTGCCATTTACTCTTTCAAAATAATTTGAGAAAAAAAAAACTACTAAACTTGAACAAGCCTGTAAACTTTATTCACACGCCTAGTAAAAAAGAGTACAAAAGCTGGCGGGTTTACTCTGGTTTCTAGGGTATACAGGATGTCTCGACACCATTCTCGAATTTAGGAAGGTTGGCTCTGAGATTCCAGATACGATCAGTAAAGCCGAAATATCAAAATTCATCATGGTTTCAGAAAAAAAAATGTAAACTTTACGTGATAATATTAAACGTTTATCGTATTAAGGACGCCAGCTGATTGATCGCTCGCGTCGACCGGGCCACTCCAGCACTTTAATAAAAATAATAAATTTAGTGATGAATTATATTCGTTTTTTTTTAATTTTTTATTAATTTTTTACTAGTCTCTCGGGAGATCCTGTATATTTTACCTATCTGTGGGCAGTTCTGAGTTTTCCTTCGTGCCTGACGAAACGTGTGGTTAGTAGGTTAAAACTTAAAAAACGCATTGCTTCAATTTCGATAATGTAACGGTTAATGAGCCCAGCCCACGCAGAGCGACTTAAAACGGAATGCATTAAGCACAAATGGACCACAAAGATTCCGCCGAAACTGACACATTATGTCAATAAATTGGAATTGAAGAAAAATGTAGGCAGATTAGATCGTGCGTAGTAACATCGGATAAATGCCGGCCGAGTAGTATCTTTTCAAAAGGGCTTATTTTTTATTAAAAACTTGTAGCAGTTTTGTTGTAAACATTTTTTTTTTGCCTTGAAATAAGCCTTTTTGACCGAAGGGATAAATAACAAATTCTATTTCAATTTTAAAAATGTGTTAAAAAATCTTTAAATATAATAATACTTACAAACTAACAAAAATAAAAAAATCTTGAATCCTGAATTCGAAATCGGAATCCTAAAGGCAGAGGTATATTTCACCGGATCAAAGAAGGGAATAGGCAAACTCCATTGTACGACCTTGTATCCAAGCATTACGCGCCCCTCAATCCGCCGGTGGAAGTTTTTCTTTAAATTTGTGTACTATTTGACCGGCTGTTAAATATAATATTTGTTTAAACGTCTCATTATAAAACCTAAACCAGTTTCACAAACATATATTTATATTTATTTCGAAAAAAAAATCAAAGTAAAATAGTATATTATTAATGCAGTTTATTTAATTAATAAAATACGAAAATCGAGCACCGCGCGGCGCGGAGTTGTATGTAAATTTGTAACACAAAGGACAATGGGAAAACATGAATGGCACCTGCTGGAGCCTTAGTCTGGCTGCTAATCGATAATCGACTCGACGCTGGCGTCTCTTTCATTGGATGCCGCGTACAGTCGAGTCGATTTTCGGGTGTCGATCGTCGACCCGATTAACCCGGTAGTCAATAGTAATAGTAAATAAATAGGGTTTTTTAATTAGAACATTCGTTACTATTTCGACTAGGGTCAAATGCACGCATGTGCGTGTATGAATTTATCAAAAAAAAAATCTCAACCAAACATTATTTTATTAGTTATTTTATAATGTAGAACAAACTCCATTTATTTCACTCACTATAACAAAATGATTATTATTTTTCCTCATTAGCTTCATCATTCGGGTAATGAATGGTTGGTATCTCCCGACCCTAGGTTTCAGCCATAGATCGATGTAGATATAGGCGAGCGCAAGTTCCTATATGGTATATAGGTAGCTACCTACGTCGCGTTCGTCCGGTCAAGCAAGAGTAATAATGTAGTTTTATTGAGTTTCTTTTAACCTTGTAAAGTAATATTAAGAAGTAAACTATATTATTGAATGGTTGGATTGAGATGACTTTTATGATCATATAACTCCCAAATACTGACATTTGACATTAATCGTAGCACTAACATTTATTCCACTTTAAAATACCTATTCATTAATATGAAACTGATTTCTATTGAGGGATGGGTCCAAAGATTCCCAAAATCCTCTAATAATGGATACACGCGGCATCAAATTCAACTGTTAAAAATATGTTAAATTGAGTATAAATTCAGCAAATCGTGGTCTAGTAGTCTAGGGCTCGAATAATAAAAAATATGAATAATAAAAAAATATTTTGTCACTGTTTTTGTATCGATCTTTACTAATTTCTAAAAAAGCTACAAACATGGAGATACTCAACACAGCGAAGTTAAAGTAAAGAGCTAATAAAAAAATAAGAAACTAAATTTAGTTCATTTTCCTTATTCTTTTAAACGTAAAATAGAATACAGCGGTAATACCGTAATATGTTTTGTTCCGAACTTCTAAAAAAAAGAAAATCAGGTAAAATTTAAACCCCATTTTTGTGATTTTCTTGTCTTGAGGTACCGTGAAGCCATTTTAAGAGTCTAGATATTCTAGATAAATAACGAACTTAAAAAATAATATGTTGCATACATCAGACTTTTAAAATAACATAATATTATGCAATACGAATACTCTTAGTTATGCATTTTACACATAATGAAGATTTGCATTAATAACAAATTGGCTAATGTGTAAAAATAACAAGTCGAATTTAATCGTAGTTTCGAAATCAATCCTAAACGTAATTGTTGTGGGTTTTGCCTATCGGGTTTTAATGTTAATTGAGTTTCTTGCCGCTGCGATCGCTGCTCGCGTCCTCCGTACGAAACGCAATTAAACCTGGTCAACAATACGCCAACAATAAATTTGTCTATCTTGAAGGTTGCCGCCGTGATTATTCAACGACTTTTAATAGACAATGATAATTATTGTTGTCTCTGTAAAAAGTGACTTTTAGGCAAAAAGTAATTTATATGTTAAAATATCGTCCTTAGACGAGACGTAATTTTATTGCTGATAGTGGTCGAACGTTGCCACATAATTTAAACAAAACACATTCTTTATATCGCTTTGTTAGTCGTGGGAAATTCATTATTATCATTTCCTTGACGTATTAAGTTCATACACAAAATTATTAATGTTTTTTTTTTTATTAAAAACAAGGACGGACATTTTTACAGTTTGTTCCAATCATTGGCGTTCTAGGCCGTAGCTTGTTATAAATGCCCCTAAGAAAATATAAAAATTATTAAAGAAATACTAGGAATATCGAGAAAAATAACCATTATAACAAAGATCATACAAATAAATAACTTCCAGTTAGGACGCCTTTTGGAGCTGGACTGCCTTATTAAAATGATCCAAAGGTTTGTCTCAAAGGATATATATTAACGCATATTCATCACCGGAAGTTTTTGCTGCAACAGCGACTGTAATATGCACTATAATCACTATAATCGCACTATAATCGTATGTACATTGTATTGTTTTATTGAAGTTGAGAAAATCACTCCCAATAGAATTTTAGATAGGACCAGGCAATTTTGCAGGTAAGAAAATAACGTAGGCAAGTTGAGACGAAAATTTGCATATGAACGAGAGTGGCTGCAAGAGCAGTACTCAATAGGAGAGGGAGTTTGGCTGCATCTGTCACGGAGCGCTGTTATTAGCATATAATCTCGAAAGGCCGACGAACACAGAGCAATCCTGCTTCTGAATTTTACGGGCTAACATTAAATTGGCTACAACATAAATTTCTTTACTCACTTTTATAAGTCGACATGTTCGCTAACATGTATGTTGTACTACACTCAGTGGTTACCTATGAGTCAAACAACATCATCATTTTGAGTCATTGCTCCTATGTAGTGACTCGGGAACAAAGCATTCTATTAGGGAGTTCTTCGTCTGACAACACACAACACACTTCTTTTCTATTGCCAGTTGAAATTTTTGTTTATTTTTTTTTATAACCAGCTTAAATAGTTCGCACTTTTGGGAAATTCGGAGAAGATCGTCAACACTCTTCGGTGCCGACATTTTGGTGTTGCGGAAATTTTTTTCATATTGTTTTAGACGAAAAGTCCGTCCAAAAACCTAGTTAAGTCCACATTTATATGGGTCAAACATCAGTACTCGAGTAAAAAGAAAAGTTGAATCTGAAGAAAACTCTTTACAATTACTAGTGAAGTTAGAATAGAAATAGCTTAACTAACTAACTTAAACTAACTTCAAATAAAGTAGGATCAGATTAACGTACAAGTATTTATTTTTTCTATTTAGTAGGGTTAGGTCTATTTAAGAGTATCGGGTTCAATAAAACGTTAAAATTGACGTGTTAAAATCAGCAGGATTTTTTTGTTTGTTTGTCTAGATTTTTGTTTATTTTTTTGTCTGCCTCTGCCTCCATAACCATACGCGCTGGAAACATGGAAAATATAATATAACCCAGCACGCTATGATCCGCAAAAAAATCCTAACATTTCTGAGCAAAGAGAGAGAGAGGCGTGCCTTGTCTTCTCAGTGCTAGATCATTCATTACAGGCAGATAACCTTGCGAATATCTGTACCTATTCGTATTGCATTGGGTGTGGCTTCTTAACTAAATAAAAGTGCTAAAAATATCGCCGTTCGATCTGAAATGCAAACAGTAGGTTCGAAACAAAACTACCTACCACTGTACGGGTACAATTGAAATAAATACCATCGTAATATTCCCACTACGTTACCGGGACTGTATTTCCAGATGAAAAATCATAAATCAAAGGTAATACAATCATATATATATATATATATATATATACTTATTATTATTAGACAACAGATGGAGAAAAAAAGTAGAGGAAGATAGAGATTAGGCGAGTACCTCTGCTGGACGTTTCGGAGCTCCGTGGCCCCTTCTTCAACAGCTAAACGAAGACTATATATATATATATATATATATATATATATATATATATATATATATATCCAGCAGAGGTACTCACCCAATCTCTATCTTCGTCTACTTTTTTTCTCCATCTGTTGACTAATAATAATGAGCGTTTAAACTATCGAAAAATCTTTTTAAAATATTATATATATATCTATATATATATATATATATATATATATATATATATATTAATTTAATGACATAGCATAAATGATTTTAATAAAATATATCTATTTTATCCTATATCTATTAATAAGTAATATATTACTAATAATACTACTAGTAATTATACTAGTAATAAGTTTTGTTTCTAATTATGAAAATTAATACTGTTGGATTTTTCAATAAAAAATAAATAAATACATAAGAATGCAAATATAAGTATGTATTTTCAAAGCACTGAACTCAAAGGGAGTTTTACGGAATGGCGCAATTACGAGTGGTGCTAAAATGGCGGGCGGTAGACGGTAGACGGTAGATTGGGCCTCTGCTTGGTTCCCGGTATTCCATTATGATGGGAATTGTCGGCGCCAGACCCAAAAGAGGTTTGTACCAATATTATTTAAAGGCAAGCACGCAAATAATCAACCGGTTATAAATTTTAGATGAAAATTATATCTAAAAAAAAATCTAAAAAGGTACTAAGAAGAATAAAATCTTACCGGATTGGGAAGGATGATGCGCAGGCCAGCCCCCGACGAGGACCACTTTCGGTCAGAGATTTACTTTTATTCGTATTTCAAAAGTTATAAAAAGTACAATGAGCGAAAGCCTTAAAATGTTTTATTATACATATTGAATTATTATACATAGATCACAGTCACTTAGTTTATAATCTCTAGGAACTTCAGACATTAGTAGCACTTAACATAAGTAAGCAAGTCAATGGTTAAACCAGTTAGAATAAATAGAAATTTTAAAAACTAAAACAATAATATATACTATTTAGAACACTTAATTTTTGATGATCGGTGCTACCACCGATGGAATCTTAATTAAATACATATATTAAAAGGTATTTTTTTTTTTTAAATAACTCAATATAATTCATTAGATGAAAATGAGAATAATGGATTCTAGTTGTTGGGGTGTTTGACTATTGATCCAGTGTTCCTCGAAGTCATACTATTTTTAATTCACTAACTACCACCATCTCCCCTGATTACCAGTATAAGAAAATTTAGCTTGGTTGAGTGGGTCTCAAAATAATACTGTATATAACCTGGTAAATCGCAATTGTAATTAGGTAATAAATATCTCTCTATCATATTTAATGAATGCAAGTTGCCGAAATAAAATAATTTATATATACAATATTATTATAGTCCTACTCTGTAGTCCATGGGCATGCCATTAAAATATCATGTGGACATCCTTACCTTCTTTTCATGATCTTCTCTACCACCTTCAGCTACATACAGGTGTGCCGAGACCATTTCCCATAAAAAAATCTAGCTAATAGGTCCTGCGATTTCAAACATATCTAATTTTATCATAGTTTCCGAGAAACAAAATGTAAACTTTACGTGATAATATTAAATCATAATTGTCATACGTACGCCCGCTGATCATCCGCTCGCAACGCGTAGGTCGTTGACCGCACCAAGTCAAGGCTACGATATATCGATTGTCTTTAGCCACGGAAAAAGCTATTTACAAAAAAAATAAAAAAAAATAATATATATTTAGGGATGAATTATTTTCGCATATCTTTTTATAATTTCTTACTCGTAATAGGAAACATAATCACCCCCTTAAGTAATGGGAATGGTCTTAGGACACCCTGTATTTTGCTTGAAGTATCTAGGTTTTTGCAGGAAATGCACGAACAAACTGCCTAATAGTTGAAATATAGTTCTTTATAATATTTATAAATAAATATCATCTATTCATGTTAATTCGGGATCTGTAAATCAAGTATTTTCGTAAAACTCTACTTTTAATTGAACGTAAAAAGACCACGAACTGCGATTTCATTGAAATAAAAATAAAATCTCGGCATTTAATATAGAAATGAATTATTTACTGAAGATTTATGAGTTAAGCTCACTCGAAATATGCAGGAGATTCTTTGATGTGGTTGGCTTCAGCAATTTATCTGAAAACTTCGCTTCAAATTTCGTTCCGATGATAAAATGTGCTTTTAGGACACATGTGATTATTTTGACATTGTTGTTATTGTTGTTTATGTTTTGACAAATAAGAGTAAAATAATTTCAAATGCCTAACTTCACAGAAGTGGTAAATTCGACGACACTTTGGCGGTACATTTTAAGCTACATTAAAAATATTGAAACGGACCACGATTAATTTATAATTATTAAGAGTATATACTAAAATTGTTTATCGTAGTATTTAGGTAAAGAAGGTAACAAACGAATAAACGAATATTTTCAGAAAAACATATCCTTTGAAACATACATATGGTACAGCAGTACGGTCTATAGTATACTATACGAACTTAGCTAAGCATTTTTATTTGAAAAGGATTACATAACGGCCGAAAGGAGCGAAAAATATCAACAATTATCTATTTTAAAATAGCAGAGCAAAGACAAATAATAATAGACATTATCGTATTTGGATGGTTCTGAGTTCCCGACCAAAATTGTAAATACGTTTCGTTTTGTTTCCGCCCAATCAAAGACCTGTTGATTCATAAACATATACATACACGGAGGATAATTTACTAATATCTGGATGGTGAAATACCTGTTTTTTGATAGAACGATTTGATTTTCTTTTTATATGTTATATAGCTTTTTTTAAATTCGTTTTTCTCCTAATGAGAAATATCTGATCAATATATTTGTTCAAGAGGTCTCAACCCCATCATTTCTCCATTTCGTTAAGATGCAAAGTCAACTAAGTTTTTAGACATACGTGGATTTTCATAATTAACCAACCAACCAAATGTTAAAGCTCGCTTAAAACAGAGAAGAGCGCCACCGGGAAGAGGTCCGCGGGAGGTCGGGGGTATTGTTTAATCATTGATATAAATCAAACTCCTCAAAGGACAGTAGTGACATCCTATATAAAAAAAAACCAATACATATATAAATTTGGCTTATTAGGAATTATGAAAAAGCCATTCAAGGTATAAAATTTAATAAAAAGATGCAGTATGGTGCACAATGCATGACAGGAAGGACAGGTGCTCAAGAAATGCCAAAAAACGCGCGCACGAGTCGAGGCGGCGAATGTCTGGGCGCGCGTGCCGCGGCGCGACGCGTGCGCCTGCGCAGCCAACAGCCCGCTGCGCTAGGGCGCCGACGTGGCACGTGGTTCTCTTTCCGAACGGACGTTCAAGTAATATGAAAGGTAAAAATAAAATTGAACATAGTACTATTGATCGTAATCATGGTGATCTACATATTAAGGCATTTTACTATTGACTCAGCGGTCTCGGGTTCGAATTCGCACATAGTCATATATTTTTAACGTTTCATTACCACCAAATCACCTGACTAGCACATGAACATTTATCTTAGTTAAGTAGGGTCAAAAATAATTGTATATGACCTACGTCATAGCAATTCTATTAAAAAAATAAATAAGGCGGTTTAACTATCAAGGAATACCAATCTACAAAACCACCGATTTGAACATGCCATCGTAACAATCTCCCATGACTTTAATGCAATCAAAATATACCGTAGTTGCCCAAACTTAACGTTGGTTACGTACTTTTGTACGCGTATTAACGTTTTTGAGGAAAGCTTATAAGATAATGTGTGAAGATAGACGGGATCTAGAGATGTATGACCACAAAGTCAGCATAATAATATACATATTCAATGTTTGAATTAGACATTTGAGTTCATAACGAGTTAAGTAACTAAATAGGTATTTTTTTGTTATGAATACATTTATGTGTTTCAATAAATTCATTATGATTAACTTCTTTACTTGATTTTCATAAAAAATATACAAATAAAAATATATATTTAAATAAGCATATTTATGTCACAATAAAAATAGAGAAATAGAGGTAAGTAAGGTAAGGTTAATTTGTAAAAAAAACGCGCGAATAGAAAATAATAAAATATAATATAAAATAAAGAAAAAAATAAATAAAACATATGAACGTAGAATATAATAGAACGTTTGGAGTCGAAATTGAGATGAAAATGGAAATGGCCAGATTGTTCTGAGATTGAATGTTTAGACGAGTATTAATAGATGTTATTTACAGTTTGATTATTTACTTTGATTAATATTAAAATATGGAGATATTCTGAAGAAATTTCCATTGATGGCTTCCATATTAACTTGTACCATCTCTATGTTTCATCGCGATTTTTCATCGAGGTTGGTGGGGGCAGGGAGTGAGGGTGAGTGAAGTACAATAATATTGGCAAAAACAAAACCGCGCAACTCAGAGCCATGAGAGCCGAATGCCGCCTAAGGTTGGCTAGCTGTGAGACCCACCCAGAGACGCAGGTCCAACCTGCAATATAACTACCTGTTTTATACCTATGTATTATTTGCTTGTGTCGCGTTGCGCACAGCCGCAGCGGCTCTCCCGAGACAGCGACGGTAGGGAAAGCAGCAAAGAATTATGTTCGCGATAAAATGAATAGTGCTCTATTAAAATTCCTACAAACGTATGCAGCTTAGACGCTCTTGTGTTAATCTAAAAGCCAGTGACATAATTATCACATTATAAATGTTTTTAGTGGCTGAAGATCCTGCATCCTGAAGTCTTTGAAAAAAGTTGTCATATAAATTGTCAGAGGGCGCTTGTTAGTTGATATGTATTTAATCAATTTACTTAGTTTTTTAAAAAAGAGTGACTTTTATATGCTCATAAAACAAAATAGAAATTTGCTAAAAATGTAATGAAATGTGTAGGTACAAAACACAAGATAAATTTCAAATGTGTTTCAAGAAAATAATATTTTTAAAAATCAACATAAAATAAATATATATTATTTTTAATATATTTATTCAAGTTTTTTTTTGTTTCTTATTTTAAGCTATAACTTTAAATATTGGTTAATATATGATTTTTATAGAAAAACAATACCATGCTATACTTTTTTGATTAATTTTATTTTATAATATATTTCATTTTTATGTAGATCCAATTATATGTTATTAAAAATACGCAGGTATCACAGATAAAATACTTAATCATATTATATTTCTTTCTGATTTGTGAACTCATATATTACGTTATACACGCACCATGCAAGTTAGAAATGACATTTTTAAATATTATTATGTGCTTCGTTAGAAATCAGAGTTATATAAAAAAGTAACTAAATTAAAATAAATAATTTAATTATTTAAATTACTGAATTAAATAAATACTGGTCAACAAAACAGAAGCTAAAAGTGATGAACACTTTAGTTTAGTTGTATTGTACCTACAGAACAGAACCTGAAGACAGCGATAAAAAAAATATTTTTAACAAAATGAGTCTTGTTTTAGTTTATTATTACGTCCCTGGCTCTTTGCGCAGTCGTATTGCTCAAGAACCCTCTGCGCGGCGGCGGCGGCGGCGGCGGCGGCGGCGGCTGTAAATACCGAACCAATGACATTCTGAAGTGCTATCGAAGACAGAGAGAGAGCTCGGCTTTATTTTTACATGTCGCGTTTCTCGCTTTCTCGCGCGACGCGCGCCGCGGAAAAGCGACGCCGCGACGCCGCGACGCGCGACGCGCGACGTGTCGTTTCAAGGCGCGGTTGCCACACCGACTTTCATTTATTCGTACATTCAAACACCATGCTCACGTTTTAGACTCGAATTTCTGGGGGTAGATAGATGCTCTTTAAAAAAGTTTATACCCTAAAGATCACGTCACGGGTTATCGGCGTGTCGCTATATGACAAGGAAAAAAAGGACATAATAATTACTTATAACAAATTTATTAATTGAATATTGATATATTCAATAAATAAATTTATGCATCATATTATTATGCATCAACATTACAAATATTATAATTATGTATCACATAGTATAAAAAAAAACATTCAGCGCAAAATAAAAACAATTCGTTTAAAAGTACCGATCCGTTAGGTAAAGCTTTGAATGCATTGATATTTCTAATGGACCGTTTTATTTAAAAATACAAATAAATTATATTAAATAAAGCTGGCAACCATAATAAGCTCCACTCAAACTATGTCTGTATGTGTAAACTGCAGTTTGTTTTCGACCGTCCCTATAAATATACGGATAGTGTTATGGTTGTACTATTTTCTTTCCTCTTTCCGTACACAAAAATAAAATCTAATTGGAATTTATGTCCGGGTTCTTAGGTAGGTACTTTATTTTTAATAAAGTTTTTTTTTATTCAGTGGAAAACTTTTAAATTGTCAAAGAAAAATCAAAACCAGAGAACCAGCCATCATACAAATTTCGTGTTTATGATGCAAAATATTTTTTAAAATTTCATCTTCCGTTATTTGCAGAGCCGAATTCCTAAGATGCATACTCACGCATTTTAGTATGAGAAAGACTGATTTGACTAGGCGAATTGTGAACGATGATTTTCAAGACGTTCCAGTGAACATTTCCTAAAATTTACATCGTGCTATATTTCGCATAAACTCCTCATATATCAGTCGCGAGGAAAATAAGCCACGCTTTCCACAAATACAAGTTGACAACATAAAAAGACGAGCTCGATCAAAGTGGTTTTTTATGCTTCTTGGCAACTGCTCAATAGAAACGTGCCGTTCCTTCAATTGCGTACATCCAGGAATTTCTTACTCACTCAGTAATCCTAATTTTAATTCAGATTAGATTATCAACTTTAAACATTAGATTATTAGCATGATGAAGTTGATGTATTATTTCGCCTGGTATATAAGAAATATTCAATTTTACTTATTACACAAATGTTGTTTAGTGACATTGAGAAAAACTATTATGTAAATAATTATACTTAAAAAACGAGTACTTATTGCGAGTATTAAAGCTATATGCTTTGTTATTAAAGCTATACCTATATACAATATGCTTTTTCCCGGGTATTATACACTAAACCACTATATCACACAGTCCCACAATAGTTTAGATTCAATTTTCGTATTATTCATTATTTTTTTAGATCATATTTAAATGCGTTTTGGCATTGAAAGCTAGTATGAAATTAGATTAAAAATACATATTATTTTCTATGCAGTGTACAAATCACACGTCCTGATTGCTGCCTGTAATAACCGACCTGTCTATGATAAACTATTTTATATATGATTATTTATTATTTAATCTAATATTTTGGATATCAACATATTTTTTAATAACTAGAAGACCAGTTTTTTTTTCTTTTACCATAAACTTTATTTTTGTTTTTTGTATACTAAAATTTTACATATTTGACTACATACTACGCGCATAACACGCTTAAAATCTCCATAAATTCGCCTAACGAAAAAATATTAAAATTACGTAATAAATTGTCTCCACCATATTTTTTTTTTTTCTCATAAAGAAGACTGAGAGCAATTTGCCTTTTTAATTTACCTAGATAAGCTATCAATTTCGTGCGCGATAAAATGCACCTGTGTCCCAAAGACCAGTGCATTTACCGTATTTATGACGAGTGTGGAATTACGAAAATGTATTTTTCAAACAGATCCCATCCCAGTCAGCTTCATAATCACGAAAAAAGGACGACGATCGAGATTGGCGTCGCGTTTCCTCGCGTGCCTTTGCAAAGCGTCGCGCGACGTCCGGACGCCGGCGCCCCGCCGCTCGCGTAATGCCCGCCCTAAATCGGACGGCCGCCCGCCGGCACGGCTCTCTCCACTCGTCGCAAGCGCGCCACATCGACACAGACCAATGACCGACTATTCATCTTGTTTGATTACAATTCTTAGTTTATCCGCGCAACTTAATATTAATATAAATAGAAAACCAACTTCAAAATGAATATAAATCCAAAAAACTAGGAAAAGATTATACAACAAACGTTTTATTGTTAGTAAACAACAAAACAAACAATCCATCAAAACGATGAAATCGATACATAAACACACCGCTTTCAATGTTTTGGTAGATAGGTATTTTTTTGTTTACTAAAAATAAAAAGATAAATTATATTATTTCTTAGTTATAGATTCACTTTGAAGCCGGTTTCATTTTTTTTTTTTATTTAAGTTTTTTTATTACAAAAAATAATAAATATTTTCCTGTTAAATTTCTAAATAATTGTCTTTTTAATATTGATAAATCGATATAAAAACATTTTGAACGATAAACTTTGTTCTTATTTATTTTTCTCACCGTACCCTAGGTGTAACTTAAACAAGTCGGCTATGACAACCCTGTAGCTATCATATAATATCTGCTTTTATACATTGTTTAGTAGTAGTAAATTATTTACAAATAAATTGACGTTTTACAGCTACACCCACCTTGCGTGTATTTATGTATTTTTTAATTTACTTTTATATAAGTAATATTTTATTTATTTATAACAGTAATAATATTAATTATAATAATATTTTAATTGTTTAAATTAATAGAAATTATTATTTTTATTTTAACCTTAATAATTAAGTATATGTTTCTGTTACTTAACTTGAAGGTGGATACATCAGTCTTGTTGGTTAGACCGTTCATCCTAGGACAGGACATCCCAACACCTAGTTAGACGGACACAAATCATATTCCGATGTAAATTTAAAACAGTTATGTGAGTGAGTGCTATATTACGTATAAAATTTCAAATTACAAACACGCAAATTACTGTGTAATTTATTAATAATTTATTTTAATTTTTATGCACATAGCAGTTGTAGTAGTTTGCATAATATTTTTTTCTGTGAAATAAATGAATATTCCATTTATTCCATTAGTTTAATTGCTTTTCTCTGTGCTCGTTTGATTCTTTCATCATAATAATCAAGCAATGCTCCCCGCTAACATAACAGACGATGAGTGGCCTCTTTCTAAAGCTTTTTTAGGCTATTGAGTTACGCCATAATTACAAACTTAAATTCGATATGGTAGATTGGCAGAGGGCATCAATGGACTACCAAGAGACTACTCTTACCCTAAAATATAAGACTTTATTGACTTATTGTAATTTATATTTTTTATTTACAAGGGATTCCTATATAACTGATATAAAAAATATGTTTTAAGAGTTTCAAAATATATTTTTTACCCCACATGAAATCAAAATTTCGTCAAACAGTAATTACTTTACAGGGTCAAAGTATATAACTAATTAGATAATGTTACATATGAATTAAAACTAAGAAAAAGTTTTCTTTCGATGTTTCTCTGAGCGTGAAAATGAAAAGGTTTCTTTGAGCACCTAAATTTAGCAGCTATTATAACTGATAAATTTAGGTGCTAGAAATTAGGAATTTAGGGGGTGGTAATTTAGAAGCAGAAATTTATTGAATATAATTTAAAAAACCATCGTAATTTTAATATCTGTACTTTAAGAGCATTTATGTGTCTTTGCATATTATTATATTATTAAAATATAATGAATAAATATAAATAACAAAGTAAAAATCATATAAATTTAGTCAGTTTCCACCCCCCTTTGCTTTGAATACTTAAATTGTCTTAAACTGACCAATACGTTCCTAAATCTAAAGGAAAAAATCCTTCGTTGTTTTCGAATATTGTAGGCAAAAAATATACCAGGCACATATATATACGAGTAAATATCGCATTTATTGACATTGCTAAAAAATAACACCAAAAAGTCAATATTTTTTAAAGTGTTGGTTTTGATTTATTCGTTATCTCTTGCGTTTAGAATAGTCTATATCCCCCTCCGGAGACCAGCTTCACGAGTTATGGTTGGCACCTGAGGATGGCGGAGGTATATTTTGGCGACTGGGTATAAAGTTTAAGTTTGTACCATCCCCATTTACGTACCTTAGACAAGAACACAAATTTCAAATAGTGTGTGACTTTCTAAGGCCGCATCAGAAAGCATCACCAGTTGATGGTAATTGGTGAAATAAAGGAGACAAGAATTAACATGATGAAAATTCTGTATTCAAAGAGATATTGTCGGAGATAAGTACCTAGCCGAAGTGGATATATTCTCAAGTTGACTCGTCTGAGTCTAATGAGTTTGTCTAATTATAGTCCAACAGTTGTACGACGTTTTTGGTCCACTAGCACATGCTTGGTAGAGAAGTGCTGCCAGCATGACGCCTAAAGTCATTGGATGAAACATTTTTATTATGTTTAAATTATTTATATTTATTATTTATTTTATTATGTTTAATATAATAAATTATATTTAAAAAACAAGTATTATACGTAACCACCTAAAAGGTGTAGTATACTACTGCTACACTGTATATACCTCCTCACAAAGACCGATTTCAATAACTACCCACGCTTTTTAAACTTCAGAGTGTCCTTAAGAGTGTGAGACTCAAAAGATCCTTCACTTTACACAAATTAACAAGAAATACTCGTATAATGATTTAATACTTTACGCTCCAGAACAAAGAAAGATCTATTTTCAAATTTAAACTATTTATAAAAAACATAACAAAAAATAAAAAAGGGATTATCAATTTCTATATATCTCCTTCCCTTCCGTACTCCTTTCTGTGCTTGATCTGTACCTTTACCATTACGTACGTTATAAAAATGTGTAAAAGTTTTATTTTTGACGTAGAACTATGATTTTAAAACGCAAAAGCAAAACTAAAAAAGTTTTAACGAAAATGTTTGTTTTTTAGTTTCTTATTTTTTGACAATTTTTTTTATTTTATTTGAACTTCAATGAGGTAAACCGTAAAATTATTAGGTTTTGGTTAAAAAGGAAGCGTGCTACATATGTAGCTATCTATCACATATATTTATGTTATGTATTCAATGTGTACTTGTATATGTGTACTTACTTTTGGTTTGTAATATACTACTAAGATTTAAAAATGTACCTCAATGTATGTAAATTATGTATATTGTAAAGGACGTGTAAAATACAGACAAAAATAATATGAAAATATTTCACAATTAAAAATAATATCTGTATTTTACACACCTGGTTTCCAGCAGATAAGCCTTGGGCTTAGCTGGTACATAAAATAAAATAAATGTAAATTTGATAAATAAACTAATAATAATAATAATAATATAATCCATTACCTTTAATAAATGCTATATTTATTGTTTAATAGCTAAAATGCTTTTTGCTCCCTTTCTCTGTCATTCATGTCATGTTATCTATTAAATTTCGAATTTGTTTTTTTCGTAATTGGGAAACATTTTTCTAATATATTTTGCTGATTAATATTTGATTGTTGTTATAGATCAAACCCCTAACCCCTAAAGGACATCAGTGAATATCATTATACCCTGTATGTAATTATTATATCCCTGGTGTATAAAGTAAATTAAAAATTAAACCAAATTAAGCTACATTTTTAACCTGTTTCCATAATTCATAACTCTAACCAGTCAAATAATTATTTTTTAATTATTATTAATTTTGTATATACGAATAATCAGGCAACACCGAATATACTACTTCAGTTCACTTTTATGGAGCACGCTTTTAGTTCGTTCGGATGGGACGCACAGGTTTGGTTAGTCCACACGGAAGTAATCAGTCTTTAGGTGAATAATGCGGAATTGAATAAAATAATAAATATAATCATGAAAATTATATACAGACAAAGGAGGTAGTAAATAAACTCAAAGATTTTAATAATAAATATAAATGTTTTTGAAAAAAAAAATAACTTTATTATATTGGATAATAAATAATACATAAACACACGAATCGCCTGTTCAAATGAAACTCAAAATTTCATGTTATAAAATAATTTTATTCAAATTTTTAATGGCAATATGAAGCGAGATAAGAGATTTAAGAAACTACGAATGAATTAATTAATATATGTTAATAAAAATGTTACGTAAGCAATGCATTCTTTTGAATTCTTACCAACTGAACTAATTACCGTACTAAGGTAGGCTCATTGAACAGTTTTTGTAGGACTTTTGCTCTTGTAGATGTTCTACAATGAGATCACATCATTAAGTCACAATATTCTACATCATTATTCTACAATGAGGTCTACATTATTAAGAAAAGGATTAAGTAGGTTTCGACCAGTGCTGAATTTAGAAAAAAAAGGCGTTTTATTTACTCCTCAACTGTAGTCATTGAAGTGAATAACAAAATGAATAAGGAATAATGTAACCAATTAACAAAAATTAATATATATTTGAAGAAATTATTTAAACAAAATCCCAAATACTTGTCCAGAGATTGGCCAGTTGATGTAATAAAAATTTAAATACAGACTGAAGGACACAGGGGGTGTTATGTACGAAGGGTATTCAGACCAGATAAAAGTCTGAAGGACGTCAGAACGTAGCAAGTACAAGTAGGTAGGTACTCCCTCTGGAAGGTTGGTACTCCCTACGGAGTATCTCCACTTCGCTACAGCTATAAGTTATTACTTTTATTATATTATTTATTTAACAATTATTTTCTTCGCTAAATTTTATTTTAAATTAGAGCAACTGCTGTCAGTTGCTCTAATTTGCTAACAAAGAAACGCCTGTCAGATTTGCAATCGTAAAGTAGAACGCGTTATTATCAAAATATCGAATAACACAATTAACCTCGTCGACGAGAACAAAAACCGCAAAAACGCAAAGCGACAACGCGATCGTAAATAATATTAATTCGATGTAATAACGTATTCGTACAACGGTGCGGTGGCGATACAATTGCCCATTAACTAGGATATAATGTTAATAGTAGACTCGCTTTGTTTTAACTTATTAGTAACTTTGCTACCGTGCGTGGGACGTTTCGTTATAAATCCAAGGACTTTGGATTATAATACATTGTCGATATATAAAAATAAATTATACATAATTCTTTAAATTTAACTGATTAAAATATAGCGCGATGCAGCTATCTCTTTGACATGCACCGCAGATAATATGACAAACGTTTATGTGACCCTGACATCATTTTATAAGGTCAAAACTCATTTGGCTGGTGTTATCGATATGAAACAAGAATGGCTAGGCCCTACAGGCGTCATTAAAGGCATCTACCGCCCAGACTACTAGCGCCTGTGGTACCTACTTGTGAAGGGTTCTTCATTTTTTCTATCTCCATTTGTGCCGTTCGATCTGCGTTTTAGATGGCCACAGTGACGACAGTGAGTTATTTTTTTAGGTCTAAGTAGATCATTACATTCATCATAAATTTTATCACCATTTTAGTTTCTTTTTTGTAAATTTTGACGCACGCTTAGTAATGAAACAACGCGGGCATAATATGTCAATAATAATAATAATCATTTTTTTGACATTATAATGTGGAACTAGACATTCTTAATTCGTGTTTAATTTGCGCACATGGATGAGTTTGTAATAATTTTATTCTAACTGTCCAGCAATAGATAAAACGTTCTAATAGCCGCGCTGTCATACGTTTGAAATTCGAATATGATCGCACTGATAATGAACGCTGTCAGTTTTATATTAAAATTTTGTTGACTTTAATGACATATACTCTATAATTATATGATTCGGCCAGCCTCCGATGTAATCTAAACGGCTTTGGTTGTTTTTCAATTTTCAGAGTATCAATTTTCAAACAAAAATTCAACTCTATCGCATTTGTACTTTTCGAGTTGAAAACAACAGACGGACGGACGTACAGACAGACGACTAAAGGACGGGGATAGTAGCTTCTCATACAAGAATGTATAGAAGCTAAAAAGTAGAATTAAAAAAATAATAATATTGTAGCCCGACCGGATTTCAACTAAAAATAAAGAAGATAGGTAAAATAACACCGTTCACACGAAAAATATGTTTTTAACACGAGCAAATATTTTTCTAATAGAAATATATATACAAATTGATATAGAATAGATATTCGGATGACTGAAGCAGAGGACTTTATAAACTAAACTATTTAGAAAACATGTTTTATTAGCTACGCATTTAGATTGTTTATAACCACTTAAATGATTACGCAATTTAAATTTCTTGGTGTCTTTCAAGTGATGCAATAAAAAATAAAGAACACACAATTTTAATACTCCTATACAAATATAGACGAGTATGTTACGTTCGAATAATTTCTCGGATGTTGAATGACTTTTGTTACTATTAAAAGACGGATGGAATTAAAAATATATACATAAAACAATGGCGTCTACATCTGCTGTAAGCTGCAAAACAACGTGGCTCCTTCTTCAACAGCTTATAGAAGATTAGAGGTACCTCTGACAACTGTGGTCAGAGTTAAGAGGTGGGATGGTGAAATTACATTATGAAATATTACTAGAAACTTAAATTAAAAATAGGAAAAATTGGAATAGACATATTTTAAAAAATAGGAAGTAAAAAATAGTATATCTAGGCAGAATTACTAGTACATTATTATTGTAATATAAATAAAAAAAAGCAAAGTGTAATTAAATAAAACAAACATTAAAAATTTAGGTATTAAATAAATATATATTTATTGTAAATAATTTCAATGACAGAAAATCGTCAAACATAAAGTCATAAATATTGATAATACTAAAATATAGGAATTTAGGTATATAGGGAATTTATTTATCAATGTATAAATGTGTACCTTTACCTTATGAGATAGGTGCTTTTCTAGTACTACATTTATATGGCCAGAAAAATTTACGAAATATAAATATGGTTAAAATCAATAAATTGTGTAATGTGCGTGTAGTGTGTGGTGTGTAATGTGAAGTATGTGTTAGTGTGTGGTACTTCTATTTGTGACATGGAAATGTTGGTGTGGGTGTGTACCCTGTAGCGTGTGTTTCTACATATTATTGGTGTTAATTCCTGGATTAAATTCGCCAGATCACCGATTTAAACCCTGCGCCAGTGAGATGCAGTGGATGTAGTGGGAATGAATGAGATAAACCTTGAAGGTTGATTCAAATTCTAAACCATTCAAAACAATCACTTTTCAGCTAACGAACTACCGGCCTAAATCTACAAAAGTTATTAGGTTAAGAATTTAATATTACAAATTTTCTTGTATCTATTCGTAAGTCGTCGTGCGTGCTGAATACGGAAATATACTTTTTATTACACTTGTGAGTTGAAGTGGCATTTTTTTTATAAACCTAAAACAATAAGTGATACATAGTTACAATACACGATTAATAACAATACGTATTTTCCCACGAAACTGGAAAGTAAGTCGTCCTTTGTATGTAAGCTCAATTAGCAAATAAACACGCTTTTTGGAACAATTAATGAGTTGGCGTTTACTATTTTTATGGTAGGAACCACTTTTGATGTAAGACTTCAAGGTGGTTCCAAACATTACCAAACGAGTAATTAGGAATTGAAATCTAAGCGGGCATGGGCGAGCACACCTCATTTGCATATAAAGTATCTTTACATGAGTGGAATCGGCGTCATTATGCGGCGCGCTTATACACGAAGTCCATGTACGATCGCGATATATACAATAATTACACCCAAACTACGTTATTTATTGCAAGTCTATCGAATGGCGCAAACATTTAATATTAATAGCTACATGAACATTCCATTTGAGATTAAATGGTCTACACGTTCTCGGCAAAAACTGGTAGTTCGAGTAAAAAAGAAAACACATTACTGCTATACAAAAGACACAGTTGGCCGTTTAATTACCTAATGATTATCCTTATTTACGCGTTTTCATAACGCGCCTATTTGCTTAAAATTACAACGCAGAATTAAATATATCAGGTCTCCAACTAAGTATGATAATATTCATTACAAAATACCTTTATTATGTCACCTCTATAACATAAAATGAAATTATTAATATAGTAGTTATATAATAATCATAAATTTATGTAAACACGCGCACATAATCTCTCATACAGTACAAGAAAACTAATACATACATAATAAAAAAAACGTAAGGAAAAACTAATAAACCTACAATATTAATAAAAAAAGAAAAAATTGTTATAGCTTGAGGAAAAGACTTTACATAACTAAATTGTTCAGTACTAATATAAGAATATACATCTACGAGTACGTTGAATATTATAAAAAAGATAATATATACATAACAATAATATCTACTATATTAGTAATATATTTTATATATTTATTTATTTATTTATTTATTTATTTATTTGTATATAGGATTTTCAGATCTTCGTACCGTCTCATAATCAATAAATGGTGTGTTAACTTATTGGCTGAATTAAATTCAGATTTTTATTAAGAATACTCAAAATAAATTAAGTTCAATGACTGTTTTCACACAATTAAAAATTACATAATGAAGCAATTATCGATAACCTCACAAAGTAAACATCTACGAAGGCAACTTACCGTTTAAAACTAGAATTTCACAGAATACAAAGCCGTTCCATACAAAGTGTATGAGAAAATGAATTTTCCTTATAATTTTTATTTGTGATTTTTTTCCTGTTTTAATATGTTTTTTCTGCTATTGGGGACGGAGACAAATCGAACAAACCAAAGATCATAAAAATCGGTCCAGCCGTTCTTGAGTTATAAATGGTGTAACTAACCCGACTTTGTTTTATATGTATTATATATTTATATATATATAACACCACTTTTGAAAATACAAATGGATATTTTTTAATGGATCTTCAACAAATATTGTTTGAAAGTTCTAAAAATATATTTTTTATTGTCAGTCAACCTCGCAAAGTATCTAAATATTATTTTTTATAAAAATATACCCCTTCAGGTTACTGAAAAAACCCGAAGTGCTTTGGGTAATTAGCCTTGCGTTCAAGCAGGAAACCGAGGACTCATATATCTATTTGACGCGCATAATATGACTTATTCCACCCTGGGCAGTTCAAAGTTCCTTTACTGCATGGAGATCATTATTTAGCTGCTCTCGGCTTCCAAGATTGAAATGCCATCTCCGAGTCGTATTAGTGTATAAGTAACCTTTATGCAACATTTTTATAACCTTTGCGTATTCTTCATAAATAGTTCCGGTACCATCTATCATTCTCTTCGAGTGAAAAACTACGATTTGACTCTTATGTTGACAGCGGGGTGGGGTGGGGGGGGGTGCTCCCCTCTGCCAGAGCGTCGCGCGTAAGTTCGCGTAATTCGACAATAAAGATGCTCTTCTAATTTTCATTATTTATTTTCACATGTGTAATTTTGGATATTTTTTACGTTTATTTTTTTTATTACAATGCAATATTTTTTTAAAATCTAGGTATACCTATGGGTGAATAAAAAATATTTTCATAAGAGTTCAATTATTTATTTAACCATTATATTTATAAAATATTGTGCAAAAAAGCGATATATTAAAAAAGAAATACTGATGATTGTCTTGTTACGTGAAAGTGTATGTGTGTGGATAGAGTTGCATGCATTTATATACACTATGTACTAAAACCATTCCTGATATTTGTTTTGACTTCATATCAAAATTCATCATAGTGTCCGAGAAAAAATGTAAACTTTACGTGATAATATTAAATCGTTCTTGTCATTAGTTCGTTGGCTCTGGACGCTGCGCCACTCCGGGTTATTGACCGGTGTTGGCTGAGCGCGAGCAAGCTAGAGAATTTACACCAGCGCTTTGATAAAGTTAATAAATTTGGGAATTAATTATTTTCGCATTTTTTTATACAATTTCACTGGATACCTTTAAAGAAACATTCAGGAGTCTTATATATCGATATCCAAATCCAAATCGTACTCCAATAGATATCTCAATAATTTATTCTAGTTTAGCCTTTCGATTATGTTCAAGTCCCTACTTAGGCTATCTGCAATATAAGGCTTTAAATTTAATTTTATTTTATATAATATAAATGGGGAGGGAAAGTTCTCGAGTTCTCCTCTTCAAGGGTTTAACTTCGCGTCCCGGGGAAAAGTTGTGCAAGGATTATGGCGCGAATGACACAAATGGAAATTAGGAAATATTACTTGGCGAGCAGATGCCCTGGACCGACGACCCTCCTCCAACAATTGTCCGTAGGGTGGCGCCGGTCGCGTGGGGTCTCAGCGCTGTCTCCGTGCCGTGTTCCAGGGTTGGCCGTCAACGAGACGTAAGCCTCAGATTCGTCGTAGATACAACCAAGAAAATATCGGGTTAATTTCTATTCCTTGCAATGCGAGTATCTACGCAAATTCGAACTATCGGGATTAAGCCTTCATGACCTTTCTGTCCTTCCAAAAATTGCCCACTATAATCAATTTCTTTTATGTATTTTTCCACGATGGACTACAATCCAGGCCGTCGCCTTCGTGTATATATACTTATCGATTTTCTATCACATTACTGGTGTGGCGCGTGTCGCGTCAGTACGTGAATTGTATTTTTCATGTATCGCAGGCAGCTTTTAATTATATAAGCATTAATCATTTCATGCATTAAAAACATTTTCGAAAAGTCGTAATCGTTATTCGTTAGTCATTTTGTGCAGTTCATCATTGTTGGCTATGCGGTCTCGACCGTGGCGTAGAAGATGACCAATTCGTTGAAATTCAAGTCGATAAAATACTAAAGCTGTTTAATGTATATCTTTTATCCTTGATAATAAAATACAGAATAGCCAAAATCATTATGTATTACATTATTAGTACGTGAGCCGATGGCTACTTTATTTTCGGAATAATATTAAATGCCAATCAACATTCCTTGAAATTTATTAGGGTTAGGATAATTCATGATAATATTTTAAGTAATCTTAGTCAATATAAATAACATAGAAACAAAATATATAACAATTAAAACGAAATAATAAAGTATATAAAAAAACATACAAATGAAAATTGTTACCTTATAAGTATCTAAATATCTACTAAGTGACTCAACAAAAAATACTAAAAACAAAAAAGTTAGATAAATATCTAACATTAGAGATATTATTGTACGTTTGACGGTGATTAGACAAAGATTATAAATTAATTTCTAGATCTTTCCATGTGGAATTTATAGTGATTCGATGTTTAAAACGTTTTTCGATCATTTTATAAAAAAAAACACTAATGCAAGATTGGAATAATGATTTATATTTTTCTATGAAGAATGATTTTTAAATGTGCAATACTGAAGATCAAGGCTGTGTTGAAATTTTGCCAGGGGGATGTTGCCATATTACACCAGTTGTGGCAATTTAAGGTTAAAATCTGCTGTCGCATCAGATGATAATAAAGCCTTTCGGGTAAAAAACTCGAGTTAAACAATCGTGTCCGACTCTTAGCCTATTAGTCATGTTTTCTTATTAGCCTGTCGGTGGGCGGCCCGGGCTATCGATAAATTAAAAGGCGACCAGAGTAGTACACGAGCACGATTTACCGGAAATGCCATCTAAGTAATCCTCATCCCAAATTACCGGCCAACTCCATTTCCATTGCGACCGCAGAATTCCCAATGAATCCACGGAGCAGCGAAGTTGGGCGGCGCGGTTTCGGCGCTCTTTGTACTTTGTCCTTGACCGGTACGGTCGCGGCCATAGATACAGGTTTGATTTAGGGCCAATGAAATAAATGTAAATATAATACCTACTCTCATTGAGCTAGGAAACGGTCGGATGTGTACTCTTAAGTATTAAAAAGTAACGCGGTTAAGACAACTAATGAACTAAGCTTATGTTAACAAATCCTAACGAGCAACATATATCCGATGAGACGCGAACCAAACTGCCTAGAAAGGATAGTAGCAGTAGGGAATTCACATTGTATAACAAACGACACGCGTCCGGACGACCGCCCCATCCTGGCGGAGAAATCAAAACTGCTCCCAGACCATTTAAATACCTACGTGACTTGATCACCCCGATATTTGGATGGCGGTGAAGATCTTCAGAATTAGGGAAATGCCTTAGAAGAACAAGAAAACAATTGACACATTCACAATTAATTAATTAACAATTAGAAGTGAACTTATATAAAAAGTTACATTGAATTGTAATATACCGGGTTGGCAGCAAGGCCCGACAGCACTCGGGGGAACTAAAAATAGTTGCGTTGACCTAGATTTCCAAAATGCCTAAAAACACCTTCCTATGCATGTTACTTAAAAAAATCCATTTCCAGTTAGGTAGCCTATGTCCTTTCCCAAGGTTTAAGCTATATCCAAATCAAATATGGTTTAGCGGTTTAGCCGTGAAAAAGTAACAGACAGACAAATATTATTATAGATTATATTTTATTATATTATTATAATATTAGTATAGATAATAATAATAAACAAACAATAATAATAGTTATAGTATGGATATAGATAGAGAGTATAGCATAAATATTTAAGTATAGATTGATTTTTGCATTCCTATAGGTTTTTTATTCTTATTGGATATATAAAGTTTAGCAGCCACATGCATACGTACTGAAAATCTATATTATTATATTAAAGAGAGACAAAATTGAGTGGCAAACTAAACTACAAAAGTCAGAATCACAAAATTTAGACTTTAGGTTCCTTACATGACTTAGGCACGCAATATGAAAACATGTTTTGAAATTTGGTTCCTAAGAGGGTGTAAAAGGGGGGTGAAGTTTTTATGAATGTTTTTATCGCAGTAACCGAAGTTGTTACAGAAATGAAAATAGTATTTATAATTTTCTTTTTTTAAGCAAGGATTTTACCATTTTGCGAAAATTTATTTAGGGGGTATCAAATAGGGGGGGATTACCCATTGTACATTTTAATTACAATTGTATCTTTGTAAGTTAAATTAAATAAATAACTGACCACAATTTATTTAGGATTTACATTTAGACTTGATGAAGAGCGAAGGAATCTATCCCGATCACCGCAAGTAAGTCATCGCGCGCCGAAGGCGCTGTTTAAGCCGTCTGCAGGGCCTAGCTGACAAACGCGAGGTTTTCGAAAATAGCACGGTAGGCACGTTAGTGGCCCAAAGGGTCTAGAGCTGGGAACTGATTTATCACGAGTGCCGCAGGCATGAGTCGTTGCGCACCAAAGGCGCCCCCAGGACCTAGCTACCACCCAGGACTTCATAAAATTGGAAAAGGATGATAATAAAAAATAATATACGATTAGAGACCTATAGAAAAAGCAAATATATTTTTGATTTAAATTAACGTTAGTAATCATTTAAATAAAATTATTGTTTTATTTAGATCATTAACTTCGTTAGGCGATTTATCGTTAAAAAAATCATCAAGTTTAATTATTTTCCTATAATTTCTATTTTATGATGTATGTATAATATTATTGATAGTTGGTTTTAAACACAATTTAAAAATAAGTGATAAATGATATAAATAAAATTTCGTTTTAAAGTGGGGTAATATATTCAATCTTTTTTTTTTTAACACCAACGGCAATAGATTTTCGCTTAAAACATAAATTTGACTTCAACATAACGGCGATACGAATAAGTACAATTTTGCATTTACGCTTTCACCAAAAATCAATAAATTGAATGAAATGTAAAATAACTGGCACTGGCGCTCATCTGGCACTGGCACGCCTTGGTTTAATCAGACGCCTCGCAGCTTCAACGAGAGGTTTTCCTTTTAATAGCGCTTTCGAAGTGGCGTTATTGTAATGGCGAGATATCTAGACTGTGGACAATCGTAATCTTTACTTACATAAATTCAAAATGGCCACATTTTGTAATGAACTGTCGTGCAGGTACGATTAATAATGAACCTAAAACAAACGATTCGTTTTTAATGCTTTTTCATTCGTGCGAGCCAATAAAAAAAAATGCGCGGACGCGAATAACAGTAAAAAATGTTAATTTTGAAATTTAATAAATGGCTATCAATATTTTATTACGTTTTAAACTGTATTGAATAGTTTATTATTTGTTTTTATGACTATGTAAATGAAAATAGATAAATCATAAAAGTGTTTATATTCAAATTAGTACTTTTTAGGAGATGAAACCTAAAAAAAAATTAAAAACCATTGCCATTAAAATGAAGAAAAATGTAAAGCCCTAATGCTGATATTTATACAGTCGTCTATCAAAACTATTACTATTAAGTAACAACTTAATAATAATATTGGTTTGGTGGTTGGTATGCATGCTGTCAGTCTAGTTACGTTTAAGAAACGATTGTTTAAAGGATAATAAACGTAAAAAAATAACAGCTAGGACCATAGAAATCAGTCTGAATTGCATATGATAAAAACAAGAATGGCTATAGTTCACATATAATATCAACTGCTTTTATACATTGTTTAATAGTAGTAAATTATTTAATTATTTAACCAGAACGTTATTAATATGTTAGATGCCACAGATGCGAGTAGTCTAAGAGAAAAATGCAATTAATGACGCCTTGTGGCTGAGATGTAAGACGTCAAGTTCTGGTTAAACAATTTATTACTATTTAACAATGTATAGAAGAATATTGGTGTCATATGCCATTCGTGTTTGTATAGCAATGTTAATCATATTTTTTTCCCGAGTGACAAGTGGACCATTAGGCTCCTTCCCATATAAATATCAGCGGATACATTGGCAAATAGAGGCTCATGTTCACAGAGAAGAAATATTTGCATTTTAGTCTCAATGAGAACGGTAACGAGCACTTGTAACAAAGAGAAAAATATTTCATAGGTAAGCAAGTGAAACAATAAGTAATTCAGAGTATGAATGGCTTCGGCGTGGTTTTATTGCTCCCGAATACAGAGCATTGAAATAATTTACGGGTCCAATTAAAAATATATGCTCATGCCCAGAAATTACTCCGAAGTCAGAGAAAAACGTGTTATAGGCAAAGTCATTACCACAAAATATCTCATTGTTCTGCTATAGGTACTAGCGCAATGCCTGCACTAAACTGTAGGAATGGACGGAAAAATGATAGACACGACTCTCTTGGGAACTGGAAATACAAGCAATTTCTTTAATAAAAAATAGATCTGTTATCATACATCTCACGCCGTAGAATAATGACACTATTTTAAAAAGATAACATAAATATTATAAGCCATGGTGGTATGACCGTGGCGACTTTTATTTATCTGTGCCATGGCCAACTGGTGGCTGCAAGCAGGCTAAGAATATTAGGAATAAAATTCTGTGAGTAAATAAGTGAGAAATAGTTAGAGTGACATTTTTTGAAATTGAACCTAACAGCTTCTTGTGCATTGGATACCGTTATGTTATTTTTTTAATTTATTTAATAATACTAGCTGGAAATTTATTGTACAATGAAAAATTTAAACCGTGTATAAATTCGTTTTGAGAGTTTTGAATTTAGCTAAAAACCTAGACCTTTATCCCACACGGCATATAAATTGAAAGGAGAGGTTACTTATATGTTTTAAGTATTATTGTAGATTATATGTAGATTAAGTATTATTTTTACCCACCGAAAGGACAGCGTCTTTGAGAGCATTGTGTAAATATAAGTAAACGCACACAATCAGGAATGTATAGTTAGAACAAATTTGCTATGATCTGTTGCCGAGGCTAGATTACTGGGCATAAAGATTTGTGCGTCGGGCGCAAATTTTATTTGATCCTTTGAAGGGTACAAAGTGGTCATTTTCTAGCGGGTGGTACTGTGGGGAGGGCGCTGAAGCGAACGTTAAATGCCAGCGTAGTCTAAGGGCTTCGATGACAAAATATTGGGAAAATGGAAATGCATGAAATAGCAGTTCATTGGTATATAGGCTATATTAAAAACAAAGCATGCACCAATTTTCACTTTACCTGTAGGCCTAGTCTAGGCTGCCCATCGACAATTTCTTATGTTCGTCAGCCAACGTGTTAGAAAAGAAGAAATGGCATGTACAGTACTCGATTATCGAGTGCCGATTAGCACTCAGACTTACCCCGCTGAAAAAGCGCCTTCTAAGTTATTTTTTACACATCACTAAACTAGGGTATGATTGTGTTTAAATACGTAAGTGGTTGCGTTTGGTAGTGTGCGTGTCCTCGACGCAACATCGACGGCATCACAAGTAGACAAAGCATTCAGGCGCCCCGGGCGTTCTAAGTTATCAACGGTCTGCTAATAATTATCGCGATTAATAGGAGAACGGCCGACGATTAGTTTTTGCTTGTAAAATTGGCGATGATATCCGACACCCGCGCTAACGCAATTACTGAACGATATTTTTGCATGCAAGAACAATGGATTGCGCGACGCGTGCATTGAGGCGGGAGACATTTTAATATGGGGTCTATTTGACAACCAATCGAAATGACACGATTCGAATCCAGCAGCTTTTCAGCATTGGATTTATAATGTTTCGGGTTCAATACAAAACAAAGTATAATAGTTCTATTAACATTCTCTCAAATCGAACACTACAAGTTGCGTGGACTTAAGGGATATTTTTTCTGTTTTTTTTTTTTAATCCTTGAAAATTGATTTTTCGCACGCACTTCGCAACTAGTGGATTTTATTAAAAACAATGAATTCACTCATAAATGTATCTGTATTAAATTAATTATTGTCGATATCCCTATAAGCCCGTGTGTTATGATATTAGCGTAGGAATTGGCATCTAGCTACTTACCTACTTAATAAATCTTTTAAAGATTATCAAAAACATTCGCAGTCATTGTAATCTTACTATTACGAGCTTTGAGGCAGTAAATAAGCCAACAACAAAGGCGTGGCGCATCTAGGTCATTATCTAATCTGCGACAGCGTCTTTCAATTTGCCATGAGCCCGAGCTGGGCACCTTACAAGCACGCATCAAATAACTTTCAACAACCAGCAGAGGGCGTTCGTTTCTTAATGTCAACGTAGTTAAAATGGGTACTCTTGTTTTATTTCGGACAGTCATAAAGTACAAACAAGTTTCGAACAAAACGGCGGTCATATAACCAATCGTTGAGACCTCGTAATAGCTGGACAACTAACGAATCCAAATGAACTGCTCGTTTATTATAGTGTCCGGATATAAACTCGTTACATTAAGATGTAATCTAACCGCCGAAAAGTGTTCACAATTTATTGAGGCGATTATTCCTTATCAATTGACGGGGTCAATGTCCTCGCAATATTTCTAATTAGCCTAGACGACAAAATCGCCATGTCAATTCACGGCTTAATTATTATCAAACTTTATATTTTAAGTAGGAAACTCTATACTGACCAAAATCAATGTAACAAATAACACTTAAATACTTTACCACCGGTGCTAAGTAGTTTATCTTGTAATCGGTTTCAAAGTGGAGTAATTAAGATCAGAATGTAGACAAAATTACGGCGAAATATACTTATGTAAGTATGATGAAAAAGCTTTCAGGTCGTCTTAAAAAAATTGTCTTATGCCTACGACGTTCGAATCTGCACTATTTTAGCCGTATAATCGCCTATAATATAGTACATATATATTTTTTTTTTGATCTTGACCATTTGTAGATGTTAAATACCGAAAAGTTTCAAGTTGTGTTTTAGCGCTCATATAAGAAATTGTTGAGAGTCAAAGACGCTAAGAGGAGGCAGATCCTCGATAGAGAAAAAGAGGTGACACTCAGATATGAAAAATTTGATTTGAATTTGATATGATGATTTTTTAACTGGGCGGGAACTCCAAATTTGAACAGGATAATATATTCTATAGCACCAACTTCTTAAGTCGAAGCTTTTATCGATTTGCTGTGTGATCACAACAAATCGATGGTCAGGGTTTAGGCCTCTAGTATTATTTATTCTGTGCCCTAGCTCGTGAAACGCTTAAATTAGGATGCTTAAAATCATAAAGTAGCTAAAATTAAACTAGCTTAATTTAGAAGTTACGGGCCTGAACAGTCGGATACACGAGTTATCGTTGTAGAAGTTTGCAATTTTAGTACGGAAAATTATGAACAATTTAGGTATATTCTGCGAGAAAAAACAACAAAAGTCACACGAATAATTTCAACTACTTTTGAAACAAACCAAGAATCGATATTTTTAATTTCTTTCAAATAAATTATGTTTGTAATTAGGGTTGTACAATTTTCGAACCAAAATTCTTTTCATTTTATCTAAAAAATCTATTAAACACATATTAATTGGTACAGGGCTTAAGTAAAAACGTAATTAGTTGCAGCACAATATAACACTGCCTTCCTTAGTACAGACATAGTCTAGTAAAGAAGGCAGGGCACAAAATGTAGCAGTGCTAATCGCTCCGTGTGCATTTATAATATTCATTTGTAACTGTGATTTGTACTACTACAATTCTATTTCTTTGTCAAATTAATTATGTCAGAATACATAAATAAATAAATAAAATAGGCTATCATTTTAATTTGATTGGAAAGAAACAATCAAAAAGTTTATTTTTCCATCCCTTTATAATTCTAAGTAACGCAATAACCTTTCTTTGATCTTTGGGTAATTTGGATGTGCTGAGTACACAAAATTACAAATTATAATGTTATTGTTATAGCTAGATGATTTATTTTAAATGCAATTCGATTTTATTTGTATGTTTTCCTCGATTAAATGAGGGAATGAAAAAAAGCAAATTTGCACTTTGGGCGTCATTGGGTTGACGTTTTGATAATAGTCTCGTGGATCGATCGAATTCAAGAACGGCCACAAAATCGCGTTGCGTGTTTAGACTTTAGGCGAAACGATTTATTGTACAATTTAAATGCTCGATTGTTTCGGACCAAGCCAACGAGTCCGTCTAATCTCTGCTGCACAAACAAAGCTATAACTGTTTTATATGAATTTTTCTCGGTTTACACGAACACGTATTCGCCAGACTTTATAACTGGTGGAAGGGTGACAGCTTACTCGTTATCAGAATATTTATAAAGGTTAGAATACAGCACATGGTGAATTAGTGGCTTAAATAAGAGTATAGATATTATATTTAAAAACTAAAAGTTTTTCTCCTTATACTTTAGTTTTTTTTTTTGTAAATACAATCACTTCAACGAATAATAAAAAAAGAAAGACAGTTAAGAAAAAAAATGCTTTTTCAACAAACTATGCGCTGGGGTTAAACGCACATCCTGGGCTCTCCTTTACAGGACCTAGAGTTCCTTAAGAGCGTACCGTTATAGGTATTTATTATATTTGCTAAATGGCTTTATTATCTAATGCTTTATCGAAAATAAATAAATCTCTCCTAAATTGTGAATAAAATTAAGTCATTAATTTTCTTAGGTGATGTGCCGATATTAAAAAACTATCATCAATATCGTATCACTCTAGTGGTTAAGGCGTTGAACTATTGACCCAAAGGTCGTGGGTTCATATCCACACATTGTCATACCATTTTTAACGCTTCATTACCACCATCTCCCCTGACTCTAGAACAGGCATATATGGCCTAGTGAGTAGGGCGCAAAATAATTGTGTGTGACCTAGATCATAACAATTACTTAAAGAAAATAATAAGTCATATTTTCGATTTTCGACATCTTTTGTTTATTTGTTTGTTTTTATTGTGGGTTTGATGAGAAACATAATATTGTTTTAGGACGTCTCTCGTCCTCAAGTCATTTTCTTACTTCTGCAAGTATACATAATCTCACTGAATTTAAATTTTCGATTGTCCCTACGATATAAAGATTAATTGAATTTAAAATGAAGTTTTTCTAAAACTAGTTTTTTACTTTCGCCTTAATTATATCATGTCATGTACCTAAATATTCACAAACCCTAGTTACGTGTAACCTCAAATATGGAAATAAAGAAGATTACGTATTTTGTTGAATGCTTTTAACAAGCCAATGGACTTATTACCGCGGTAAATAAAAGAGATTTCAGTGACAATGACATGATAATGGAGGTACCTAAAGCGATTGTTTTTATTGTGGCGAATCATCCCGCACTGCTTCGAGCAATTTTAGCAAAAATTTATCCTCAAGCCCCCCGTTCTTCCTATCCCGTGTTGGCAAGCAGGGTTGCCAAAACGAAATACAAATATTAAAATCAAGGAATATGGGACAGAAATCAGTACGCGATGGGTTGTTATCTAAAGATTTTAAAAAAATTACCTATAGTTACGTAACTAAATACGAAACAAATGAATACAATCAATTTTTACGTATGAAAAGGAAGCGCTTTGAACCATATTGAACAGCGAAAATACCAATTAGGAGACGTATTGTTATAAATAATTGAAAACGCGATTTGATTATTTCTTCTTTATGAAGAGAATTTCATAAAAATAGGAAAATGATATGATATTGTTTATTATTATTATTTATTAAGGACAATATTAAGATTACATGTGCTAAAAGGATCAATATATATATATATAACTACCAATTCACTTCAATTATATTTGACTTTTAAAGTAAATGTATACAAAAACCACTTTTTATAAAATCATAAAAACGAAAAACCTTATAATATTTATGTGTTTGTGTTAAACCGTCGTTTAACCTTAGTTAAATGTTGGTTTAATGGTATAGTATTTTTTGTATTGTACTTTTCATTTATGTCTAATGAGATCATTACTAAACCTTCTTACCTTCTTTCGTAAGAGCCAGCGCCTAAAAATAGTATTATATAAATAAATAAATTTCAATTGTCCGACACTCGCACCTCCGCACATCTTGAACATTCATAAGAGCTTCAAAATTACCTTTCGCTAGTATAACAATAGAGTAGGTAGTTAGTATGGACAACCCTGTCTTCGATTGAACCGCGAGTCAACTCGCCGCTGTGATTTCGAAAAAAAAAATGCTCTGCAAAATCCGATTCCCTTACTCATGCACATGAAAATAATGATTGCATTAGTAACGCTAAGAGCAACTTAAATAGAACGTGTGCGCACACCCTCGCCTCCGGGTACAGAAATAACATGGACGGATGTGAGCAACCAAAGAGGTGTGTATGTACCTACCCTATACTCGCCATAATGCGAAAGGATGACTCGTGTCGTCCGGCATTCGTAACGAGACGATATGTAGTCATCGTAATGATATTCAATGGAATTATCGCATTGAGCAATTTATTTATTTTTTTGAAAGTACGCTACTTTATCTAACTTATCGTATCTACTTCTTGAATTAGCATATCTAGAAACAAATAAAATCACAATTAGGTACAAATTGTTTTCAAAACTCAAAAGCCAATAAAAACTCAAACTATTTTATACTAAACGCAAAAAAAAATTACTAAAACACTAATTTAATTTACAATATTTTTTATTTTTTGTAATATCATTTTAGCACATACTTATTTCATACTTTATCTCACTATATTTTCTGACTTATTAACAATGAAAATTGAAAATATCGGCTTATGATCCAAGCTTATGACACAGCCTAGCTTACGAAATTAAAAAGTTATGGAATTTACCAAACAATATTAAATTATTAGTAAATATTGCCTTTTAATACAGTTTGGAATATAATGTGAAAAAATAACTATTGGAAACATTGGTTTTTGAACATGTTACGATATTTTTAAAAAAAGTCTTAAATTTAAATTGAACCGTTTGACTTTTGATCTGAAAAGGATTTTTAACGTGCTTTTTATATATTATATGAATTGTTGACTTTTAAATCAATCAAAGTGTAGGTTTAAATTTTAACCACTATTTAACACTATTATATTATTATTATTATATTACATTTACACTATTATTTATATTACACTATTTTACTGTTATATATTAAAGAAAGCATGTAAATGACGTTAAATAAATAAATAGATTCTTCATTGCAACCCGATAAGAAAAAAAAATATTTAGAATTTGAAATATTGGCTTTTAAAGTCTCACCTCAATTTAAGCTACTATTTTATTTGTGTTTTATTCGTTTAACGGACTATACGAAATCATCATCATATGCTAACGTACTACAGCAATCTTTTAAATACGATAGTTTGTTGTAGGTTAGCGGTTACTTTCAAGCTTAGCTTCAGTAGCGTATATAACTACTAATGCGACTATGCATAAGGCCGCTTGTTTGTTGCGAATGCTTAACATATGCTTAGAAAGCGATTGGTTGGTTATTTCTTATAATTAGAGTAGGACTCGTATAATTTGATGTGTCACTATCTTTCACTCAAACTAGAGACATTATCTTCCGTATGTCAGTCTCAGAAGAAGAGATGTGGCACGGTTGATCCTATTCCGACTATATAAACCATGTTTTAGTAGCACGCGTGAATGTTAAGTACCTACCTGTTAAGGACCCTAATATCGTAAAACGACGCAAAATGATCACCCTAAAACAATCCATAACTCGGTGATTCGTCCAAGCTGAAAGGGATCCCGGCTAGTAGGGATTCCGGCTAGTAGGGATCCCGGCTAGTAGGGATCCCGGCTAGTAGGGAGCCCGGCTAGTAGCTCGATCGAATAACGTCGCGGACAAAATAACTTTTGGCCCACAAATGGCACCTGATCCGGGCGGCAACGAAATGCACACACGCACACACGCGTAAAGCCCGTCCTACACGGACACGGTCGCATTGAAAACATCACGCATCGCATACTATTACACGGCGAAGCCTCATCCAAATGCCATACCAGGAATACTCGGTGTGATGTTATAAAAGGTGTTGATCCTACGATTGCATCCCTAGGAGATAAAAAATATCGCACGGGTCTGTATCGTACCCTATAAATATCTTTTTGGGTGAATAATCAACAAAAACTTGACTAGTAAATTATTAAACCAACAAATACCCAATTCAATGGTAAATAAAGGCAAAAGGGGATAAATATTTTTTTTTCTTTTTTAGTATGTTTTCCTTTAACCCTAATACAATTATTACACCTTTCAATTAATTTGTTCGTAGGCTTAAAAAAAAATGTTTTGTGTCTGCTCTCAAAATATGTCGAAATTTCCGAGCAAACCTCATAAATTTCTTGCCTTGAAGCTTTCTCGCTTTTTTTAGTTTTCGGAACAAATAATAACCGATCAAAGCCAGGTCCGGATTGTAGGGAGGGTGGTTCAACATTTGGAAGGCTCAGTCATTGCAATATAGCGCTAGTGCACGGGGCGTGGTCTTGCGTTACTTTATTTTACCGTTTTATTGATGTGTTTATGACTTGTGTTTAGCAAATTAATAATTAAAGGGAATTTTCAAAAGTAGGTAGTTAACTATTGTTTTCATTATTTTGTGTTTCTTTTTTAAACTTATATCGCAATAACAAACAAAATGCGATGAATAAAATAAACAAATGGGAACCCGCCTCGAACGATCAACGTGTTCGAGGCACACCACAATTCCATAGCGTCCAGACATCCTCGCTCAGCCAATCCCTCCTTCGCATCCCGCAAGCGATCCATCGAGACGTGGGGCAAGGGAGCGGGGAGGAAAAGAACTTGAAATTATGTTACACCCGGGACACATGCAACAATCGAAGTTATTCCAAGGTGACCCTTACTCGAGGGCTGAAGGGCATACGATGATGCCGCAAGTTTAGGGTGACCACGATATTATTTAAATATCAAACGCGGTCATTATTAAATATAATGATAATAGTTGTAAATGGATAAGTCCCAACGACATACTGGATTTACAAATCAAAAATAATGGATAAATAAAGCATGGAAATAAAATCAAATCAAGAAGAATATTTAATTACTGTAAGAGACTACTAGACAAGTTGCAATAGTTCAATAAGCGTCCAAGAAAGCTAAATGCCACTGAGGTATTTAATGCCAGCCACAAAGCCAAGAAAAATTCTCACCTTTCTTTTCTTACTCACCTTTCGTGTAAATTTTACAAAATAATTTCTCTGAAACCATGATGAATTTTGATATACTTTCTTTACAAATATTAGTGGGAATATTTTATTCAAATCACTATAATAGTGAATAAAAACATTTGTTAAAGTTTTCGTAAAACACGGTGTAAAGATATAAAAACATTTCGTACTATAAAAATTAAATTATAAGGAAATATGATGAATGTAAAGTTCCACGGTTTAGAAAATGATGGTCACCTCGGCTTACAACCTGCGACCAAAGCACCCGCCCCCACCCGCCCGCCCCGGTCGCCACCGCCCACCGCAGCCGTGCATCGTAAGCTCTCAAAGTCAAGGTCAGCTTTTATGCGTCCGTACAGTTTTATTTTTTGGCGCATGGCTCCATTCCACGGCTCATTGGCGAATGTTGAAACCGGACGGACCCGGGCGAGGCCGCGGGCTCTCAGCCTGCGGGTCGGCCTGGCCTCTCTTGCGAATAATCAATCGTTAAATTTTTACCTTAAATGAAAGCGAACCATTTGAACCAAGCCTTAATATATTGTGATCCAATATTGTACTGGAATCATTAAAATTCCAAAAGTAATTTAACGCGTTTTTTTTGCCCCTACAGATTAGACTGATTTATGGATTTATTAAAACAAAATAAAATGCATGAGCTACTTTTTCAGAATGTGATAATTTTTTTTTTGAAAAAGCACATACATAAAGAATATTTTACAAAAATTTACGCTTTATAGATCTTACCAAATTGCGAAATGCGTAAGTCGGTAAAAAAAACTCGTATAAGTACATTATTTTTTTTAATTTGTTTTGTTTTTGTTTAATATTGCTATTAAATTTATACAGATCAAACATAATTTTAAAAATATTAGAATGACCTATTGTTACTAGATTATTTCTGTTGTGATGGGTTTTTACCATATTTTTTTAAATTAGAAAAAGCTACTTATTTCCCCCGTGAAATCTCTAGGCAAGTCATTAAACACCTTTATTCAACGATCTTTTAAAGCATATAATATATACGGCAACTGAAAGTGAAAAACGCACCACGCCGAAGTGCGCCACTTTGCGTCGAATACACTCCTCGCGTATCATGCGTCCCGCTTGCTCGGACATATCGTGATAAGTCTCTATCCAGCATGGCGGAGTGTTGTAGAGCGCGGAACGGCGGGGGTGATCTACCGGTGTCGGGTTTTCACAAGGACGATTTGTATGACATGCATGTTTTAAAAGATCGTTTTTGTTCTATCCCAATAAAAAGGGCATAAGGAATTGATATGATATGAATGCGCTGTCAGCCTAATTGGGCGCTGGGTTGATTACGCGGTTACTATATTTCTATTTGGTGGTGTATAGCATCCCTAATCTTCCTTTGCTCTTTTTATTTTACATATACCTACTACCCTGAAATGTATCTCTATAGTGTGCCATGGCGAAACTAAATGATTTATGTCGGTAGACAAATTTCGTTTTTTTATGTATTTATATATATAGGTCGACGTAATTTTAACCAAACTATACCAAAAGGATTACAAATTAAAACCGCCTTAATCAAGCTACAAATAAAAACATATCATTATATAATTTTTCAATATTGTGTGATTAGCACCGATCCAATTATTTTTTTGTTTTTATTGAAAAATTCAACTTAATTTACATGATTACATAAAGAACTTATTACTAAAATATAAAAACAATTATGGGTTTCGGTAATTTTTGATAGTAACATTAAGATAGGATAAGAAATTTAGAACAGTGTTTCCCTTTTAAAATATGTATAGATTATGAATATTATATATTATGTATATAGTAGAATTTATTGATGTTACGGTGCTTATTTCAGTGTGTGTATATGTGTGAGTGATTTATGTAATTGTATGTTAAAACAGTAATAATTTTTGTTTTGAGGATACATAAAATAAAAAACATGCACAATAAAATAGGCAGATAATTACAAAATAAATAATAAAAGATACATTGTAATACGTTAACTCTAAAACAAACATACTAAAGGACATACGTAGAGGAAAAATAAGTAAAAATAAAATAGATGTAGAAATGTTGTATTATCACTCGCGCAATTATGCAGATAAATACTTTTAACACATTTTAATAGTTTTTATTCAAGGCGATTTCTATTACCAAATATATATTTTTTTTTATGAAAAATAAAACCCCAAAGGACCTCCATTTTCAGACCACTAGAAAGTTTTTAATACTCAAACTTTATAATACTCCTTAATTTCAAAATATATAGACAATAAAAAAATATTGTTCAAATAATAATTATGAAAATGCGATTGGTAAAAAATAAGTTTTAGTTACAAGCGATTAGATTAATTTTTTGCGAATTTCATATTTTTGTTCAATTGGCATATTCATATGTATGCATTTAACTTGTACTTAATTCCTTTTTAATGAGCTACAAATCGCTATATTTTAGAAACTTTTGACGATCTTTCTAATCTTATTCACCTTATTTTCAGTAAAATATTCCTTATTGTAATCGATTACAATATAAATAAATTAATGAAAAAAAAAATCACGCAAATTGAACAAAATAACCCAATCACTATTTCCGTAAGTCTGTATTAAACTCATTTTTTTTAAGAAAAATACTGAATACTTTTTAAAATACTAGTATTACTAATACTTATAGAATATTTGTAACATCTCCTAGAATTTGCTTCGTGTATATTTTTATGTTGAGTCAGTGCTGGAATTTATCTAGGGATGTTACCAATTTCTCTAATATCTACAATCGATGTTACTGTCGATGCCTACCACCAATTTCTCTAATATCTATAATCGATGTTACTGTCGATGCCTACCACCAATTTCTCTAATATCTATAATCGATGTTACTGTCGATGCCTACCGAGTTTTAAAGAGTTGATGTCAATACCATATTTTTTTAATTTAATATATTATCAAAGGGATCTATGTTAAAAACAATCTTTTTAACATAAAAACATCAATATCTTTTAAAATTAAAATTTACGTCTTTACGCATAAGTTTGCTGCTAGAGTAGCGCCATGCATTCCCGTTAATGTTGCAAATTACATAAGCATCTTAAATCCGACCAAAGACACTTGTATTTATTAATAGCATGCATTTTTGGTTTTATTTTATAACTTATAGCAAGTATTTTTAAAATTATCATTTATGGCAACATTTCAAGTTCAATGTGCGGTATATTAAATAGATGTGGGTATTCTATTTTTTAAATGTACATTTTAAAATATTCACAACGCTTTTTGCCAAAAAGAGTTGTGCACGCCTAGAAATATCTACTTCTAGGAGTGTTTTTTGTTTAAAATCAGTAAATCAATTTAGGTAAAGACTATATTAACATTTTAGAGTGGGGCAATCAAGCAATGCTTTAGAGACATTAACGTAGCTGCCTATCTAAATGCTAATAAAAAAAATGTTTGATTTATTTTGAGTATACTTTAGATTTCACATTGTCTGTTTCCAACGAGTGTTTCTATAGCATTTATAACTCGATACGATAATTTGCCCCATCGTATTAGATGCATGTTGGATTATTAGAATTTTAAATCAATCGCACATATAAACGTAGAAATACAATATAAATATCAATATTTACGCTATATTATATATATTATTTTAACAATCGAAAATCACCTAACCTAATTATCAATCAAACTATTTTATTTATTTATTCTTATACACCAAAATACATACTCGTATATGTACAGAGCAGTCGTAATAGTTCAATGGCTATTTAATGTAATCAACAAGCGACCGGCACATATACTGCACTGATGTTCCCTGCCTTCGTAACTAGACGCCGTCTGTACCAAAGAAGGCAGTGACCGACGATTTTTGTTAACTGACATTATTTCGGTATTAACTGAAAGGAAAACTTTTGAAAAAGTTACACGCTAAATAAACTATAAGAATAAATATTGCAAATGTATAAACATTAGCATAATAAAAGGTATATATATTTATATAATACATAAGCGATTATAAATACACACATATATATATTGTTATCAGTAAAAGAGATAACCATGGGTACCTCTACTAAGCGTGATATTATAAATAGTTTTATATTACAATTGCTGAGTTCATTTACCTACACTAGATTAGCTATTGCTTGCCGTTCAACATTCATTAACCACTTATTTAATATTTTTGCCAACTTGTGTGAATTTTTAATTTTAAGAGATTCAGGAAGTATGTTATGTATTATTGACATGTTTCAAAAATTATAAAAAATATAGGGTCATGCAGATGGGGTGCGTTTACACCAGCAATGTCATGGTTAGTAATTAAATTGTTTACCAACCAGATTACCCTGATCCTAGATAACAAAATAAGATTGTTTAGTTATCGTTTTGCAATTTATAATGGTTTCGAGGACCACAAAGGCCTCGATCGATTTGGCAAAGCGAGCTGTTCGACGACGATAAACACTTGAGACGATAAAACTGTCCTGTTTGTTTGATTCGCGTAGATCGCTCAATCTGTACCAGTATAATAACATTTATGTGGTTCTATATTGACGGTTAATGTAAATATCGTTTCTGTTTATTCCCAAGATTTTTATAAGATACGCTTAACAGTTCCAGTCGATAGGGTTTCAAAATGTACATCCCTAGTATCGCGTTATCCTGTGTGCCGGTAACCCACTTCTCCCGTATCCCGTTTGTTTTTTTTAGCATTCCTTTCCGTCTCTTTCGTTTCGCGGGAGTGGGAGCGAGCGCACAGGACTTCGACGTGCTTGGCTTTCTTAAGGATCCTAAGCAAGGACACTGTCGATTCGACGAAAAACAAACAAAAAATGCTTCTATTTAGTATCATATTATTAATATTTTTTCCAAATAATGCAAAAAAAAAAATACTAACTTTTAATACCAAACTTTAACTTTAATACTAAAAAAAAGATTTTAACATGTGAAAAAAAACGTCAGGAGCAAGTCGGACCATCACACTAATACGAGCATGTATAGTGAAATACGCAACACGGCGAAATTTATCAATTTCTCTCAGTTTCAAGTGACCAACCGTTGTCATGTGAAAGTATATGTAAATCAATCGAAAAAAAATAAATAAACTCAGGTCTTATAAATAAAAAAATATTTGTTATTGAAATTTGATTTCACCTCATTTATAATGTTACACTGTTTATCCTTTGATTTGCTTAAATTTTGGTAGGTATTCAAAACTGACCTTCAAGTACAATGCTTGTACTATTTACCTAAATGCTATTTAAATCTTTAAATCAACCTATTAATTGAATATTATTATTTTACTGGATGGACCATTACCTAAAAATATTGTTGCTATAATACGAGCATACCTCTACAAATATGACACTTTGTTTACAAGCGAATAAGAAAGTAGCTGAATCGATTTAATCTAAATTTGCCTCTGAAAACAGAATTTAATTATATTATTGCGCGTAGTTAGTTTTTACCTACTCAATGCACTTGATGTAAAGGTAAAAATTGATGTAACTACACTAAATGCTAACGGTAACTTAACATATTTACTTTTTACTGTTTCATTCGAAAAGTTTTCCTTCCGATTTTTATTTTTTTAACAATTACGAGTTTTCGCATTATCTTTAAATATTTTATACATAATCTTTAATACCTAATAACCCTGGCAATACAAACATTTTAAATTTAAAACCTTTCATTAGAGTGGGTATTGTATTCTTAGAACATGTTGAGCTATAATACCGTGTCCCAAGGCAATTCCCGATAAAAAACAGCTAATTAGTCTTGCGATTTCTAATGTTCTTTGTTAAGACACTATATCAAAATTCATATGGTTACCGAGAAAAAAAAATGTAAACTTTACGTGAAAAGAGTAAAAGGATCACGAAATAATGTCTTTGTTGTAAGCGCTCATCTGTCACCGTACGCTATAACGGTGTTAGGCCATTGTCGGTATGTGCTAAAAAATATAATACATTTAGGGATGATTCTTTTTTTGCATATTATTGCATATAACAGGTCACACGAAACCCTCCACAAGTCTTCGGAAATGGTCTCGGGACGTTCTGTATAATAAGCATATATCTTTATAACTGTATGTACCATTCTTTCTTCTTAAATTATACTGTTGGTTTTCCGAACAAACAATAAATAACCAATTACGCAAAAAAAAATAAAAAATATATTTTAGGAATTTTGCCCAATTTAACCACATAAAAAATAATTAAATAATCTTTGACTGTAGAAATACTCGCATGCGCGCGTCATAGAGACTAATTTGTCGCTTTCGAGAACAACGTCTGTGACATACAGACGGACGGACGCAAAAGAGATCTTATTATGTATTTAGTTTTATCGTTTTGAGGTACGGACCTTAAAACCATAAAAGTGGTTAGTAGGTACTCGATTTGTTTCATGTCTTAGATAACAAAAAAAATAACATTAAATATTTATAAAAACAAAGAGAAAGGTTACACAAGACTAAATTAGGATTTTTAGTCATGTGTAATCTTTCTCTTTATTTTTGTAAATATTTACACACACAGGCACAGAACGGGCACAGTTCAATTTTCGTTGGGTTTTCAATTTATTATTGGATCATCCTAAATATATTTGTGAAAAATGCATTTTTGTATAAATTTATTTCTTTTCTAAAATTATAGTTTTTTTTTACAATGTTATTTAAAATTTGCTCTTCCGTAAGAATTTACAAGTAACTATGCAATGTTATCATTTTCGTTTTATATCTATAATATATATTTTTAAACAACTTCAAGAAAAATGATTATCTTAAACAGGATATCTATTTTAAGAAACGTTCGCGATGTTTAAAATAACAAAAAAACCTGTTTGCTATGTTCGTGTTTGTAATGGTTTCTCCAATTTATAAAAATCTTCTTTAGTCCCCTCGTGAAGGTACTTGCATTGCCAGTACAAAATACTAAAGTAAGTGAAGGCAACATAAAAATTGTTAAATCACGTGCAGACGGCAAAGTGAGTGCCGCCGCACATGCCAAACGTGCCTCGCAGATTACACCCCCCCCCCCCCCCCCCGCGCTACCCTCAGCCGCTCCTCTTCACCAGCTTCACAAATCGACGAAACAGTCGAAAGCGTGCTGCGGTCGCCTGGCCGCGTATTTCAAGCGCATGCGTAAATGTCTAAATGCAATCGAGTAACTTGAATGCACATCTCTAGCTGTCGTTATATACAGCGTGTATTTATATTCACTGATGTCCTTTTAGAGTAGGGTTGCCATACGTCCCGGTACACCGGGACATGTCACCGGTTTAGAGCCTCGGTCCCGGTTGTCCCGTTTGACCCACCATATGCCCCGGTAAACGAATAATCATGGTTTTATATGATTGCTAAAATTATGCGAATAATTCGTGCGACGACGTTAGATCACGTTGGCTGGCGATAAAAGTGTGGGGTTAAGAGATGTACTGACATTTTACAAATATTTGTCCATATTTACAGTACGGAATGAAAGACTGAATTGTGAGGGAGTTGATGTAATTCATGGTAATTAACGATCTCACTCGAAAACTAGGTGGTAAACCGTCTTTGTTGCCGGCCTTGAACGTATTCTGAAAATGTGGGAACCACTGAAATATTTCCTCTTTTCACAAACCAGATTGCGGTGGTATGGGGGGGGGGGGGCGGTACCCCCCGTCTCCTCCTCCTATAACTTCCTTATATTTCCTCCTGTTTGATATCAGTCCCGGTCGGGAACTAATTTTAGGGCCTAAATTTCAGTCCTTGCTTAAAGTCGTTCTTAGTTAGGATCAACTTAACTTTTTAATTGAATTGTGGTTTTCAGTTATTTTAAGGTTCGACTTTGTTAATAATACGTTTTCGCTCTCGTGATTAGTTTGCTACTCGCCGCTATGGTTTGTGTATACAATATCTGTCGCCACTGTCGCATAACTTTTGACATATGACGCGTCATTTGACACTTTGAGGTTAGGTTGTCAGCTGTAGGATTACTAGGAGTTTGCCATGCATGTTTGCTTGAATTGAAGATGTTCAAAATATGCAAATTCAGTCAATTTTAATTAGTTAGAAAATATAAAATCAAGTACGAGACGAAAACCACAGATGACAATGCACTCGCACACGGGTCACGGCGACTGTAGCGCCATTAATGTACTGAAATCGCTCCTAGCAGCGTATTTTAACACTGACTTAAGTTTGACTTAAGGCTTAAGTAGTAGTTGTTTTGATTTTTAGCTAAGGCGGACTTTTATGTTCGACTTAACGCTAAGAGTGAGTTGAAATACGATGTTTATCGGTTAAGTCTAACTTTAATTTAGGTTAGTCTTAAGTAGGACAGAAAATTCCGGCCCTTAGCCGGTCTTTTTAACCACTAGGTTAGAACTGTATATTCGATTAAACCTGCGTATGTTTGGACCTTTCCAGTAGCTTTTTTCTCTGCATGAAATCATATTATAGTTTGAACTCAAAATTTAACCGCCTTTTTTTATCGCCACTCTTTAGTCCGATTGAAGTGAAATTGAAAAGGTTTCTCCGAATATATGTTTCGTAAGTAAGTATATTTGTAAAAAAAAATGATTAGTTATTTCGTAGTTGACTGTACATAAAAAGGTATATGGTGAAATTATAAGTAGGTTGTGCGCAAGGGGCGCAAGAGTAGCGAAAATGCGCTGAACCAAATCACTCTTGAAGACGGCCTAGAACCACACGAAGACGACATCAAACGCGAAGATTAAAAAGTCTTGGGGAGGTCTATACCCTGCAGTAGGTCAACACTTCAAATCGAATACTTAAAAGTATGACATTTCATAATACTAAATTGATCAGATTTATTTAGAATGCCTAAATAAAAAGATGAGTATGCCTTCTTTATCTACCCATTTATTCGCTTCCAAGAAGCCGCTCACAGCGCCTGGCTTCAGTCGCACCAACTGCCCCGTACTAATTAACCAGAGCCACGCAGGGAGGCCAATAATAATACGAGAAACTTATTAAAATTCAGCAAAACGCCATATGTCTAACATTCGGCTTACGTGCGTTCAGTTGTCACACATCCGGGCTCAAGGCGAAGGCGAAATCGCCAGAACTCGGCGGGGTACCTAACCATTCCTTAAAAATATTTAAGAAAGCGATACCTACTATACTATAATATAAATATACCAACTTTCAGGATAGTATTTTGGACCTATTTCATTCCAAGCCTAACCTATCATTTTTTTTATTTATATTGGACTACAGACCGATTTTTAATCAACATGCTTTTAAATATTTTTTTCTTTTGAATTACATTTAGAAGGTTTCGTTTTCAAACTGGCAAGATTGTTCAAAACCGATAGTTTCATATTGAAATATTCTTTAGTGATTTTTTGCACCGAAATTTGATGGATAATAATTTGAATCTGATTAAAGATTGGATATCGCGGTAGTCTAGTGGTTAAGGCGTTGGATTATTGACCCAAAGGTCGCGGGTTCGAATCCGTTCATACCATTGTTAACGCTTCATTACCACCATCTTCCCTGACTCTAGGACAGGCACAATTAGCCTAGTTGAGTATGGCCCAAAATAATTGTATATGACCTAGATCATAGCAATTATTAAAAAAAATATATATAAATAATTCTAAACAAGTGTTTACGTACTTTAAACACTGTGATCGTTTCTCAAAATATATATTCTATTTAAGATATATTAACATAGATGTTGACAACAAACAAGCCTATTCTGCAAAAGCTAGAACTGCCTAGCTCCATATGATCAGCCCACAAAAAAGAATAGGACTATAATAAAAATTATCAGCGTCAAATTTTATTTTGTTTCTACTCCGAAAAAAAACATAGTCCTAATTAAGAATTCGTATCCCTTTTTGGAGTTTTCCTAATTTATGTAATCAATTTTTTTTTCAAACGCTTGTTAGTTATTCCTCAAAGAGTTTAAAAAAAGGAAACACAGGTTTTTAATAAAAACAAATATTATATATTAAAATTGTTTGAGGAAAACGAGATAAAGCGTTTGTATGGGGTTTCGACCTTTTAAATAGCACAGAACGCTTTAAAATGTGGAGACTTTTGTAATAGCATTGTTGAGTAATTTGTCCTTCCTTATAGTTTTGTAGACATATTGTCAACATAGACTTTGTTTGCATGGTCTTATTTTGAGCGGTGCATCTTAAATTTTCCTAATTATTAATGTTTTCTCATTAGTATAATAATAGCTAAAAGTTTTAAATGTCTGAAAACAGGGACAAGTATGTCGAAAAATAAAGAGGCACATTTGAATGTGTGAAATTAAAATCTATATTTTAATTTCATAACATATAGAAAATTACATTAAATTTGAATCACATCAATCAGTTTACAGTCACTTAAAGTATAAAACTGGGTTAAAGTAATTAACTGCAAACTCAGAGAGACACAGTGCTGCATTTGCACAATAATTGGATTGACATTAAAGTCATGTTTAAACATTTGAAATCGCTAGCCTTCAACAATATCGAGAATTAAGTTAACAAATTAATCAATCTGATTTGAATGCAGAAATCACAAACTTCAAACCATACTCAAAAACGTAATCAAATTTATCATAAAAATCTTTTTGGTACTAACAAAATTTTGTTTTCGCACATTAAAGCTGTTCCAGGTATTTTATACTGACAGACCAGGCAAAACACAAGTGTAGCAGGCAATATAGGAAACAAGGTTTTCACTATAGCGTGCACATTTCGATTCAAACACAGCCCTATTTGACGTACTTATACACGAATACTATGCGCCAAAGTGCAGATACGCACTCATGCAGTGAGAGAGATGTATAGTCGCCTATATTATGGTGCCATTGTAACAAGAAGGCATAAGATGGTATTTAGAAGATATTGGTATCTAGTTATGACACCTCAATCAGCTTTGGTACCGATTACAAGAACCGGATAATATTATCACGATGTTAATGAATTTTTTATCGGAAACCATGATAAATTTTGATGCATGATGAATTTAAATAATACTTTAAATCGCTAGGTTCTTAGGACTAGGTGTATGCACATACATAATAATAAATTATACTATAATATTGCACAAAGTGTAATACATAATACTTTTTAGTAAAAACAACTTATATTAGATTTATTTAGATCCCACGGGTAATTCCACTTTTTTTCGTACATTTTTTATCATAATACGAAACTCAAACTTTATTAGGTCTTAATTTTAATAATTTTGACATTGTAAGCATGAGCCGGTTTCATCCTAATCCATCTTAGTTTCCCTCCATGCTATAAATTATTAAGTTATTGTATTTTATATTTAAAAGGATCAACTTATAATGTCCATTAAATGTTATTTCTGAAATTAATAAAATAATAAAATGAAAAGGTTTGCGTACACTGCGGCTGACATTTATTGAGAGCGCATATTCTCTCGCAGTGTGCACACGCCACATGATAGGTTGGTTCTTGTGCTTGTAATTTACTGCCGATAAAAATGTCAAAGCGAGTCGCGTAAATCGATAGCGAGCTACTCGAAAATGGCCAAGTGTCACATTGTGTGACTGTTTGGCAAAATTAGAAGCGATCGTGCGATACGATTCGATGCAGGCAGTAACATTTGCTAGCTGTGCTACCATTCCTGAAGACTTAGGGTGTGTTTATGTTCCCTATTACGAGTAAGGTATTCATCCCCAAATTTAATACTTCTCTTAAACCGCTATGGGAATTGTCTTCAGCGTGCCGGCGATATCTCGTTATCCTTGACACGGTTGTCGGGAGCGGATCAGCTGGCAGTTTTATCACAACAAACTTTTAATATTACCGCGGAAGTTTACATTTTTTTCCTCGATAATTATGATATGTAGTCTTTAAATCTGTTAATCATGTTAGAAATCTGAGAGCCAAATATCTGGATTTTTTAATTGGAAGTGATTTCGAAACAAAATTAATCGAAAAGTTCTCTGCTTCGTATAAATTAAAAAATAATTTCTGTGTTTTGTTATACCTATTATTATGTTTTCAACTCAAAGAACTTTATTTTTGAATATCTTTATTTAATTCATTGTATATATTTTATTATAATTTAAATGTATACATCAAGTATTAACTATTTATAATTTTTACAATATTTACTTCACCTTTCGTATATTAGTTTTATTCGCGAAATAGTAGATACAGTTTACCTTGAAGCATGTGATAGTCTAGTAATAATGGTTAATGGTAATGGTAGATATGGATTTTTATTTATTTATTTATTGATAATACTAATGTATTAATTGTATGTTAGATATGGGTAATAGTAATGTTATTAATTGTATGTTAGATATGGTTAATAGCAATGTATCAATTGTATGTTAGATATGGTTAATAGCAATGTATTCATTGTTTGTATAGTACCTACAACTTTCATGATGAATAAATAAATAAATATAACCGAGGAAAGTTTTTTGAATTTTGTGGTCAATTTCAAACGTTGATATATAATTGTCCTAAAATCCTAAGTTTATTTCAGTGAAATGTTGACAGCATTTTTTTTACGAGCGTCTTCTTATATTTAGTTACATAAATGGTAAAAACAAGTAGTTATACTTATTATCGATAAAAGGTGGTCTTGCAAAACTACTTAAAAGCACTATTGTCCTAAATCATAAATCCTTTCTTATGGCGCCATAAAAGCGGTGCCGCTGAAACCACAACCCAAAAAGTGTGGGCTTGGCTTACTCCTGCGGATGGCGCGAGTATTATATTATATTAGTGCGCCGGACGGTTTTTAGGAGTTGTAAAATATGTTTTTTTTTGCTCCATGAGATGCGATCTTCTTGTACAATTTTGCACAAAATATAAACGCAATGCCATAAAACGGGAACCAAATTGCAAAAATACTCTCAATTTCATCTGTCCGTCAGGTAGTGGAATCCCCATCGATGAAGCTTGTAATTACGTCAGCACATGGAGGAGTCTCTATTTTGGTTATAGGCTCAATGAATAGAAAAATACCAAAAGAGTGTTTGGTGCTAGACGTACACATCATGCATACATTGAAAATGTACTCGTATAAATCAACAAGACTCAGGGGTGGTGATGTTAGTAGCTCAATGTTGCAATAGTGTAAGCACACAGAGATGCACCGAAGTTGAACTGGAATACTTTGAAGTCGTATAATGAAATGTAATTATAATAATTCTCGGGCTGCTAACTACGAATTATACACGTGTCTCGCTACGTTTTTCGATAAAAAAAAACGGCTTATTAGTCTTTCGATTTCAAGTATTATTTGTGAAGACGGTATATGACACTTCATCGGAGAAAAATCACTGACTATCCTTCAAGCGTTCAGTTTGTGCGTCGCGGTGAATTTAATCGCTGAGTGAATTTAACATACAGGTAATTTACAGCATTTTGTAAAAAAAACAAATTTGAACATAAATTATTTTAGTATTTTCATTCAATTTCATACTTAGAATAGTGAATAAGAACACCTCTTTAAGTTTTCGTAAAACGTCGATGTGTATGTATATAGGTCAAAATTTTATGTCATATTTTTTGATAAATTTAGGAATTGATAGTTAAAAAAAAGTTGCTAAAAGGGCGTCAAATGCCAGCAAAGTCTCTGGTATAACGAAACGATGTCAAGGACGCCATACGGTCATACCTGGTACATTTGCCAATTCACCTCTTCTCTAAGAATGTTTATTTATCAAAATTGTAAACTGCATTAAATTGTCTATGAACAATTGAAAGAAAATAGACTAAATAACAAGTTTACGTAAAAAATATGTTTTAACGATTTTAAACACTCGTGTCATTTGATTTTGACAAACTACAATTTGTGTTTATTTGCCAGAATAGAATCTTAAAGTGATCGTTTTCATAGTTGTAGTCATTAAAATGAAAGTGAAGTAATTTTTAAGAAAAGTATACCGAGATGACGTGGCACAATGGTGATCGATGAAAAGGCGACTTTAGGGCTCAGTCAGAGATTTTTTGCTCAAGAGCCGCCGCCAGCCGAAGATAATGTCGGCTCGGGTTTGTTCCCTGAGAGCGTCAAATCGTAAAAGTTGCATTTTTCGTAGACCCTCGTCATTAGAGAGTAATTACCGATGGTAGCCCGTGGCATGCTATGGCCTGGCAACCCTGGCGGCCAGGGTTCCGCTCTGAGCTTTGCCTTTGCCGAACACATGACAGCCATTAAACGCACTCGTAATGACATTTCGCAGTCGTCGCCTTGCAGGCTTTAAGTTCTGGCCATTTTGCTTTTGGCACGTCCTGATCGAGATGGATAACAAAATAATATACAATAGCATTTTTCTAGTATACGCTACGTGATATCCTTAAAGCCATTATTTAATATATATAAAATACTAGCTGTTCAACCCCGGGATTCACCCCAAGTTGAGAGTTAGGCCTTGCAGTTCTGTAGGCGCCTTCGGCGTGCGGCATCCCGTGCCTGCGGCACTCGGGATACGACTCATCTCTAATAATTTAATAATGCATACTATAGTGTGCATGGCAGATAAAATTGAAGTTGACATTTATAAACTTAAAGGTGACACCATTTTTTTTTCGAATCGCTGAATTGTTTTCGAATTACTGTCAAAAAGTGTTACAAACAGAATGACAATATAAACTTTATAATAAAGTACATAAAATATATAAAGTTATTTAATTGAATGAATAAGGATTTCACTAGTTATTATATTCAAGCAAAAGTACTTTATTTTCACTTTTTTTTAAACGCTTTAAAATGTTCTAAAAATAAAATGTTCTCGATTAATTACGAGTATTAAATGAAACACTAATTATCAATGAATAAATAATAATAAATAAAAAAGAACATACATAAATTAAAAGAAAAAACAGCCGTGTAAAAAAAAATTCGAGCAGGTATCATCCCAGAACAGACCTTGTTTTAGTGGGGTGATAAAATGCACACCAGCAGCTTTGCACCGGATAGCTTAAAATATGGTTAATTATTTTCATGTATAGTCAATAAGTAATATATAAGTATTTTATATGTATATTTCGGAATCCATAAAGTAAAAAAAATCTAAAAATAATTATAAATGATAAAAAACTTGGGATCACAGAATGTCGGTTTAACCCAGCGGTAAGTTTTATAAAAATGCATTTTCATAAAAACTTTAAGTGAACTTACAAAACCTGAAAATGAGTGTGTAGAGTCGTGCAAACTGTTAAGATCCATAATCAACAGCACTCATGCATTTATAAAAAAGTAATCGCGTTTTTCAATCATTTTATATGCCTAAAATTTTAAGATTACTAAGTACTCACTCGTTATGGGAATTTTTTTCCGCCGTGGCAACAGTATTTCTGGAAATTGCCATTTGTATTTTACATGCTGGTAGTGTAGTTGTTAGGGCGTTTGACTATATGCCCAGAGGTTGCGGGTTCGAATCCATACAATATTTTAGCACAAGCAAATTTAGAATGGACTATATTACCTGGTTCATAGTAAATATTTAAAGATTTTTTTTTTTAATATATCTTAACTGACCAAGTACCTACCTACCTATACAATATGTCCGGCAATACGAAGGACGTTCGTTCAATAAGCAAGCAGATAATTTTGGCAATAGAATAAACAGGCTGTACGATACAATTTGCACGCGTCGCTGCGACCGGCGCGGGGCGGGGGCGGGGGCGGGGCGGGGCGGGCATTCTAAACAATGGCAGCTGCGACTTCCGCGAAATGTGCACATGCTGCATCCTTTGCACGGCAACATCCTAACCTAACTAAAACGTTATTCAATGAATCTCATTTCAAATTCTAAACGGGAGGCCCGCTTGCTTTTAAACGAGACAACAATGCAAACCGTCGATATTATTGTAATTTTTGAAGTTATACTTCTTTGCGCCCGTTGTACTCATTGGGATGGGATGTTGGTCGAGAAAACGCGTCACGCGTTATGAGTAAAATCCGTAGAGTGGCTTTTTATACGTTCTCTGCCAAAGTCAGTCATTAACGCACTCGTCTCCCACGCTAGAATCCCTGGTTCGATCCCCGGCTGGGACTTTGTTTTTTCACAATTTATACGAAAGTATACGAATATACGAACTTAATAATGATAATGTATAGGTGTATAGGTGTCTTATACTTCATTTAAATATCCTTTCTGGCTGTGTGTGTGCGAATGGCCAAAGAAGTATAACTTCCACCATTCAAATCCATAGTTGTAAACACTTTACTTTTTCAAATGAACATTTAGGTAGGTACTACCTTTATACACAATCACGAGATAAAGATACACCGATCCAAACCATAATATCCTTAATATTCGTAATATCCATATTATCGCGTATTGATAATGATTTAACATTTTTAAAGTAAAACTTCTTCCTTTAAAGTATTTTTTTTTCTTTTGAAGTAAACCTTCTTTACACCTAGGCAGTGACTAAATCTAAGTTCCACAACATTGCAGTAAATGAATTTAACAGCGGGTGCATTCGTGTAAACTCTGAGATACGCTCGGATAGCGACACGCTTCCGATGCGAAACATTTTTAAGCGTAGTTGCCAATATAGTGGATCGTTTTGAAATTATGATTATTGGCATGATAAATTTTTGATTATCTGTCACGTTGATATTCTTCTTGCGTGCGGAAATGTTAGTGATGCCTGCCTGTCTGATGCCTTGTTGTATGGGGTTATAATATGGTAATTTGAATAAACTTTTTTACAGTCTTACTTCTAACGCACGTGGTGTATTAATAGTATTTGTGGTAGTCAGATCTAAAAAATAACCCACTATCCAATACGAACATCGAATGGGCTAAAAGTGCCGCAGGTACAAGTGAACATAGGAAATGAAGCAACGCTCATTTTTTTTTTAACACAGGCACGAGTAGTCTAGAGGAAAGATGGCGTTAATGACCTAGCTGCAAGACGTCATGTTCTGGTTAAATATTTTACTACTACCTAAAAATGTACAGAAGCAGATACGATAACTACAGGGTGTCATAGCCATGCTTGTTTTACTTTAAAACTGGATAGTATATAAAAGTGGTCTCTTATTGTGGCCCAGACAGTCAAGATAAGTCACCAAAGGGAATTATGTACTTCAGGTAAACCTAAAATGTACATAAATGGCTTCGGCATTATCATATTTCGTAAATACATTAAACAGTTATGTCCTTGGAGCTATGTATTGCTAAAGAACTACGCATACTTTTTGAACTACTGCAATGACTGGACCTTCTAAATATATAGGTACAGGGGGATACAATTTAGTATGCCAAATCAAGCGATTTTGATGCAAAACCGAACTAAAAACGCTTGATTTGGCATACAATTTTTTTGGATTGCTTTCAAGAATTACCTCCCAGAACAATAGATATAGAATCTATATCATATTAGAGATATGGATAGAATAGTTAAAGATGTTTTACAGACAAACAATGCTTGGGTACTATTCTTAAATGTTGTTAGATATTATAATTAGCAATTTCCGGCCAATATTATCCTTGACGGGCGCAATTTAAAACATGCAAAAGAAACTGTTTATGTAGTGTGTTAATTTTTAAATGGCAACTTATCTACCAATTAAACAACAAACGCAGACCTTCAGTTTTAGTGCATAATTAATTCATTGTTTCTATTCGTAATTATTCCAAGCCTACTAATTACGGGCAGTTTGCTCTTAAAATATGGCCGCTCGGATGCCGGCATGTGGCGCGGAATTGGGCAAGATTCCTGGAAATATTGGGCACTGGGCAGGCACACTTGAAACAAAACGCCGCTGTCGAATAATACATATATTACCTACAACCCACCCACACGAGCGCATTTTTGCTGGCCTCAGTATTTGCCTGCCAAATGCGAGCAGTGCCTCCTGCCTGCGTATGGTCATGGGTTTCGGGCCTACAAGCTGTCGGGCGGCATTAGGTCGGCGATTATTTCGCGATCACCCTGTGGTAAATTAGCAAAAGCATTATTTGCAGTATTTGTAATGTTTGGCCTATAACACATATTAAGTGTAGGTCGGTAGATACAGAATACATGTTATCACCTAGGTTATACTATCGAATCAAAAAAAAAAACTTTCGTTATATTATTATAACCAAAATACACACTTTACGAATAAATTAACGTTTTAAATTATTTTTACTATAACTATAACATTGTAATTATTTCATGTGTAAAATTAAGTAATGTTTAACATAAGATTAAATACTAAATTTTAAATACCTATTGAAAAAAATATAATCATGACTCGTTTGGCAAACTTGATTATTGTAAAATAACAAGCGGCTAAATTATTTATTTTATATATACACTACTCGAAGGCCGTTAAAACGGGTCAATCTAATACATTACAAACAGCCACACATAAGTAATGGATTTTATTAAGACCATGGAAGGCTCGTATTACTCAAATTTGGCATAAGATTAAAATTTAAAAAAACTTCTAGATATGCCACGACAATCTTTGAAGTCATAAAATTATACGATAAATAAATTTAAAAGAATACTCAAAATTACATTAAAGTACAAAAATACCTTTGACTATAAGAAAATACTATCTAGGGATTTATTATCTATATACAGATTGTCCCAAGACCATTCCCGAAGACTTAAGGGGGCTGTTGTGTAATATATCACTAGTAATAAATTATATGAAAAAATGCAAAAAAAAAAAATCAACACCAAATTGATTATATTTTTTGTCAAATGTTGGTAATACGGTCAGAGCGTGAATTTCAATGTCGCACCGATTGATAATGGCCTTGACACCGTCACGGCGTATGGCGATAGCTCACAACGAAGGCATTATTACATGATCCTTTTATTATTTTCATGTAAAGTTTACATATTTTTCTCCGTAACCATGATGAATTTTGACATAGTTTCTTAACAAATAACACTAGAAATCGTAGGGCAGATTAACTATTTCTTTTATCGAGTATGGTTAAGACCATACCAACACCAGCACCACCAGATCATACCAGCAGCGTGTCTTAAGAGACACGCTGTATATATAAAATAAAAAGTCCTGACTGACTAATTCATCATCGCTCAGTCAAACAGCTCAACATAGGAATCTGAATTATCCTTTTTGAAGGTACACTCTCTTTATGACGTATGACGTGACGTAGGGACTAAGAAAGAGTGCGTTTTTTTTATGTTGAAACCTATATCTTAGAAAGCGAAGATGTTGCAAAATTGAAAATTAATATTAGGATACTTTTTAAAAAACAAACAAATGGTTCAGCATTTTCTGAAAATACAGTTAAGAGAGGTGAAAATGGGAGGGTGATTTATTTCAAAGGAATACTTACGCCTCACAAACAAAAAAAATGTGACAGTTGTAAATTTATAAAAAGGATAATTTTTCTCATGCTCATCCTTTTACGGGGTGATTCTAAACTAGACAATTTTTGCTTTACAAATTTTTCAATATGTCGAAAAAATTATGCAAAATAAGCAATAGAAAAAATCCTGGTAACATTTAAACGCATAGTCACTTTACAAGTTTGTTCCTCCTACTCTCGCGAGGCGTGTAGGGTAGGGAAACGGGGTGCATTGCACGGAAACCTCCTGCACGACACGGCGCGGCAAACCGAACGTTGAACCCATTATTTTGGGTTATTATTTTTTTTGTATGGAAAAAATCTCATTTGGAAAGGTTGTAGAACAAGAGTTGTTCAGTTTAAAGTGAAGAATAACACTGTAAAAAGAAAATCATGAGAAAAACGCTCACTCTGTAAAAAAAAATACTACTTAAAAAATTAGGAAAAAAAAAATATTCTAACAAAAGTTCGTGTCCAATAGGAAATAGTATCACCGGTAAACTACAATTATTATCAAAGTTTGGTCATGAGCCGCGGCTAGTGATTTTATGGCCGCACGCAAGGACAACGAGTAAGTCCCATACCAAGTCGGCATAAAAGTATAATACCCGCTTATGGCCCATAGTAAAGTAATAATAATTCGATAATGGCCCGACGGCCAATCAAGGAGTCCAGTGCGCTACAAAGATTTTTATGGTGCAACCCTTGAATTTCGACTCACAGAACGTGCTCGGATTGGCTCAGTAGGATCGGCGACTGTGCGCTGGGGCCGCAAGGGCTGCCACTTAATGGATAATTAATTATTTTTTAAATCTTACATTGCCATCGAATATTTCAAAAATTTGCAAGTTCATTAAACGATATGTGCAATCATGAAGTTCGGACGAAATCGCACAAAGGAATAATTGATTTATTACCGCTGCGTTTTATCGAAGGATCAAGATTCATTAGCAAAAGTGTGTGTCTTAGTTTCGAAGATAAATGTACCTAAATGTAACATAAAAATCAATCCGTCTTATTGTAAATAATATCACAGCACATGATGTGGTTAGATACAAAGAATGAAATTGGAAGAATATAAATTATCATATTGTTTTAGGATTTACTAAACAAACAATGCAAGCTGTATCGGCATTTGAGGTTGTATTGATATAAAATACTTTCAAAGTAGGCATTTGAACCAGCATATATGTAAAATTAAATGCAACATTTCTGTCTGTTCGTGCAGTTTTTTATTTGTTAATCTAATTATTTATGTATTATTTTTTATTAGTGCTATAGGGAGCAAGGATTGCACTACCCTCCCTGCGTCTTGGCATTAACGATTCTCATACATTTCAAGGATTTTAATTTTTAACACTGAAATGATTATTTGATCCAATCGATATTATATCAATAATTAAATATGAACGAAATGTTCTAATTGAAATGAAGTATCTATATAATTATTTATTAAATATGCTTTCTTCCCAAAATATCGTAGCTAAGTGCTTAGTGGATTGATAAAAAATATAAAAAAAATATTCTCAAAAATATATTTTTGTTGAAAAAAGACCTACTTTTAAACCCTACTTTTATGCTGGTAATTTAAAAAAAATGCATGGTTTTTTTACTGTTTAGATTGCCCGTTTTATGAGCTGAAAATATTCTAAATAAAATTATATCTTAGTGAGTACAGTAACCTACAGCAGGTTATTTAAAAAAAATATGCTATTCGCATTTTGGTAGGTATAATTTTCCTTAAAAATTTTAGTTGTTTTAGGGGATTTTTAAATTGATGTCATTTTAATTCAAAGCTAATACAATTTTGATGTCTAAATAATAAAGCTATAATTTCTGTACCTACAAATTTTTGGTTCATTATTATATTCCCAAAGTGACTATAGTTTACCTGAAGCATTTATTTATTTTTAAATGACCCATTGGCATATTTGTTTATAGTTATTATTTTGATTCCTGAATAGTGGGGTTTAACTATTCCATAACTAATTATAACTTTCGATGGCGTACCAAGGGAGCAAAAGGACGTGTGGTGACTTTTATATGTTTGAGTTATTAACTGTAATTTAAACAACCTACAACGGTAAATATACACGGACTATAAAATCTACAAATTAAAATATTTAAAAAACAATCGGTTTTTAGCCCTTTTTCCAGGTATCCTAAAGAAAACTAGTTATACAATTTAAACACCATTTAAAATGGTAAAATGGTATGACCATTTGCGGATTCGAGCCCGCGACCTTCGGCCCAATTCCACTCTTCTTCATATATATATTTTTTTTATTAATTAGCCTATTAATTTGGCACTGACCTTTCAGAACAATCTGTATATACACCGTGTCCCCGATAAAAAAACAGCTAATTGGTTATGCGATTTCTCGTGTTGTTTGTTAAGAAACTACATCAAAATTCATCATGGTTACAGAGAAAAAAAATGTAAAATTTACGTGAAAATAGTAAAAGGATTATGTTATTAATGTCTTTGTAGTGAGCGCTCAGCTGTCGCCGTACGCCGTAACGGTGGCAGGGCCCTTATCTCTGGCCGAAATGACACCATCTGTTAAAAAATAAAATAAATTTGGGGATGATTTCTTTTACATTTTTTTATATCGGTCTTACTCATAATAGGTTACACACCACCCTCCGGGAATGGTTTTGGATTAAATTTTTAAGCTGGTGAGACATAACAGTCATTTGAGGCAAAGATGATCTAATAATTTGTATAAAATATTATTAATTATTAAATATTACTGTACTAATTATGTATCCGCGGCAACCCTACCCCTGCATGAGCCCGATTATTATTAGGCGATGTGATCGTAAAAGCCAAAGGTAATATAGTAGTTAAATGCGTTTATGGCGCACTTATTACTTGGCCCATACCTATTCCAATTTACCTAAAGTAAGTTGGCGGCCGCTAAGTAATTAATTTAACACACAAGCTTGCCAATGAATAGATACATTTTCATTTCATGCATTGAAAATGGATTATATTTGCATGTAACAAAGGTCGTCTGGAAGGTACAAAAATATGAAGACAAGACTGTGTAATTCATACAATGAAACTTGGCCAAGAGCTAGTCGGGCTCGCGCAATCAGGGTTCCGTACCAAAAATATACGAATATACAGTCGATCGCCCGAATTAAGGTACATTTAAACGAATCACTAAATATGCTATCGTAAAATAAGTCACACGGCACAATCTGTCTCAGTTTCAAGTGGCCATCCGTAGGCATGTGAAAATAGGTATATGTAACCTAAACGACAAAAAAGATTAATGTTCTTAAACTATCACTTTATAATAAAAAAAAATAATGTATATTCTTATATTTATGCATACTCGTATATTAAAATCTTTTTGAGTTATATTTTGATTTTCTTAAATTTGGTGTTCTAAGCTGATCGATGTTATTTTCAACGCATTGCTTTAACTATTAATAGTAAAAACACCGAAAGGAAGATACATTTAGGAAAAAACAACGGAAAACAAAAATTTTGGAAAAAAAAACCAAATAAATTGACTTAAAGACCATCTAAATCTATAAAACGCCTTACTTAATGGTAATTTTTTTATTATTTAGGTATTATTTCAAAAACATTGTGAGATATATAACGTCTAAAAACATGACTCCTTTGTTCATATGTGAATGTAAAGAAAATATCCATACTTATCAAATACAAATAGCCTGTGAAAACCAATTTACTTTATTTGTTGCGCGTATTTAATATTCATGTGCTAGCTCCAAAAGTATTTAAATGCATGGTGTAAAGACAAATTTTATTTACACTAAATGCGTAAGGTCACTATTGTATTTACTTTGATAAGGATTGATACTGTTTGTTCAAAATATCTTCGTAAGTGAACTCATATTTTTACCCAAAAATGGTCATCATGTGCCATTATATAAAAGATAAACATGTACTGTAGCTAACTTTTTGTAGACGTTTTAAATATCTTGAATTTTATCGTAGATATATTAATTTTATTAAGAATGATCTTATAAGGGCTTCGTTTTTTTCTTTTTGAGAATACATATAAGTATCGACAATATTATCACAGATTTAAAATCCTAAAAGGAAATAAACGTTAAAACAAATAAGATGAGAGAATAAATCTATATGTTCAGAATTAAAACAATTTATATTGGATGATTATAACGACCAAATTTGCTTACCACCGTGAGATACCTCATTACATTTGCTACAAGAATTAAAGTTAGATATTTTTTAGTATCGGTTAATAATTCTAAAAATATACGAGGTTTTATGCGTCGGAAATAGGGGATCGCTTTAAGAATCATTAGTATTTATCTCGATAGCTGGTTATTTAGCGACATAACTACTTTTGTATAATTTAATATGTACATATACATTGCTTTTTTTTATTAAAATAACATTGCTTTCAAGCAATAACTGTTTTTTGTTTATAACCTATTTTTTTTTGTAGCAAATTTCATGAAGGATATCATGGTGATAAGTAAATTCGGACGATAAGAATCATTCTGTATTCTGTGTTGAGCGCGAAAACGCACCGCGGAATCAGGTCGGCTCTTTAGCTTCCCGTTTCGCGTATCATACGACTCGAGGGTCTCGTAGTATCAAGTCGCACGCGCGTCTTTTTGAAATGAGTCTAAAACTCAAAAAAAAATAAAAATCGTAAGGTCGTAAAAGAAAAGAGATAGTGCGTACAGTTGAGTCGATTTTCGAGTGTCGATCGTCAACCATACTAGCCCAGCTGGACCACCGCGGCTTCACGATGTGCACGGAAAGAAATATGAGATTGAATGTAACATACCTTTTCTATTAAAGTATTCATACCCACCCTGTCTACCTATAATGTTATCTGTAACGAAATTTTGAGAATGTGAAAAGATAAAATAAAATACTAATAATACTTTATATTATTATTATTACCAAGTTATTATATTCAGGGTGAGAATAATGTTCGAAAACAAATAAATAAGGCAAAAATATATTTTTCTATATAATTAAAAATTTAAGAAAGATATATATATATAGGGTGATGATTTTAGAGGCGTGGTTTTCAAGAAGAGATAAAACGCATATAATTTGATGTTATGGCTAAGAATTTAGTTTTATTATAAAGATAAGGGTTTGCCATTATGTTTTAAAAATGATTTCGGGTAAGTGGCCGCCGCGGCTGACTCGAACAAATTCCAGCCGAGAGGCCCAATTTTCAACCACTTTTTGCAGCAAGTTGGGCCGTATGTCAGCAATAACGCGCCGAATATTCTCTTCCAAGGCGTTAATCGTGTCCGGTTTATCTGCGTAGTCCAGTGGTGTTAAATCGCGAGATCTTGGAGGCCACGCCACAGGCCCACGACGCGATTTTTACTTTATTTTAGAGTGATTTAAAAAAAATTTAGAGTGTTTTTTTCTAAATTTGCACTATTTGCAAACGTTGTTCAGGAGTAAGTCTATTCATTATGAAATGGCAAACCAAACTGAGCATAAATCAAGTGACAGCTGTCAAAAACACCAACTAAGAAAAAAGTAGTGCCAGATTGAAAACCACGCCTCTAATAAAAACACCCTATATATACATATTTAATAAACTTTAGTTTTCTCGTAAAAAACTGAAGCTAAATTATAGAGCAAAAATATTTATAAAGGTTATTACAATTTTAATTAATGAAAAAACTTTTAGTATTTCTCTTACGAGTAAAACATATTATACATAAAGCTATTCTTGTCTGTTAGCCGCGTGGCAAACTGCGTTAACATGGCCTTCAAAAGCGAACTGGTTATTTAAATATTGTTTATAGTAATCTCTATTATCTATTACAGTTAAACAGACAATTTGATAATTATTTTCACCTTTAACAATAAATATAAAACAGAGGTAGGAAAAGAATATGTCTGAGGTAAAAATCAAGCTCTCGATTGTTGCAAATAAAAGATAATGAATAATTTCCACAATCAGAAGTCTAGCGTCTACCCGCGATCGACGCCACTATAATTACCAAAGCCAAGGATCCGAGTCCCGAGTACCCACCCGCAGCAGGTAAGGTTCAATTAGCGACCTGACACGGCAAATCCAGTGACAGAGCGTTGGCGGGACGAGAGGCCAGAGCGAGACGGCACGACGCGTCACGCGAGAAAGAAACAGCCGCGGTGTAAAATAACGCAAGCCATTACTCATTTGTCTACCGAGATGTAATCGAAAAGAGCAATCTCGACTTTTTGCCCTGCGTTTGGCTGAACGGGAACGAGATGCCAGGTAGAGGGACCAAATGATAAAATTCGGCGACCAGGTAATACGGCCCCGAGCGCTGGGGCCCTTAAGGGCGCACCTGAGAAATTAAATCGACAATTTCATCTGGACCTCCGGCAAAGAGAAACACTTCAACTTTAGCCTGAAGTGGTCAAAAAAATATAAAGCAAAGGGAAACACTTGGATCATGGGATACGTAGAATAATAAGGTATTGACATTCGTATTTAATTATCATGCAGTTACATTATGGAACTATGTGACTGTGGCATACTTACAGACAGATATAACGGAATAGGGGTTCCTACTGACTATGGAACTCTAAATAAGTACTCATAATAACATACACAACCTGTCGGCAACCTGTGATGTAGGTATACCTGTCAGCTAAAGCCTATAAAAAATACTACTGATTATACCGAGCATGATTAACGTAATCAATGGTTTACTAATACGGTTTTAGAACCTGATCTAACCTACTCTCTAATCCATGGTTTTCGTATACTCTAGTGTATAATATCTAAACGACCTATAAACGAATTTTGACTACAATTATAATAGTCAAATAGAGTATTATAGTTGATGTTGGTATTTTTATTTTCGATCATGCTTCTAGATTAATAAGGTAATGAATAATATTCAAATACTTAACTCTAAATTATTTTTTCCTATCCATTGTGAAATATTTGGTCATACCAAATAATCGTGATCGAGATCGTGCTAGTCTAGTGGTGGCGTTGAACTATTGACCCAAAGGTCGCAGGTTCGAATCCGCATATGGTCATACCATTGTTAACGCTTCATTACCACCATCTCCCCTGACTCTAGGATAGGCATATTTGGCCTAGTTGAGTAGGGCGCAAAATAATTATTTATGACCTAGGTCATAGCATAAATTTAAAAAAATATATATAATAAAGAAAAATAGTTAGGTACAACTAAGGGTTTTTAAAGTTATGAAGCAAATTTAAAAAAATATTTAGGACCAGCTAGTGAATATATGTATCAATTTTGGCCTAAGGTATATTGGCTTGGGGTGGCGCAGCTCGTGCAGTTTTAAAATCCTTGATGACTGTACAGAAATCAATTGTAATTAATCGTAATACACGTCAGAGACTGAACCAATATATATAAGTGGTAAGCCTAGATGTGAGACGCATTTTCCGAAAATTGTCAATTTTAATTAAATTAAATAAATAAATATACGAACTGGTGTCATTGTCGATCACACGTACAGAAAAGACGTTCGGCCAACGCCAACGTTTTATTACCGCATCTAGCAGCCTTCAAAAGCCCATAACTTCAGAGAGGAGCATTTTTAATCAATTTTAATGGCGGTCGGCGTCTAGGTACAGCGGAGAAAAAAACACATAAAATATATGTGATTCCAATGGCGATCGTTAAATAATTTCGGTACTGTTTCATGTCATTATCGTTCCGTAATGGCGACATAGCTAAGGAGAACAGCGTCCCAGTATTAAAGCGATCGTAAACTGAATGTGTTAAGCACACTCGTGAACGCTCTATGCACAATTAAATCACGGGCCCAACACTAAATACCAAGAAAAACTTTTCGTTTGCGATAAAACGTGCGGCCTTGGCGGTAATAACAATCCAAAATATGGCGCAGATGTGCAATAAATCAAAATATCCAATCATTACCACAGCTAAACGTATAAAATATTGGCGGCCTTCTGAATAATAATCGACTTTAATTGAGGCAATACTTCCATATTTTACAATGGATAGTATTATTGTTACACACTTACAATAATTGCGAAATGCTGTAGTATTCTAATATTCGGCATTTATCTGCGCAGATCGATTCTTAGGCCTTTTTAATCTTCTTTGCGGTTCACAAGTGGCCAGGAAGCAATATTATAATAATTTTAATGCAAATACAAATATCACTGCGTACATTGAGTCCATTATCATCCAGCCTTTACCATTATTGTGAAATATTTGTCATACATACCTCGTATATTTTTACAATTCGTGTAATTAATTGATGAGGGAAGGTCCTTGCCAAATTAACGTCATTTTTACAATTGTTACCGAAAAATAAACAAATTATAAAGATTATAGTTGTTTTTTATTGTAAGACATTTTTTCTTAAAGTTGCGAGTATTTTTTTTAATTAAGCTGTAAATTTATTAGTCTTTTAAGTTTACAATAAAAAATTCAATGTATCGCAAATAAGCGTTCGTATTACGCATTATGTAGGACGGTTTTTTTTTTTTAGGTGAAAGATGGTTCTTTTTTTAGCGACAAGAGTTTCAGAAGAACAAAGAAGTTAATCGAAACAAGTCGTTTTCACTATTACCCCCGTGAGTATTTAAATATGGCGATATTGTAAATTAGCTATCTTGAATTAAAATTAAGAATAGGGTTAAAACCCAACTGGTCTATGTGTCGAATAACTTTAACAGGCATATCTACCAACTATCCAAAATAATATTATAGTATAATATTTTTATACGAAGAAAAATAAACTTGATCTGACTTTCACGAAAAAAAGAGTCTTCTAACTGTACCGAATTCCGAACTAGCCAAAAGATGAAGATGAACTACCGTAATCACAAAAAAGAAGTTTGTAAAATTCGCCTTCAAATTAAAGTGGGTAAGTTTCAGATTGTCGACTAAAATATCAAATACCGTTTTATACCTATACCTACCCACGGTTATACTGGTAATCTTACAAGCATCTACAAAATAAATAACGGGATTATTATCCATACACAAATTTAGATTCTAACGCGACAGAGAAAAAATATATACCTTAGAATTATCACTAAATAAATGTTGGATTAAAATACTTATTTTTTATTGTGAGATGTTATTCGTTTTCAATAACATCATTCTCTAATGGAATTGCTTAAGTGTATTTTTTATAAAAAAAAAACTATATGACTACTTTACAGAACAAAACTAAAAAACGTTTATGTATTCAGAATGCTACAAAGCAGGTTTCCATAGAAGTTTTTTTACTGCATAGTTATTTGCTCACATGGGGTTTGCAAAAATTAACTTTTCAAACGCTTGTTAATCCCAACTAAAGTATTTCTAGCATAATCCATTTCACAGCAAACGTGGGTTTTGATAAACTCTTTCATAATAAGAAATAATTTTATGCAAAATTTTAACAATGTTGTAAATTGGGGACAGCGTTTGTATGAAGGTTCTGAGCGAAGACGACCCAGCCCTTCTAAATGTTAAAAAAATAAAATACTATGTTACAATTTAATAGCCAAAGACTTGTGGCATACCAATAGATATTTCAAAAATATAAGTTACTGCTTGATTTGTAATTATGTCTATAAACTCAATCAATTAAAACCTGAGATTTGACACAAGTACTTAAATACTTCATAAATCCGATGCGAGTTAAAAAAATATATGTTAAAGCGTCGAATGCGACCAGCTGTGAAACTAAATATGGTAGTTGATTTCGATTTTAATTTTAGACAGAAAAATATGGTACGAAAGTAATTATTTCATAATTTAATGCTACCAAACGAAGTTAAAATTTTTGCTTAGAGTTATTGTGAAATAAACGTTCATAAAAACGCGCCAACAAGAAATATGTAAAATTAGTCGAAATGTAATTCTAAATATTTTACTTTTTTTGATTGTTCTAGAAAGACGGAATCGTGTATAACCGTTAGAATAGGAATAGACAACAACATTTCGTAAAAGCATATTATGTAAGTATATAGTATAAACTCGAGGGATCATTTAAAATGAAACTAAAATAAACGTTTAAAAAATATGATAAACTCTCAACCGTAAAAAAATGTTAAAACATACCTGAGCGTTTGAAGGCGAAGTCATCCACTTGTAATGTATTTCACGGGGGATATGAACCGATAAAGGTGAGCAACGAAATGTGTCGAGAGAAAAAACGCGGTTACAATATAAATGATGAAGTTGGGATGCACCCATTCCTTAGCCCGGAGATGCAATCACTCACGAGAGATTTTGGCGAAGACCCCAAGTCCATAGGTGCAGGTGAACGGAGCGGACGTAACTAAAGACCAAAGCTCTCGATGCATTCCTTTGCATTATTTGTTAATAAAATAATATTTTATTTTTTAACTTTCATCTTTCTCTGCTTCTTAACCATCTTCTCATTATTATATATTATAACGCACAAAACCTTAGTCAACATTCTTAATTTAATAGTATTTTATTTTTATAGGGCGTCATGTTTTACTCTGCGCGGTTAGAAAGCAATTATTGGTTTTTATTTAATTACAGCTTTCTAATATAGAAATTTAAAAAACAAACTTTTCTTTATTTTAGACTTTCAATCGCTATTTTTTCTAAGGCTCTAATGTATTTTATAAGAGAAATTCAACTAAAGAAGAACTATTAGCAGCAAATTATTTATTTAATTTCTTAGAAATACAATTGAATTTTAAAAATCTGCCTTTACTATGTTGAAGACGATCAAAGTATTTAACATATATTTTTTATGATTAAATATCTAATGGTTAACAAATGCCAGCAGTTGTTAAATTGTCAGGAGCACGCTTTAATCACGTCCATAATTAGCGACATGCTTTATGCGCAAGTCCTATCTCATATTTTAAGGAATAATTGCCAAGTGCAGTTCTGGTAGAAAAGTTAACGAAACGACAGAAACATTCGGAAGAAAAGGTAACCTGGAAGACCTGTTTAGAAAAAAGTGGTCCATGTGTCATGCTTGCCCGTCAAGAAAACTTTTAGCTGGGGCTTTTAGTTAGAACTTTAAAAAATTTCAATAAAACGAAACATACAAATTAACTATGTAGGTAGGTGCTCTACATATAATAATGTATAAATATATTTTCACCACTGTGTAGCTTCCCACAGTCGAAATGGATTTCTGCCATTCAAGTAGAAAAAAATAATCGACATTGTGACATAATTCTTATTGCGTAGGTGTCGCGAACAAAAAGCTTTTTTACCTATTATATTTTATATCGGACGCACGTTTTACGCGGTGGAATAACTGCTCGGACGAATCAGACCTCTTGGAGTTAAACATAAAACAGATTATTTTAACTGCTCATGGATTAAAAAACAGTTAGATGTGCTCTATCTGTCGCCAATGGCATATTATTTAAATTATACACGATATAGGCGCATGAAAAAAAGTAGCACATATAAAAATACATTTATCATGTCTTCAAATCGGTTTCATCGCTCATCGGACGTGATATGAACTTTATAACAAAATACATAATTGCCGGAATGTCTATCTATGTATTTCTACTTAGCAAACACAATCCTAATAGTAAAGTTATGTAAAGAAACACATTCGTATATTTGTGTCGCTATCGAATACTTTTTCAAACGTCCTTCTATGAATTTAACCAGTCTATTAAAATAAAATGCCCGTTTTTATTACAGATTATATATTATTATTATGGTTCGATATAGTTCTCTTAAAACTCTCGGTAAACTCTCTATCATGTTATTTACAATCTTATGTTTTATATGCTTCTCTCATTTTATATTCTACCTACACCACCAACAGCCTCCCGTGCATTACTTTTATTATTTGTAATTATATCACCTAACTGCAACATTAGCTAATTTATAGCTAAACGTTATCGCACGTTAAGCATACAAACATAACAATAAATTTTTTTCGTATGCGAAAGAGAAAAAACAAATAATTAAAAAGATTTCATCGAATATCATTTTAAAACCAAACAAATGCAGAAAAACAATAAACTTGTTTTGAAAGCAGTGTCAAAAGTAAAATAATAATAATAATAATAGTAATATTGGATTTTAAACTATCTAGTTTATTAGCATTCATAGTTTTTAAACGAGTTACTAATTTAGAATACTTTTGAGAAAATGCTTAATATTATTAATAATATAAGGTAGATCAAAAAAATATCCATCATACTAAAATAAACGTATTTGTCACTAATTATGATTTCACACTTAAAATGTGTGATTTTCGATTTTAGAAGCGACTGCCATGTGTGCAAATAATAAGAAAATATTTCGAGATCTCCGGATAAATCGTATGGACTTTTTCTGCATTCGAAATTGTTATTGTTGTACGCTACGAATGGCATTAAGAAACTGTCTGTACTAACAAAAGATGTCCGATGATTTATACTTTATCATAAATAGTAGAATAGTGTAAAATATAGAATCGGCTGTACTTTGGGCTCGATGGCGAAATCTGGGAATTAAATCGTTTGTCCCGAGGCAGGTATAAACTATAGCGAAAGACTAAGGAAACAACAAATATAAAATGAAATTAATACATATTACCAACGTTACTGTTTAAAAACTACCCCCGTATAATATTTATTTGTAAATATATCATCTCTCAATTTTAGTTTGTATATCGTCAGTCGAAACTATTTCGTAGGTATCTTCCTCAGATATAAAATTTGTCTGTCCTTGAAAGCCAAATTTATATTATCTCGTGCTGAAATAAATAAAGTTATCATTCTATTATTTAAACACATACTAAGTAATATAATAAATACGTTATAGTAGATTTCCTACTGTACTGTATTTTTAAATTTATTTATTTTTATTTTTAAATTTGTTTTTGGTAGTTATTTACTCTACAAAATTTCTTTTTATATAGGTTTCCGTTTAAAATACAATAACAATTGAAAGAAGTTTAAGTTCAACCGTTCCTAAATACAATTAATACCGAAAACAATACAAATATTGTACAAACCAATAAAACGCTGACTCAACAAAACTTTCTTGTAACCTGTACCAAACATCTCGTAGATGCAGCATTTAAATGAAAAGTGGTGTACACATTATAAGACTGTTTTGTTACGTCAACCTATTACGCCGTTGTAGGATCGGCGTGAATTATTTATTTGTTAATGTTTGCCTGGAGGCATTATGTTAATTTTTTAGCATAGTATGTTTCATGTTATTGTTTTTTGTTTTTCTTTTGGTGGTTTAATTTGTTTTTACTTTAATTATAATGTACGTGTGGAAACCTGTTAAAATAAATAAATAAAACAATCGGTAGTAGACTCGCAAACACACCTCGCGCTTCTTGCCTATTACGCAATTTTGTTTCTCTACCGAACAGTTCGGTAGCGCTCACAAAACAGTTTGTTTGTGTGTACCATAGTTCAGTCAGGCGTACCAAACGTTGGTTGAGCCTACTAAAAACTTTGGTAACGTTAATCAAATAGTCTGTTAGGGTTACAAGACTCGTTTGATCGTACTGTAGGTGCAACAAAACGTTTAGCCGTCACTTCTTGTAGAGTCTACAGAATTTTTTCTCACACGTAAACATTTGACATTTTTAACAATAAGTAAAATTTATGACTATTTGATATTAATACAACTAAATTTAAAAAGTATAGGAAGCATAAAAAGTTACTGCTGCTTATAAAAGAAGTGGTTTTAATTTAACTGAACTGAATGTTTACATACATTTAATATACTCTCATGAGAAGTTTTAAAATTTATCGTTGCTGACGAGAGTCAAATGAAAATTTAAAAATCAGCGCTATAATAAAATAAAATACAATTGCACCATTGTCATTTGAACAAACTTCGGATTAGGGATCTAAATTATTTTTTAACGTAAAAACACTGGTTTTGATTGAGTCACTGAAAAATTTTGCATTTTAAAGTTTTTGTTACTTTTAAACACAAATTTGCTTAAAACTTCTAAACTAGATGTCTTTAAGTAAGTAATTAATTAGTTATAACAATTATAGTAATTGTTTTAAATCTATTGACACCTGTCATATGTAAGTTAGATAATGCTTAAATTAATATATTAATTTAATAGTTAAATAGTTTAATAGTTATATAATTAATAGTTAATATATACACTATAACACTATAAAATTCTTTATTCTTTATTGAGGGAAATCAACAGTCTTACAAACAATTGGTATTAATAATAAATTTACATTATTAAAAAATATTTGTAAAACTAATAAAAGATTTCTATTGTTAATACACTATATATATATATATATATATATATATATATATATATATATATATATATATATACTTACTATTATTAGTCAACAGATGGAGAAAAAAAGTAGAAGAAGATAGAGATTGGGTCTTCGTTCAGAATAATTTTATGATAAAGTGCTGGATAGCATAATATTTATAAAGGTTCTAAAGAGGTCCTGTACTTGAGAGCGCAGGATGTCGGTTTAAACCCAGCGCTGAGTTTTATAAACCACACACCACGAGGGTATAATATGCAGATGCAGAAGTCTTTGCAAATTCGTATCAAGGGTAGAAGTTTCTACAATTTAAGGATACTTAAGCCATATATAGAGTTAGATTTAGCAGAAAAAACGTTGAAAATATATAGCAATAAATCTAGAAATTGGATTACTAGGTTTACTACTTGATAAGGAGCTCAGGCTAAAAATTATAAAAAAATAAGATTTATAATAAATATGAAAAATGAAACCATTAAACATAAACATACATTTGAATATTGATCCTAACTCGCTTGAATAGTGTGTGTAGTGTATATTATACTGTGTATATTATTTTGTTTGTAATTTACTACTAAGCGATAAAAATGTATATCAAGGTATGTGTATTCAACGTATTTATATTGTAAAGGACGTGTAAAATACAGAACAAAATAAATTCAACAAATTTCACAATTATTATTATCTGTATTTTACACGCCTGGTTCCAGCAGATAAGCCTTGGGCTTGGCTGGTACCTAAAATAAAATAAATGTAAATTTGTTGAATAAACCAAATAAATAAATCAATTAATAATATTTAGGTAGAAAAAAATCCTTAAATTCAACGTTCGCCTTGTGTTGAGAAATTGCTTTAAAAGATTTGCGTGTCAGTAATGTAATATTTCACTTTATCAGTACTCATTGAGTGACATTAGGGTTGCAATCTTGTCACAACAATCAAAATGTAGTTGATGTATGATTTAGAACGAGGCGATAAAAAATATTCCTATGCGGCATTAAATTGTGTAAAATATATTGCAATTAATATTATAAGGCACATTTTAAAAGGATTAGAGTTAATATCAAGTTTAAGCAGCATAACGTTTTCTAATAAGGTCAGTCGATGCCATGCTGTATTTTCAATCACTATTACTTTGAGAGTTGCTTTTCGCGATGTTACTCATTTCCTCCAAAACCACTTAATGGAGCTGGAGCAAGATATTCTGACCCTCAATTTTTGAATGAGATATTCGAAATTCAAAACGGCCTGACAGCTGACGGCTATTTGGCAAACATTTTACCAACAGCTACTAATGCCATAGTATTGAAGTTATGTTTCAGTACTGCGTGATCCATTTGCCTTTGCGGCCAACTTTCGAAGCCGGAACGGGGCAGAGAGTTTCAACTGAGTCCTGTTGTGAGTACCTTGTGAAAAACAATACTTGGATGTGTTCAGCGACTTATCTTCCTTACACCAAAAAGGATACGCTCTGTCTTAAAGACGACGTGGATCTAATACCTGAATTTGAATTTTAAAAAAATAATAATGGATTCGTTTATTAGAATAAACTTTAATAGAAACTAATTCGAAAGAAGAATTCCTTAAAATAAATACAAGTACACACATGCATATGAAATTACAGAAATACAGAAACACAGAACACGTGAAAACACACACACACACAAAGTCCTGTAATTTCTGTACATGTATACAGAAATTATTTCATTAATTTTATATCTTTTCCTTAGTTAACAAATATGTTTAAAAAAAAAATTAAAAACATTAATATTAGATAAGAATCTAAGACTTACGTTTAAAAATTAAAAAATACAAATAAAAATGTATATAATTAAAATGACATACAAAACAGAATAAGTAATTTGAAATGACCGAATTATTATTATACAAGAAGGTAATAGAATATTTTTTTATATACTAATTTGAGTAAGACATTTACATTGAATAAAAAAAAACGAAGGCTCAAGTAGGTTGTGAGAGCAACTGAACGAGTCGAGAAATAAATCTTTACGCGTGCAACTTGCATGATTACTCCTGTAGAAAAAAATATGGCTCCGCGTCAGATAGTAAATAAATATATAATAATGGTTAGCTATACCTAAAGGAATAATTCTTAATCAGCAATCCCGTTAATTTTTGTCCTTATTCCCAAATCGGTAGTTCTTAGTGTCAAGAAGGGGTTATAGCAACAAAAAGGCTTCCCAATAAATCCATGCTTTCAATTAGGGCGTATGGTACAATGGTTACAATAGTCTTCTTGCAAATACGAAGCCATCGACGTGTGCCCCGAAATTCACGCTCCTCTAAGCATCGACCATCAGCGCAATTTAATCTTTATCGCTGATACTTTTTGGGGCGAGTAAAAAGGCAAGACGGGTCCTTCTTGGGGTTTTAATCGGACCCCAAGTCGGCGAGTTGAAATTAAATGATTTTATTTAAGTTTTTTCACGAACGGAATGCGACCATAATGCATAATATATCGGTTACACGCACACTATCATACATCGCACAGAGCACTTACTTTTTTCTGACGCTGTGGACGTTTGCGGTTTCTTACCGGAGTAATATATGGATCAGAGAATATTTCACACGGACGAAAAAAAAAAAAAAAAATAAAGTGTTTTTAAATTTGTTTACGGCAATGAAAAAGAATACCCTACCTAAAAGCATGATTAAGTAGTATTTGTACCGATTGCGAATAGATGGCATTGACTGTACATGAAGGCCATAGTCGACGCACTTTCTGCCTCCAAAGCAAGACGGTTTGCTTAACCGGCGGTTTCTGGATGAATAAACTACTTAACTATAAGCTACGCCTGACGATATAATACTTAAAGCCAAGTGTCCTCTGTATTCTGACCTCCTTTGACTTAACATAAAGCGTTGTAAATCATTTTGGAGTATGGACATAGAATCAAACATATTAAAATACCGAATAAAAAGAGCTAAGGTTACGAACATATTAAAATATACCAAGACTAATAAGTATAATAATACTATAATCGCTAGTAGTTTGCTATGCTAATAAAAGAGTCAAGCATACAATGTTTAAAAAAAAAAAAACAAAAAAAAATGATGCATGTATTTATATTTTGGATAGCCGCAGAAGTCCCTATATATTCTTTAATATTCAACGATAAATGTTTAAAATGAGAATCCATTTATATTTGTTTTTTTTTATATACACATAAATATCCTAAGTAAATAAATATTTATAAATCTCGTAGAATTCGAAGGTAAGAGCGCGAAGAGCGTTCGTTACCCGAAACAACGGTAAGGCATTTTATTTATCAGCGAGAGACGTGCGCTTGACGAGGGTTAATTTTAGTTGCCCCCCCATCCCCCCTTCCTTCCAGCCCCAGCCCTTCCTCACAGCATCCCTGCACCCCGCATTCCTCTTACCCCTCTCATGCCAGAAAGCCTCAGTGATCTTCCGATCCAGTCGACTGTTTACATGCCTGAGCTGCAGCGGTGATACAACTCGTGTTTATATACCACTCGATATATGTAACCTAAAATCGAACCATACGCACAGCGTTCCGTAATATGAATTCGATAGAAGTTAATTTATTTTTGGTAATATAAGTTAATTTTCACAATCACAATTTTTAGCATAATAAACCTGTGTGAAATTCGCATTTTTTAGTTATTTAACCTTAAGAAAGGCATATCCACTCGAAATTCACAGGGTTATAAAAGGCTTATACAGGGGTGATGATTTGCTATTTGGTGAAAGTGAGTCATGTTTCATTTACGCTCGTGGCGATGAGAGAAGGTCGCTCATACCTTTGTACTTGAACCTAAACCACTAGCTAGAGAGTGCATTGACAAAACGACTGATGTCAGACCAAGGGATATCGTTTCAGTTATCAAAAACACAAAATTTTGTGTATACAAGAGATTTCTAAGACTTTTAAGAAAATCGCATTCCGTTACATTTCCAAATTTTCAATCTTTTCATTTCATTCACAGATGAACGCTTATGTTTACAATTTTAAGCCGTGAGTCATACATTTTTCACACACACCCTCACTTTTTTTTTTAACTATACTTTTTACTGGCGTTTAAACAAATTTTGTATCAAAATATTACATGAATCTGGTCCGAGTGGAAAGAAAGAATTGTATGAAGGAGTCCATTCCTCTCGGTAACGGGCGAGGGATTGCGCTCATTGATTTGTGATTAACTCGCGTCCGTCTCGAATATCACTTTCGGAGTTCAGCCGAACGGAAAGGGTCGCCGGCCCCACCCGACCCGACCCGACCCGACCCGAACAAACCCGAATGCTCGACAAAAAGGTTTTATAAGCGCAATAAAACCAATGACTAATAAGGCATTAATGCAAAAAGAAGGGTTTAATTGAGTATAAGATTACCCGATTGCTCAGCGTTACGGAAATAGTTCTAAGGGCGATGATCATGTGAAACATAAAATGGATTATTTCATTTAAATTGCGGATAAGTTTTATCATTTTAAAATGCGAGTAGAAAAAAATCTAAAATTAAAGTAAATGCCCAAATTTAGCTACAAACAAAAAAATACGGTAAAATTGCATAAAAATTACTATATTGTAATATAGATAATAAAAATTATAACCAAGCCTACTATATTCTTGCGAGTGCACAACACTGGCTGATGACACGATAATTGAATAACGATCACCGGTTAGTATGAGAATAAAAGTCCCTCGGCGGACAGGCCTTTTGGAATTTTGATTATGTTATTAGATGTATGGTACCATTTCATACGAAGATCGAGGGTCAGGATATCTTGCTCCTGATAAGAATTGTAATGACTTTATTCATAACCTTGCCAAAGATCCAAGCTATCCGACAGTAAAAACCCCATTCGAATTCATTGAGTGGTTTTGGAGAAGAAATGTTACTCTTCTCTGCGTAAAAAGCAACTCTTATTCGTAAATAATTGGTAGTTACGATTACACAAATAGATAAATTATCAATAAGTACATACCTACGTTAATATTAGACTTACATTAGCGAGTGAAATGCTCAGGAGTAGAATTAGAAAGAGATAAAAAGTGGAATAGAGAATGGGTCAGTTATAAGAACATGAAATAAATCGTTTTCGAATCACCGAAATTTGATATTAAATCACAAGGCATCACAAGATATCCAATGTCTCACGGTCGTGGTTTTATAGACCAAGTATATATCCGAACTGCAAGCGTTGTTTGCAAGAGAAAACAGTTAACGTGAATTTGGTTAATAGATATGGCAGCATTGCTCCGACGTCGATAAATTAAAAAATCCAGTTTTGTTCGCTTTTAAAATATTTGTGTTTCCTAATGAGTACGGCTTCGAGATAAAAATCATTATAATAATACGCTTTGAAAAAATATTAACTCATTAATGATCATGATTCTTATTATATCTCGTTTCTCTCGAAGAGCTTAAACTGTATACAAAACGCTAATTATGAGTATTTTCAAACTTCTGAACGGTTTTCAAATGGCGATAAAGCCAGTAAAGGCTTAGTGGCGTAATGGTATGAATGCCTGCTTTCGAGCCAGAAGACTTGGGCGCACACCCGGCATGGTCATCTTTTGCCCGTAAAAACGTGCGTTGCGTCGTTCAAAAGGAAAGTAGTTGATATTTATGTATGCGTCTTGACCACTGTTCACATACGGCATGTCATACAAATCGTCCAAGTGAAAACCCGACACCGGTAGATTCCTCCCGCCGTTCCGAGCGCCGCAACACTCCGCCATGCTGGATAGAGACTTATCGCGATGACATATGCGAGCGAGCGAGACGTGTGATACGCGAGGAGTGTACTCGACGCAAAGAGGCGTACTTGAATGTGGTGCGTTTTTCACCCTCAGTTGCTGTATCTATATGTTTTAAACGTTGACTGTTCACGATCCGTTGTCCTTCCCCTCCCTACAACCACCAATCACCCATAAGCAAACCATACAACCATGGATGCTAAGACAACAACCAATTTTCTGTACCTGCGCTTAAGATTGCCTCCCGACAAAAGACGATAAGAAAGAGCAAATGACATGATTCATAATGATTCATAATGATGCATAATGAATCATTTTGGACAAAATAAAAATGTAACTTAATTCTATAGAAGCCTAGATACTTAGGAAATAAAACGATATATAGTATTATGTTTCTTCTAAATCTACAAATAAGAGAGTCACAACACTACAGCGTTTGTATAGGGAAATGACCGGGTTGAGTCCTCTTAAGCATAGCAAAACTAGATATTGATCGCGTTTTGCGTTCGCCTTCGCACTAGGCCTTGACCTATAGCGGGGTCATTCACTTGCGTCGCAGCTGCGAATTCATGACAAAGACGGTTTATCCAGTTCAGGTCCACATTTTTTTTTCGCGGAAATCATGATGATTTTTGACATGACGTCAATACAAATCATGTTTGAAACCGCAAGGCTAATTAGCTGGTTTTTTACACGGTGTACACGGTTATGTTAAGTTATGTTAGTTATATGTTATATTTGTTTTAGGTTCATTTTTAAGTCGTTTTAGCTTCTATACATATATTGACAGTTCGATAGAAAGCGCAAATATTATATTCGAATAACAAAAATATGACAGCACGGCTGTTAGAAGCATGAATATGTTTTACCATTACTGGCAAGTTAAAGTAGTATTTATTGAAAATTATTATTATTATGATTAAATTGAAATAATATGTCCTTGTTGTTTCATTTCTAGCCGCACGTTAAGATTTACAAAAAAAACAAAAAAATAATATTAATATTGCACGATAATATTATTTTTATAACATTTGCAGGAATTCAATAAATTAATAAAAATAAATAATACCATTGTTTGTTTTTTTTTAATTTTAATTTTTTATTTTATTCATACAAAAAAAAACGCACATGGAAAATTCCCAAAACGCTAAAGAATGGGCTAAAATTGCCGCAGATACAAGGGAAGTGAGGATATGAAGCAATGATGGTTGCTTCTTTGATGATTTCCTGGTGGAGTACTAGGTAGGAGATGCTTTTTAATGACGCCTTTAGGGCCTAACTGTAAGATGTCAGATTTTGGTTAAATAATTTACTACTACTAAACAATGCATAGAAGCAGTTGATATTATATAATAAGCTACAGGGGGTGTCATAGCCATTCTGTTCTAATACGTAAATATTGATATTATTACTTATGTATTCATTTATTTTTAACAAAACACAGCGCGAAGTCGATTTACGTTTACAAACTGTAATTAACAATACTATGGCCAAACTCATATATTACTAATTAGAAATCTATTATCGTTTTATTTATTATTTATATTTTCTAGAACATTAAAGTATGTATAGAACATTAAACTCGTATACTTAGTTGAAGAACTACAATAAATACATTTTGAGGATGATTTAATTGTTTTAGAGTTATTGTGCATTACGTGGGTTTGTGGGTTTGAATATATGATTGTCACATTTAAGCATTTGATTTGCTTAATATGTTTTCAGCAGAGTACCATAGTTTTTTATTATTCTTTCTCGCTAATCGAATCTTATCTACCTATTTATAGAATCGGTGACTAGATGTAAATAACATCATATTATATTGTATTAAGTGGTTGAGTTGTACCGTAACAAATGCAAATTGAATAGATAATATTATGTATGTATCATACACGGAAGTTACTAAAAATGTACCCTAATAAAATTATAATGAGGGTCCATTCAAATGATCATATCACAAAGGACAGAATGACGCAAGCGATCGAAATATTTAAAAATAAAACCGCAATTTGCACATTAACGGATTGAACATTTTACATCATTCTTATTATGATGTTTATAACAACTGAAATTTAAATATTAAATTTAATATGAAGTACGGCCGTACATTATTAAAGTTAAATTATTTTACGCAAATGTGTATTAGGAGAACCTCACTTCGCTTGAAGATCCACTGCAGTGAGCTGCTATTCCTGATCACAAACGCTTCGCTCAACTGTCAAATCTTGCAAGTACAAAACATGCAATACTTGACCGTTCAGCGAAGTGTTAGGGAATGGTTAAATTGAAATGATCCAAGAGGAATTAAAAAAGTTAAAAGCCGATTTTTATAATGCAACAGCTTTATAATTTTCACGCATGGGAAAAAAATGTGGTTTATAGGCTATCGTAAAACCATCTTGGAAACATTTAATAAGCTTTGTTTAAAAGTAGTAAGGTATACAAAATATATATAAATAGATTAATAAGAACAATTGAGAAGTTTTAAATAAATAAATATAAGATGATATATCTTGTTTCAGGTGTGTTGCATGGTAAATTCAGTACCTACTTTAAATAATGAAAAATATTTTCTAACTAATCACTAAGCAACAATCTATGTCGGTTACATGTTACACGGTATTAAAATTGGCCATTATCGTTACAACAAATTATTTTTGAAATTTACCAAATTATAAAATATTTTTCAAATTATATTACTTTGTCCTTTCTCATCTAAAAAAAATATGTCTTAAACTATCTGTTTACAATCTAAAAAATATGACTTTAAGTAATAAAAATAAGACAATTTTTTAAAATCGTTTCGTATGGTTTCTTAGACATTTGACTAGTTTTTTTTATGTAACAAGCTGAGAATTATATCTTATTTTGACTTTAGAAAAAAATAGAAGGAGGGTTTGGATTTTTTTAATATATTGATAGTATTTAAAAAAGAAAGCAATTAATGGAATCAGAAGCAAAGATAGAATTTCGGTTCCTGCATTTCATCAGAATTTGAAGGACTAAAAAGGTAATAAGAAATAATTAAAAGTAACGTTCAATGTATTGTTATAAAAACTATTAACCTGAAAATGAATTATTTGAAAACGTCAGTTAAAAAAAACAGTATTCTTGATATAGCATAGGAGTGGAGTCGTTTCCTCGGCCGTTCAGCGGCGACGCGCGCATAGCAATGAAAGCGTTCAACCCAAAATGAGCAACCATTAAGGAGTTAAAAATACACTTCACTTCATTTACCCGAATAAAATCGACGGCGACATCTTCTCGGCTTTCTTATTATTAATCAAGCCTCTGCGCGACGCAGCATCCGACATCTTCGAGAGAAATGCAGGTACGACTCGAGTTTTTCGACATTGAGAGCGAATCGGCAAGGGGTTACTGAGTGTGGACATTCGTGAACTAATTCAAGGCCGAGTCGAGTTGAAGAAACTTTTGTATGTTTAATGAACTGTATGAAACTATGTGACAGTAATGGATGGCCGTAGTATAATTTAATTTCCAGTTTATGAATATGCAATACAAGTATATTCTTTTATTAATATATTTAACAAACACTATTATTAAGATTGACTGATATCAAAATAAATTTTTAAAAGTAATAAACTTTTTCAGCAGAAACAAAAATATGGTATGAACACTGAAGTTCGTAGTATATACATAAATAGTTCAATACCTAAATAATCACTGTATTACTTTTAATAAGATGTTCATTTTGTTTTGTGTGCACGCGACCACATCAGATCGAAAAAAAAAGAGAACTTTGTAGATGTGCAAAATATGTAGACAACGCAGCATTATTTGTTTTGGGACAAAAAATTAAAAAATTATACATATTTGACACACGGATAAGAAAAAACATTTAATTATATAAGTATATAAATTGAAGTTATGCTATGAATACCTAAAAAATAAAATAAAACTCCACACAGACAAGCTACATTGCTTTTATTTACTGCGAACGATGGCAAAAAATAGAAAAAAACAACTTCAAAATAAATCTGAAGCAAAAAAACTAAGAAATAGTACAATAAATTCTTATTGCGAGTCAATAATAAAAAAATAGATCACCAAAACGTTGAAGTCGCCGCTGAGACAAGGTTTTCTGAAGTTACGCTGTGTTCCTGCGTCGTTTTGGTGGATCGATTTTTGTTAGTTTATTCGGAATAAAAAGTTTATTTTAATATTTCTTAGTTTTAGATTTATTTTGATTGTTATTTGTTAGTACATGTGTTTTTTCACTATATTAATCTTATTATTATAATCAATTCTATATAAAAATATTTTGAACGGAAAATATGGTGTTTATTCATTTTTCTAGAGTTAGACTTTTATTTTACATTTAATTTAATGAAACATACATAAATGGTTATAACACCCACGATAAATTCCCCATATGCAGAAAATAATCGTTACGAAGTAGATTTTGAACATATGTAAATTACAAAAAAAAACTTACGCGTTGAATTGAGAACCTAACCTTTTCAATGAAATCGGTAAAAAAAAGATGGTGCGTACAGTTAAGTCGATTTTCGAGTGTCAATTTGGCCGCCAGACTAGCACTGCAGAATGAGTGCATTTATAGTCGATCGTGAACTGCAAAGACTCGAAGAGAGTTATCTCGGGACGATGTGGACGTGGTTGGTGTAAGCGTGTGGCGCGCCGCGCTGTGGACAATGTTAAATGTAGCGTGTGATCCGATTTGTCTGCGAGGCCTTTGTGAGGGACCCGCGGCCCTGCGATCCGGACGATACGTCTGCAGAACTACAGGACGTCCACAAAGCAACGTGCAAATCCTATTTTGTGGTTATTTAGAGAATTCGTTGGATGAGCCTTTAGTGAGCATGAACAGAAGGGAGCGCAAATGTACCGTCGATATTTCAAGGTGAATAATTGCGGTAAATCAAGGGATAACAAATAATTTCGTTTCGCCTTTTACGGCAAGCTTTACGCTGTTCGTAACGCGGCCGTGACGGCTAAAAGTGAGCTAAGTAGGAGTATAGTTTGTACAGACGGCTGCTTAAAATTATGTGCGTAGGTAAAGTTTATGAGGAAATAATATCGATACCTCAGGATTAAAAAAAAAACTAAAAAATAAAAATGTTTCCCTAAAGTATGTAAAAGTTAACATTTTATTATTTATAAATTTAAACTTTACAATACAAAATTACCTGTGACATAGTCAATAATTGTTCAACAATTAAATATAACTTAGCAAAAAATATTGTAAAAATGTTTCTTAATTACGAGAAAAACTAATTTAATTTTAAATCAAACGCTAAGCAAAGTTTGGAAATCGATCTGTCCGAAACATAACAAGCCTCACTTATGGTCACATCAAGAAGCAGGGCAGCGCGATGTTTAAACTAATTTCGGAATTAAATTTAAAGACATTTTTTTTTTCGAATGAGACTATTTTCGTTGTCGAATGCTTTAAAATAATCTTGTATATTATAACGTTATAAAATATATAAACAGCTATTTGAGATGTTGGTTTTTTTTTCAATTGAACCTTATCAAAGAACACCGCTATAATTAAACCCAGTATATTATGTTTTGATTTGTAATTTTCAACACCCTTTTATAAAAAATGCATCACTGTTCTGAGGTCTCGGCTAACAATGGCTTTTGCATGCAAAGGTACCCGTAACTGCCTTACTCTTCCTGCTCGCTGGGTTCAATGTTTGCAAAAACGTTTATTAGCGAATGCCGTTCGCATGATCAAAATGTAAATCCAATCAGCTCAGAAAACCTGAGGGGTTTGACCGAAAGGATGTTGGCATCTTGAGACACGTGAGTCAGTCTCACTATGGCGATTCTTTGTGAACAGTTATTTATTACCATTTAAAACGTTTTTGACATTCTTAACCGGTGACTAAAATATGTAAACCCTCAATTAATTATAATCCCAAGTTTACAAAATTTAACGAAATAATGCGGAAATTTTGGATTTCGAGCAAGGTTTTAAAACGATACACTATTAAAAGGATTAAATTTTGATGTGCAGGATTCATCTTAAAAGTGAAATTAACCCAATGTGGAATGAATTTCGATTTGGCTCGTATCTGTCAGTGACGCGTTGACGTCAGAACGTTAACATCGTAAAAAATGTGTCAAATCAATTTCGCCCCCTGCTGAAAAAACAAGTTGGTTCTTTATGAACGGAATCCGCGATTAACCAACCAGTGAGGTAACACATTTTTTTAATAGTATGCATTCACGGATCAACTTTAACACATCCTAACCGTGAATTCCGCCACTAAACGGGGTAAAATGTGGTCGCATAAGAATTTCAAAAAAGTATCAGAAAATAATTATATAATACTTTTTTTTTAAATAATAATTCTTCGTTGTAGTGGAACAAATAAGAAAAAGAAAAACAGTATTTATATGTCATTTCAAACGGAACCGAATTTAAATATTCTACCGACAAATCTTTTAACAGACTCGTAGTTAATATACCACGAGTATAAAATTAATAATTGCCACCGGTGAAGTATTTTTAATATTATTTTCTTTTATGAATACTTGAATATTTTAAAAACTAGTTTTTTAACGTAGAAATGCGTTTCTGTTTTCCGCTGTTAAATGCGTAACTACATGTGAAAAGTAACGGGCCGCAGTAACGACATAGTTACACCTTTGTTTATTCATAATATTGGAGCCCTTTATAACTTTAGAAATAGATATAATTATTAATGCTTTATAATGTCAACCTACCGGATGCCGCAGTCGTATTTAAAAAAAAAGAGACGGGGGAACATTTTATTTAAAGTTACTGACATTACATTAGATAAAAATTACAATGGATTATGTAAAAACGATAGAAATGTTAAAAGATGGTGACCAAGGGGTCGAGGGTTCAAATCCGCAGATTAAGTTGTACCATTTTTAACACTTCATTACCACTATTTTCGCTTACTCTACAAGCAGATTATTTTAGTTTAAAATACCCTCCACCAAAATACCATCACCACACAGTAATTAATAAATCGCGAACTACTAAGATAAATTTTGGGCCCTTATCAGATAAATAATATAAAATTTAAATGATTTCGATATCTCATATACTAAGAAAGTTATAGCAAAATTTCACTTTTTCGAAAAAACTCCTCCATTCCCGCCCCCCAGTCTGACTTCTCCCATTAACGAACTTGACGGAGATTTTGAGCCCTTAAATTTTATGTATCAATTTAAAAGTGATGGGTGTGAAATTACGGCAGTTATCGTGTCCACAAGAAAGTGATATGGAGAGAGAGATAGATAGATAGATAGATATTTAAACTTTTAAACTGAGGGTGCTTTTGGGTTCTACGGGATGTTAAACGCGTAGATAAGTCTAAATTTTCCTGAAGTCATAATATGGTACCCATTGCAATAGATAACTTTCCTAAAGAAATCTACCTAAAAGAACATCTTATCAAAAAACATCTTGGAATACATTTAATCTCGCGAAGTTATCTTTTATAAATGCTTAATGTCTAATTCAAAGAAAGAACGAATAAGCTTCATAAATAGTAAAAAGTGACCAATAAAATATTAATAAGTTGCGTTATAAACGGACGTCAAAGATAATCGCTTTAATGACGAAACACAAACAAACGCCGTTTGATTATATTATAAATTATTTCAGATTAATAAATTTGTAAACTGGTTGAAATCTTCAGAAAAGAGACTACATTCCAATTCAATTTCTAATGTGACTCAGGTAAATAAATAAAGTTATGCTTAAGCAGTTATGATTAATAGCATAACTAGTAAGCGTGTCACCGACGAACGCGGAAAACCAGGTCTATGGGGGTCCAGGAGGGGCTTATTTTAAGATTCTATACCAAAATGGCCAAAATCGGGGACCCTTATGGTAAAACTTCGTTTGCTGTGCCTGTAACTTCTAAACGGTAGATCATAAAATGTTTTGCGTTTAAATGTTGAGTTCCATGGATCATTTATCAAAAATAAAAAATCGTTCAATGGGGCCAAATATTTTATTTTATTGCCATGGCAAATATTTTGATAATGCCTTTAGAGATTTCAAAAATATTTTCATGGTTCAGATTATCATATCGTGATGTCCTTCCGTCCTTATATTTCAACTGAAAATAAGTTACGTAGTGAAGAATGAAAGAAGTATGCCGCTTAACCAGTTCGGTTCTGAAACGTTATGACGATTTCAATTCAATTTCGTAATTCGTTTTTTATTTTGAGAAACATTTTTTTTATATACTTAATAAATAAAGGCTGATTAATGTTTGATTGACGATATAGGTCATCAACCTGTACCTATACGATTTGACCTGGTGTAGTGGTCATTATATGAGGCTTGCATAAGAGGCATAGAACGAAACAACCCATCCTGGAGCCTTGACGTCACGTGCCGCGAACACGACTCAGAGATGCGGTGCGAAGCAACTCACCCTAAAACCGTGACCCTGCGGCCATTATGATTCGAAGGCTAAACATTTCCTTTTGTAAGAGTTTCGCATAATTTAACCCGTCAATATATATATTGTTTTTAAATCAAATAGAATTGATCACAGATTGATTTATAGAAACATTGAAGTGAAGTGAACTGGCAAGTTACTACGCATTCATTTCATAATAGATAAATCTTTAAAATAAAATAAATAAAACCAGATCAAATTGATCGTAATAGGGTATCATAGAATTATTAAAAGATTCTCCTTCGTTTCATTAATTATCTATTTCGCGTGTTAAATTAATAGCGGTTGTTGTATTAGATATTTTTTGTGAATTTAACGTATGCCTGATATTAATTTATTACACACACAAACACACACTCAGTGACCGGGTTTTTTTAATTTACGGAGGAAAATTAATTAAATAAAACCTATGATATCAAATGCCGACAGGACACGTAGTACAGAAGGCGCCTGTAGGGTCTCATTCTTTACTCTTTGAGCCGGCCAATCAGCCATTAATCAGTTAATTGATTCAGTAATGAATCATGCAATTGAACGCAATTGCTTTGTTTTGTGAATATGCTCTGTCCATTACGCTTTGACTAATCGATTTCCATTTAACGAGAAAATGGTGACGGCTTTCAATGTGTGAGTTTGTTAATTAGTAACCATTATCGGTAAAATTTCAATTGCCCTCTTACTATCTAAAAAAAAGCCATAAACACTTCATACTTAAATAGGTTCATTTATCATACACGTGTACACACGAAAAGTTAATTTTTAAGCTAATATGTGGAAATCGAATACCTTTCAATTATTTAAGTAATTTGCATTCATAACTTTGAAAGTATGTATGTATTTATTGAGGATAAAAAAAACAGAAATGAATTTCTTATAAAATACGCGATTATAGAAAACCATAAATTAAAATCGCTTGTCACCAATGTATGTAAATTAATAAATTAAGCTGAGATTTTTATAAACTTTATGTTTCAAAAAACTATATTTATAACCTACTTTCTTATTTCCATTTGTTAATCAGTAACAGAAAAAATAATAATGATGTCTAATTTTATTTCTAAAACTAGCATCGTCGTAAATTATTCCTGTCCACTCCTCTGACAATTTGGGTCAACCTTGTTTTATCTGTGTATAATACACAAATAACTAGGTACGTATCACTGAAAAATAAATCAAACACATTATTATGAAGGAATTATAAACGTTAAACTGTATTATAAAAAGTTTTATTTTCAAAGTTAGAACAGGCAAGCTAATAGGGTTTTCAAAATTCAAACAAATTTGAATAATGTATTTTCTACGTTATTTATTTTTAATTTAGCTATACATATTCAAACTAACCGCAAATTTGGTTCGGTTAATGTTCTTTATTATTTTAGACATATTTAAAATTACTCAAGATAAAAAGAGTTAATATGTTTTTTTCAAATAAATTAAAGGTTAATGCTTATCACTATTCATTTATCAAGTAAATTTAGAAAAAAAATATATTTAAAATCACTACCAGGGATTGAGCTATATTAACTAAACCGGTACCAAGAAAAAAATATTAAATAAAAAAGTTTCATATTAAAATAAAGATATTATAAATAGCGTTTATTATTTTTCGCTGTTGATTATCCTGTTCGCTGCACCACGCCGCGCCGGCCATATCTAGGTTAAACACTTTACCAAGATATGGTCAAGGTCAGGAACATCCAGTCAGTACTCAGTACTGTGCCCGTCCTCCCGTAGCCAGGAGGTTAACTCCACCCTTCCGAGCCCCAAAGGTTCGAATGTTTTTTTTTAATTTGAAATTCGTATCTCTCACAATTTAGAGAAATTATTCCCATATATTTTGCTGATTAATATTTGATTGTTGGTATAGAGCAACCACCTAAAAGGACAGTAGTGATTTTAAATACACTAAATATATATTATGGATTGTGGAACCAATTGTTTTTTCTGTATTGTTGGTACAATATTTATTCATTGGTACCGTAAATATGTCCGATTGCAATAAAACACCGATGACGAGGCGTTGGACGTATTTGCCATATACCAGTCGTGAATCGCATTCTCTCATATTCAGGCAATGCACGACTGTTTACGTCCGACGTTATCGGTTTGTTATTGCAGTCGGACCTTAGAGAGGTGTCTATTCCCCTGCCCTTCTCCAGACTCAACACACTAAATACCTAGTGTTTAAGCTTCTCCATCAGAATTTTTCTGATGATTTTTATGGCAGCTATGATATTACCATACATAGAAATGCAACAACGTGGATGTATCCACATTGTGTAAACATCGACCCTATTAAATTTAGTGTTTATCAAAATTAGTAATTAGACACATGGCGAGCATCAAAGTTCAATGACTGCACATTTCGTAATGCTTAGAAACATTAAGGAATGCGACAAAGTGCCTGAGAAAATTGAACGTTATCTTAACGTGATATTGCGTAGTGAAGCGTCAATACTTGTAGCGAGTGAAACGGAATGCCGCGACGCAGTTCAACAAATGGGAGGCGATCACTTCTTGTACTAAAGCACTTTCACTTAATACAAATTTGAAGATCCTCAAAAAAGAAGTCGTTAGTGAAACATACATCGCCAACGCAAGTATACAGGCGTCCCGAACCATTCCCGAAACATAATGGGGTTTTTATGTAAGAAATTATACTAAAAAAATCTTATGATCTGCAATATTCGTTGGCTCACATATTATGTAACGCACTTTTGTCGTACTATTTGATCACATCGTTATTACATATCTCTATTGTGGGTTTAATTTGGAATTTTTAACACATTATATGATGCCATGTTAAATTCTTTCAAATAAAATAAATGTGAGTCAGTTTTGTCAATTTCTCGTGTTTGATCGTGGCCTTTGAGAGTGTCGCGGGCGCCGCTACATACCGTGATACCGCCTCACCACTTTATAACTCTGATTGCTATGATTAGAATTCGACGCAGCGGTAGAAGCTACACGCTTGAATCTATAACTGTTCTTTATACTTTTTAATGTTACCAATTTATAGCGTGGATATCATACCTACATACGCGACACAAACGGATTTCCTTAATCACGGTTAATTTTGCAGAGGTAGCAGCCATCCCCTAGCCTGTTTAATGTGCTTAAACGTATTTCACTCACTAGACTACCACGATTTATGTTAGTTTTTTTCTGCGAATGCATTAAATTAATTTTTAATTAATTTCGGTTTTTTTTTTAAATTACCAGTAAAGAGCGGAAGAGGGTTCCTCAAAATAAGAAGCGCGAATTTTTCACCGTCACTACCAATGTAAAGGAAAACCATCATAAGTACACAGTGAAGGAATCAAGTTATCGGCAGCATATTAATTTCTCATCGCGGAAGAAATAATCAATAAATCGAGCATTAGGGTTTTTCCAACGAGAAAATACTGGTACAAAACACTATTTTTACTAAATTTATTTTACCTAAAAATACCCAAAAATAGCCTAAAATTGTGTTGTTAGCTTCATTTCTTTTTTTTAATTTTCTGGACCCCCGCTTGAGATGGAATTCATACCCCTCGACAGACTTCTGGATCTGCCCTTGTTAGTATAATCATCAAATCCTTATTCTTTAATAATCTTAATATTTATTTTTATTTATTCATTCATTATGGTACAATAAGAAGTTACAACAATAAATGATATAATAACAATAATCATTAAATCCTTATTCTTTAATCATCTTAATATTTATTTTTATTTATTCATTCATTATGGTACAATAAGAAGTTACAACAATAAATGATATAATAACACTGAACAAGGAATTAAATTAATATAATATAGACAAATTAAACAGCAGTCATTTATTGTTGCTCTGAGGTAACATGGCTACTCTAACTAGGTTACAAAACCTGTTTTAAGGATAAATATCATAAATACAAAATATAATACATATAATAAATAGTGCAAAATATTATATACATATATAATAAATATATATATTACATACAATATAGATTAATAATGTATATTATTTTCCCTTCTCTATTGAACATCCAATCGTTTTATAATATAACGGCTCACAATTATATACAAAAATTAAATGCACTCTAGGACATAAGGCATATTGAGTATTCATACCTATTAATTTTATGTTTTTTTATTACATTATAATAATTACACTAATACCGACGAATATATAAAAAATACAGTTTTATATCTGTAATTTTCATGTAGGTATTCAAAAACAATTAGGTTAATGGTAATGAAGGACATAAAATAAAATAACACACCTTATCTATTAAGTTTTCCTCTCAAAAGTCGTTTAAAATATCACTAAGAATCGTAAATTTTAAAATATGAAGATATTTTCTCGCTGGAAGCTCGGCATTGTTGGCCGGCGATAAAAGTAAGAAACAAAAACCATTACCATAAAACGTTCGAATTTCTATTGCAGAATCGCCAAGTTTTGTAATAACGGTTGATTTCGTGAAAGCTGAATCTCTTTCCGCGTAAACTCGTTCCGTGCGGCAGGCATTGTAGGAAGTGTAATAATCGAAGCGATCTAAATGGCATCTTTGCCGGATAAATGCCTAGGTGTGGGCCACGTAATGGTCAATATATATTCGGAGCCACGCGTCCGATATTCAAATGTGCCTATATTTAATTGGTCAAGCGTAACATAACATACATATAACGCGTGACTTATGTACTACATAAGTTGATGAAACTTGACTGGTGGCGTTAATCACATTTTAAATCAACACCATAATAAATGGTCGCTATTTATATTAAGAGATCTATATTACTCAGCATAACAGAAGATCTGATTCTGAACGTGTCGGCCCGTTTCGCTGAGAGCATATTTTAACTCGCATAACTAATAACTTAAGATTTAATTATTTTTAAGGGAGTTTTTATGGTTGTAATATTACTTTTTTAATGGATTTGCATGTGTGCATATGGACGTTTTTTTAAAATTTCTAATGACATGACCCAGGCCACAATTCACACAATATTCAATTGGTATTTTTTCTTGTGCTAAGAGTCAGGAGATATAGTAGTATTTAGCGTTAAAAATAGTATGACTAGGCATAATGTGCAGATAGTCAATCGACTTAAGAACTAGGCTAAACTCTTTTTAAAGAATATTTAATAAAGTTTACTCATACTTATACTATTTTCTGACGCGTAAAGCAAAATTGAACTAAAAGAAGGTAGATATGCATACCGCAATAAAAAAATGTATATTCTTGTATCTTCAAAACGCCTCAATGTCAACTTTTAAACTGTACGTACAAATGTTTAACTATTATGCAATAACAGCTGCTACAAGGTCGAGGAATTTTAAAAAGTCAGTTAGGTTAACGGATTTTACGGAATAGGTAACACAAACCTCCCCTCAAGTCTTCGGGAATGGTGTTGGGACAACCTGTATATGTGCTTGCACCCCCCTTCCCCCTATGTATTATAAAATAAACGTATTATAAAATAACCCCCTTTTTGGGCCTAAAGTTCCTATTTTATTTATGAAACACAGTATTTATAAAAAACAATACACTATAAATGGCGAAACGTGTGCACTTAATTCTTATATAACTGGTTTTAAAATGTTTAGTGTTCTCGTTATGCGCGTATGTGATTGGAGTATCTATGTGTGTAATATAATTATATCGACTGTGAATATTCAATAGTAGGGCGCTATTACACAGATAATATACTATTTATAGCCCTCCCCTTAAGTAGAAAGCCAGGGTTTGAAGGCGACATTGACGGCGCGACGCTGAAGCATGCGGCACTCAGGATAGGCCGCTTCTTTTGTCACGTTTAGACCCCTTAGGTCGTTCGCGTGTGTATTTGTCGACCAAGAACCATGAAATTGAACTAAGTAGGTCCTAGGAGTATAAGGATCACTTTGGTCAAAGTTATGTTCGAAAATATAGCCGACTGTCCGATGCACGATAGTTCTCAACATTAAACATGATTAACCATAAGTTATTAGACATCTAGGCGTTATATTTCAATAGTATTATTAAAAGTACTTATCTACCATAAATTTCTTCTATTGAAATTTAAAAACCGCTGATCAGGTTAAATTTTAAAAACTGTTGATCAGATTTAAATTAAGTACAAGGTTCACTTAAAAAAATGTTATTGTATATGTCTGCATGCATCTGATTTGTTCCGTAATGGCCGAATAAATGACGTGAAAGCACTTAAAAATATATAGCATTTACTGAAACATACCAAATGCACTTTACATCTTCGCAGTTGCCATTGTAATGACGAGTATGACGCGAATGGTTATCGCCATTACTATAATAAACGTTTGACATTTCGGACATAAAATTATCGCACACAATCGAGCAAGCTTTCTCTAACAATAATTGTTGAGGTAATGGATTCGGCAATAAAATAGAGCATGATGATTGTGTATTTAACAGCTTTTTTGTTACATAACGAAATTGTTCACAGGTTGTGTCGTTTGAATTGTTTAATTAATGATTTTGGAACTTAACTTTTTTATTCATAAACAGCATTTTCAAAAATGTGCTGTGACAACACATTATTGTGAATTTTTCATTTATAGTCGAGTAATATGTATTATGTAATATGTATTATCTAATATATTTATTTACATAGGAATATTTTTTTACATAGAACACTTTCAGTTAACATTTTGAGTGAGAAACATAATAAATATTATTGATCAAGACATTTTTGTTACCATATTTCATTTCAACCACTGGTATTTCAAAACTCCGTCCTAATTAAAAAAACTTATGTTACTCGACTATACTACATTTTACATTCAAACACATCTCTTTAAAAATATTCGCGTGTTTGTATTTGTATTGTAACGCGTTTTGCGTTGTATTGTTTTAATATTTTATGTTTACCAGTAAGTATTTTTGTAAATTAAAAATAAATAAAAATACATACTATAATAACGTAACTCAATAGTAGATTCGATAATCTATTTAAAAAAAGCAAATTAACATAAAACTATCTAACGAACATAAATTGAATCCAACTTACACCAGATATAATTTCTCTTGTCTAACGTTAATGAATAAATTCAATTGCTTATTTATATTTAAAATAATATTAGCTGTACAATAATTATTACTGAAAAAGTTATAAACGACCACCGTAAGAAACTCTTAATCGAAGGTAAATGCGAGAAACAGATGACCAGGAAGTTCACCTGAGAGCTGGACCGTTCGAATGTCATTGCTATGCAGGACCACTAAAATAGTAAAGCAAAGTTCAGATTTTGACGATTTTACCTAATGTCTAGGGGTATTAATTACCATATAATTTAACTATACCATACCGCATTCTGAATAAACGGCTTCGGCGTCGACGTTTCTCATACAATTTATCGATACGCAATCGAACAAACCCGTGCACCTCGGCGAAGACAAATTTCAAAATTTACCTAAAATCCTAAACCTGTTTCCTAATGGTCAAGTCGATGCCTGATTAAAATCCGATCTCACTTGTATTTTAATTGGCGTATATTTGTCCATTAAACCATTTCGAATCTCAAATAGTGTACGCACACACTCGCACCGCCGCGCGAATGACGCAACCATAAAAGACATTGATATAAATTACGATCATAAACAGCACCGGCCATTTGGATAAATCTGTACAGACTTGAGTAATATATATTATAATTAGCGATAGCTTGTTTATTGCAGCATCTGCGTTTTATGTATTTCAGCACTTATAATAATCAATACGTGGCCGTGACCAAAATATGTCGATAAATTGCTATTTATCCTAATTTTGTGTATAATAGATTCTTTATTTCCGCGGTTCTCCGTTTATTTATATATTTATTTTTAAATTGAACTCCAACAATATACTGAAATACATAACATGTTAACAATTATTCTTAGACTCTAAAATAAAAAAAATAACGTATACCACATGAATATTTTACAACAATGAAAACAAAACACAGATAGAAACAATAAAAAACCACAATATAAACAAAACAGAAAAGTAGAAATAACAGATAAGTGGAAAGAATATAAATTATAAATATAATATATACGCGTTAAAATGGAAGTATTTAGTTTGAAGAGAGTCCTTAGCATTATAGAAGAAAATCTTCACACATCACATCACCTGAAAGCCCTGTTATTTATTTTCGTACCGCCTCACAATTAATAAATATTGTGTCCACTTATTAGCTGAATTAAGTTCAGTTTTTTATTAAGAATACTCAAAATGAATTAAATTCAATAAATGTACAAAAATCAAATTAATTATCGATGCGTGCACAATGACAAATGTGATAAATTCACAAAGGTATCTTCGAAAGCAACTTACCGTTTGAAAATAGAATTTCACAGAATACAAAGCCGTTCCATACAAAATGTATGAGAAAATGAATTTTCTTTATATTTTTTCGTGAAATTTTCCGTGTTTTAATAGTTATTCTGCTATTCGGGGCGGAGACAAATCCAACAAGTCCAAGATCATAAAAATCGGTCCAGCCGTTCTTGAGTTATAAATGGTGTAACTAACACGACATTCTTTTATATATATATATTTTTCAAATCTTGAATTAAACGTAGAAAAATTACTTAGAATTAGCTTAGTTTAGACACAGAAGTAGGTTTACAATAAAAGGTAGTTAATACAAAATGGGAATATGCGTGGAACCCCCAGATTTGGGATATACTCGTACCGACTTTTTTTTTATTTATAATATTAACTCACCTATGTACGCTTCATTAGTCTGTTAGTATCTCTACTACAAGCATAACATTTCGCCGAGAAGACAAGACGAAACGGGTAGCAAACTTAGGTTTCTTCAGGTCGGAGTTCAGACTTGCATGACATGAGCGCCGTAAATCTATAAATATTGTAATCCTTGCCAATGCCAATGAGATTTAGACTGAATTTAAATGAACCGACGTAAACTCGAATTCTTCATTCAAACACCAATTGCATAGTTTAACATTTGTAGAGCTTGTATACGACAATAATATTATGACCACGGCTGTAGTATCTATCAATCTCCGGCTAAGGTTAGGTTAGGTCTTTGGAGCACATTTTTTTTGATTGAAAATCAAGTGAAAAGAAATGTATTTCGGGTCACTCGATGAAAAATTGCCACATTCAATAAACACATCTTCGAAATAGTAAACATGCTACATTTAAATTATCAAAAATTGATAATTTAACGACTAATATTATAATCAAATCGAAGTTCTCATTTTGATCGGCAAACGCGAGCTATGGACATTAGTCATAAAAATCGCACATTATTTCCACAAGATGGTCGTTTTATTTCATGGATCAATATCAATAAACATTTTTTTGTATCGTTAGCATTAAACTAGCCGGCCTTGATTTATAACATTGCAGAACATTTCGTATCGTAATGCGATATCAGAAATTTAACATTCAATATTGTATCATAAATCTCAGTATCACGTATTTTTAATGTTAAATTGAACCCAATTCGATATTTTCTGCCTATTTTTCTACCAATGAGCAAATATAAGTTCAACACTATAGTTGTGATTATTTATGTTTATATATTTGTCCCAAAGGAATCGACCTTTAACTTAAACTAACAAAAAATATTTGGGATGGAAATATTTTTATGGATTTAAACTAAGTAAATAAAGGTAAAAATTAAACAAACCTATTTGAGAAAAAAAATATTACTCATTACGTACACGAAACTAGTTTAGAGAACCAATATATTTCCATCAATAAATAAATAAAGCATTAATATTATTCTACTTTAATGCAAATGAGATAACGTCTAGTTTATGAATTCATCTAATTATAAACGCCACGTTTCAGTGCAGTTTAGACGACCGAGTTAATTCTAGATGCTATTCGAGCCAGCTTAAATAAAATAAATGTAAAAGGAACGATACAAGATTAACGAAGCTTTTTCTGCATCCCACCATCATCTACCCATTTCACCATTGCTTTGAGTTATTTATGAAAGATTTACTAATAGGAGGCATCGTTTTATTTAAATATAATAATTAATTCTCCGCAAAGAAATGTAAGAATTTTTAGGAAGTTCATTCGTAAAAATGAAAAACAAGATGGGTCCAAGCACTCTGCATGTACGCCTGATGTACCTAATTGGGATAGAATGATTTGTCATCATATAAGTAGGTACAAAGGTGCCTAGATCCAAATTAGGTTTTACAAGAATACGGTTCAGTTTTTTATTTGTGCAGCATCGGATACCGCATTAAACGCTTTTGCAAAATCTAAGAAGATACCACGAACACATATGTGACTGTTTATGTTATCAGACATCATCCGAGAAAAATGATATCTATATATTGAAATAGTTACTAGCTAAAGTGGGTATATTGTCAATGTGCGGACTTAAAACTTGACTTTTTCCTTTTACTATAAACATTAGGCAATGTTCCGGGCCATGAATCGAGTGAGTGAACTTGCTCAAGCTAAGTAATTTGCCTGCGTATAAAAACACCAATTACGGAATGCCTCCCACGCTCGGCGATTTATCGTAATATAATCCAAAAGGTAGGATGAGTACGTACGCGGGCGGACAATAATGATCCATCCGTAAAGTGATTTCAAAGAGCATTTTTCGTTTAGTTCGATTTCGAGACATTATTTGGTTGACAAATCGTGACGGATTTCTTACGAAAGCGACTGTTTGGATATATGCGTCCGATTACATCAAATAACAAATTTCATAGTGAAGTATCTTAATGCAAGGAAGACTCATTCTGATGTATTCATAACTCCGGTAACTATTCCCAGGAAGAAGGAGATTTGAATTAAAGTTAATTTTTGGAAAAAAATGCCAACAAAAATTAAAAATATTGCCAACAAACAGTCAAAGTAGTTAGTTTTATTATTAGAATCCTGTTTTTTTCCACATTACTCAGTTTTTTGTTCTTAGTAGCACTATTCAGAAACTGTAGATTTGATTCAAATTTATACATTTTACTATCCGCCCCATTACTATTTTCCTATGTTATAATCGACTTATCTTCATATTTTTTAAAGTAGGTAGGTACCCATAGCAAAAAATAACTTTTGCAATGCAGAAGATGGCGGCACAGTGGTATAATTTATTTACCGTCGAAATACTCAACCAATCGAAACTATTTATTTCTAATTTATATCTACTATAATAACAGAAAAAAACGTTGAAATATGTACATTCGCAGAGCCAGAATCGATTGCCGCTGTGAATCGATTGCTCACACATCCCACGCACAGTCGGTGCAAGCTAATCAACCAAAAAAAGTGTTTTGTATATTAATGTAGGACGGTTGTGTAAAATATAATACAAGTATAATTTTTGGTATTTAATGTGTATATCCAATCACTGTTCGTTTAATTAAGGAGATTTGTAATTTAATGCTAATATTATGGTTTATGTACAATGCACGTTTTTATTTCATGCGCATTACTCTTTTCAAACATGTCAGTGACTTTGGAATATCTCGTTGTAACTTTCATGAATCTTTTTATATATAGATACTTTACAGATCAGTTCCTAATCTATATCTTCGCCTAGAAGTCGTAATAATGTCTTTAATTTCGTTCCAATTCTTAGTTTAAAGATCTATACTTAAACAGGGTTTATTTTAAAATCACAGCTCTTTTTTAGGTTTATACCAAAGAAGAATGACTATGATTGCTATAGCTTCTATCATTTAATATCAACTGCTTCTATACATTGTTTAGTATTAGTAAATTATTTAACCAGGCGTTAATAAGTTAACTATGTAAAAGACCGTATAGCTATGACCTACAGGCTAAAATAAAAAACTGCTACAATGGTATGATCTTTCAATTCATCATAAATTTTAACACTATTTCATTTTTTTTTTTTTTGTAAATTTTGAGGCGCGGCTAGTATTGAAACAACCCCCCTCCCCTTTATATTTATTGAATTTATGATTTATTTAATACTAACTTCTTCCAAATTGAACTTTTTTTAATAAGTCGGTTAAAATTTCGAAGCGCTGTTACTGTACCAACACCAATACAAATACTATACGAATGCACAAAACCACAAATAAAATTCCTAGTTTAATTCCGTATTATATAACTTTTTTTAATTTTTTTCAATATATATTAATAATCAAAGATTAAATTGATGTACTTTTTTTACATGTACTTTTTGTTGTAATCTGTCTTTATTTGAAATGGTTTTAAAATAATTATAAAGCTCACTCAAAATTCTTTTACATATTTCTATTTGCGCTCATAGATAAGTTTATAATAATACTGACACGCAATAAATAAAACGTTTCAATAGCCGCGCTGTCAAATTTTTGAAATTCGTATATGATCGCACCCTAATGATGAGCGCTGTCAGTTTCATACTTAAAAATTGTTGACGTGGCGCAATGGATCAGTAAAGAATCGTCAGTAAAGAATAAGATATTTTTTTTTTATAATATCTTTAAAATTTTTCTTTTTTTTCCTCTCTGAAACTTTTTTCAAAAAATATATAATATTTTTTGAGAAACGGTTTAGTTGTTGATATACATCAATCCCTTAAAAGGACACAGCAGTTATTTTAAACATCTGTATATTAAATCAACTTAAACTGAGTTGCTTTGCTTCGGAGTCATAAAATTGTGTATTACTAAACATGTTTTAAAACCTAGCTTGCTAAGATGTGCTAAAATGAGCATCGCTTTTGAGCGTCAGATTTGCTTACAAACGATTCCACATTCGAATGATAATTTAGGTATACATGTTACAGTTTATTACATCTACAACAATATACTAATGCGGTTTTTATTATTTTTTTAGTTTTTATATAAGTATGATTTTTTTATAGATAAATATGAAAGCTTTTTAAAAATTGCTATATTTTTAATGTAGATAACTCCGACAAATTGCCAAGATCGCTGAACTTTGATGGTTGTTAGGTCCTTATTACCCTTATTACCCTGCGCGCTTTGATTTTCTCCATAGATGGGACGGTCTGTAAACATTTGGTTCGTATCTGAATGTCACGAAAAGACCTTTGGCTGAGATAAAAAGAGAGGGTAATCCCTGGGCGGTAGGTTTTTTATTGGCCTAAAACCTAAATTACATATAATAATTCTTTAACAGTTTAATCTAATCTAGCAAATAGATAGCAGCTGTTTATTTAAGTTTCATATAAAATCTTATGAATATTCTTATTTTTATTGACCGTGTTTGTTTGTTTGTATATATATATATATATTCGCACTGTGGCATACACGTAAAATGATGTGCATGACTGTCGCCCATTTAAGTAAAAATAATCTCTGAAGTATGTCCTTAATATTACAGTTACAATGAAGATAAACCATAAATTTAAAATGTTTTTTTTTTGTGTGAATATGAATGCAAAAAATAATAGTTGAAGAGAATAGTTTTTATTTGTAGCCTAATAATGAAAATAAGAACCAGAAGCCTTTGAAAATGCTGGTAAAATTACATTCGAAGGATAACTTTATGACAAAACGCCTTGCGCTAGGCTATTTATTATGAACTTTTATTAAGCGCGTGGTGTATTGGCCGTTTTGATATAAATATTATTATTTAATCGTTCTCGTATTTTTATTTTTGTATAAAACACTATGAGCATATAGTTCATTTATTATCACAATCATTTAAAGCTGTAAACGTCCTAAATTAAAATTAATAAAAAAAATAACAATATTATGCTTCCAATATGTATGCACAAATAAATACATAAATAGCACATACTCGTATTTTTATATAAGAGGGATAAATTGGGTATGGCTTTGTATTAAATTACCTACTATATTTTTTTTTTGTCGTAGGTATAATAATGGTGACTGAGCTTTTAATTTCAGCATGGTCTAGGTTACGAGCCAATGCCCGATGGGGTTCCAATGCTAAGCAGTTAGGTAATCAAATGTTCGATTAATGGATATTTTTTTAAAGCTTAACTTGCTTAGTCGCGAAACGAGAATTTTAATAACTATTTATGATGTAAAAAAAAAACAATCACCCGTCGGCTTATGCCATAAATTCAGGTCGCATTACGCGTAATGAATTGCATATAAATCGACCCTATCTTCTGAAATAATCGTCAGACGCAACTATTTGAAGATTTAGAAATAATTCTAAAACTCGTACGCCGTCTCGGCGCAGATGGAATGCAGTTTATTTATTTTTATTGGGCGACATATTCTGAGTTTAGTTTCATTCGCGGCCGTATCACCCGATACGCGTAATGGCCATTTGAATATTTATTGCGCTGTTTGTCCAAATTGTACGAAACGGCGAATAAAAAGCGAGTAACGGATGTTCGAGTCATTCGAACTCCGGTCATAGAGGACGGACAATCATGAATTTGTGCCTTTACGAAATAATTCCGCCATTTAGATAGGCGGATACGATAATGTATCCAACAAGGAGATGACATTATCGTACGTCGAGTATTTCTAAATAAAAACAAATATAAATATCTATATTTATAACGATAAAATTTGTTGTTACCTCAATATAATAAAAACTTTTGAACATGTTTTGTTCTATAGATTTAATATTGTTTTTGAGTCAAAATACTTTGGATATATTATGTATAATTAGGACGTAGGTAAGTGTAAATTACGAGTGTCTAAAATGAAATGGTAACCAAAAAGTTCTCGACCGGTAACATTTACTTAAAATTTTAACCAAAAATACATTGAAATATTTATTTATATAGGAGTATTTTTTAGATAGGAAAATTTATAAGAACATTAAAATTTAATGTTTTAAGTAATACGTTGCTTTATAGTAACCATAGCGTGATGATGGTAATTGTGTAGATACACTTCAGCAAGAGATGTGGCTAAGATCGGCGGGATTGCCTTACCGACTTACAGCTAGCAACCTAGCTAATTACAGATAAAACAAATCGCTCAAAGCAACGTCCTATCGAAATTAGTTGAGTATTGAAGGCTGCACGCGGAAACCAACATAAAAGTACACCCAGACCCTTCGTAAATCAGAGAAATGCCTTCATTTCTAATTTCAAGTATTCAGGTCATTCGGCACATTTCTCAGCACATTAGACATAAGGCTGTCGGAATGTTGATAGTGTCTTTCTCACAAATCTGAACATAAAGGTACCTATTTACATAACGCAAGTAAAAATCAGCATTTGATATGTTTGTGTCGCGTAGACATTATTCGCTATGCCTATTTAAAAACCTCATCAAATTAATAAAGAGAGATTCGAATTTGCCTTAATATGTTACCTAAATTGGCATCGTTAAAATTCGCTATGCAATAAAATCAAAACTGACGAGTTGAGTTTTTGTCAATTAAAACAACGAAAGAGTGGTTTAATACCAGAAAATATCAGTTTAGTTTGAAACGTCTCATTAATAAGCCTAGTTGCAACAAAATCTGATTATGAGCCAATCAACGGATACGGTTAAACGTATTCATAAAAACTAGTATAATGAGTTGGTTATTCAGTTTATGAAGCTATTCCATTATGTTTAGGTAATTGATTTTATATCAAACACGCATTGAGTGAAATTTTATCAGACGATTAAATTCTTGACAAACTACTTTCATATTTTTCATTTTCTACTTTTAATGTTTGGTAAATATTTCAACTAAAATTAACACCTTTTAAAAAATATGTCATTTTATGTTTGCAATGTAAATTATTTGAGTTAAAAAATATATATATTAAAAGCATTAGAGAGTTTGTTTTGAAATAATCATAAAGGTACACTGAAAGGATTTTCAAATTACTTAAGTTTGTCCATTATAAATAAATTGTATACTTAATTTTGAACATAAATTTGAATTCAAAGGTATTATATTTTTATCAATACCTTTGCTAATGCTTTTTCATATGTTTTAACCGCTGTAAATGGTATTTACTGGTTAAATTGCAAATGTCGTTCCTATACAACTTATATTTGTGTTTAGAAATAAATGATCTTATCTTAGGGCATAATCGACAGGGGTGAAAATGTCGATTAAAATAAATATATCTCCAGATTATATGTCAAGTCCATTTCGATTTATTCAATTTATCGTACATAGGCTCTAAAACAGTGCAATACATATTATTATGTGTCTGAATATAAATCAGATAGATTAGATTGCCACTACCTAATACTGTTAATGTGACACTACCGCACTGGTGAAGCCCTTACAAGTGGACAGTCTTTATAAATTGGGCGATTAGCACTGCTTTGAATGTGAGCCCTGTGTCCGTACTAAGTACGGTTTATACTTAACAAGATTGGGAGCCCATTGATAATGGGAAGGATTGGAATAAATATAAAATGTATTACATACAGTACAGAGTAACTGCAATTTCTATACTAACCCTAACCTAGCATGATCACTTCATATGTGTTTTGATTCTTATATCAATATTTTCAAGAACAATTCATAGAGATGTGACAGTATCGGTCTATATTTTTAATATCTTTTTTGTGTATAGGTAGCGTTTTTACATTCGGCTGGTAGTATATCAGCGCTGTGGAGATATATGTTAAAAACTACCAGAATTTCAAAGAGATGACTGTCTCGAAGTTTTAGATATGTGCAATGCATTCAATTATCATTGACTATATATACATACACCGTGTCCTAAGACCAATCCCGATAAAAAATCAGCTAATTAGTCCTGAGATTTCGAGTATTATACATATATTAAGACGGTATATCAACATTAATAATGGCTTTCGAAAAAAAAGTAATCATTACGTGATAGTATTAACCAAATCGACGAAATAAAGTCCTTACGAGTCCAAGGTTACGATATAGATCCGTGCGCGCGTCAGAATTCGCACGCTGACCATTTACACCATCTATTAAATAAATAAATAAATTTGGGGATGAACGATTTACGCATTTTTCATAAAATTTCTTACTCATAATAAGAAACAGTCTTCGGGAAATGTCTTGGGACAACCTGTATATTACAACTATAATATATAGAAATGGAATGCTTCTTTTAACGCTCCGAATTAAAATATCACACAATTTAGCAAAAGTATGTGAAAGTGAAACAAACCCAAAAGTGATTGGACGTTCCCTGCGAAGGCGGCGGGTACCTCACGGGCAGCGGCTGCAGGTCGGGGTCGCTGAGGGCGTGGCGCGCGACCACGGCCGCCGCCGCGTCGCTGTCGCTGCCGGCCGAGAGGCGGTCGGTGCGCGCGAGTCGCCTGCGGGACGCGCGCTGGCCGGCCTGCGGGGCCCGCTGGCCCGCATGGTGCGGCCGCAGCGCGCTCGGGTCGTCGTCGGCCTGCGCGCACGAGCCCGCGGAGTCGTCGCCGTCGGCGGACAGCAGGCGCTCCGTGTCGGACAGCGAGCACTTCTGATGGTCGTGCCATGGCGGCCATGGCAGTGATTGGGTGCGATGCGAGCGAGCAGGCAGACATGCGGAAAATGAATGAAAGAAAAAGGATGAGATCATACAAAAATATGAGTTGCGATGGCGCGAGTAGAGTAGAAAGCTCTAGTACTTATACAAAAAAAAAATAACTTAATTTCAACACACTATAAGCATAATAATAATATGTAAAAATGAATAACGATTTTTCAATGATGATACAATAGTTTGCACGTTACCTACCACATCTGAAGATAATATATACCATTTTTCTCAAAAAAAATATGCATCCTTTAAGAGCATAGTCAGTCTAGTTATATTGCTATAAAATGCACGATCGAAAAGGAATTATATTTCAATCTTCAGTGATAAGCGATATCATTAGAGTTTTATTCGCCAACATCTTTTTTTTATATTAATTGTATTCAAAATCAATATTTATTTAAATATTTATGTTAATAATTACAAACAATTCAAACACAACACATTACTATTATTAAGGCCGATTAAAACTTATTGAATAAGAATAAGGTATATGAGTGAAGGAGTAAAATATATTTTACACAAATCACTTAACCTATAAAGTTCATAGGATCTCAGTGGTAGGTATATTTTTTTCTTTTCTAGTCGCTTGTTATTTTGTACAGTAAATTTTTTAACTTTTATATCAAAATTTTGTTTTATAAATCATATCAATTTACAATTCCATAATTATGTTAGTGAAACTAGAGAATAAATAAAAAAGAATAGAAGAGTGGTTCAATCAGAATGAGCTCAAAAACAAATATTTTAAGCCACCTAAATTTAATTATTTTATACAAATTTGATACTTGATTTTTGCTTCGCTTGTCTACGTAAAGATGTTTGCATTTTTGTGTCAAAAGCGTTATGAAACAATAGTAACTAAGCTAAAATATAAATATTTTTAAATCGAAAACATCGCTATTTATTACTAACACACTTCAATAACAAAATGGATTTAGGTGGAAGAAACTATTGAACTTAAAAGAAAATATATTTATGAATGAAATTAAGCTTGTAACGATATTCAAGATTATTAACTTACCTATTAACTCTAAAAAATAATCCTCTCAACCATGCGTTTAATAGTCAAACAGATACCTATACTACTAAAGCATATTTTATGCCACCATTTTACCCCTTTAAGTATTTTCAATCTTTTCGAGACAGACGAACGATATAGTGAAATAGAATTCTATATATATTATATACCCTCATACGACTTACCTACAGTAAATATTATGGTTTTAATATTATCTGAAATATATATTATTGCATGTTATAAATAAATAAATATTCATTATGATAGTGGTGAATATCGTTTTTCTTTAAACGTGAAGGTGTTTATTTTATGAAAAGCGATTTCAAATTAAAAATTAGAACAATAAAGTAAAATTGTAATTAACAGCCTGCGACACAGTGGCACGAAGGCCCATGCCATGTGTTCAATCGTGCTAGGTTATGTTTTGCAATTTAATATTGAGAATATTTCATTGGTTTTTGTCATTACTATTGAGTTCAAAATATAGAAACAATTACAGACTTGCAAGTTATTGTTGCCTTAGACTAAAATTATAGTTCGCTAAGGCAATGAGGTTCATGGAATTGATTAGCCGTAATATAATTAAAAAAACATAAAAATGCTACGAATATAATTAAAGAAATAAAGGTGCATTAAATCCATGCATTTAAGATTCTGTAATTATATTGTGCAATATTTTTGTTACAAATAAAACTATGCTATGATTATTAAAACTGCTTTACGAAAAAAAGGGTAGTGATATAAAAAATATATATATATAATTTGAAAATAAACTTTAAAAACCAACCATTGACTTGTTCATATTTAAAAGATATTAGTAAATTTGCTACACTACTTACAAACATAGATATAATAAAAAAATTAACTCTAACACAAGCTAAACTTAAATTTAAACTCTTTCGTCCAAAATAATATATAAAAGGTATTTTGCATTTTAATATAATTATTTAATGAAACTACACTGCTGAATATATATTTATTTAATGACATATTGACATGATTGACATAACAAATAATAAAATTACAAAATCCTAAATATTTACTATGAAGGTTCAATGAAATACGCGCCCATAGTTCAATTCCGTATTAGTTTATATTTATAGGGAAACCACTATACTTGGTACTTTTAAATTGTAAAAATAACGTTTAGATTATTTCTTATTTTATATTTTAAGACAATTTTATTTCTTTTTGAACAACTCATCACAGGTTCATTGAAATACCAGTTCCAGTTCCAGTTCCAGTTCCAGTTCCAGTTCCAGTACCAGTGATATAGTTTCTTAACAAATAACACTAGGAATCGTAGGACCTATTAGCTGATTTTTTTATTGGGATTGACCTTGGGATACCTGTATATATTATATATATATTTATATATTTTAATTTATTTTCGTACAAATAGATATATTCATATTTCTCTATAGGTGCATTAACGGTTTGACTTTCTTAGTTGTAACACAATATAACACTGCCTTCCTTAGTACGGACATAGTCTAGTAAAGCAGGCAGGGCACAAAATGTAGCAGTGCTAATCGCTCCCGGTGCATTTGTAATATTCATTTATAACTGTGATTTGTACTACTACAATTCTATTTCTTTGTCAAATTAATTATGTCAGAATACAAATAAATAAATAAATAAAATAAATACTTTTAATTGTGAGTTTAATGGGTCATCTCTAGAAACAGTAAATAATTTTAAAGATTTGGGTATAATTTTCGATTTTCAACTTAGCTTTAATCTCCATATTAATTATATAACTTCAAAATGTTACGAACTTTTAGGCTTTCTCCTTCATGTAACCAAAACATTTAAAAATCCTATGACTCTCCGTATAATATTTTATCTTTAATAAGTAGTAGATTAAAATACGGTTCAATTATATGTAACCCTTAATCTGTTTATATCGACCGCATCGGAAAAATCAAAAAAATATTATTTCGTATGATCACGTTTAGATTCTACCAATTGTAGAATTCTCTAATCATGAAGCCGCATTATCACTTTATCGGTTACAATCTTTTGAATAAAATCCACTGTCCGGCCATTCTGTCTCTTTTTAATATCACTATGCCAACTAAGTATAGAACACGTAATTTAAAAATATTTAACACACCAATTTGTTGCTCAAATAATGCTCTTCAATCTCCTATTCCTCATATCTGTCTTATTTAATGAATTAATTAATAGTCGTAATTAATTTAATCTAGTTAGACTAAGTTAAGTAAATTTGAATTTAAAAAAAATATCTTGCTAAATAAATAACTGCGAAAAATGTAAATAATGTTGTATATTTAAGCTTTCAGTTTTATAACCAATATTTTAGTTTCATTCTTATGTTTTATTTACATTATCATATAAGTAGCATGATGTAGGAATCTGTATTTAGATTTATGTAGATTAACTTTTTTTCTCTTTGCATGTTAATGTAAACTACTAAGTGAATCAGTATTTTTTTTTAGTTTTTAAATTAAATAAATAAAATAAACATCCGTAACTCGGTGACTATCTACTCAGACCTAAAAAATAACCCACTTTCGACTCTAAGTTTGGAAATGAAGCAACCCATCACAAGTTATTACAGGCGCGAGTAGTCTGGGTGGCAGATGCCTTTAATGACACCCAAAGTGCCTAGCTGTAAGACGTCAGGTTCTAGTTACATAATTTACTACTACTAAACAACGTAAAGAAGTAGTTGATATTATATGATAGCTACAGGTGTCATAGTCATTCTTGTTTTATATAATATGGATTTATGAGATGGCGGATATGAGACATTAAAGTAATATTAGTTCCTAAATACCTATATGTTTTTTTTTAAATATTGATGCATTAAGTATAAGTTTCGGGAGAGCGAAAACAGTGCTATGCCATTTGTTGCTTGTCATTTGTTTGCCTACTGTGCAATAAGCACATTATGGGATGGATAAAAATAGACATGTATTGATAATATCATATTTGTAAGTGATAATAAATTTAAAATATCGCAAGTAAGAAATAATTCAAATAAAAATGTTGAATCGATGTAATAGAAGGTAATTTGTAATGTGTTCAATGCACTAGTACGGCTGTCCTGCTACATTCACTATGACATGGCGATTGATCGCATGTATTCAAATTATGTATGCCTTTCCGAGCTACCACGGTAGGTGTTGAAAGCCGTAATTGATATATCATCGATAATGGCCACCGTTCGCCTGACACTATCGAAAAAAACAGAAAAGTAAATTTGTATCCACTCTCATATATATAAATTCGTAGACATATCGCGAATGGCATAAAATTAACTTTTCAATATCTTTGTACTTTAATAAAAACCTTAGAAAATAAATCACAGAATGGATCTGCGATGATAAATAAAAATTATTATGAAACCCTAAACTCCTTATGTAAGTGTTTCTTTTTTTTTAAATTAATAATATAGGCAAGACGTGATTGTTACACAGATATCCCAGAATTAATGAGGATCTTTGAAGGTATAGACTGGCACCAGCCTCAAACATGCACAGTACAATTATATGTTTTACTATCGGATGTATGGTTAAATAGATTTTTTTTATACACAATTCGGAAAACGGAAAACGGAACACGTTGTCGAGGGTTAATTTCATCCATCGACGTTTTCATTATATTTTTTTTATTTATCTTTATTGGAAAAACCATCAGTTTGCTCATCGTACTTAATAAATTATACATTTAATTAACCAATTATACCTATGTAAAACTAAAATAGGTTTTTACTAAATTATTTTCGTTTATAACTAATATTACATTACCTTACTTTAAATAAGTTATCTACTTAATGTTGAATTTTGGAAAACTAATTTAAACGTTTTTTTTACACGAAAAATGATTGCAAAACACTTTAAATTGGGACACTTATTCAAAATCAATCCACGGAACAGTTGATAGTATTAACGAGGTGTGTAGGTGAGAATCAGAGGTGTTTTCGACCGTACCTCACCACCCAGCTAAGGTTCGTGACCTTATACGTGAACGAAGAACACCTTTGAATGTTCTGACCTATAAACGGCATGAACGGCGCTTCTAACACGAACTGCAGCCTACCATTTTGTATGAAATATTGATGGCATTTATTTTTATTTTTAAATAACTATATACAATTTTTTTTCTGAATATTTAAAAACTTTTGGCATAAATTATCATTTTCATATTTAAAAACTAAAATAATGATCTCAAATTTTAGGCAAATTTTGTTGTTTTATTTAAGCAATTATATCATATAATATGGTGGTTTTATTCTTTTTTCTAACGTCTTTCAAAACCTGTGAAATGCGCATTTTTGTAGCATTCGGGTATATTTCTAACGCTCACAATAGTAAACCAACTTGATCATTTTTCGATACAAACGCTGTAGTGCTACTTTGTTTTAGTAAATATAAAAGAAATATAATAGTGAATATCGTTTTATCTCATAATTATCTAGGCTTGTATAAAATAAAAAGGTTTAATTTCTATTTTCTCTAAAAGTTAAGACCCTCGAAAATCTGTATTTTCCATACATTCTATCATTTTATAAAGTTATTAACTAAAAAAAGCTCTAATTACATTTCCCAAAAAATATTTTAAGGTATTCGTGAATCATATAAGAGCGCTGTGCACATAAAATAGTAAAGGAAGTCGGATGACATTCATACAACATTTAATGGATTATTTTTGTACTGGCATAATCCATTGCCATGCCTCGAATTCAAGTCGTCAGCAGTTGAATCATGTTGATGCCATTTTAACACTTCGGGAAGTACACCTAGGTTTTATAACGTTTCCATAAATGTTGCTGTAGGTACTAGTTATGCGATCCACGCTTTATAAATATGTCAAATGAATAAATATTGCTTTTCTATTACCTATTTTCTAATTTCTAATATTATAATAATTTTAGATATGTAAAAGGTAAAGTTTTTTACATATGTGAAGATTGAATGTCTGTTACATGAATAAAAGAAAATAATTTCGTTGAAATTTTGTACCTAAACTACACGTTTCTAGCTTTCGGTATTTGTTATAACTAACTACGGTATAATTATTAGCATTAATGTGAAACCCGAATTAAAACTGTAGGAATTGATACTAAATATCGGGTTAAAATCTTTTTAAAGGAATTTTCAATCAATATGACGCCAATCGAGCTACCGATATGAATCTAGCGACTGGCGTATATCTAACCTGTTACGGTAATTTAAATGATATTAATGAAATCCTCCATACAATGTTTCCTCGAAAAGTCAATGATCTCTAGAGTCGTATTTTTTTATTTGGTTGTTGTGATAATTTTGGCATAGAAAACTAACTTTTGAAACTTTTTAACAGTGCAATTATAGTGATAAAGCACAGTGAAGCACTTAAGCATAAAAATCCAAACGATTTAACGAACAAAAAAAAATTTTTTTTATTACTTAACGGGGCTGGCTCGATGAGAAAAGCATGTACCTTCTGATAATATCGATGCGTCAATTTAAACTTATTCACGCATTTCCAGATGAACAGGTCTTCTCACTAGTCCACTGCGTATCAGTCACCAATCAGGCATTTGGTATTTGCATATAAAATAAAATTAAAGTTATGTTTCTGGACCGTACCAATATTATATTTATTGCAGTTCTATATTGCAGAAAATATTCGAAGAAACCACGTAACAATATTTTTAACAGATATAGAAAACACTACATAATAATGGGCTATTTTCTGAAAGGGTGAAAAGGTGTCCCTCTAATAATAAGGTATCTTTGGGAAAACATTAATTCAATAGAGAGACCAAATTAGTTAATTGTGTGGATTTTTAGATATAACATAAGTTTATAAAAGTAGGGTATCCTAGGGTAGAACCACATAACAGCTGTTTTTAACAAGACAATGAGAATTAGCACTTTGTAGCCGTCTTTTAGTAGGATCGTTCAATATTACGACAAAATGATTCAATGTTAGACATAGAAGTGACGGAGGCATTGAAACGACGGATTAAATAATCAAAATATGATCTTACGGCACTGAGCCTGACGATGGTCCCCTGGACCTTGAAATATCCGCCTGCGGTCCAATAGGTCATGTACCTCACATTTCCATAGATTTTACTTACAATCGCGATCTCTATCAACCTATATTTATACTGAACGGCATATTGCAGGGTTGCTGCCATACTGATTATTATTTATAATTTCTTTAAAATACTATTATTAATTTACTTACTAAAGTATTTCTTCTTTTAATGTCTACCGCAATAACAATACCGCACCACTCAGGGACCGGAGCGGTATTATTTGATGATCGATTTGGTGTTTTTTTTATTAAGCTATTTTTGAAATGATTATTGATATTTATTATAAGCGTAAGACGATAAAATATATATTTAAGCCTAATCATAAAAAACATGTAATACATAAGTACTTCAGGTAACAAATGGAGGTAATAAAACACGCATAAAAAATATTTAAATAAATTATAATATAATATAAAATTACTGAAAAAAAAACAAATAGTACTTAATTCGCTAAAAGTGTGACTCGAAAAAAAACGTCACAAAATGAATAAGCAAATTTATTTTATTTCATTTAAATTTTACAATCAAATTTACTAGGATTGTTTTAAAATTTATGATGAATTGAAAGAATGTCATGATACCATTGTATGTTTTTTTTTTATTTTAATCTACTCAGACCTAAAAAATGGTGCTGCAGGCATAAGTGAAGCAACCCATCACATGTTGGTACTTCAGGCGCGAGGTAGGAGACGCCTTTAATGACGCCTGTAGGGCCTAGCTGTAAGGTTTCAGGTTCAGGTTAAATAATTTACTACTACTAAACAATGTATATCTGGTATTATATGATAGCTACAAGTGTCATGCCATTCTTGTTTTTACTGATTTAACTAAATCTACGTGCCAGCCCTCGAAAACACATTTTAATGGCGTAAGTTCGAATTCACCTTCAAGCGAAATTTTGTATATGTCATTTATATACTTCGAGCAACTGAGTTGCTTACTGGTCATTACTGGATTTGAGACTAACCCCCCTTAGTCCTAATAAAATACGCGAAAAAAACTTTATAAGATAGCATAAATAATGATAGGAAAGACAACTTTCAAATCCAACAGATGTTATTTAAAATAAATATGCGTTAGTCACTAATCTGAATTTGTAACAGCCAATGTTTCTGTTTCTTTTTTTTAATATCTACCTAAAATTGTTTACCGAATTGTTTCTAATTAAAAAAAATAACTCTAGAATAATGAACTTTTCTGAATTGAAGAAATTCACTTACTTTTATCTGGAAGTGTGCGTTCGCCTTGCGGCTGTCATCTAACAATGAGACGCTGACAAACCTACAGGCGCTTTTTTCGCAAGGGATGATTTGCCAACAACCGATTTGGCGAAGGTTTGTAAGTACGCTACAATCTAAAAGAAATCTTGAGGGATTTCCAAAAATACTCAAGGAAACATCGTTTTCGGAAAGCACAACTAAATGCGTCGCACTTAAAACAAATCCATCCAAAAATGAGAGTTTCTTGAACTCGCGAAGAAATCATTTCCTCTCGCGAATCTATTATTCAAATGAAACATACTCCGTAGCCGCTTAGTGTCGTCAATACGATACGATAACCGCCGAAAATCAAGTTTTTATGGCCGGGATTCGGGTGCGATAATACCATACGCGACCAGGTCGACACCAATGTCATGAATTATGTAAACTTGACACTGGATAACAAATCGGATTGTCAAAAAACATCCGACGGCAAGGGGCTGCATAATGTAAGCGATCTTATATGCTAAAGAAGGGCAATGATCGCCAAAAGATTCGCGTTGCGGAAACTTTGAGATAAACACTCGACGTGAAAACGACTCGTGTAATATTATAATGTATTAATTGTATTACATGGACAGCAGGAAATAAAAATTAGTTCTATGTAATGAAAGGTTAAAACATTAAACCATCTTAAAGAAAAATATCTACATAAATAGCAAAAACGAAACAGAATTAAAAAAAAACAAGAAAGCTTTCCCACCCTGTAGCTTTCATGTAATAGTAGTAGTAAATTATTTAACCAGAAGTTGGCGTCTTACATCTATGTCCTACAGGCGTCTTTAATTGCATCTTTTCCCCCCAGACTTCTCGCGCCTGTGGTATCAACTTATGATGTGTCGTTTAACATAATTTATCCTAACCATATAATAAAGATTGTTTTATGCTCGAATTGAAATAAAAAATATAATGACATCAACATTCAATTGATTCTAAAAGAACTTAACTGATATTGACAAATCTTTACTATAGTTTATAGTATTATATAGTAATCACTACTATCTTTTTGGGGGTTTAATTAATATCAACTAAAATGATCTAACGACAAAAAAAAACATAAAATTAAATACATTTTGTTGTGTCTTAGTTGATTATTCTGTCCGCTACATCACGCCGTGGCGACCATACCTAGGTCAAACACTTAGCCGAGGCGTGGTCAAGGTCGGGATCAGCCAGTATTAGTACAGCGCTCCCAGGCGCTAAACTCTGCTTCTATGCCGCCCACTGCGACAAACATACATATAATGTTCTCGAACATTCGAACGACTATGATTAAATTTTAAAGTCGCTTTTCTAGTAATTGTGGAATTTAGGTAATGTTTTTCCAATATACGAGTATTTTGATAATTAATGTTTGTATATGATTTAATATTACAATATAAAAAAATATAAAGAAAATAAATAATTAAACATCAAATCTGATCCCAAAGAGATGCAAATCTTAATTAAGTCACTTAAATAAGTATTATGAAGTCTTAAATTATGATATTCAAAATTGCTAAACCAATATGGTGCATTAAATTCTTACATTATGTGATTACATTTGCAGTTTTATTGTGGTTGGTCCGCCATTTTAATTATTTTCTTTGTTAAATTTTCCAAAGCCTATAATATTATATCAAATCTCAACTTTTTAGCTTTTTGTCTACTATTTTAAAATAAACTCGCCTGAAACTACATTTTTTTTTGGATTACCACAAAATGTTATAAATGCCAGCTTCTTAGACTATGTATTTCTTACGTACCTGCAAAAATAAAGATAACTAAGTACTTTTGTAATATTAAAAGGACGTTTATGATAAACTTTATGATTAGCAGTATTAACAAACCCTAAATTTATTTTTCTATCGTATTTTTTTTATGATGCCCTTTACTACCGATGATCATAAACTTGGAACAATAGGTCAATTAAAGAGTGATTTATTAAGCAATTCCCTAAACGATCGACCTCACCCACATTTCGGCGATGTACAAACTAAGTACAAGGAATTGTTTTACAAATGAATCATAATGCTACAGAAAAGATCTATAAACCTGCGCTTCCATAACGTTTTTTTATTATGAAAATAAATAGATATTTTATTAAAAAGGATACCAAGCGACACAGACAGTGCCTAGTGGGGTGGTTCAATCCAGTGTCATTTGGTCGTGGTGAGAGAACCGACCGCTAATCTATAAACTATACAGTTACTTTAATGTGTGTGTTTTATTTGACAGGATTTTCTCATTATAGGCTTTATATTAATTAACTGTGATTTATTAATTTATTATTTCTATTTATGATAGGATTATTTTCTTGATGTTATTATATGTATTTTCTGACAAAACTACACAATTTCAATTCAATGAATTCGACATCTTAAATCTGTTGACCCTTGAATATTATATCGAAACAGGAACAAGAAGGAAAACTGACATTTCTGGATTCTTTGATATTTATCGCGGTGTAGACGGAAATTGTTGAAATGTTCAAAATAAAATACTCAAACAAAATGGGTCCATGTAGGTATGGGTATCGTTTATATCGTTGCAGTATTTTTTGCTGCCAAATACGACAGCGTCCGATACGGTTCAGACAAAAAAATGCTCGGCAGTCAGGTGCATTCAAACACCTACATACGAATTATTGATCATACCTGCAAAGACCCTACCTACTGCGTGTTGAGCGTCGGAAAAGTCTTGATCCTGTAGTGAAAGTGTAAATTTATAACTTACAACATATCCTTTTGTATTTTTTTTATTTTCGTTATTCGTTTCGTACCAATGAAAAAATACGGAACGTATTGGAATTTCATTTACTCATGGATTGACCTCATAGACATTTTCCAATACGATAAAAGATTTCCAGCATGCGAACCATAGGAACGCATCAGTTCGACATTCACAACTTTTGTAAAATCACTACAGGCTATATATATTCTTCTAATCCATGACATAAAAACGCAATATTCCGCTAATTCTAACCGAAATCCATAAGCAAACACGTATAGAAATCCACGCAACAGGAGTAATCATCATATTGTCTTTCTTTTATTTTAGGGCATCAATAAGGATGCAAGCTACGCTTTGCCTAACCGAACCTAAAAAGGTAAAAAGCTAAGAGTACGAGTCGAGTGTGCCTCTAACTAAACGGTATGATTAACGGTATAATTAACCGTGAATATTACAAATATCTCGGATAAACCCGGTTCCAATGAAACGTAACGCTAAACTAGAATAAGAGAATGTTTCAACTGGCCATTGAGGGTGCCCTTAAAACTTTTTTAAATATTAACTTTTTTACATTGTATTCAACTAGTATTGATAAGAATCATGCCGCACAAAAATAGAATAACACGACAAGACTCGTAACAAATTATCCAGAATCCGTCAACTAGTATTGACGGATTCTGGATAATTTCCTGGAAATATCCTTTTCATTGCGAGTTGCGAAAAACCTTAAATGCAAAAAATGAACTAAATTAGCAATACAAAAAAAATAAATAAAAAATAATAATAAAATAGTAATCTTTGGACATCATTTTCAGTTTCTTTTCTTTGGCCTTTGACTATTTCTAAAACATACCATATTTCAAAATATATATATATATATATATATATATAGATTTGATGATATAATATTTAAGCTTTCGCCATTCGGCGTCGTCATGACCAGAAACCACCAGAAACAGTTGATATAACTGTTTCTGGTGGTCAGTTCAAAACTTCAGTACACATAAAACCAACCAATAAACAACAATATTTACATTTTGATAGTTGCCATCCGTTTCACACAAAAAAATCAATACCATATTCCCTTTCTATTCGCGGTCATAGAATCTCTAATAATAAAAATGATTTAGAAAAATATCTCACTAACCTAAATAAATCCCTTTTAGAACGTAATTACCCACCCGATCTCCTAAAAAAACAAATTTTAGACTCTTCTTCGAAATTTACTCCTAAAATAAAAACAAACTCAATTAACAAAAAAATTTTTCTAAACACCACCTATTTTCCTGGTGTTGAAAAATTAAACCCAATTTTAAAAGACTTATATTCTATAATCTCTAATAATCCAAATTGGAAAAATATACTCGATTGTCCCCCTATATTGTCTTACCGACGTCCTCCAAATTTACGCAATATTTTAAATAAAAATAAAACGTTTGGTAACCAACCACTTAACACACTTCCAAAAAACGGGGTCGAACCATGTAAAAAACCTCGTTGTAAAACATGCAAAATTATTGTAAGAGACGATAAATTTTCAAGCGCGAACAATAAAAATATATATAAAATTACCACAAACATAACGTGCACCACCAGAAACGTTGTATATCAACTTCTATGTAAGTTTTGTGATGCGTTTTATGTTGGTGAAACTACGACGCCACTAAACATTAGAATTAATAATCATAGATTATCCTGTAACAAATTACTTTCCGCTTTACCCGTTGCAATTCACGCGAGAACTCACGGCAGGGATTTCGATGCTTGCTTTAATGTAAAAGTTTTGAAGTCTTTGCCAGAAGATGCCCGCGAAATTGATTTAAAGACATGGGAACTCTCTCATATTTGGGTCTTGGGCGCTTGCAGGTCTGTAGGTCTAAATAGACAAAATTAAACTAACTTAACAGCATTTAACGCGTGATACTTGATATATTCATTTAAGAAACTAGTTTCATTTCATAATACTGATTGATTTATCTAGCAAAACTGCAATTATATAATAATAATTGTAGTGGCTGGATATATTTATCTTTTAGTTAAAAATGCGATTTTCGAATTTATGAAGGTTGCATTTTAAACGTCATCCTTCATATTTTTTCTGACGACGCCGAATGGCGAAAGCTTAAATAAATCATAATCATCAAATCTATATAACAAACATTTACAGAATTAACTTTAGTACATAATACTAACGCATTTTTTGCATATTTTTTATTATTTCATATCACCGTCAACTTTGCGAGGAGAAAACTAACAACCTACGCGAACGTCCCGTCTCATATCCTAGTAGAAGACCTATCGTGGACGACCTCCTTGCACATTTATCCTTTCCTCACCTCACGCTGAGTGAGATAAGTATAATTCTCCATCCTTTCATATTTTATTTGTGTTATTTTTCCTTTCTTGTAGTCTTAATTAATCTTTTGTATTTCCCATATCATGAATGTAGATTATTTGAATGATGTTAAGTATCATGCTTTAAAAGTTGCTCAATTTACATCCAACTTTGAGTTTTTAGATGATTGTCTCAGAGTTGGACTAACACCTAAAGGTTTATTTCCCAAATATCCCTTCGCGGCTATAACACCGAGGTTACATTCCTCTTTTAAAAACCTACAGATTAAGCATGCCTTTGAAATTACTAATTTATTACATCAAAAATACAAGACTTTGATTGAGGAACACATGTCTTTATTGAAGTCATTTGTGGAATGTGTAAAGCGGTCTTCAAGCCGACAATGTTGTACGGTTAATAGTATTTTACAAGATGCTTTACGCAACCTCCAATCATTACGCCAAAAACACAATAAAAAATTTCAAAATCTTCGATACCCAAAAAATAAACCTAATTCTAAAGTAACAAAACATCATAATACAAATACTACACCATTGCACTATAATACGCAAAACATACATACACATACACAAAATGTTAATGTGGCGTCGAATTTTCAACAACATGTTACTAATATTAATCAGTCCCTTGTACCACCTCGAATAGAAAAGAAGGTTTCAGTATTAAATTTGTCATCAAAAACGATAAATGCTAATGAATATTTAGTACTATCCAAGGGTCTTAATTTTACACCGACCCCAAAGGTTGATCACTTTCAATTTGGAAAAGATATTTTAAATTTTTGTCGCAATCTAAGATGGCGCGTTTTTTGGCAACTTCATCCACAATCTAAAAACTCACAAATACATAATTCGCTTTTAATATTTCGCGAAAAATCTAATAGAGAGCCTCCCTCTATGCCAAAAGACCATCCAATTGAAGTGTATATCAACCTTTTGCTCGGTAAAACTCTGCAGCCTTCTTTTCTTAATACACTAAAACCAAAATCAAACCTTTCGGATGACGAAATGAAGGCATTAAATAATTTACGAAAAGATGATAGTATCGTAATATTACCAGCAGATAAAAGCTCAACGACGGTAATTTTAAATAAAAAAGATTATGTCGCTGAGGGTTTGCGACAACTCAATGATGCTACAGCATATCAAAAATTATCTGGGGATCCTAACCCTAATTTCGCTAAATTAATTAATGCTTTCATTAGTAAAAACCAAATTAAAGAGAATCTATCCAAAGAGGATGTGGATTTAATGGTCCCAAAGAATTTTAGGTCACCGAATTTTTATTTACTAATAAAAATTCATAAACCTAATTACCCCGGCCGGCCAATTGTTGCAAGCTATAATTCTGTTACTGAAAGAATATCAGCATATGTAGATTCTTTTTTACAACCTTTTGTCATAACTTTAAATTCTCATGTCAAAGATACGTACCATTTTCTTGAAATGTTAAATAACATAAAATTATGTAATAACAGAGATATTCTGCTTGTAACAATTGATGCGGTCTCTTTATACACTAATATTCCACACGATGCTGGATTAAAAGCATTACGACATTTTCTCAATAAAAGACCATCTCCACAAACACCATCAACTGATTTTCTTACAGAGTTAGCAAATTTTGTGCTCACTTGCAATGCTTTTTCTTTTGAAGGCGATTTTTACCTTCAAACAAAAGGGACAGCAATGGGCACTAGAATGGCTCCTTCTTATGCAAATCTGTTTATGGGTCAATTAGAACAAAATTTTCTTAAAAGTCAATCTTTGCAGCCTTTAGTTTGGCTTCGTTTTATTGATGATATCTTTGTTATTTGGCCACATGGCAGAGATTCTTTAACGGATTTCATATCCGATTTAAATTCTTTTGGGCCATTAGAGTTCACACATAATGTCTCAGATAGTTGCATTACGTTCTTGGATGTTGATATAACTGTTTCTGGTGGTCAGTTCAAAACTTCAGTACACATAAAACCAACCAATAAACAACAATATTTACATTTTGATAGTTGCCATCCGTTTCACACAAAAAAATCAATACCATATTCCCTTTCTATTCGCGGTCATAGAATCTCTAATAATAAAAATGATTTAGAAAAATATCTCACTAACCTAAATAAATCCCTTTTAGAACGTAATTACCCACCCGATCTCCTAAAAAAACAAATTTTAGACTCTTCTTCGAAATTTACTCCTAAAATAAAAACAAACTCAATTAACAAAAAAATTTTTCTAAACACCACCTATTTTCCTGGTGTTGAAAAATTAAACCCAATTTTAAAAGACTTATATTCTATAATCTCTAATAATCCAAATTGGAAAAATATACTCGATTGTCCCCCTATATTGTCTTACCGACGTCCTCCAAATTTACGCAATATTTTAAATAAAAATAAAACGTTTGGTAACCAACCACTTAACACACTTCCAAAAAACGGGGTCGAACCATGTAAAAAACCTCGTTGTAAAACATGCAAAATTATTGTAAGAGACGATAAATTTTCAAGCGCGAACAATAAAAATATATATAAAATTACCACAAACATAACGTGCACCACCAGAAACGTTGTATATCAACTTCTATGTAAGTTTTGTGATGCGTTTTATGTTGGTGAAACTACGACGCCACTAAACATTAGAATTAATAATCATAGATTATCCTGTAACAAATTACTTTCCGCTTTACCCGTTGCAATTCACGCGAGAACTCACGGCAGGGATTTCGATGCTTGCTTTAATGTAAAAGTTTTGAAGTCTTTGCCAGAAGATGCCCGCGAAATTGATTTAAAGACATGGGAACTCTCTCATATTTGGGTCTTGGGCGCTTGCAGGTCTGTAGGTCTAAATAGACAAAATTAAACTAACTTAACAGCATTTAACGCGTGATACTTGATATATTCATTTAAGAAACTAGTTTCATTTCATAATACTGATTGATTTATCTAGCAAAACTGCAATTATATAATAATAATTGTAGTGGCTGGATATATTTATCTTTTAGTTAAAAATGCGATTTTTCGAATTTATGAAGGTTGCATTTTAAACGTCATCCTTCATATTTTTTCTGACGACGCCGAATGGCGAAAGCTTAAATAAATCATAATCATCAAATCTATATATATATATATATATATATATATATCTGTATTTGGAGCGCTAATGCGAGTGTAATTTAATTTAATTTTAATCTTTAGATGTATCTCTGTACTTTTGCGAAAACCTTTCATCGGTTAATTTTACAAACAATTGTATGTACCATTTTTTCATATTATACTGTTGGTTTTCCGAATAAACGATAAATAAATATGTAAGGTGAAGAAAGCTCATTTGTTTTAATTTTGGCTAAATATATAGACTTATTGCTTGAAAAACTACATTTTTTCAGAAAATGACACCAAACCATTGAAGTTTCAATAATAAATTTGCACTTAATTAATATACCTAGAGTAAAATATTTTTTGTAATTACCATTAACACGACATTAATGGCCATTTAACCTTAATAACTATTTACAAATTATGTCTCAATCTGTGTCTATTAGAAGCTATGCACATTAATTATTGATTTTGTATTCAATGCGATTGCATTAATTGCATCCATGTAAATATTAAATATTGTGTTGTAACAGTTATTAAATGGAATTAATATCTACCAACAGCACGTTATATAACACAATGGGAAAGTTCTTTTCATGATTTCAGATTTCCGAAAAATAGAATCAGATACATAAGTTCATAATATTTCGGCCATAGGTAGGAAGTAGGTAGTTTCGTATTATGGATTAAATTTAAAGTAAGCGTGTGTTAAAAACATTGCCATCGCGAAAGCGTTATTATAAAAATTTATTCAAAACAATTTGCATTTTAAGATATTAAAATGATATAAAGACTGTGAGTATGATTGCTTATTCCAAAAGGCATTGGAAAGATTAAGAATAAACGTAGCGTCGAATTTCTGAATTCCTTATAATTAATCTCAATGAATGCAAAGTCTACTTGACATGCTATCTACTTACAGAAATAGAGATAACGTTTTTTTTATGATAGATAATTAATTTTCTTTAAAATTTTATTACAATTTTTTAATATTTCGTAATATTTTTGTTATTGTTATACATTTTAGGTTTGTAACTAATAAATTGAATTTTAAATTATTGTTTTAAAGGAAGCAAAATTTGGTCACAGAAATTTTATAACAAACCAATAACTTTTAGATATTTTGTAACGAAGTTATGAATAGGTAAATATTATTTTTTTCACATTCTCAAGACTTTGTAATATCACGATAAACAAATCACTTTAAATAAACCTCAAATCTCACACATTCCGGCAAAGTTTTCTATTGCATATTTTCGAAGCGGTCCCAAACAATCTAGTCATGTCGGTCGCACACCAGCCAAAAAACGCATTCGTTCGGTGGACAACAAAGGTGCATTGTGTAAATTGTGCATTAGTTTGCACCGTCGACGTAGACGGTTCCCACAAAGAGGAAAAAAAGTCACTTCGGAAAAAAGAAGATCGCACTTTACGGTCGAAACATCCTATATCACTTGGATTCAATGCTACAAAAATGATCCCTCTGCGCTCGGGATACGAAGAACAATTTGGTTTGAAGCTCTATGAGTTTAGACCGTCTCGATTTGGGAGACCTTTTTCTGAAATATTGCAGTCGTAATCGGTACTATCCAAAAAAGGTATGGGATGCTTAATGCAATTTAACATTTGATTAAACGAACCACGCTTTGGCGCGTCTAAATAATACAAAAGGAAAGTTCAATGCGTTCCTTTAGCTGTGATTTTTAACTAATAATATATTTATATTTACTGATTTTTATATTATGCTATATTATTTATTATTTACAGTAAGTAATAAAAAACCTTTAGGTCGATTTATTATTTTACTTTTTTAGTATTAATGAGATACAAAAAAAAAACAATCTATGGGTTTTTATGACGTTTTATATTTAATGGACAAAATCATTCCAGGACGGTGGTCCGTCTATGCACAGACGTAATAATTGTGTCTTTCTGAAAATGTGTTCTATTATATTATTTTGCCATTTAGTAATTAATGTATATTAATATGCTGTAAGGTGCGTTACATCTAAATGTATTTTCTATAAAAAACAATAATTTTACCGTTTTATAATCTTGAACGTGTGATTGATTAATTCTAAATTATTATAAGGTAGTTCGTTCTGAACACAACAGTAGTGAAACAAAATTCAATCGTTGGTTAAAATTAGTAAAAACAATTACCTTGACTTTAGATATTAGTTTAATTTTCATTACAACGAATAATTATTCGATTAAAATTATTATCGAAAAAGGCGTTTAGTTGTTCGTTTTTTGACTGAATGTATGCATTTAATATATTAAACACTTTCAACACTCGAAATAGGCTATTTAAATTATAATAATTACAAAGTGCAATAGGTCTGATTGCACTTTGTTTTTGATATTCATGGTTACATAATTAATAATTTTTCTAAATCTAAAATAAATACATCCAGAATGAGCATGCCTAGATCCGATAAAATTGCCAATGGAGAAGAAGTAGATGGATATTTGAGAGTAACGCAAGGAGATCTGATGGCCTCACAAAAGATGTATCGACGCTGCGAACTGTTACAATGTTGGAAACTGAGAGAATCGATATCCCTAAACGGAAATAGACTAAAAGGACAAATTAAATAAATAGCCGTAATCCCATCGATTGATAACTTTCATACTGTCTAACGAGTCAAGTAACAAGACGCGCAAACACACAAGTATTAATTAATCTACAGTCCTAAAATGTAAAGAATGCACTATGAAAGAGCAACAAGTGTCTGAGCACTGCTTTCTCGACATAAGTGACATGAACATAATATTGATCTATGACATAGCAACTACATATTATAGTACACATGTGGGATCTTAATAACTGTCCAAACAAAGTATTTAACGAAATAAAGCACGCACTATAACATCTTAGCATAATACATATGTCGTAAACTGGTGAACGGGATCAAATAAAAATAAAATATCTAAAAAATAGAAATGCGAAAAGACTAGCTATAAATATTTCAATGAAAACCAAAAAGAGTTAAACTCCTAACAAGATTATTTAATCATACATTGAGAGATGGAGTTCAAAAAGAAAAAGACAGAGAGCGTTCTATATATTGTAAGAATTCGTATGTTTTTAAAACGTATGCAATTAAAATGCTTTCCAAGAAGCCTAACTTAACTAAAATTCACAGCTGATAATAAAGCCATCAATAAATAGGCCCCGCGTCCCAATTTCAAGTCGGGCACTGGCGTGCTTGTTCGCGCCAGGTCGTGTGTGGATCGTCCGATATAAGAAAAGTAACTTACCTGTTATTATAAATCCCGGACTGCGCAACCCTCGTAAACTTTTTTTCCGCTCAAAATAAATATTCGAGTCGGGTGCCTGCGCGAAGTTGAACGCTTGTGAGTTGGGACAGGCGAGGGTGCTCGCTCGAATCCAGACAGACGAATTCGATATGATACGGCATATTCTTAGCTTTGTGTGTTACTGTGAAATTTTAACGCCAAAGACTAAGAAGAGATTAATGAGGTTTTCCTTTTTTGGCTTTTGCACATATTCGTAGTCACTAATTCAGTCGTTTATTCCGTACTTAGATATATTCAATAATGTATCTTAATGTTACCTAATTATTAAAGAGGATCTACTTAATCAGACGCAGTCTTTGTTTGTGTAGACATCATTTTAATATTATTTAGATTGTGCATAAAAATATTTACATATTTAAATGTAATCTACTATAATACATCTTGATACTGATACTTTTTACATGCATTTTTCGGATTACTATGCATATTAAAGGTATCATAAAAAACCAACCTAGGCATTCGGTAATAGGTTTATTGCCTATTTTCAGTTAAATTTTTTTTCAGTGAAGCAAAAAATGCTCTTATGACATTTTTAACACACTTCAAAAAAAGGAGCAGGTTCTCAATTCGACCTGGACGGACTTGATCTGTTCGGGTTCGAACCCGGAACCTCTGGAACATAAGCGGCGATTATACCGTCAGGCCACTTACTATAAGCACATAGGCTAATGCAAAATAAAATGCAGGTAAATGCATTAGAAATGTTCTAGTCTGAATAGGATCGACTACGTTCTCTCGCTCTAAACCGCGATCTGCTCGTCGCACACTCGCTCCGAAATGAAATAGCGATAGGGAATATGAAAAGGAAGGAAACAAAGCATCTCTTTGCTAAGTAAACGGCTCACAGAACGTGACCATTTGAACATTTGTGATATCCTGTGATTTATTACGGCGATTTTCATAAACATTATAAATAAATGTACACCTTAGCCAAAGACAAATTTGTAAGAGGAACCAGGATAACGAAGGAGCATTTCCAAATATGTACCAATATGTACCTATGTACCAGTTACGGTCGTAGGTCGTATTGACAGTTTTACTCCGTGATTATTATTATTACATGGTCTATATTGTGACATTTTGAGTTGCACTGTAAATAATACGTAAGATATCAACAATAATAAAATATTTAATAATTTTATTTCAAATTTTAATTCAAACGGGTTTTAACTGAAAAGTTCAGTAAAAAGCCGATGTAATCAGTTTATTGGGTATTTAACTAACCACCTTAGTAGGAACGGGTTCTTATGCGCTGTTTCTGATGCTCTTGGATACTTCACGTATTTACTAGTAAAACGGGTTCTTTCTGATTTCGGGTGTTCACGGTAACATATACCCTTATGCCTGAACAAAGGCATCAGCGCGTAATCGGAGTTGAATTCAGTAATAATGATACAGGGTGTGGTCGCATAGTAGCAAAACAGTAGTTAAGGCGAGTCGCGCACGATCGTCCTTCCGAAAAATCCGTCGCGCCGCATAGCCTTCGGATATCGTTATGGAAATTTCGTTATGGAACGTATCTAATTCGATGGCTCGCCGTTTAGGATTTGTCTGGCGGACTTGGGATCTTATAACGGGGAGGAATTCACGGTCGGGACCTGCGCCTGCGCACCGGACCTCCCATTAATTTGCGTAAGGTATTATTTTATTGTATATATACAGTAAATATACCGCTGGATAATTAATTAAGTAGCAGAAACAATATAGCGCATTACCAATAATTGTATATAATATATACAATTATTATAAAGTATTATAGTAAAATAAAACAGTAAAATGGTACATGACAAGATAGGTCGCATTTTAGTAGTAGAAAATTATTTACCCAGAATCTGACATCTTACAGCTAAGCTCTACAGGCATTTCCCACCACAGACTACTCACGCCCTGTGGTACCATTGTGTGATGGGTTGCTTCATTTCCTATATCCATTTATGCCTGCGGCACTTTTATCCCATTCGATGGCGACAGTAGGTTATTTTGTAGGTCTGAGTAGATTAAAATAAAAAAAAAACATACGACGGTATAATGACATTCTTTCAATTTTCATAATAAATTTTAACACCATTTTAGTTTGCTTCGTCCCCCCCCCCCATTCCCGCCCCCCTGGTCTAATTTTACACATTAGCGAACTTAACCGAGATTTTTCGCCCTTAAATTTTATGTATCAATTTGAAAGTGATTGGTGTAAAATTCCACAAGTCGGGTCCGTAAGAAGGTGATATAGATAGATGGATAGATAGATAGATATATAAATTTATATATAAACTTTAAAATCGAGGGTGGTTTTGGGATCTAGGAGATGTGAAACGCGAAGATATGTGGATATTTTCCTGCAGTCATGACCTTACCCATTACAATAGGTAGAAATCGGAATAGGTTTTCTAAAGAAATCTACCTAAAAAGCATGCGTTGTCCTTTTCTAGTGAAAACAAAGAGTTAAAATATATTTAACCATTGATGGTACCGTGAATCCTTCAAAATGTTTCTGTTTGTGACATCTAATATGGAAAAACTCTTGAATAAGTAATGTTTTTTTAAAAGTATTGTTTTAGTAATTGGAGGTTTAGCTGAATATCTGTAACATTAAAATAAAAATAAATAAAATAAAATTGTAGTACTGTACTATAAAATTGTACTGTAGTTGTTGTCATTAAAAGCATACTATGTTTTGATTGAGTTGAGAAATAGGTATAGCTAGGCTTTTACATTATATTTATCGAAAGTTTTAGTAGTGTAAAAGTGCCAATTAGCACTTTTATTGAATTGGCAAATTTATTGAGTATAGGGAGATTCAACCTGTGTGTAACCCGTGTGGATGTCATTTTAGTTTAAAAACTTTAGACATAGGTACATATGCCATTTTTTTTAACCTAATTAAAAATTTTACTAACCCGTGTGGCATGCGATAAGTCGAAACACAAATGAATTTAACAATGAATGTAAGCCCGAAAAAACTCCTTCGTGCCCGACCTATCCTCACATGCAAGTGTTCCCGCGTGCGAGCCTCATTCTTCGCATATCGGGTGGTGGAGTGTCGGTCTCGACGCACTTTCGCTCCAACCCGAACCCAGTGCCCAGTGCCCAAATCCTGGAACGGCGGAACAGTTGACAGGCATGGGAGTTACAGGTGGCAGTCAATGCTGCCAACATTCACAACTTTTTGCTGCGCGTTGTTTTATTACCAAATTGCTGTTGTTTTATTAGTATCATCGGACTGTAGATTAGTATCACTATTGATAACCTATTATATTAATATAATAGCGGCGATTTCATTATAGTATCCATATATTGTAATTTTTTGTAAATAATTAAAAAAAATGAAATGAAGAGAAACTTCGTAAACGTCGACCAAACTCCAACCTGGCTAAGATTTGATCTCACAATTTACTATTTTAGCATCTAATATTTTTTATTAATTTTATAGGTTTCTCCGGGTACGTACAACTTTTCTTTTTTCATAATAAAATAAGAAAAATTAATCCGAAAACTAGATGGCGACTAACTAGTAAATTTACTAGTCAATAAGTAAATTAGCTTGCTAAAGTTTATTTGGCTTCTTGGAGTAGTCGAAATATTGACTATACTAATGTACCATCTGTTTTACAAGACATCAATTCTTACCATTAAAATTAGATGGGCGCTTATAATTTACTTGCTCACGCTAAATATATTATTATATAAGGAATATTGCTTTCTTTTATAGTCAACTGGACAAGCAAATTTAAGATATTCGATGCAGTAGCTAGTAAGCGTACATGACGTGCCTCTCAAAATTGGAATAATGTATTCCCAATTCTTGCCAGACATCGGGAGAATAACGGCATGGAGAAAATTGAAACCGGTTTTTCGAGATGCAGTTGTGATCTCTCAATAAATCATATAAGTGTTAAATTAAATGTAAAAAAAACTATTGTATTCGCAGAATAATATTAACAATAGTAATAATGGTAAGTATAGTAATGGTAACCTAAGTTATATAGTTATAATATAATCTTTTGCTAAGCATTCCTTATTTTAGCTATCTGCAGTTTATTTGCAATTAATATAAACACCAAAAGTACGTAATATTTTATCTCATTGTTCATCATATTTCATAAACCGTTCTCATTAGCTTACAACCTTTAAGAAAATACGGTTTACTACTTGTACGGTCGTACGTGGATTAGAGAGCGGACTGTGGGTTTTGATGAAGGTTCACAGCTGAGATTTAATGGCAATTAACAGGAAAACAGAAGACAAACCTTTGCTGTGCGACGATGGCCGATGATGGTTCGCCTGACTTTTACAGTTCCTTGGTAGTTTTAGAGTTTTTTTTTTTGAAGAGAATGGTAAAATAGACGACGACGGGATGTCGCCAATCACAGGAATTAGTAATTGTGCGTGGATTTCAAACTCCGTTCGCGGCGAAAAGCGAATCACTTGCACGCGCGATTAACGGACCGCAGAGAAGCGCGGGTATATCTTTTATATTCTTTTTAACTGACACTGACAGCTATAGTAATGGAAACTTTGCCAGTAATAAAAGCGGGAAAATTGTGGAACGGGAATATTGCAATATACATAATATATACTTATGGAATAAATATTTTTATATTACAATTTTAAATATAAAACATGTAATTTATAATGTGACGTTGGAACGCTACTTGAGAAATTAAACTTAATAAATAAGGTATGCAATGATTACCTAAATATATATATATATATATATATGTTTTTTTAATAAATATTATCATAAATTTAATTGAGAGCTTACGCCGTTATAAACAAAATAATTATTCGTCTGTAAAATACAGTAAAAATCTTTTATTAATCAACAAGCTGACCCGACAAACGTTGTACCGCCTCAGAATCGATAAATGTTGAGATAACTTACTCGTATTAGCCGAATTAAATTCAGTTTTTTATTAGGAATACTTAAAATGAATTAAGTTCCATTAATGTGCAAAAATCAAAATGATATATTAATAATCGATGCGGGCACAATGACAAATGTGATAACTTCAAGGTGAACATCTTCTAAGGCACCATACCATTTGAAAATAGAATTCCACAGAGTACAAAGCCCGTTCCATACAAAATGTATGAGAAAATGAATTTTCTTTGCAATTTTTTTACGTAATTTTTTTCCGATGCTTTAACGGTTATTCTGTTATTTGGGGCGGAGACAAATCTAACAAATCAAATATCATAAAAATCGGTCCAGCCGTTCTTGAGTTATAAATCGTGTAACTACCTGATTTTCTTTTATATATATAGGATAAATAATATATCTAATATACTTAATTTGATTTAATTCGTCCTCTCCATTTTTTTTATAAAATTTAGGTACGTATCTACGGTATCTACAAATAAAGTATTGTAGATGAATACTCATTTCTTTCTCAATTTTTTTTTTTTTTTTTTATTAATATGTTCGACCCCGCAAGTGCCGGCGAATAACCTGGACAAACTCTTATTTCGATACGCTAATAAGTAACAACAAACCGGTATAATTTAATTTGCTCATATCTTACTACCCTCTTTTAGTATCTGCCATAATCTCATTAAATAAGTTACGTGGTTTCTGTTGATTTTGGGTTATAAAGATTATAAGAATTCTACTACACAAAATAGCTCTCTGTATATGAGAGATAAGAAGTTGCAGTTCTTAGGAATAGTATGAAGCGCGTCGTAATTAAATCACATTTCTATACATTCTCCAACGGATTTTCATCGCGGAGTCTTTAAAAGTGTATGTTCAATCATTTTCTGGGTAATTATAGAAAAATGTTGATAATATTGTATGACTTTCGAATATAGTGCAGTAACATACTGTAACAAATAATTGAAGTGATATTAGTACCTTACTAAGTTGTAGTATCTTACATTGTCAAAAACCTACTAAAATCAATTTGATTTTTTATTTACTTCTTCAACCTCACTTGAACGGGATAGCAGATTTGCACTTTAAGTCGAACCCTTTACTTCACAATCTTTGCATAAGTATGATTCTTATTTGTCGGTACTAGATGAAAAAAATAGCTTCTTTATGTTGGGGTCTATATTCGGAAATTTAACTGAATTAATTGATCTTGATATAAGTTCATACGAGTCTTCATACCATCCCAGCAAAAGCGATTGCAGTTCCTTGTCGGAGGTTGAAAGTTCGAAAAGAAACGAGCAAGAAAATGTCAAGGAAATCCTCAAGTTGGAACAGAAACCAATTAAATAATATAAGAACAAAGGGAAAACAACACAATCGGTATTAGAAAGAAAAAAAAACGAACTAATAGGTAATTAATTACGAAGAGAGGGGTCAAGAGTAAAGTTAGATTTTGGAATAAAATATGGGATAGAAAAAAAAAATGAAATTTTCATAGGGTTTTGGAAAGATCTTTCGCGGGAGCAAAAAAAGATAAACCTCAATTCATGTAGAACTAAGACCTGTTTGTATCCAAATTTAAGGTCTATCATCTAAGCGACGAAATAATTTTTACATTACCTACTGGTTGAATGAATATAAATGGACAGTCGGTTGGCACACATGAATGGTTGGTAAAGTCGTAGAATAAATTACATTACAATGAATTACAATTTTATTATTTCTATAAATGAAAAAAAAATTCACGTTCTTCAAGGTACGAAATGTTTGCTCCCGAAAGATTACTACAACTTTAATAGTAGTTTAACCTCCGAAATATGAACTTCCGCATTATTTTTATTCTTTATTGGTTTACTAAGAATAAACTTATGGATATAAGTATATCCATAAGTTTATTCTAAACAGTACCTATTGTAAGTTTTTTTACATACGTTTATTTATAGTTGTGTTTGCTTAGCATTATATTTTTTGAGATCTTCGAAGTATGAATGTTTGGCACGAAAGATTACATTTTTTATGGTAGCTTAGCTAGTTATTAACAAGCGAAAAAATATTTTCAGAAATTGATCTTATATTACTTCGTGGATGATTTTCATAGATAGCATTTAATTCCACAACCTAGTTAATTCAAAGTAGAATTTTTCATTTGTTTGAACACTTTTAATTCCTCAAATATGCATCTCGAAAATTCACGATTTCTATCTTTTTATAGAATAAATTATCATTGTTATAGCCTCAGAATATGTATTTTGTATTTATGTATATAGATGCTTTTAAATAATAGACCAAAATTAAAAACCCTTAAAGTTAGGATGTTTTTTGTCTCTCCAGAAAACCTGACATTTTATAGATACGAGGTTGAGAAAGAAATCAGTCGATTTATAGCTTTAATGTTGCTATATCAGGTAACCTTGTACTTTATGACTTCTTATTTCTAATGTGATCTTTTGTTATACGTACACATATTTAATTATTTAATAAATTATTTTAAAAATATATTAAGGTATATTTTTTATAATTTTTAAGACACGTCAGAATTAATGAATATCTTCTACATTTATAAATAAATGTATTTAGACAAATAAACCTCTCATTCATTTAAACAGTCTATGGTTTTTACATAATTAAACAGACCACCATTAAACAATTGCAAAAAAAGGCTCCATGATTTGTATTTAATAAATATATTTTACTTCTTTTATATTATTGGCGCATTGAAAAATAAGAAAATCGCAGCATAACCTAAAATATAAATTAAATTCACTTTACACTGGAGTGAGAAAATATGATTCGCTTCAAGCGGCTTCGAAAGTGGTATAATTTGTATCAAGACAGTTTTTTTCAAGAGATCGAAGCCTCGATTATCTTCATACAGATGCGATAAACCAGGTTAGCCGAAAGCGACCTCGTATTTTAAATAGCCACACAATGTATTTTAATATTGTCAACTATATTACATTACATTAATGTGCAAAATAAAATATTACCATTTATTTTTAAAATTGCCGAATTTTAGGTAGTAATTGTATTTTTCGTTTATTTATATTGGATAAAATATTGCAGTAGGAACTAGGTATCATTATACTTATTAGGTATCATTATAAAAAAATTAACAAACTTAAAGGTGAAATGTCATTAATATTATATATACCTATATTTTATTTAAATAATTGCTGACACCACGAAGAATAATAATTGCTAATTATATTACACCTGAAAAAAAATAAATCCTACCAAACTAGTCAAAAAAGATGGATTGACCTTAAAATGGTAGGTATCACAACGTACTCGTATAAGGAACGGATTCGAAGCCGCGAACTCTGGCCGAATAAGTAGTAACAACTAAACTACCACGGAATTCGGATAATTATATTGGAAAATAGTAGATAAATTCTTCTTGTATAGAGCGCGAATGTCAGCTATTCAATCAAAAACTCAGAATACTTTGTGTAGTATAATAATAAAAGTATGCATCGTTCAATTTATGACGTAAAAATCATTATGGTATTGCTGTAAAAGAGCCAGTTATATTATGCATGCATAAAAAAATATATAATATTTTTTGGATATTTTTGATTGGAAAATATATTTATCAAACTTGGGGTCGTAGAGCGAAAAGTGACTATGTATCATTTTTTCCGAAATTCAATTTATTTTACCTAACTAGATATTTTGATGTAATTATGAATTTACTGCTTTATAATCAATCACATTTTGCTCTATGACCACGATATACTAAGCCTGTGAAGTGGCGATTAATTGTAACACAAAAATAAAGTAAAAAATCCAAAAAAGTGTGTTTTTTATTTTGTTTTTATATTTCTAATACGACCCAAGTTATTGAATTTCAATGTCGAGCATCTCAGATAAAGCGCGATGTTCAGCGCTGACGTCACAACTGCTGCTCGGTCGTAAAGCGCCGCTAGCCCAGTACAAGTTGCGACAGAGACGAAAGCAGTTGCGACGTCATAATCTAACGGGAAATTAAAACAGAATGCTTTTTAAACTTAATTCAATTTTAAGATATTGCAAAAATACTTCACTTACACTGGTGTTATGTAGTTCTTTGGACATTTTTGAGAAAATTAAAAAAAAAATAGATCTGTCCATACCTGAGTAACGTGCGAGTGCGCATGGTGCAGTGGCGGTTCCGAGTCGCCGGGCGGCGCATGCGATCGACCCCCGCTCATGTCGGCCCCGGCCGCCCGCCGTCTCTACCGCATCCCGCCCGAGCCGGCAGCCGCCACTGGGCGTCGAACCGAACTCGCCCAAACGTCAAACTGACACTTCTTACTTCAATCGGGCCGTGACGTCAACAGAATATCGGATCCATATACTTAATGCCTAATATTTTACGTTTAATTTCAATCTACCCGATTACATCATAATTAATTTGTTCATGTTTCACTCGATAGGCAATACCATTATTTTAGTTTATTCACATTTTTTTTTAGAATAGTAAATATATCTAATAACCATAGTCTATCATTTTTCTTTTAAAATAACAAAAAATTATATGCGAGTGTACTTTTAGCTCTCCCGAATTCGTACGTGATTCATAATGTTGACATAAAAACACTTTCAGAACATCCGCCCAACGGGGCCTAGAAAATTATCGAACTTGGTGGTTAGCTTTGGTTTTTAACACGATTTTTTATCACTTTTCTTTGTGTAGCTAAATACGGAGCAATAGTCACACTACAGGGGGAAAAATATCACACACAGAAAAACTACTTGCAATAAATAACACAATTTTTGACATTTGAAGTGTCTAACCTTACAATGCCACCCAAGTTACATTTTCACTGATGAAAAATGCTTTACGTTCGCTATATATCGACGAGAGTGTAATGTACTTGTGAATTGCTTTATTCCCAAACCGTTTTATAGTGGAATAAGTAGAAAAATCGCAAAACCGTCGACATTTTTGCGCCCTGTGTCACATTTGACACCTGAACACATCGCCCTCGCCCGCGTTCGAGCGCCCTCGGCCAAACTCGGCCGACTAAGCGGGCCGATATCGATTGCGCGCTTCTCTGCTTGCAGCCGCGTCGGTAAAACAGGGCTCGCGAAGCGTATTGCTTGGCGGACAACTCGAACCCGCAGAGTTTGTTTACTTTATAATCCATACACTAAATTCATTATTTATAGCACAATCAATATAGGCCAGCCCTGTCAATTAATGTAATTTAATCGTAATCAACACAAAGTCATGTACTATTTTAGCTGGACGTCATGTCTGATACATAAGTTGCTGCTAATTTCAAAGTAAGCAGGTTCATTGAAACTGTATCCATAAATTTAAATTGTGTATGGCGATGAGCATGCGTGGACTATTATTTTGACGTGTGTATTATTCATATTTGCTTCGCGCAAATTTTTTGACAGCGAAACAAAATGATTTCTTCCTATATACGTAGTAGGTATAAATAATAGAATCCTCGCTAAGCGTATGTTTGCGTTATATGAATGTGTGTCAAATGGGATTTCACCATTTTAGGGCATCATTCGAGACAGGTTTAGATATCTTTATCAATTCATAATCTCTATTTATTTATTGTAAATATTTTTCATATAAAAAAACGAGCAAAAAGCGTTAGCTTTGTAGCTTGGATTTGCTGCTGTCTTAATTTGAATCTGTATCACATTTCAAAACCTAAGTGAATAAAAAACAAGAACCGCAAAATATCAAAAATTAGAATCTCAAATTTTTCTAAGAACACCACATTTTGTTTCATTTCCACAATTCTCACATTAAATTCACAGACAAACTTTTCACATATCAACCATGAGTCACATTTTATATTTTTTTTTTTACATAGAAATTGTTTTTTTTTTCGGCAGCACACAGGAAAATGAAGTGCAAGACCCCGTTGGAACCACTCATAACACCATAGTGATAACATTTTAGGACCAAGCAAATTGTATGCACCAAAGGATAAAGAAATGATTCTGTGAATTTGCTTTTGAAAAGTCGAAAAGAATTCTCCAGCTGAAAAGTGCGATTTTTGAACGTGCAGTTTTGTCTCGTCCAATCATTTGGATTAGCGACATTGAAAACTTCGAAAAAAGTTCTTTGAAAATGCGGTCCTAACTGAACGATCGGACCCCTGCTCTTTTTTTAGTTTATGCGTAATTCTCTAGATCACTTTTTTTTCTCGACAATTTTACAATATGTAAAGTTATTTTTTTATTTTTATCTCTCGATCGGGAAAAAAATGGTAATCTCACGGCCTCTGTAACGGAGCGTCTAAGTATATTGTTGACTTTTGTATTAGTAAAGAATAATATCGGCACATATGTCATATTAAAGTTACTATAGTCTGCACGGAAGATCAAAACGGGAAGAGGTCTAAACTTTAAATACGTCCAAGAAGAACATTCTTTTTTTGTACTATATTCCTATAACCAAAGTCAATTATTATCAACATCTTTAGTATGAAAACTTCAGATTTAGATACGATTGAAGAAAGCCTTAAGTTTTTACTATGTAGGTAGGTAATCATTTAGTTATTTTCAAATGAAAATAATGCGAAAGCTGTCAGGGCACCAAAAGTAAAATCCTTTTAAATATCCAGGATTCGGCGGCGAAGGTGTTGCATAGCCTCGTTTATTTGCCCCTAAATCAGATTGCTAAGTATCGGCATTAACGAATGGAAGTTAGCATGTCGGTAGGCCTTTTTGGTAGGAGGTTCTTCATTATATCTGTCACTGATTTGTTGTTATGTCCGTTGGCCTCCGAATTATTTATGGCCTCCGATGGAAAGGTGCAATGAAAATGCCTTCACGCCTACCCTACATTAGGCTTTAGCTGGAAAATTAACAATGTTTCGATAATAAATCTCCTTTAGTCTGTATTACTAAAAGCTAATTATATTTAGTCAGTTTGAAACATCACGCAATGTCTTATTGCTTTCTTTTCTACTCCTAGGCAAAATCGCATATTTTTAAGTTTCCAAATACATAACATCTAATTTAAAGCCAAGTTTTTTTTTATGATCTATTTATTATTAATATATCAATTTATTTTCATGACGGGATTTTTTATTGTATCATTAAAATATTAAAAATAATTGAAATTAGATATAATATATTTTTTTAAGTCATGCACGTAGAAGATAGTGTTATTTTATTTACGCATGGCGCGCGTTAGCTTTACTTTAAATTGTGCGATATTAGGAGACCTGGATCCAATTAAATTTAAGTTTTGCATACGATTCTGATGACAATTCATTGTTGCCGGTAGGCACTCACAGGATCTACATAATGAAAACCCCACGAGTTTAGGTTCGATAATCACTGGTCAAATATGGGGAAGGGGTCTGATGATGAGTTCGAAAGGTGATCACAGGAACAGTTATCCGATTGAGCACTTGTCATATATATATACTTATATATGCTGCAGTATTATTTTGCCCCATGCTGCACGGCTAACGTCTTCACCCAATTTTTAAGCGTATTTTATTTTATTAAAACGTATTGAAATTAATGACATATTGTCCTTAATGGGTCTAAGTGATAATTAAAATATATAATAAAAATATTAAAAATAAAATATATAAAATAGGTGAATCCTATGAGGACACCTGTGGCTGTAATTATAACATATATTTTTAACGTTTTTTCTTAATCAATATAATAACAAATTGTAAGGTTAATATATAAACTTACAATTCCTTTGCTTCTAATACCAATTTCTATTCTGCCTGATCGGTAATACAAGTATGCCAGGCACATTTCATAATTAAGTATGTTTTTTAAATTAGTTCATTTAAAAACATATTTAAATTGAATACCGTGAGAACAGTTTTATTTGAGCATACATACACTATTATTAATCTTAGTCGATAAATTAAGAGTTTAATTTATAAAATCGAACTCTGTTAGAGTCACCCATCACAAGGCCTCTGCTTCGACAGTTTTTGACCGTCAGACGTGGTGATGAGCAACTGTGATAAAATCGCAATATTAATCGCTGTGAAAGAGTGGAAGCGCCGCAGAGTAGCAATGCTCCGCATAAATCGCAATCATTGTCATAGCTATTAAGCATTGTTATTTGAAATTATTGTAATGAAGTGTTAAATGAAAAATTGATACATTAATCGAATACGAGATGAAAAAGAAGAAATTCGCGAAATGTCATAAATTAATAATATCTATAATTACAGTATAAAAACTGTAATTATATAAGAGAGGAAACCTAAGAATATTAATCTAATCATAATAATTAAGACAACGTAAGATTTTGCTATTAATCTGCTAAATAGGAGTTAGTTCAAAATTAGTAACATACATCGGAATCTTTCAGGGTTACCGACAAACTAAGCCAATAATTTATTATTGTATAGTGATAGGTTGCAATCTCAGATCACAGAAATATATGAGATCTAAAATTTAACTGCTGTCTAAAATTTGTAATACCATTACAAGCTCAGCCGTGTTCAACCAATCGGAGCGATCTCATCGGCACATAATATAAGCAATATCGTGTAAAATCTACAAAGAATATCACTATCATTAAAAGAATATGAAAAGCAAACCTAATCTACACATCTAATTTCAAATATGGCGTTCAAGTACTTATAACATCAGGTACTTAGGTACCTTCATTTTTTTTTTATCCGAAATAGTCAGCTCCTTCTGAGCGCAAGTAAGTGAAATCGCATGTGGATTTTTTCTTGACAAATGTTGTATTTCCTAGCTTCTTCCCCTTAGCGTTTCCGTAGGCCCTTGATTGGCCTACGGAAACTTCCGGAGACTACAAGGCGGTCCAGGACTGTACGAGAATACCGAACGACGCTTTTCTGTCAGTGTGGAAATCGACATATCCGCTCGTCCTACAAACGGAAATCTTGCCCAGTTAGCCCAGGTTTGGGTGATACGAACCATGTCCTCATGGCACACCTCCTTAATTTTTAAAACCTGATTTTAATCAATATTATTTATTTATTCATATGGAATACACTTTTTTAATCATCTTAGATTTTTTTTGATAATGTAATTGATTGTTGTAATATTTCCTTGATACATATTAAAATAAATAAATAAATTTGGTTTTTTTTAATTTAAAAGCCCAGAAATCATACAAGTTATGTTGTTTTTACAGTGATGCGTGTTGTATGAGGAATTAATATTGTTATCGTTTTCACTCTACACTTATTTTATAAATTACCAACATGTCCACATAAAATTTAAATTATATCAAACTGGTCCGACATATTAAAGCTTACATAAACTGGCCCGATATAAAAAATACATTGACACAGCGTGATAGTTAAATAATCCGTAACGTTTCGAACCTCCCCTGAAAAGCGTAAGCTGAAAAGTCATATTTTATCGCATAATGTCAATTACGGGGCAATAGCATTAACCTGGTTCGGCCATTATTAATGGCAATAGATGACCTTTCCGTTATAAAAAAGCGATAGCCCTGCCCTGCCCTCTTTGAAGTTGTAAAGCACAGCCTTTCACCGAACGGAACGAAAAGCGAGTAGATATCCTAATTTCTGGGCGTGATCATTCGACGAAAGTGGTTCGTAAATTGATAAAGTACAGGAATACCTTTTTAGGGACTTTAAGGGTGGACGGGCCGGGCCCGTGCCAGGCTTAGTGCCGCGTAAGAGGGGAGGGGGTTTTGTTATTGTAAGAGTCAATTAAATCGGGCGTTGCCTCCCGCTCGCACTCGCTTTTCATGCGTGACTTATTTTCTGATGCTTTTATTATTGTTAAACTTGCTTTTATAATCATAACAGTTTTAAATTAGATATTCAAACAGTGAAGCCATTACCGCGATTAACATGAAATTAGGACGATGATAAATTTGCCTAAACCATTTTCAGGGCTATGAAATAACATAACCTTAAATATAACAAATAAAAATCGGTTAAGTAAACCAGTGGGAGGTTGGTCTATATATTCAAAAGTAGGATTATAAAGTATTGAAAATATTTAACATTAATCGTCGTGTGGTAAATGTAACTTGTACCGATTTAGTTTCGTTCGCCTTTACTCACTTTTAACCATTTTGAGATGCTGTCAAGGCTAGCCTGAACTTTAGTAGAAGCTTTTTTTGGATTGCTATCAACGGTTAGAATTGCGGTGTCATTGGGTAATGTTCCTGTAACTGCACATTTAGCTATAGATAGATCCGAGGAGTATAGCAAATATAGGATTGGCTCATCACACTACCTTGTGGAATTCCTGCTCTTATTTCGTATAGGTTAGTTACTTCTTCTCCCTGCAAACGCGATCAAAACCCTGTGTTATGTCCAAAAAGGCTGCTGCACAGTATTGTTTTTATTCAAAGGTATCTTAATTATGTACACGAGCCTATGAATTTGTTCAACGGTACTGTGCTTTTGCCTGAAGTCGAACTTGTGGTCTGGTATTAGTTTTTTCCTACTAATTATCAGCATCACTCTGTTTAGGAATAAAATTTCGAGCACTTTAGATGGGATTGGTAGCGAACTAATTGGGTGATAAGACCTAACATCTTCCGCACTTTTTCCAGGATTAGGTATCATTATTATTTGAGCTACCTTTCATTGCATTGGAAATGACCCTTGTAATAATATATTATTGTATAGATGTGTCAGGAAGTTAATGCCTTCTTCAGGTAGCTCTCTCAGAATTTTACCCGTAATAAGGTCATAACCAGGGGTTTTATTTTAATCTATTTTTTTATAGCTGTTTTAATTTCACTTATAGTGAATTTTCTTATAGAAGGATCTAGTTGATGAGTTTGGCTTAAAAGGTCGCTAACTTCCTGTACTTTGTTAGATCTTACATTGGGGATTGGTGTAAAAACTTTTTTAGGTGCGTGTTTTATCTCAAGGGGATCTCGTATTTTATCACTGTTTTCTTGCTTGCTGTTTTTTGCCAGGCTCTTCCTAATTGTAGGGAAACATTTTTGTTAAATTTAGTGTTTTGAAGTGTAGCTTTCCAAGAAGCTTGTTGTATACAGCTGTTGAAATGTTCAACTGCTTCCATAAAGGTTGATTTATTGATACCCTAAAGGAAATCTGACCAAATTCGATGCCGATCGAGGGGGTGCAGTGACACCTTAAAGTAATTTATAATCCATTGTTCCGTCTTCGAGGAAAACTTAATGGGGATTTATTAGTATACCTTTATTTTTCTAAATATTTCGTTCAGCTTTCGTACGATTCGTCAGTTAAATATGGGACGTAGCTACATAAGTTAGTTTTTGAAACATTATTGTAATCTATTATTAAATACTAATACATAATTTGCGATCTTCTAACTTATCTATTATCTAATAAATATTGCGCATTTAAAACAAAGTAAAATTAAATACTACGCAGTATGGTAGGTATTAGTAAGGCGGGTACGCACTATAGGGCGTTTCGAAGCCTTTGACGTCGTCGTCAATCAATAGGCAGCGGGCGAGCGGGAGTGGGAGCACCACGGGAGTACCAACGCACCAGCAAGCGTTTGCGAAGGAGGGAGATCAATTGAAGCGATCCGCAACGCGCAGCGGCGATTTCGTCTGTATTTGTAATGTCCACGGAAACGTTTGCTGCGTCATAAGCCGCGAAGGGCGGGCGGCTGGGCGGCTGGGCGGCTGAAGGGGTGACGAGAGGCGAAGGGCGGCCGGACGCTTCCTTGTAAACTCCCACTATTCCTCCCGGAGGTCTCCCGTTGGGCGCGGATGCACTGCCGGCGAAAAAATTGTCGTCGACATATTATATATTTTTTTAATTAAATTATTAACTAATAACATTCATCGCGTAAGTCTCTGAACGCCTTGCAGATACAGAGCTGAGCTAATTATCAATATTTTTTTTAAACCTATTTGATGTCCAAATTGTATTCATTTAAGGTATTTAATTATGCGACCTGAGTGTATCGTTTACAAACATTTTGCATTCAAATGTACGAATAACTATATAACTATGAAATGTTGTTGATAATTCATTTTATCTAAAATTTTAAATACTTAAGACTAAGAATGTAAATAATCTTAAGGATTATCAAACACATTAGTCGTTAAGGAGTAATGTTTAGTGAAAATTGTATTTAAAAAATATATTGTTTTATGTTCTTAATGTGGTAATATGAAATGATCATAAAAAAATATTTTTCTCATGAGTAAATTTTTAAACAATAAAAATAAAGCCACCAAGTATCAAGTTGCTTTAAAGAATAACTGGTAAAAATATTTAATTTTATAATTTTGACGAACTAGGTTAGGCAAAGTACAATACTCATTGATATTTCGTCTAATGTTTTTTTTTATTTTAAAATATTTAAGCTAAACATGGTGTGTTTAAAATCGCTACTGTCCTTTTAGGGACAACTAAATCAGTCCCGTGAAAAATCACATTCATTCATTTCAAAACAAATGTACATACTATACCAATATTCAGTTGTATTCTTATTTAATGATCAACATTTGGTTTATCGATTGAATATTATATGCATAAGAAAAACTCACTGTCACCCGGGCTGAGGCAATGATGTCACGAACGTGACTTCTTTTATGTCGTTTTTCCAGCTTCCTTTCGAACCGTGCGCTGTTTGTGACAAACGTGGTCCTGTTCGATGCTGCCCTGATGATGTAGGAGTGTTCTTAGGCCACAGCTTGCACCGCCCTATAACCGAACTAATCTAAAAATTGTATAATTCTGAAATTTACAAATTTTAATTGTGACTTTATTGATCATTTGTTTTTATGATACATTTTTAAATCAATTCCTACATTAGTTTGTACATAGCACCGAAGCGACACCTCTGCTTCGGCGACGCCTAGCGCTCATGTGAATTGGCGTGACCTAGGTAAGGCCTGTTGTGTTTCAGAAAGATCTTGCTACAGTTTCGACACTCGTGCGACCAATTTCCAAACTTTGGATAGCGTTTGATTGAATTTTAAATTCGTTTTTCGCGTAATTGAGAAACATTTTGCTAATGTTTGTTAATACAGATTAACCTCCTGAAAAGATGGTAGTGATTTTAAATACACCCCGTATGTATTAAAATATATAGCATATTTTAATTTAGCTCTTTTATATTTAGGTATACCAATATTCACTGCTGATGTATATACGAGCTCGTATAGCTTAATAGTTCATATAATTATATTATCTAAATAAACAATATTAATCGAGGTTTTTCTCGGTACCAGATAAACTTTATAGTCATTTATACTAATTTTAAATAAAGAATAAACTGTTTCGAACTTTTACCAATTTGCATTTTATTTTGTTATGCAGTTTAAACACTCACCATTTATAAATAAGTATTTATAATGACACATACAAATAATATAATATGTCCTTCGCACATAAAATATACTACATGCAGCAGTAAATTTATTATTTTTTTACACATAAATGAAAACATATGCAATTTTTAATGTTTTGCTGTTTTGCTTTGTTAAATATGTGAATTTCGAAATGGCGTGTGTCGTTTGTTGGGGTCGCATCGCAGTGTGGACGCGGCCGCCCTGACTCCGCGCCCTGACCGACTCGCCGCTCGCGTCGAGAGCATCTCTGGACGCCGTTAAAGTATTGATTCGCACGAAATGTGATTTCTGTCCATTGCTGCCATCTCCGCCCTCACTTAGCCCTCTCTAAGTATGCTTAGCCGACTATTTCGTTACTCAACTATTGCGCGTTCCTGGCCAGCCATCCGGACGCTATTTGCCGCATTACGCTTTACTCCTCGTTTTACTACCCCCCTCAAACTGTTGCCTTCTATTTGGGCATTTTTATAAAAGTAATCTAAGTAAACGTTTAGTTTATTTTCTTATATCTGTTTTATTTATTTATTATAAAATGTATCAATCAACCTTCGGCTTTCGGGGACGATTTTTAAAAAACATCTTTTAAAGAACACATGACAAATTAACAACCTAAGATATCAGTTTTGTAACGAACACATTTAACCACCAATACATAGAGGTATTAACACGTTCAGCGCTTATGACGAGACATCTCGTCGTTGATGTAAACGTCATTTATCGCGTGCGCTTAAAAGCGTCATCGGCTTACAATATACAAAGTGTCAATATAATAATACATATAATAAAACAAACATTTTCATACATTTGTATGCTACTAACTTACAAAAATGTTTTATGATCACGGATTCATTGCATTTTCGCTCAATAGTGTACTGGCCATCGAAAATAGCTTCATAGGTAATGATAAGAACTTTTCAAATCAGCATTACAATTATATTTATTATTATTTTTATTTTTAATTATATTATTACTTAACGAACACTTTCTGAAAGTAATAAAGGTAAATTAATATGTAAATATGTTACTATAGCACTTTAGCGGTAACAAAACCGGCAACCGTTAATATCATTGTTATCTATAAATTGGCCATCTAGCAGTTGGGCATATTGGATAGGTGCGCCCTGTGTCGGCTGTCTAACTAGATTACACGTCATCTCCTAAGGAGAAATGTTTATATGTACCGCATAATTTAATGATCAAACGAACTTACCTTAAGTGAAGTTCGATCAGAATTATATGAGGCACCTCGTACGAGATGACTAACTATATAGTACAACGATTTTGTGCTGGCATGGCCACATAAATTTGAAAGCCTTCTAAAATTAGAAGAAAAACATTTTGTCTATTGGCAACCCTGTCCCTTCGTGCCGACTTTTTTGTGTGGCATGGTCGAACATGTTCGCGGACATTAACAGGTAGTTTTAGTATTGTTAGCGATTTCAAAATGGGAAAAAGAAAGTATGGAAGTGATTCCGATGATGAGTATATTAAGAGATTTATTAAGAAGTTCAAGAAGAAGTTGCGCAAACACAGGCGCCGCCGGAAGAGTTCTTTTTCGTCCAGCTCGAGTAGACCGCATGGTTCGTCCGGCGCCATGGATGATAAAGAAATTAACATGGAACTGGACAGTGGTAATTTTGTCAATACTGAGAGCGTGCATAACCTTGAAGGTACGTGTGTTTTATACGCATTAATTTCAGTGGAAAATAAAGTAAAGGCAATATGGCGATTGGCGTCAAGTCGTAAGTTATCACGGGATGCTAATTAATGACTGTTGTAGTGACACGAGTACAGCCCGGGAGGCTTATCGCTCGCTGTTGTGTAAAAGTCAAGACACAGTTTGCCTATCTCGTACACAGTTTGCCACACTTGGTCATCTCGTACGAGATTAGTACACAGTTAGTCATCTCGTACGAGGTGCTAAATATAATTATTTTCGTAACAAATAAAATTAACGTACTCGGGCTAGGAGATGTGTAGAATCGTCTGGAGGATTTTGTGTGTTATTATTTACTTTTTTAAATTTTCTATATTTTGCCTACATTGCATATTTTAATATTAATTAGATTTTCTGGATAGTATGAAAATTACTACATGATCACGCGTGAAACTCGAATTACAGAAAGAAGTGAATGTAGGAAATTTAAAAAAAAATGACAAAATTAAGGAAAGAATCACGTTACACATTATCGGAAGTACCCGCAAAAATCCAAGGATGTTTATTCATCTGTTCAGCGAGTGGCCTCTCATCTCGAGTGCAGGCGCTCTAAATTGACACGTGCATGCATCCGAATGAACATGTGTTCAAGTAGCGTCCATCGTATATTAATATGAACATGAATTTGGCACAATAAGGGAGAAACTAAAGCATGTCCTAATAATTTTACATCATTCATTATTAATTTATTTATTAACTTTTACAAAAACAATACATTTCATTTTAGCCTTTATCGCCTGTTAACAATACATGTCTTTCTAGTCTTTACACCTTATGCGGTATTTAATCGTTGGGTGGTTTCAAACAACAATATCCTTTTTAATATAATTTGGAAAAAAAATATCATTTAAAGTATACTTCAGTAAAAAAATATAAATAAAAAAAACATTTTATAAACCGAGCTTATCTATGCTCTGTAACGAAGAAAATTAATTTAAATAAAAGCATGATGCTAATGACTATAGACTATATACTATAAAAGAGTAGAGCGAAAATTACGTCAATAAAGTTTTTATTAACGTAAAATAAAAACTTTATTGACGTAATTTTATTTATAATCCGCGCTTTTATTTATAGTCACTAATATCATGATTTTATTTTCTCCTTTTTAGTGCATTTTAATATAAGCGAAACTTTTATGGTCATTTTGTTGTCATACCTTTTGCATTCGTCTTTTTGGTTGTGTGGCAGCTTAATTTTTGTCTTTCTCCGTTAGTATGTTTGTTTGTTTTTTTTGTTTACTTTATATTTTTGATCTTTTGATCCCGTGGCAAATATTATTGTTTTTAGAAGCAAGTAAATAAATTTTGCGCTGCCCTTATTTTACCTACGATAAACACAAAAGGTCGACTAAAATGTCAAAGACTGTTAGAGATCATGGTAGTCTAGTGCTTAAGGTGTTTAACCCTGCGGCCGGGGGTTTGAATCCGCGCTCATACCATTCCATTTTCAACGCTTCATAACCACTATCTCCCCTGGCTCTAGCACATGCCCATTGCAATTAGGCCTTTTTCTTAATAAATTGCTCGTGGTTCGAATAAACCAAATAGGTTCCGCATAAATGCATGCAGAAAGGTTTATTTGAATTTCCAAAAATATTTTTTTTACATAATAAATATACATATACAATACAGTGGTAAATACTTCAATTATGTACTTCTGCAAATAGAATAAATTAAATTATTAATATAAAAGTAAAATATTTTAATTTACCTGCTTTGGGTGAGCATTTCAAAATACCAAAATCTATAAATAATTATGTAACCTATATGACTTTGCTTTTACAATGTTTTAATTCCAGTCATAGACTTTCTTATTCAGTTTACAACTGCAATAAAAAACATTATCGGTATAATAATCAAAGTTAATATCCCTGGCGTACCCTCAGAATCAAATAAACTGATCGCATGCATAAACAACTTAAGTCAACTACGTTCCTATATAATGTGACGATAACCATAGACACGCGTAACTACGGTCATGTTACAGTTAAAGTGATAAAATCAGGATAAAATTATTAAATAAATGTATTGCGTATTATCAAATATTACGTAGGTTATATTTGGTTACTTTAATAAATAATTAAATTGACAAACGATTAAGCATATCACTTAAGAATATATTCCATCATCGTAACTTTACAATATTTCTATATTATATCAAAATATTAGACACTGTTAATGTAATACCCTTTTTATCAAATTCACGTTAGTAGGTATTTTGGTTAATTTATAATAATATTTTGAAGTATACGACGCTATTAGTGCAAAATGCCCCTATGGTGCAGGCATCATGCAAAATAAAATACTTATTACACCCGTGCATTTTATTAACCAGCAGCGTACTAATGCGTTTACGCATAGGGCCGTTAATGATGATGGGCGGATGATGAGCGGGTTTCACCCAGCGAAAGTATCATCTACCTACCCCACACGTTGTTGCGTGTTCAACCAACATCTTTTTGTTGACACATATTATTTTCAACAATGATTTTGGCTGTAGAAGTGTCACACTTGTCATCCTCCCCTCCGTTTGACGTTGTTGTCAGATAAGAAATAAACAAACCGTTGGGATATTGGCTTTCGAACTGAATATAATTTAATGTAATATATAAATTACAAACAGATTGCATATTCCATAAATTTAGGGATAAATTTTTGCCGTAAAACAATTCCATATTTTCTACGAATAAATAACACGTTTTGTCTGGTTTTGTGCAAATACTTCATGAATTTATGCAATTTACATATTTTGGATAAAATTATTCTTTATTCTTAAACGCTGACCTTTATTATTTATTCCTTAAAGTGGAATTCAAACTCCTACCTTATGTTATCTTATGTATTATTGTAAAATTGTTGCATAAACTATAAACATATGCCATTAATTACATAGGTACTTGTATTTTTAATATCCATTGTTGTCTACACTAAAGTAGACAATAAGTAGGCAAATATTAAACACATAAATAAAAACACAATTTCGTAGAAATATACATACCTGCAACATTTCAACACGTAAGTATATATATTATATTATAATTGCCATTTTAGAAGAGTTTTCCATATGAACAAATTTATTCTATCGTAGAAAAATGTCCTTTCAGTTATTTTTTAACCCTTTAACGGTAACGCCTACATAAATTCAGCGTCATACACGGTATCTAAGATTACGTAAATCACCGTACACGCGTTACTGTAGCATGTCGGAGGGGGAGGGAGAGGGGCTGTGTGGGCTGGGGGTTGGCGTTACGAGGAAGTAGGAAGAAATGCGAATAAACACCGTAGTGAGAAGAAAGAATTGGTGCGGGGGTGGCGGGGGGTGCACGGGCGCGGGAAACGCAAATCAGCGGCGGTTTTGTCTGGCCACGTGTACTAGCCGCGTATGGGAAATCAACCTCTTATTGACGGTGTTGCCGACTGATTTATGTTTTTGACCAAGAGGGTATACCTAAATACGAGTACATGTGGCAATATCGATAGAATATTATTCATAATTCACACAGTCATTTTAGTAATATTAAATTTGTCACTATTGTTAACCCTTGGCTTGCAATCCAAGCGAATGCAAATTGTGAATTAATAACAAATTCTATTTCTAAACCAAAAATACTGGGGTTGGATTGGATCCAGACCTATCAAATATTCCAGGAAGGTAATATATATTGCTCGTGGTGATTTTTCGCTATATATTTTTATTTCAATTAAAATTTTATAATCTATAGTTATATTCTAATGGCAACGTAAAAAATAGTGCTAAGAGCTTAATTAATATTGTTTTTAAAACATTAATCAATAATTCATAATTATTTAATCCATTTTATAAATATAAAATAGACACCACTGTGCACGTTGATGCCTACGTGTAAATGCGTACATTAATGGCCAGTGCCGGACTAGCAGCTTTGTGGGCCCTCGGTAAAATGTAATTATGGGCCCCTTATATGTGTTATATTAAACATACACTGCAAGTTTTTAATAACTAAATATTGAATATGCACACATACAACACACACTACACTACTATATACACATTTAATTAAAAATAATAAGGGATCATAATACCTTAAAGGAATTTACTTATTACTAATTCTAAATAAAAAAAGATCAATCTATCTTTATCTGCTGTGGTCATTCGTGGCTTCTAGGTCAAGGTGCCTTTATGGCCCTGGGCCTGAGGGTCCTCGGAAATTATAGACTTGCCAATATGGCCACTCCGTCACCAATAATGACGTCCTTCACGGTTTTAGTTGCTAAAACTATGGCCAAACAAACATTAAGTTGGTGTCGAAAAAATGCACAAATTTATCAGTGGTTGATGTTTATACCCATCATTCGACGTGGAAATCCACCACTGTCCGCGCAAACAGTTCAGAAATTGTTTTCCGGCAGTCGGCGTCAGTAAAAGTTCATCGGGCGACTTGAAGAGAGCTGCGGGGAGGAAAGCTCTAGCACAGAGGGGCGAGGGGGGGGGGAGGGCTATCTCTCTCGCTTTATCACTGATAAAAGTAGGAAAGCGCCCAGGACGTGTACGTTTGATTCACGAGACGGTTGATGTACGGATCGGTACGTGAACCGTCTCCACCCGACCGCCCCCGCCCCCGCCCCCCGGCGCCGCCGATAGTGATGCCCCCTCCGCCCCCCCCCCCCCCCCCCGCCCAGGGCCGGCTTGTTGTCCCGGCGACGCACCCACTCGCCTGGTTATCCTACACCGATAATAGTGGCACATTGACGCACTGCCTATTTTTGTTTTCCTTTTAGCTGACACTCTTAGCATTTCCTATATACTTGACACTATTGTTGTCACTTCCAGACTGAGGGCTTCCTCTCTTAGTATATTTTGTAGCTTCTCGCACACTCTAACCGCCTACTCTTCACCGTTACTGTGCCATTTAATTTAAAATTTAAAAAATTCGGATACTTCGTCGTTTGTGTTTTTTTTAATATAGGATCTAACAAAACGAATTAGCAACTCCAAATGAAAGTTAAATGGCTGCTCAAAATAAGTATATATTCATTAATATTATTCATTTTTATGGTTTAAACTTCTTCCTAATACAATTTTTCTAGGCAGTGAATAAATCTAATGTGACGCGTTCATTGGGCCAAACTCGGGAAAACACTCGGAGGTGATATGCTCATTAGGCTAAGGTCGGTGCGCCCAGCTGTCACGTTGATTTTCTTCTTATATAATTAGGCGGGCGGAAATATTGTTGATGTCGCTAGATTCGAGTAAAGGGTGATCATTTTGAAATATAGTACATTCAATGACATATATAGACATGATTTATAACTTCTTTAAGCTACTATCCCGTCATTTAGCAACTGTGTTTCCGACTGTCCATCCATCCGTCTGTCCGTTGCATCTTTCAACCTGAAAAGTACAAATGCGAGAGTTGCTCTTTTATATGTAGATTGACGCTCTTGAAAAATAACTATAGCCGCTTAGATTACATCGGAAGCTAGTCAACATATGTTCAGTAGTAATAGATAAAACATTGACAGTTCGATAGAGCGCTCAAATATACAATTCGAATATCAAAAATATGTTAGCACGGCTGTTGAATTGTGTTATTTATTACTGGCCAGTTAAAATTAATACAAACTCATCTATGTGCGCAAATAGAAACATGTAAAGGAATGTTCGGTGCCGCATTATAATTATTGTTTTTACTTTTATTTTTAAATTGTAAAATTATATATTCGTATTATTTAATTAATAAACGCGCGCGAAAATTTACAAAAAAAATAAAATGCTGTTAAATTTTATAATGAATTGAAAGAATGTCATGATATCGTTGTAGTATAGAAGAAGATGATATTATATAATAGCTATGTGTCATGGCCATTTTTGTTTAAATTTTAACAATCGTTAAATTGTAAATATATATATTTAAAAAACTATAGTGATATTTACTTGATTCGTACTAAATGATATTAAGTATGTATTATAATAAAATTAAATTTTAATACTACATTTTATTCAACTTTGTTAATAATTCACTTTAAGTGTCATGTACTTTAATTTATTTTGAAAGATTATTTTTTCCTGAACGCCTTCGCGCCATGGTCGTTTAGTCATGGAGCCTTCACTGGAATATTAAGTTCACTTTTTTGTTCATACCTGTTATTATTATAAAATATTTTTTTATAAAAAATATTTACATTACATTATTATTGCTATATTATAAATCTATGAATAATTAGCCAAAATCAATCGACGAAAACGTTGGTAGCGTTGTTGCGTTATGTCAAACAGTCAACGAGCGAACCGCGATTGCGCCAAAATCTAGACCTGCTGGTTCATGGAAAAAAGTAAAAGTGCAATAAGTTGCACGACAGCTTCTGCAAGATCAATCTCATGAGCCCTATGATATCCTATGTTCTATGCTCGCCTCCAACACACTTTACGGGCAAACTTTTTTGGGTTCTTACGTTTTGGTTTTGGTTACACGGTGAGGTTATAAACGAAAAACCAAAGGAATTGTGGCTTATAGGTAATTAAATATGAAAGAAACACCACATATAGCTACCGAGCCAGTAATCATCCTGACAAACCTACCCGGTATATAATTTAGGTGATCCACACATAAAGTAATTCACAAATAAATAATTCACAGCTTCATAGACCCGCAACGTTGTTTTTAGGTATAATTATTGTTCCCAGTTTCATAGCTATTAGTATAGATATAATTCAGCCTTATTCATATTCGCGTCAGAACATTGCTAAAATTCAAGATTTAATTTCCATTATAAATAAATAATGTAAAAATCGCGTCGTGGGCCTGTGGCGTGGCCTCCAAGATCGTGCGATTTAACACCGCTGGACTATTTTTTGTGGGGTTATGTGAAGTCGCTTGTCTACGCAGATAAGCCGGACACGATTAACGCCTTGGAAGAGAATATTCGGCGCGTTATTGCTGACATAAGCCCAACTTGCTGCAAAAAGTGGTTGAAAATTGGGCCTCTCGGCTGGAATTTGTTCGAGTCAGCCGCGGCGGCCACTTACCCGAAATCATTTTTAAAACATAATGGCAAACCCTTATCTTTATAATAAAACTAAATTCTTAGCCATAACATCAAATTGTATGCGTTTTATCTCTTCTTGACAACCACGCCTCTAAAATATAGACCCTATACAAACGCATATCACAGTTTAGAAACATTTAACTATGATAAACTAATATATTATTTTAACAGTTTCATATAGCAGTTCAATGTAGGCAATAATACAAGTAGATATCAATATATAACACAGTAGGTACGTACATCCATAAAAATAATATAGTAAAAAGTACAAAAAAAATACCACTTTGATAAAAATTATCCGAGCGAAATCGATAAGTAAACTTTATTGTACGCACTCAGTTTAATTGGTTGCTAACTCGAACGTGCACACGGCTAGATTATTAGAAACTTTTATTTAGTTTGAAACGTTTGTATGTCGGTTTAGGTCAAATTTTGCTAGCTGAATCAGAACCACTTCCTCCTATCCTACAGCGTTAAAATTTGACATGCAGGTTCAGTTCCGGTGACAATGCATTTCTATGGTAATGCATGGCCTGATCCTACACCCAGGAATGGCTCCAGAGAAGAAACTCCTCAACGGTCAACAGCACAGACACGAAATTTTGTATGTGCATTCAAGCACTTAAATAAAAGCTTGTTTTTAAAAATGTATTCTTATTAATCATTTTTAAGTTAAGAAAATCGAATGAAAGTAACATCAGTATGTTTAAAATATAACTTTTTATGCAACTTCTTATAGTTGTAAGCTTGTTTAGAATAGATAAATAAATACAAAGATATAGTTCTACTATCGTGGCGTCTTGGACTAGGGAGCGAGTCTGATTTATTCTCGCCCAAAGCCTTACAAATGGCCTTGTCAAGAACTAGCCCTGATTTTCTTTTCAAGCTCGGTTGACGCTCGTGCGCGATAGATGGCGATAGCGTCAACACTAAACGACATTACTATTATTATTATTATCCTTTTAATTGATCAACCTTAATTACCACCATTAATTAGTTCTTAAGAATTATTCTGCTTTTATCTTGCCTAATAAGAAAATAGATAAACCTTTAAAGAAGGTTCATTTTAATAGTAAGTTATTTAAAATATCACCAACCTCATCATTTTAGAACAATAAATACATTTTCTAAAATAAATATAGAATCTTTATTTCGGCCCATAACATTAGTGAGCCAATATTTATAAAAACATTTTGTATAAAATAGATAAGGAAGTAAACTTGCACCATATGAAAAAAAAAATATGGTGGCTTGACTTTCTCTTTTATGTTACTTCTCTTCAAAATGATAATAGTTTGGCGGTTTTACCCTGAAAAGCAAAGAGTATTGACAGTCCAAATAACAAATTAAAGGGATAATCAATGTAGTCTAAATGTAATAGGACTATTATACTATATACACTTTTACAATACAACCAATCATCACACGGTATGATGCTTACAATTAAGTTTGTATATTTATTGCTCTAGATAAAATATAGGTCACTTTTCCTTAAGAAATTGCAAATGCGACTGCTCGCCCGCATTAACGGTAGGAGTTGGGGGTGTAGGCATGGGGGTGGGGGTGGGGGTGGGGTCGCCGAGCAGGAAGCGAACTGCGAGTAACTACGGTCTCAAAATCGATATGGTTTGTTTTTGGGCGTCGTAGCGAAGTGGGCGAGGCAGCCCAAAGCATTTCTCTCTTTGCTGAATTCTCCCACCCCTACTTGGGGTTCTTTGCGCGTCCACCTCCCACCCGGTCGACCCGAGTATGCCCCTCACTATGGCCCCGAACCCCCGTTCGAGCAACCTCGCCGACCCCCCCCCCCACCCTCACCCCCAACCCCACAGTTTGCAAACCAACTGTACGCTGTAATATAGTTTCGGGCGATTACCGCGAAAAACGAGCTGGCAACGTTTCATCTGTCAGAGGTTTCGTTGCCCGCTCCTGAAACACACACACACGCGACGGCGCACGCACACACGCGAGCCGTCCGAGCGTGTCGCTACGGGCGCCGTTCGCCGTGGGGATTGTAAACTTTCTCGTACGGGAAATCAAATGTGAAGGTTTCCTTGAATTGCGTAAACAATATATCTATACAATAATACATTATATCGAAGGGACGTGGGTAGTTACAATTTACAGCGTTTGCCAAACTTCAACGGTTTGAAGTATTGTGTTCTTATTTTTTATTTTCTAAAAATAAACTTAATTTATTTATTTTCTATATTCGTTTTGTTGGTTAAGTATTAAAAAAAAAGGTTGTCACTGTGTCAGGATACACTTAGATAGCTCTTAGATAGATGAGAACTTTTTTAATTGAATTATTTTCCTTCAGATTACTTTACTCTTAAAATCTACACAGCCTATTGATAATAAAACTGCTCAAGAGCGAGTCGCGCAATCAGGTTTCCAACCAGAGCTTTATTTACAAACAGTCGATGAATATGCGCTAGCTCCTAAAGTATTACATGTTATATGGGATTTAATCTACACTTCGCTTCGTTGCTTTTGTTTTTGGTGTAGGAAAAGAAAATGTGTTCACAAGGATACCTGTAAAATAAATAAATAAATATTTATTTTATTTATTGTTTAGATTGCAGCTCTATAAATGGAGTAGAGCATACAATAACCAACAGAAACATAAAAATAATGTATCATTTATTCTTTATCTCTCATTTAATCAATTCCAAACTTTAAATATTATATGTAAATACTTATGTATATCTATAAGTAGTAATTATAATAACCACTTTTGTTTTAGTTTTTATATTTCGTTAATTTAATATACATACCGAAGGGTTGGGCACTATATAATATAGCGCTTCACTAAACTGGCGTTGGTATATGTAATATAGTTTATATAAAACATGTTTTACCTAATATGTTCCCGCATTTCACTGTATTCTTTGAACTAAAAGCGTTTCATCATCGTTTCAAATCGTCCCAGCTCGATCCATTCGTTTCTGGTTAGGTAGGTGTTTATGTAATAAGTGACTTGTATCGACTCTTCGCCAAGCTTTCTGAGGGCTTTGTAATCTTATGCAAACAGAAATCCATTACTGAAAAGCTGCGCGAAGGATTTAGAGCCTAACGGTCTTTCGGTCGTAAAATTAATTTGAAATATTTGAAGTTCCCTGAGAGATTCGAGTTTATTAAACTCTAACTTTAATCAAATGTTAAAATTAAAATTAAAAAAAAAATAAATAAATAGGAAGCCTGTGTAGAAAACGGTATTTTGTTAATTGTCTAACATAAATACAAAAAAACGGAATAGCTTACAAACATACAAGGATAAAACATACTGACCGATAGAACTGGGTTAAAAAAATGTTTGTATATTTTCAAGTATTTCATTTCGGGTAGGCTTTAAATATTCTTATTATTAATTTTATTTTTTGAGGAATACCAATGATCACTTTATTATGTATTTATATCTAACACCAGATTTTGCCTCATATTTTGATAAAAGTAAATAGATACGGCCCCAATATCATTTTTGGACCGGGGACCGGGGCCCTTGGTTACGTAGCTACGCCACTGGCTGCTAGCGGTAAAAGGGGTAAGACAGGGGGGGTAGTGATAGAAAGACGTAACAAACAACACAAAAATATATTTATTGAAAATTTAATAACTTTTAGCATAAATTATCATTTTCATATTTAAAAACTAAGACAAATATTTCTAATTTTATGCAACCTTTGTTTCTAAGGTACGTGGTAACAACCACGTATCTCAAATCGCATAGGTAAATCTCTCGAAAAATATTTGTAGGTGGTGGCAGTTGACGGACTGTGGTGGTGAAATGGGGAAAGAGGGGGTAAAAAATAGTTGATAAAAGCGAGAGGTATTGAATGGACGATCCCTATATCCTAAATCATTAATATTTTTTTAATCAGAAGAGCATACGTGTATAGCAAAATATGTTATTATTATGTACTAAACTTCAAGAACTTTATTGAACATATTTACGCAATTATTTACATTTTATCATAATTTAAACTTATAAGTACTTATATATTTTCATTAATTACATTATTATGTAAACTAATTTATTCCTACAATATTTACGTAACATAATATCTTCGTTCCTTAATCATCTCGTATAATATAAATAGCAAACGTGCCCTAAATTTAATAAATAGCAAATATAATTTACCTTAGAATAGGCTTAATTAGATATGTATTATAGTAATAGTATATTGTAATTGTTTTTTTATTATGATGGATAAATAAATTAATTAATTCTTAAATAATATATAACGCCATTACTGAAAAAGATAAGATTCACACATAGATATGTATTATGTGTACAGCTTATACTTTTTTTATAGCTATAAATAACAAAAGTAATGCCTAAATCTGCCGTTCTGTTTGCAAGATACACTGACCAGAGGTTCCCATGGTTTTTGAATGTTAATTGCACAATTCGCGAAGTTATTAATTATCATATTGTACTTAAAATATTTGTTTGATTTGTTTTATCCGTCGATTAATAACCATAAAATTTACTTAATCGATGTGATTTTTCTTGAAGTGTCGTCATAAAAAAGAAAGAAAATACGTCGGACCGAAAACGCATCGGGGTTTTTCAACCGCGACCGATGCAGGAAAACCTCTAAATCATCACAGCAGAACAGGTTGATGACGCCGCCGATAAGGCAGATTTGGCGCTTCCGGAAGTCCTCATTCGATTTATGAATGGAGACCGGCGCGGTCTCGCGATATCGCGCCACGCCCCCTCCCCCCCTCGGCCTCCCCCTCTGCCCCCCTCCCCCCCGGCTATTCGTTCGAAAGAGTCGCGCGCGGAGGGAAGGGAGGCGGCGCGTGGCGCTCATCTGTCAAAACATTATCTTGTGATGTCATTACGCAAAAAAAACAATTTTTAAAGTTTAAGATATCGATATTTCATATAAATTGATAGCTATATATAACCTCTAAGTGATTCCAATATGATTACGTTTAGCTTTTTGGAGAATTACTAAAAATAGTCCGACAGGTCAGAATTAAAACCAATATTTTATAAATGACAGTTATTAGAAGTTGTCCTAAGCCATATATTATTAACCCTGTACTAATTTTCTTATAAACATCCAATCACTGCAGGGAATCGTACCCAGACCCTCCAATTTTGATGCGTTCAATGCTCATGGTTTGGTGGTTTACGCTACGTATTTGCGTTTAATTATCTGAAAAATAATGTTCTGAATATATATTTATAGAACTAATCCCTAAAGGTAGTGATTCGGATTTAGTTAAAAACAAAAGTGATTCCAAAATTAGAAATTACTTTACTTGGTCAAGTAAAATGTATCGTTTCCATAATTTTTGGTTTTAATTTTAAATGCCTGTTTAAAAGCTGACGTTAAGTACTGCGAGTAATTTATTGTAAATGAATATATAACTACAGTATGTAACCTAACCTAACCTCCCTTACTAATGGGGTGGCGGGTGGCTTACTAGCTTTTTTCGGGTGCAACGCAGCATCCGGACGCTGCCGGATTTCGACGCTGCAATGGGATGTGCGTTGCTCATGCTTTGGAGGCAGTAAGCAGCTCATATCTTGGAGCTCTTATCCAACTCGCTGGAGAGATACCATTGTCACACCACATATATATTGACTTTATTTCACTAAGACTCAATAAAAATGCAAATGAATACAGGCATTTTCTTTTTAAGTCGATCAACTTCTGTTTTATTTAAAATGTTATTAGATATAGGTATTTAAAAAAGTAACAATTTAAACGAAGGAAAATGATTAAATTTCATGATAATATTTAGGGTTCATGGTGAACGGTTTATGTTAGATGTGAAACCTAAATTTATTAGAAGTTTGAATCGATTACTTAATCTTAAAACATACATTTTGAGTAGCCTAACTAGATTATAGTAAATGGCTGCAAATGTAACTAACTCTGTCTCTCTTCCGCGTTGCTGGAATATTAACATTTTATTTTTTTTTTTAATACAGTGGTCTCCGTATGATTTTGTAAATCATTTAACCTTTAAACCCTTTACCATATAAACAGATAAACCCTTAACTCATATAAATATCTACTTTCCTATAGTATAATAATTCCAGGCAAAATATTTATGCTCTAATGCCTATTATCTCCCTAACTTTGATTGTTTAAGTATGTAGCTACTCCTTTATTAACAAACATACTCGTACTTCAAACTCATGTTATATACTCTCTTTGTTAACATATTAAAATATTTTTGTAAGGACTGCTGAAAATCAGCGTCTTCCTGTTTTTAAAATTTGAAAAGCAGCCGATCACAGCCTATTTATTGAGATTGAATTTAAACTTGATAAATAAAAATGAACTTGATGAACTTAAACTTGGAATGTATATAACGTGATTCTTGACTCCTTACGCGGTGGAAATTTTAAGCTACAAAAAAGCAGGTTGCTACTCAGACCGATATCTAGAGATGAGGATGAGATAAGGATGCGCCCCATCACAGGTTTCCCAGACAGGAATAAACGCGAGAGCAATAAGCGAACGAAGATGTTCCCTAGGCAGGATGCCAATGCTGGCATGTTAAGATATTTGTTTTACAATTTTCATCAATAAAAAAGAATATCCCAAGCAACAGTAAGAAGCAAATTATATTTATGTAAAATACAAAGTAAAAATTGAAATAAATAATATTTATGTTAAAACAAAAAATATATAAGTAGGTATACATAGGTTATATGATTTTGTTGTAATTAACTCATTGTTTTTCAGTAATTACGTTTTTGTTTTCTCACTTATTGTTATTATTTCTTACATTAAATGAATTGATAAACTAATAATTGATAATTGATAATTGATTGAGTAACTAATTTGCTACATTAGAATTAAAAAATATTTCTAAATTCAGATTATTTATTAGTTTATACTTATATATTATATATGAACCAATCACGTTATTTATTGCATGTTTGTACCGTATTAATAAAATTATTGACCATTTAACATTATCTTATTTTTAAGTTACGCATTTTTTCAATATTCTTTTAATACAAATCTAGGACCTATCTATGATGATGAAGAGCATGTTTGCAGGATCTTTTATTGAGAGGCTTTTATCCTTATTTCTTTGTATCCTCTTTTTTTCGTTATTTTATCGTTAGAATCGTTAGTATCTTCATTTTAAGAGCAAGTGATATTATTCTGGTCAAATAATTAGAGGTCATCAATTGGTAAAACTATCCTGGACTTTCGCCAGCGGACGTAGAAAATAATAACGCCAACACATGAATTATTACAGAGTAGAGACCCATAATTCTAGGGTTGCCGTAGACTCTCAAGGTAAAATATAGACTCCAAACATACCGGAGGGGGATTTATTTTAAAAACCTATCATTGTAATGATGCAAGTTTAGGCCACTTTTAGAGAAAATAAATTGTAAAAACCTATATAGATTCTATTGAAATCTCACAACTTTCAGCACAAAAATTGGATACGGTAATCAGTATTAACACCTTCTAAACTTAGAGATTTAACATGAAACTATATTTCAAAAATATAAGAATTTTAAAGTAAAAATTGTCATGAAGTTAGGCTGAATTGAGCAAGATCGCCATCCACAATTGATTTTAAAAACTGCTTTTACTAACACGATTAAACTGGCTGACAATTGGCTAGGCGAATCTGTGTTCGAGGTGACTGGGGGGGGGGGGGGGGCAGTGTCACTCTTACAGCTTACTGTGTAAGTGATTTACGCGGTACTCCACTTTCAAACTCAAGACTACCCAACGTTTTAGAAGCTTTTAAATTACGGACATTCTTCCCTGTTTTCCTGTGTACGAAACGGTCGCACGGCTTGTAAAATACAAACCGTTTGTACGAAATACGGACGACATGACAGCACTATGTGTTCGCCCGCGAAAAGGATGGGGTTTTGAGAAAAGCTGCAACAAACCTCTAAAAAGGCACTCGAACGATTGAGATGTGTGATAGTAACGAGAGGGAGGGGAATATTCAAACGACCAAACGTTTTATTTAATGTTCAGTATTTCTAACTATAAAATAATTAGAAAAAGATTACTCCTTCTTGTGAAGATCTACTAGTAGATGGGGTATTAAAATATTATGTTTTTAGTATTTCATAAATTCCCTCAAAATATTAATAAATGACCACCTACCTAAAATGTTAACTAAGAAAAGTTTTGGTAATACCATATGTATGTTGAAAATTTACTGCTAGGTTTTATATTATTAAAAAAAATGTTTTTCGGATCGTGGATAAAAATGCATTATTTCCTCATGAAATTAAATTCATATAGAATATACACAACGCGCATTTTATTTGTAAGTAAATTAGTAATGAGGTAGATAAGATTTTATAAAAGTGCAATTATTTTCGAAACCGCAATCATTTCCGTTCGTGGGCTACGGAATTTGGCAGAAGGGCGACAAATCTCTGGGCCTGATGGGCGGGCGGGCGGCGTCGCTCGCTAGCACCTCTGCTCTGTGGGTAGTGCACGCATTTCTTGCGTTTATTTCTGTACTAGTCCGAGCACAGTCGCCAACGCCAGTTGCCACTGCTGATTGTCGGCTAGGCGGGGGGAGGGGTTAGGGGGGGGGGTTGCTAGCACTGGCTGAGGCGCTGCACCCGCGCGGGGGAAGAGGAGGAGGCAGTCGCAATTTATTTTTGGCCAAAAAGAGACGGAAAGAGGGACTGCTTGCAATGGGCCATTTAACAAAATGCACCTCGTTCCGATTCCTAAAATAAGTGTGTGTGAGAGAGCACCAGTGTATAAACTAAGTGTTATTTTTATAGGAAGAAATGGTGTCTCGAATACAATTTATAAATGATTTGTCTGTTAAGTAAAAGATATCTACGTCAATTGATCGATACGTCTATACATATATCTACGATAATGATCCATTTTTATGTCAGTTGACAAAAAAGGTAAGTATTATTTTTATAACTATAGCAGAGTGGATTCCGCTTTATAAGAAGCTGTGATTTTAAACGCTTACCTGGTACTATCATTTACAGCAACACACAAGAAATACAAAACTAAACAGGAAAACAGGAATGTCTTGGAATCGCAAAAAAAATAAAATAATTTCCTCATACTAATAGATAGTTTGAGACCATTTTGGAAATATATTCGTATGCTATTGTTGTCTATATTACCACGTAGTTTTGCTCAAGATCGACAAACTCGTTCATTGAATAATTTGAAATTTCGCAATCTTGTAAAGAAGCGGTAGCTGATTTTGCTGTGTAGAAAAACCTTTTTTTTACCGTTTATTATTGACCTTCATTTTTCCTACCACGATGTTTACAAACCTAACCTTACTAACAACTGTCCTCACAGATAATACCATACATTGGTTTGAGAAAGATTATGCTAAAACCTATACATTATTAATTTAATTTTTCATTCTATACTTTAAAACCTAATATTAATAAAATCCAAAAATATTAAGTTACGTAAAGGAGAAACGGAGAAAAGGAGGAAAATCAAACCAAAATATGCCTATTGGCTTCTTCTCTTGCAATTTTTGAGTAACATGCCAATCAAGACAGGTAACTTATTTATTAAATTAATATGCACGTGACAAATTTAATGTTGCTGTCGATGTCAATTTGGTATTTTTTTTTTTGCATGACATTTGTGTTTTGCTAATATTCAAATAATTTTGAATATTTTTATTCCTGGGGTTTGTTTCTTTTGAATGTATGGGTTTAATATATATTTAGTAGGAACAGCCGAGTATCACAGCACAAATAAAATGAAACGCTGTAAGTAAAAATATTATAAAAGAATTATTATCAGTTTGGATAAACACAGTTCGGACGAAAGCGTAACGGAATATAGTGTAACTTCATCCAAAAAAGATAATTAGATAAACTATTACAATCATCGTTATCGTAACCGAATATAATTAACAATAAATAAGGAAATTAAGTAAATTATTTAAAACAATGTTTTTTCGTTAGCTTTGTTCCAGATAAAGAAAGAAACTTGTAAACAAATCCAACCCTTGAGTCTGTGCGTTATTATGGCAACCGTCAGGTTAAACCCAGTCAACCTGGATATTAGTGGATATTGTCTCGGCGACAGTGCCGAACGAAAATCATTAGCGCCGGGTTGTGAAGAATGGTTTATTATTTAAAAACTTTAAATCCATTTGAGACTCTCCTGTAAAATTTGCGCAGGTGCAGTTAAGTAGATAGGTGGTTAGGCAGTTAGGTTAGGTTAGGTTAGCAGGCCCGGACCTACCCTGGCTGAAATGGAGCAGTCGCGGAAGGCGTATCAATTCCAGGGCGCATTTTTCAGTACAAATTACTTTGATCTTATTTTAATGTTGATAAAATAATTCATGGTAAGTATTCATGGTTCATGGTAAAATCTTTCAAATAAAGCGGGTACCTCACAGCTGTAATGTTGAGCTACGTGGTATAGATCGATTATCAATAAAGTTATCTAGTAATAGGTACTTTTTTTTTCTTTCAAAATTAAAACTAATACTAAAATGAAGAACATTTAAAACTAATTGACACATAGCATTACTATAGGTATACTCGTACATTTTTCATACATAATGTAAGTTATAATATGATATTTATCGCTTATAAATTTATGTTAAAGGTATTTTAACGTCCTCTGCGTTCGGCAAATGTAGGTACACATTGTGCATTTTTTAATGTGTACAAAAGTGAGTCTTTAAGTGTTTTTAATTACATATTTATTTTTGTACACATAAATGGACTAAGGGTTTTTTAGAAAGTTGGAATATATATCCTAGTTTAAAATATAGGTTACGTAACATTTTACTATCTTATCTGGAAGTTGAGCAGTGACCATAGAAGCGAAGGAAGTAAAAAAAATCTTTTACTATACATATAATGCCAACATCTTTTTACAACACGAACTTAAGGCGCCACCAGTCCCTAAAACGTGTTTTGTAACGTATTTTGGTGCATTTTGTTGAAGTTATTCCCAACAAATGGCTAAAACTAAAAATACCACAATATTCTACATATATTAATTTAGTACTTTGCTTAAAAAAAACGAAATACACCTTATTGTAGTAATGAAAATAAATAAAAAAGAAAGTGTCGTTTTTTTCTTGCAACGATTTTCTTTTAAATTGTGTAAGTGACGCGAACCTAATTTTTCTTTCTAAAGATAGACAATATAATAATCTAGGACATTACTTAAAAAAAAACATTTTTTTCAAATGATAATAATTATTTAAATACAAAAAACATGTTTCATCGATTCCAAATGTAACGAATTCGCGGCCGGCGAGTATATCCGTCTCTTTTCTACACGTCAATGTTCGAATAAAGCCTACTCTTTCTAATCTCAAGGACAAATGCGTCCCGGGGCGCCTTAAGGAAAATGGATGCTCTGTCACTTCAATAGTAAAGAAACAAATATATCTTTATAATATTTTTATAAGGCAGTGTATTTTTGAAATAAAAATTTGAATTGAATTAAAGATATCAACCACAGCTTATGGAAATATTGGTAAAATTGGGTAATATTTTCAGTCAATCATTCTTGTCAGTTAAACATTTTTTTATTTTTACCCCATTTGTCTGGATATATAACAAGAGTATATAAATTATTTTGTGTTGTACCTAGTCAAAGTTATAAATTTATTATATGATTTATTGTAATATTTTACATTAGTATTTAAACACAAAATGCTTATAAAAAACTATCGAAGGTTGGTCAAGAAGGAACAAGTCTAGCGTTAAAGTTGGGTTAAGATTTCGATCGATTTTTCTGACTAATGTGTTGTTAGTACAGCGCGTGCGTTACGATTTTCTGTGGCGCCGTAGATCCGTGCATATTGGTAATGCGACAGTTATAGCTTTTGGGGGTTCGCGGGACGCGGCGGAATCGCCTCCTTCGCCTCCTCGGCCGAGCGCCGTGCGAGTCGCGCCGCGAGCCGCGAGTCCATCGGCGACGGCAGCCCGGCCGAGTCGTGCGAGTCGAGCGCGTCGTGACTGTCGCTAGCTTCACCGTCGCGTCGCGTCGCGTCGCATCTCGTCTTTGCGAACGCATCGCGTATTCCTCAGCATTTATTTACTTCGTCGTGAGTTATGCAATTATTGATTTGTCGCGCTGTGTTTTGCCATTTTCATTTGTTTTAAAAGTCCTGTGACTGTGCGACACTATTTATGCAACATTTGAGCGTGCAAGTACAGTGCGAATTTTTGAACAGACTATTATTTTATGTGACTTTTACAGTTTTATTAGTTTTTTAAGAGGAACATCATACTAATTGGATATTATCAAGACGAAGGAGGTTTGTTTGTTCTGTTTATTAAATAATAATAAAATATGCGTGTTTTGACAGTTAAAATTATTAACTATTATTAAAAATTATTAACCTACCTATTACAAAGACTAAATGTTATTTTTTTGTTCCCACATTTAAATTAATTTTAATTATTCTAGTTATGTGGTTACTATAAATGAAAAAAATAATTGATTTTAATATAAAGTTTCTATGAAATCAATCAAAATAATATGATTTAATCACTTCATTACGATTTTGCTGCAATTGCAGATACTTTTTAAAACAACAAAAAATAGAAATATGCTTTAAACTTAGCTAAAATGTATAGTTTTACATCACTATACTTAACAAACAAATCAGTAGTACATTTTTTATGAGGGAATATATAGTTTCTATTTATGGTAGTTATAAAATTTATCAAAATGATATGACTCAATCGTTATAAATGTAGATAATTAATTTATTCTTTATTATATACATAGCAATATAGCACGTAATTTCATTTTGTTATAAATGCTGAACCAAAATGTTTGCACCTATATAAAACAAACTTCCATATTTGCGAATTATTGCAACACGTACGAAAAGAGCTTCCGCCCAAGCAAGCACTGGATGTTAGGCGGGGTGGTGGGGCGGGGGCGGCCGTAGGGCGATATTCCGTTCCGTCTGAGAGTAGGGAGGGAGGGAATTGGGAGGGATGCACTCTTTGATCGGCCCGAGCGACCTTACCGTCACGTCCATGGCTATGATGGACATTGTATTGATTTCCAACTGTTCCCTGTTCGTTTCTCGCATTTATCGATCTCTCACTGATTTTATAGGTAACATTTAATTCTAGTAAACTACTGAAATCAGAGAGAAACAAGTTAATTTATTTGAAAATGAAAGCAACAATCATTTTCAATCAAAAATTTTCCGTCGAGGTTGAGTTTTAAATATATATATATATATTTGATTTATAATATTTATTTTTTTATGTTAAAATATTTAAATATTTTTCTTTTGAACTAAGAAAGTCATTATCTTATTTAAAAAATAATATATATTTTCAATATTATTGCGGCCGGCTTTGATAAAATGTTTTAAATGCGGTTGATTTTTCAATATCTAAGTTTAACTAGTTACAAATAGTTTTTTAACTATATTTTTATTTTTTACACCACTGTTATAAACATGCGTCCGCTATCATTTAACAATCATAAACTGCCGAATGCTTCTGAAAAAGTATGAATAATTTAGAATAATAGATAATGGTTGTATTTTGCATGATCGCTTTTTGTTTTATTGTTAAATCCATACCTATCAATAACTTACAATTTGTTACTTTACCTTCGGTTTGGCCCTACTCACTCATAATTAAATAATCTATGCAGTTTTGTAATCGTAATAATATATTACATAAGCAATATTATCCTTTTATGATTACGTACCGAACATTGGCCATCAGCGAAACACACATTTAGCTTGCATCAAACGTAATAAGTAAATTTAAATAGGCACATGTAATAATTAGTTTTTTTTTAAAAAAATAGGTCGGCTTCGTCGATTGTGAGAGCTTAGTTTTAGATTGTCTTTTTTTAACGGGTAACCTGAAAAGGTACATATAATCTAGTCTAACTGACATTATTTATATATATACAAATTAAATTAAAAAATATTAAAATTGAGGTATTTTATGTTACAACAAAGTAACATTAACAAAACGCTGTATGGGCAGGTTCGTTAGTGCGAATCTGTTTGAATGTTTATAATGTTACGAACTTAAAACTGCAGTCATTGTAATTTATGTAGAATTTGCAACGAAAGAGGCTTTCGCTAGTAATAGTAGTAATTTTAAAAAATCTTCATCTGAGTTATGTCCATTAAAATCATTCGACCAATGGATATGCACAAGTGGTTTGTTTTTCATGTAATATGTTCATGTTTCATGTTTCTTAGATTTTTTTAATACTTTTTTATATAATTAAAAAATGTATGTAAATTTACTACGTATAGTTTGTAAGACTTGTCATTAAATTGAGTTTCTGGCAGCCAAAACCATGTTTTTGCCAGAACCCATTTAATGTATTATGTGTCTTTTTTTTTTTAATAAAAATCGATAAATAAATAAATAATTGACATTCTGTATTTAATTGCACTACGTAGGTGCGAACGGTCTCTACTCCTAACAAAAAAAAATCACCGAAATATGTTCCAAATTAATATCTAGGTTCGGTATTTAAACAAACAATTTTATATTGACCTCACTTCCATGATTGTACAACAATATATAAATTATTATGTAAGTATATCATATATTATTTAATTACGTAACGCAATTGAATGGATCACCAGCGCATATTGAATAGAATAATTTATTTAATAAAGGATTTTAAAAATACGTACGAATGAATGTAAGTAGTTTTAATAAACAAAATTAACAGTTGCAATAAAACAAATATGGTTTATTTATTTATGTGTTAATTAATCACCTCCCCGTACGTATTATTTATACATTATTCAGGCATTGTTAGTTTAAAGAACCACCGGTGTTAAATAAAAACATTGCTACTGAAATTTATAATGTTGTCTATGCCTAGCATGTAATATATATTTGCGCGCAGCTAATTACATATTTTTGTATTCATCGGCGGAATTCAATATAAGTAGGAAATCAAGAAATAACATTGCTGCTGAATGCGTTTTCGTTATAAAAATAAATTACTTATTAATTACCATGAACGCAACATTAAGATAATGAGCCAACTTTTATCGTGTCCGTTCTCTTTTTTAATTCCAGGATTGCGTACAGAAAAAACAAAGGCAGTGTTAATGTATTACTCGAGTGCATCAAGCCAAGAAACTGATATTGTGGAACGCGCGGATCTTTCCGCCAATGTACTCGTATCCACATTAACACTAACACTAACCCCAGGGAAAGCTCGCCCAGGAAGTGCAACCAGATGCCGGGGTGTTGGAGCCGAGAGAAACTCGAATACTATAAAAAATACATTTCTTAAGAAGTCGCCCTGAAAGGGCAGAAATAACGAAGTGTCTCCATCATCGCATCCGACGATGGCTTCCGAGACTGGTAGACTACCTGTTATTAATTAGATTATACATTTAACATTGGACTACTCTTTTTAAGTAAACGGATTAAGTATGGATAACGATTTAACACGCGTGTGTCCTTATATGTTACTAATAAAAACTCCATCCTTTAAATACCATGCGAAGAGTCTTCAATTTAAAAACAATTGTACTTAAATATTATACGAAAATTCAAAAAATTAAAAAGTGGTTTGCAAAACTCTTTCTAGATTACGCTGAGACACTAATCTCAGTTGACGACCTCATTTTCAAATTCTATTACTTTTTTAATAAATAAAACCGCCAATGTTTACAAGTTATTATCTAGATCTAGAAACTGTTAAGATTTGCTGCACAAATTAATTTATCCAATATCTATATTTATAAAACAAAGTCGGGTTAGTTACACCATTTATAACTCAAGAACGGTTGAACTCATTTTTATGATCTTTAATTTGTTTGATTTGTCTCCGCCCTGAATAACAGAATAACTATTAAAATATATAATTTAATTAGATATTTTATTTTGATACTCTTACATCAGGCGTGGAACCTCGAGAATAGCGGCGAAGATAAGTTGTATATTACCACATTTACTTAACCGCTGTAAATAAAAAAAAAAGTATCAAAATTATATTTAATTATCATCTAGGTAAATAAATCGTTTGGCATGTGCATATCGCAACGATTTTGTTACTTATCAAGAGTTGCTTAGTCGAGAGTCTACCTTGCTTCATAGTCTCGCCATTTGAAATCGATAAAATAATAAGGTTTTTATTAAATAAAATAAATGTAATCACCTAAGGCATATTGCAATTATTATTTTATCCCATTTTAAACTGACCACATAATATTATGTGTGTATTAGAACGACACAGGCTTACCGAAGACCACGCGGTTGGATGACAGACATTATGCTGTGCGGTTCTGTGACCAAGTCTAGTGATACTGTATAAATGATATTGTTTTTTTTAAAGTTGATAAAACTACATTTTTGACATAGAAGGACTTGACCGTTAATTAGAGTAAAAATGTTCGTTTTTAATGGATTCGACACTTTTGATTCACTTTTATATACATATGATAAAAAACCTAGAATCTTGCCGAAACTCTAAAAAAGATGCTTGACACTTGACAAATAGGTAATGCTAGGCACATATACGGAGCAACTCTTTAAAACATTTCAAAAACGTGTCAAAATTCAGAACCGTGTGCACAGAGCGAGCGAGAATGTGATCCCAGTTCACCGTCCACCTGCACGTTTTCACGGACATTTTAATAGTTTTCCAAACGCAAAACGTCGCAGGAAAACGGCGATGAAAATGACCATAGTTAGAAATAGTGTCCGACCGAAATTGACTTTTAAAAAACCAGTTTCGGTCGGATACCGAAACCGAAATTCGGTTTTCGTTCCAGTTTCGGCTAAAACCGAAAAAGATTTTTTTTTCTTAGAAAACTCGATCCAACTATAGTATACATAATTATGTATCGTTTTTTAAAATCAGCCTTAAAACGTTAAGGGTCTAAAACTAATACTAAGCTAATTATAATTTATGACTAATAAAAACAAAAAAAAAATAATCCATTTCCATTTTGTGATAAATCTACCGGTTTCATGCTAAAAAACAAAGTCATGTGATCTATTTTAAATGTAATTTTTATTTGAATGATACTTACGATTTTTATTTGACCTAATATGAGTCTATTTTTTTTAACGATTATATTTAAATCTGATACTTGATGTTGAAAAAATAATTACTTTTACATATAAGGGAGAGTTAACCATTTTGTCCAAGTTGAAAAAATGATGTTAATTTTAGGAGGTTCGGAGCAACAATATTCCCTCCGCTGGAACGACTTCCACTCGGCTATCCTGTCTTCGTTCCGCCACCTGAGGGACGAGGAGGACTTCGTGGACGTGACCCTCGCGTGCGACGGCTGCTCCTTCAGCGCACACAAAGTGGTCCTCTCGGCGTGCAGCCCCTACTTTCGGAAACTCCTCAAGGCCAACCCCTGCCAGCATCCTATCGTCATTCTCAGGGACATTCATAATAAAGATATGGAGAGCTTACTTAGGTGTGTACTACTTTTATCACATAACATATTTTCACATACATATATAACATATTTACATCGGACAAATTGAAAAATATATTTTTTAAAATTAACGAGAGAAAACTCATTTTATAAATGTGTGTGATTTAAATTATGCGATTAGGTAAATTTAAAATAAATTATATGCTACGTACCACACAAATTACTTATCAGTCTGAAAAGTTAACGATATATAATTTTCCGATTTTAGTAATTTAAAATATATGAAATATTCAAAGCTCTTCAACTTGAATGTTTATTTAAAACTCCCCATCGTAATAATTTGATTTCAACCACTTTTTGGCATGTGTGAGGGAGTACTTTCGGTCTCTTAAATTTATGTTTTTAAAACAAACTATCATCAGTGGCGTTTGTATTCTTGTGTTTTGTGTCACGATCTTTAAAAGCGTCATTAAGGTATATCTAACTTAACCTACCCTGCTTAGATAGATGCCTATATTATTGTTGGTAGTTCCTCACATTGTTTATTTGTTACACACAACCTCAACCAGCTCTGAAAACAATGATTCCCCATGAACGCTTATGAAGAGACCTGGCCGTGCAGTTCCAGCCGTTCCATGCGCACATGTTCGCACACTCTTTGATTCGCGTTTCTATATTTCTTTCTCAGATGTGTAAAATGTGCCGATATGAAGTGTGTATATTACCATAGCATAGGTAATGTTAAATTGTTGTGTAATTTCTGCGTATTAATATTATGATGTGTATTTTGGCAGGTTTATGTACAATGGCGAAGTGCACATAGGTCAGGAGCAATTGGGTGACTTCCTGAAGGCGGCCCAAATGCTGCAAGTGCGGGGTCTGGCAGACGTTCAGACGCCCGGAGGCCCGCCTCTCAACAACATCGACCACAAGAGCGCCTCCGTAAGTACCACTGCCGCTGTGCTACTCTCGGGCCACTCCAGCGACACGCTCGACTGTCAAACCTGGCGACTCTTCAGTGCGGAAATGGCAAGATTTGACAGTTGAGCGATTTGTTTGCGACGTGGAATGGCCGATTGAGAATGTACTTCCCCTGATTATTTAATTTTAATTGTTAAACTACATTTAAAATCAAAATATTACCGATGTAAATCCTACAGTTAACGGCTAAAATAACGGTTAATATAGTGCATACCTTCATACTAATTACCTACATAGTAGTAGAAGTCCCTTGCTGTATTTTTTGAGACCTAAAAAAATAACCAAAGTGCACATACAATGGGCTGAAATTGCCGCAGGCACAAATGGAGATAGGGAATCAAGCAACCCGTCATAAGTTGGTACCGCAGTTACTACTACTAAACATTGTATAGAAACAGTTGGATTTATATGATAGCTACATAGCCATTCTTGTTTTATTACTTTACAACTTTTAACACGCTTGGAGGGAAAAACAAAAAAATCTTTTTTTCCATGCTTACATAACCTGTAATGCACGATATGGTCAATCAAGGAAACTCACGTTTCTGATTGAATTAAAAGTAGGTATATTTTAGGCCATGGCGTGTTCGTCGGGAGACTTCAACGACTCTTTTGTTGTTGTTGTATTGAATTGGTTGATGACGTTTCCAGCCGTCGACGCTGTTGGCCTGGCCCGAGCTGACGCAGACCAGCGACAGGGACAGAAGCAGGACGAGGAAGACGGTCGCCGACGGCTCCGCGCCGCCGCCCAAACGCGCGCGCTCTTCCGACCTGTACAACGCGCAGATGAGGTCCAGGTGAGTCAACGTTCTGACTCCTTCTAATTTCGTAGCATTAACACGATTGAACTAGAAAACGAGAATGCTTTTGATTTGCTGTTGCCTAACGTAGCAATCTCTCACTGGGGTGTGAAAGCAATCTCAATAATACTCCAAATCACACTAATACCTAATAAATTTGTTTTCGGGCAGACATAGCGAAACTAATCGTTAAAACTACCCAAAACAGTGGCTGGTTTAAAACATACATAATATATTAACATACCACATATTATGAGTAAGAAATTATATGAGAAAACGCGAAAATAATTCATCTCCAAATTTATTATTTGTTTCAACTAAATTATGTTTACGGCGCGCAACTATGGTGTGTTTATTATTATAACGTCAAGTTTCCTTTTTATTTTCTCGAAAATCATGATAATTTTTAATATACTGTCTTCACACATAATACTTGAAATCACTAGGAATCGTCTTGGGACACAGTGTATAGTGGGTTGTAGATTGCCCAACTGCGAAGAAGAATTGATCTACCACTCTACCGTAATTTATTAGGAAAAGCAGACGGTTGTATAACATTAATGACAGGTGGCAATATATTCTTAAGATTTAAATTGAAAATAATTTACAAAACAGTATGCAAACCGTTACAAGATCCGTAGCAAGATTAGCTTTTCTAAACTAAACAAATTATGCTTCTTTACGGTTTGCGTCTAGGCTATTTGCCAACGAAACATTAGTTACAAAATGTGATTAATATTTCGTTGACAAAAAAATAGCGCCATCTACATTTCGGAATAATTTCTTGGGCGCCTACTAATTGTATGAGGTTGAATAAATGCCTGTTGAACATTTAATTTCAGGTACTCGTATTACACAACCTCTTTCTCATTTGTATCGCTAACTAAATTCCACTCGGAGGCTGTTCATATATTACGTCATCGATTTTTTAATGTTTCGACCCCCCCCCCTCCTTTCGTATAATATTATGACCCCCTCTCGCCATTTCCATAAACTGTATTCCAAAGTTCGCATAGTTGTTTAAAGAACCATATTGCACCTAAAAAATACAGACACTTATTTGCGATGCATATGATTTACATTTGTTATTGCAAGTTTAGACACATTTACAGCAAAAATTATGTAATTTTAAGAAAAAATGACTAACAATAAATAATAACTAAAATCTATTTCCGTTAACAAATGTTAAGATGACGTCGATTTAGCAAGGACCCCCCTCCTACGTCATGTTACCATCATCCGCAGACCAGACTCCGCCCCTCCCCCCCTTAATTTCAAATGACGTCATATATGAACGGCCCCCAGGGTCTTGCGATTATGTGTAAGACGGCCTGCGGTAAAACAAATGTTAAAAAAATCCTATCATAGTGACTGACTAAATGACATTATTGAGTAAGAATCGAATTCTCTACTTCGGTTAATTAATTAAATTCGCCTAATTTTTTATGAGACTTAACCCACCACATTCCCGGATAGTTGCAACGACTTGGAGTCGTTATATCTATCCTCGCAAGACAAAGATATTACCTCCGACGCACCTGAAGGGTGCTACGGAGCGGGTCAGAGAACACACAAAGGACCCTCGCGCGTCTGTCCCTGTCTCCCTCTCTCGAGCCTTAAGAAAACAGGAATAAAAACACTAACACTCTTAAAAGCCTAATTAAAACTAGCAGGGGACAGCTTATCTGAAACATAAAACAATTACAGGACTTATAAATACAAACAGAAAAACTTAATAATACCATGCCACGCTTATTATACCGTAAGAAATCATCTAAATACGGTATTTAAGCAATACATTATACAATTTTACTATATATATATATATATATATATATATATATTTGTTGAACAGTTGAGGGTGGGTTAAAAACAACGATCTTTTAAATCATATAGATACGGCAACTGAGGGTGAAAAACGCGCCACGCCAAGTACGCCACTTTGCATATCACACGTCTCGCTTGCTCTCCGTGCGAACAAGCGAGCACGCATGGCGGCGTGTTGCGGCGCGCGGAACGGGGCGGGGGAATCACGAATGGCGGTGTCACGCTTTCGCAAGGACGATTTGTATGACGTGCCGTATCTATATGTTTAAAAGATCATTTTTTGTAGTTTTCATATTACGTCGTCCGCGTCTCATTAGATGATGCAACCACCAAGTACATTTGCAAAACTTTAAATTTTGCCTTTAAGTTACAAGTTACATAGAGGGCAAATGGTCTTAAAAAAATTACCGCCTGTAGATACAGCGTTTTATCACTTTCAATCTATTTATTTTTGACAAAATGACTTTTGGTTCGATAGGATTTAAAAATTCAATCCAACTATGAAAACCTATACAATTAATGAAATGTCTTCAACCGCATAACCTAGTTACAATACAAATTTAAACATAGTTGTGGCAAAACCAATCATCCTTGAAGTTTCTTTAAGAAAATCCATCCAATTGAAGATGACTAATCAATCTGGTATCGCGTAAATGAGAGACCGCCGTGCCCCTCGCGCGGGGCCTAGCTGTGAACTCCGCGGTCAGCGGCGGGAGTCGTATGAGAGATGTGGCGCCCTTGCGGCAAACCGTGTGCGGTTGAGGGTGGGGGTGCGGTTCTGTGCAGCGGGGGGAGGAGCAACCGTCACTCGCTTCTGAGGGGGGAGGGGGTACACTCGTGCAAAGGCACAATATCGTTTTATGCAAAACGCGAGCTGTCAAAACGCGCTCTCATATCTATATATATATCTACTGTCCATCTACTATATATAAAAATGAATATTTTTTGTTCGTCTTCCATGCATTCTTAAACCATTCATACGATTACGATCAAACTTTGGTGAGTTGTTATACCAACGCCCGCAAAGGTTTCTGACAAAAAAATTGGCATTAACTGGCCACCCGCAGGGCCTAGATTTAGTGAATTGTTGTGACCCATTCGGAGTGCCGCAGGCACGAGTTGTCGCGCGCCAAAGGTGCCGTCAAAGCCGCCTGCAGGGCCTAGCTGCCAACCCGGGGCATTTTATATCTATGTTTTTATTCAGTTATACATATATTATCGTACCATGTAGATATACTTAGCAATCCATTCAATGTAATGCAGCAGTTGTGATTTCCATTTTGACTTTTTTACACTTTTTCCTGTATTTCTTTTCTTTACAAAATTCTTCGATGCAATTTTATATTAACTCAACATAAGATGCAATCTCTATACAGTATATTTTATTAAGATATCATGTCCTTTAAAATGAAAAAGCCTCTATTTATAAAAATATAACAAATAGATTATAAAATAAAGTAAAGCTATAAGTCATAAAAGAAGAAATGTATGAATTACTTAATGCCGTTTATATATCATATTCCTTAAAGTTCCCTTCCAAATAATTAATATACCATTAAAGTGTCGGGCTTGACGGGCCCGAAATACCTTCCCTGATACAATCATGCATAATCAGTATATAATTAAACATTTCAAACTTTATTTTGTTTCTTCCAGGACTGAGCAGTTGGTTGGTCATGACAGAATGAAAAGTCCAGAACGAACGGCAAATAATGGACTAGACCTCCGAGAATCACTTTTGGGACAAGCTTTGGAATCCAACCAGAATATGCATTCTAATAATATGGTGAGTATATGGAATTTTTGTAGCTAATATGTGCTAACTATATGAGCTAATCAACGATGTTATCTGCAAAAGTACAACCAGCATTTGTCAGAGAAAATTATGTCCACCTGTTATTGATTTCAATTGCTTGATCCACACCACAGCATTCGTTACTATGTTTGTAAAGAAATAAAGTGTTTTGAGCTAGGGGCTCCGATGTAATAATAATATTGGTTACTAAAAGCAAAAATTCATACAAAAACATTTGTTTTTTTTAAATTTGTGTGTAACTGTCACTCCATTGTGCAACTCACTTTACTTTAGTTTTATTATTCTCTTTAACGCAAACTCGACCCAATACACTAACATAACATTTGACATACTACTTATATTACATACAGGATGTATTTAAAATCACTACTGTATTTTTTAGGGGGGTTGGTTAGTATCATGAAAAAAAAATCACTTTAAAAAAAGATATTACACTTTGTTATCTTTCACAGCCAATATTCAGCACCAAACCCATCCGTTCCGTGTACAGACGCTTAACTCCGCCCTTGCGCGCCCCACCATCTCAAACATATAACATTCTCGATTAAATACACCCTGAATATTTATTATGTTATCGATATAATGTCAAATAATTTTAATATCCGCATTTTAACTAAAATTGAAATAATTAAATTAGGAAGGTGGGAGATACAATCTTAATTATCTTAACCATTTTGCATATATAAAAATATATATTTTAATTTAATTAAAAAAAATTTTTCAAACTTCAAACTTGATATTGTACTTACCTAATTACCTAATTACCTAATTATTGTCTACCTAATTTACTAGAACCCTTTAAGTACCCAATATTTGTTCTTGACAGTATCTATTTGTTTTTACATATAGATCTTCAAAGCAGTTAATCATTGGTTTGATTATGATTATGGGCCTGATATTGGTTTTTCAGCTGTTATCATTCATTAATGATCCCAAAATTTAGTTTGGTCATTTATCTTTCGGTTTTATTTAAATTATCACAATAATAATAGTGTAATTATTATATTTTCTAGTCAGACGATTCATCATCGGATGGCGAAATGAGTGACAGTGAACTGGCCATGCCACCTCGAAATGCGCTGCCAAAGCAAGAACCCCTCGAATACAGCGGAGAAGATTCCACTACCACAAACGGTGGTACCTTGGACCCACCCAGAACACCTAACTTTCCAGGAGCTTTGCTTGGGCTTCAAGGTAAGAAATTTTGTTTAGTTAAGAAAATATCTATAACATATATTTATTGGCCGAAGTAGTGTTCAGTGGAGATCAGGATAGCCACTCAGATTATCCTCTACTGTACTACTCCCAGTATCTGAGATCGTGGTAGTCTAGTGGTTTAGGTGTTGAACTATTTACCTAAAGGTCGCTGGTTCGAATCCGCATATGGTCATACTGTTTATAACGCTTCATTACCACCATCTCCCCTGATTCTAGGTCAGGCATATTTGGTCTAGTTGATCAGGGCGCAAAATAATTGTATATGACCTAGGTCATAGCAATTATTTTTTTTTTTTAAAATAAAATTATATGCAGATATAACTAGCCTCTCAGATAGGCTTTTAGAAAAAATATACCAAAACCATATAATTCATGAAATTATATTAATACAAATATGTGCCTCATTCTAAAGTTTATTAATCAAGAATTGCGAAAATCATCCTTGTTAAATCCTTAGTATTATTAAATTTCGCAGGAACTAAAATCGCAGGAAAAAAATGAAGTCAAGGTAATAATGAAACAAAATAAATTAACCAAAATACTCAATGAAAATAAGAAAAATTTACACTAGCAATAATTATCTAAGATACATCAATACTATCGATCTTGCCATAGCAAGAGATTGTGGTAGTCTAGTTGTTTGGACGTTTGACTATTGACCCAGCGGTCATGGGTTCGAATCTCTGCGTTAATTATCAGACCATTTTAATGCTTCATCACCACCCTAAATCTATACCAAGAAATTTAGCTTCGTTGAATTAGCGTTAATGACCTAGGTCATGGCAACAACTTAAAAAAAAAACTTTCTGAGACCTGTCAGCCCCATACATAGGAGAGCGTATGTTTCAGGATATATATCCAAAAAAATTTATATGAATGAAATACAATTTAAGGTTTATTTAGAATGTAAATAGTGCAATTGTAGAAAAATTTAATAGTTTAATTGATCATTTCTAATAGTTAGTACTTGTTTCTTCCAAAAGGATTGCTACCTGGGCCTTCCGGCATGCATGGAACTCCTGATAATTTTGGTAAGTGAACTTAAAAACACTAAAAATCTGAAGATAAACTATAAAATTTGAATAAACTCATTTTTGTATTTTGTGCATTGAAATAACCATATTCTCCAGTTTTTCATATGCCTAGTAGTTGATAGGTAATAAATAATATAATCAACCTCCATAGATATTAATCACTATTTTTTGCATTATTATGTCCAAGACCGAGATGGCTTTCTAAAACCTTAATTGCAGGATATTATCTCCGTTCAATCCTTGTAAATAAAGTAGATAATGATGAGGATGTGTCCGTCTGCCGCAGGACACATGAGGACTACTGCCGTGACCGCAAACAGCCCGACAGATATACCAAAGTACCAAGAGATTGATGACCGAATGTCCCCATCGACTTGGTCCCAAAACCATTACAATGCTTGTTCAGAATATACAAATATGTTGAACAGTCAATCGTTGAATGCCATCAACATGACAGCATATAACGGAAGATCCATGTCGAGAGAATTAGCGGAGGCTCAAATTCTGAATCAAATCAAGCCCAAATGTCCCGAGTGCGGAAAAGTATACAGTAATAATAGTAACTTGAAGCAGCACATACTCAACCTTCACTCTTCCCCGAGTGAAATCTTCATGTGCTCCATTTGTCGGAAACCTTTTAAAACGCGGCAATACATGCAAATACATATGCTGTCTATGCACGGTGTAAGACAAAGAAAATCATATGATAGCACTGTAATGCCAAATTCATTGTAATATCCCACCCAATAGTAACAATGTAAGTGGTGGTAATTAGAGGAGAAATAAACTTTTGTATGAATATTCAAGTTGTGCTCATTAACCACTTAAGATTATGATATAAAGGGTTCAATCGTCTTCCCGAAGTGGATATTGGCTAAGATAAGAAGGTCCTGGAAATTATGATGAACTATCTACAAACACATGCCAACAATAATTAACGGATCTAAACGCATTTGAAGCGCATGTAAACGGACACAGTTCGTATTTTCTGTACGTCCCTTGAGTGCAAACACTTAGTGCATGAGTATAATGTTTGAAATGTTGCATGATGTAAAAGTATTGCCAATTTAGCGTTTGATTTGAGTGTGAGTCGAGAATAATAGATTTTGTATGATGTTAAAAGCCGCCTCTGTGTTACAGGGGCGGCATTAATTGGTGTCGCTGGTGCTAGCTATCGTCCGCAATGTCCTGTATGTGGCCGAGTCTACTCATCCACGTCGAACCTCAGGCAACACATGCTTAATGTGCACTCGCAAACCGACCGCAATCAGTGGTACGGATGCCAGCACTGCGGCAAGAAGTGCAAGACAAAACATTACTTGATTAACCATCAACTCCAAGCACACGGAATACGACAGAGACAAAGCACATGAAACACTCGTTCACAAGAAAAGGCAAAGAATGGAATAAGAATTTGATGAAAATTTACTTCACCTTATATTTGCTCTCATTGTATAATTGGGTGATAAAATTTATTTTTAATTCAATAATAACCAAATAAATGAGTATGTTAATAAAATAAGAAAATATTCCACTAAGCATATGCGTTCACTGATAAATAACGTCAAGTTGATACAAATTCTAAAATAAATATAATTTATGCTTAATTTGTGATTTAAATTTATTATAAAAGTTGATTTTCCTTATTAAAATGTATAAAGTATCATTTAAATTCACTAAATTTAGGTAATCTCAATTTTATTTTTACTGATCTCATAACGGTGTCATTTATGTCTGTTTATTGAATATCGGCCTATTTATTAAGTTTAAAGAATATATAAATATATATTATATATAAAATGTTTGTATTTAATTCGATAAAAGTGCCATGATTATAAAAATTGATTATTCAGCTTATTAAAATTATCTATGATCGACTAGCCATCAGATAAAAAATTGGTCAATTAGGCTAAATCTGATGGAATAACAAGATTTAATCTCTACACCACATTTCTTTAGTCAAATAATTAATATTTTGTTTATATTTTAGTTTTGGCCAAATAAAATTGGGAATTATATGCTAAAAAGTCATAGTTTTCAGTCAGTGTATAGTTTTATTATTCAAAATTTTAATTCGCAATCTTCTAAGATTACAGGTCCACGAACATTAAAAATAGGTCAAATACACATCCCTACTTACTTGTATCGTATGAACTTTCACGGTGGTCTAGTATTCTAGAAAATAGTTATTTACTAATATTACTAGTTAAGATACTCTCTTTATCACCTGTTTATGTGCTATGATTTATATATATATATATAAATTATAATTTGACACTACAAATCTCCATAATATAGACTTTACAAGCTGCTGTTTATTTTTTATTTATTTATTAAAGAAATCAAAAATTTTGTAAATTTACATTAAGTTCAAAAATATACATGAAAATAAGCAATAAATAGTTAACCAATTTATAAAAGTAAAATATATTTCTTCTTAAAAATTAAATAGCTAACGATTTTGTTATAATAATAATAATAATAATGCTATTGTTTTTAAATACATTTTAAAACCAAAAATAAGTTTCGTAATATAACATAATTAAGTTTGATTTAAACTTAAGAATTATTTTCTTTTATACAATTACGCTCATGTTTCTTGAAATGTACTTACCAAGTGTCGTAGCAATTGAAATATTTATTGTATTATATTAATTTTCCTTCAGTTATATTTTTGTTTATAATTAAACTAAAAATTGAGCATGAGTTTCTGTCAGGAAAATTATATTATTGCCAAGACCCGTAAATTGTAACTGATTTTTATATGAAAAAAAAATCCTAATATTCTCAAACTATTAAAATTAGATTATTTTGTTTTGTTATTTTGTGTTTCTTTTGATTTATAAATGTGAGGTCAATTTCGAAAACAAAGGAAAGGAAGTGAAAACATATTGATTATAAAGAAATTTGCATATTTTTTTTATTTTCTCAAATGGATCTTTTAAAAATAAATAACATATTTTGCACTGTTTGGGAAATTAAAATTATAATTCACAAATGAATCCAATGTCTGGCTTTGGGTTGGTTACGTTTGATATTTTACGAGTAAGATTTTTATTTATATTTTACAAGAAGAGCAACGAATATGCCAGAATTAGAACAAAGCAAAATAAATAAGGTATCCTTATCTATTTATACAACTTTTAATTTTTTAAATTATATTTCTTTGCTCATGGAAACGAATTCAAAGATCTCATAATAAATAGATACACTAAATTAGAGTAAATGTTTCAAACGTTTTGAACAAATATAATTTTATAATGCATCTCAACTGGATTAGTTAATAGGGGAACACTTTACAATTACAAAAACCCAGACCATTTCCGATATAAAATTCAGGTAATTGGCCCTGCGATTTCAAACAAGATTTGTATTGACGTCATATCTAAATTCATCATGATTTCCGAGAATAAAAATTAAATTTTATATGATTTTAAACCGTTTCTTGTCATGTGCCTGCCAGCTGCGACGCAGGTGAATGACCACTATCGGTCAAGACCGTAGGTATCAGATATCAATTGCGTTTTTCGACGCTTTAATAAAATTGATAAATTTAGTGAAAATTTATTTTTGCATATTTTTATTTTTTTTATATAATTTCTTACTCATAATAGGGAACATAAACACCTTTGAGTCTTCAGAAATGGTCTTCGGAGACCCTGTATAAAAGTGTCTAAGCTGAATAATAAAGTTTTATTTTCATACCTTCAATCTGGTACAAATGATTAGGTTAGGTTAGGTTAGGTTAAGATATTGTACAATTTGTGATGATTGCTGCTTCCAAACATTTTCTGTTACAATTGTCTGATCTGGTGTGGAGGTAGAATGTAAGAAACTGATAACATTTTGAGTATAATTTATCACTTTTGATTGTTTTTTTTTATTTTATTCAACCCAGAAATAAAAATATATTATGAAATGAACATAAAACAGTAAAATAATTTGAAGATTTTGTTTTGAGGTAGTTGTAAATAGTTATTTTTCATATTTTATGTGACCTTGATAAAAAAAATTAAACAAATAAAAAAAATGTGTAGGTTTTTGCCCCATAACAGACAGACATTGTCTACTTAGTTGGGTGACAAAACCCACTTCAACTTTATTTTTTATGAGAGATAGCTTATAACATTTTTGTTTGTTTATTGTAATATAATTTTTTAGTAACTATTGTATACTGTTAATAATGCATTATTTTTTGGCTGTATACAATTTTTTGGGCCCTAATCAACTAAGCCAAATGTGATTATGCTAGTATCAGTGGAGATAGTAGTAATGAAGCGATAAAAAGGGTATGACTGTATACGGATTTAAACCCACGGCCGCTGGGTTAATAGTCAAACCCCTTAACCACTAGACTATTACGAATCAATGTTAATTCAAATATACATGTATTTTGATTAAAAAATATAATAATTAAAATCCATTTTATTATGCCATAATGACTAAGGTATAGTTTACACTTGCTCATGGGAACGCTCATGGGAACGATAAACAGGAAACTTTACTTTTTTAGGTACTTAATTGTCAAATATATCATATTGAAATTTAAGTATAATATTCTAGTTTATCCTGACTACAAAAATGGGTTGTTTTATTTTTAAACAATCATTATGGGAAGGCCATAAATATTTATTTCTATGGTGGATTTTTCGTTTCGTTTTCTTCTAAAAAATATATCTTATATCCTATAGAAATGTACTAATTTACAATGTAATATTTGAGCACAAACCATACTACATTAACAACATTTTTCAAATTATTCTCTTTGAAATAACTTTTTAAAAGTTAATCTAAGCCACTATAGTAACCATTCCTATAAAACTATTTTTTGTTGTTCTGGTTAATCTTAGCAGTAATTAAGGATATTAAACTTGATGTTATCTTGATGATGATACTACTTGACTACTCATTACTCAACTTGTACACCAGCAGTCCAGATGGCTGAGAAGCAATTAACATGTTATCGCTGAATTTTCATCCACATTTATTCTCAGAATATAATGGATTTAGCATACGTTGACGATTGTACCAAAACAAAATGAAATCTTCAAATTCAATCCCACCAATTTATTAATAAAACATACATGATGGTATTTATTAAACATTGTTTATTTTATTACACTGAAGAATGGTTTTTAAATTTAAATATGGTTAAGAAGTAAATTGGCCGATGATTATATGCATAGATGTTAGATGTCTTCGAAAATTAAAATGTTGCTTATAGCCAAAGTTAATTAGCATATTTTTCTTAATTATAATTCCTGAATAATTCCAGGTATCTCAAAAATAAGGAAACCACACATTGTTTATATATATATATATATTTTTTAATAATGACTAAGGTTTAAGAAAAATGGTACATTTTTTAGTTGATAATATTGTATGCTATTAAAAAGCCAAAGATTGCAATGTATCATATGCAAAAACACATTCACAACGCCGATCAATGTCTGTGGTATACCACCCCCGATGGCTTACAATAAATAAAAAAAATATTTCTGGTGATACTTCGAGGGTTTTTACAAAACCAACCAGTCTTTTTATTACATTATTTTCTCTAATAATATCCGTAAAGTTCCTAAATTATATGAAAACATTTTAGTATCTTTTGAAATTTGAGTTTAACATTTGTCTAAATTTGATGACCTATCTTTTATAGCTTGTGCATCCTAAAGAATTCTTTACCACCCCTTTCCCCTTCCCTCATTCCCCATTCAAAGGGAACGAGGGAAGGGGAAAGGCCCCTTCCCTCATTCCCTTTGTCAGAAATATAAAATTTAAGGTCTGGTATGCACAATTGCTTTTAAGCGTGGCCGTTTTTTAAACGCCCAGGATAGAACTTATTGTTTTCTATGGAAAGCGGACGTTTCAATAGAAAAAAAACAATTCTATCATATACTACCGCGCTTAAAAGCGCTTGAGCGTACCGGGCGTAATAAGCCTATCTTAACAAGACAAGAATGGATTCAAAAATGTCCACCAATGCTTTAATATCTATATTAAAGCATACCCACCAAACCCACTCCACTCACACACTCACCCCACCCACCCTCCCCACCCCACCTCAGGCCCACTAAATTACACCCTGATATCCTGCTGCACTCGATTTCTCCGAAAACAGCCATTATAGTTAAATTAACTGTTAATGGAAAAACAATATCTTCAATGACAACCTTTTATAGTTAAATAAATATAATGACTTCAGTCATCAAGCAATATGGTTTCAAAGTATTATTTCGAGCGATCAAGGTAGGTGACCAAATCACTTCACTATCTTCATAAATACGTGCGACTGAACAGGAAACCTTTTGTTTCTACATTTGAATACAGAAAAGAGAGTAAAATATTTAGGATTACAAATCCTTAATTTATTTTTGAGCTATATTCCCTTAATTTTCGTGATGGGCCTAATCTCGGTTGGTGATATCCGTAGTAGTTATATACTCTTAACACATATTTGATGTGGATAGATGGATAAAGAGAGATTGAAAACCAGCATTAAAGTTGGTCCTGTAAAAGTATATGAACCCATTTGGAAGGCAATAAACTCTCCCCTATTTCGCTTACGCAATTTTAATGATATTCTGTAACGTAATTCTATTCTTATACTACTCCATCTTCTACCACTGGTCTTTTGGTGGTTTATTTGCCACACCTTTTGTTTTTTGAAGTCTAATTAGGAACTTAACATGATTTAATTGCCAAAATTATACAGGATATTTAATATTATGTAATTTGTGTATTTTATGGTTACTTTTAGGTTTAAGTTTAAATTATAATGTAGATGTACCATTTTTGTGACTGACATTGTAATTTGATATTTCTTCATTAAAGACTGAGAATTTACAGTTAATTTGTTGATAAAAAAGCTGGAGGTGCTGAAGGTGCAGATTAGAACAGTTCAGATCTAACATGGCGAGATGTATCATGCTATTCTATTATGAACACACCTTATTAAGAGGGCTGGATTTTTAAAGATAGTACCTACCTTATTTATAAGATTATTACAAGGTTCCTTATCTCTGTATGACAGAGTATTAAAATTAATAGGTTTTGTAGCTGTAAAACACCAATTACTATAGTACTTCAAAGTATTTAAATATAAAACTGTAGAGATCTCTCTGTATTGAAATTTTAATTTTAATACACGTATATATCACAACAATGGTTTTGTTATTTCAATGCACTCAGTACACCTTATTATTTATTTATTTATAATTTATTATTTAAAACTAAGGACATTACCAATATATATTTTCTATAGTTTCCAGAAGATCTCTTGATTTGTTGAGGGTTAGAGCGACAGATCCAAGGCCATGTCCGAAATGTGGTAAAATTTACAGATCGGCTCACACATTACGTACGCACCTCGAAGATAAACATACCATCTGCCCGGGCTACAGGTAATGTGGATTTAATCATTTTTGTTATAACATTTTGCATAAAACGGTTTTAATGCTAACCATTATCATTTTTTTGGACAGATGTGTATTATGTGGGACAGTAGCAAAATCTCGTAATTCATTGCATTCACATATGTCACGGCAACATCGAGGAATCTCCACTAAAGACCTGCCTGTGCTGCCTATGCCCAGCCCTTTCGATCCCGAGTTAGCAAGCAGGTATTTTTTAATCACAGCTAAGGAATAATTCTCAATTTAAAATAAAAATGGTATTTGATGGAGCACATAATATCTTTTTCTTTTATACTTAACTTAAAAGTTCGATTTGCCTGCTCAGAAATTCAAACTAACAAAACTAATCTCCTTCATCAAATCGACATCCATGATATTCTACTCTACCTAATTCAAATCCCATCCTAGAAGAAGATAGTACTACAAAGACCATAATAATATTATTATTTTAATTGGATACATGGAACGACCGCTTATGCCATCAAGTACTATTAGGTATAAAAATGTTTCTTTGAATGTGGTTTGAAAATGACTGGCCGCCTTCTGTTGGCGGAGAAAAGACACTGGAGAAGTTGTTATCATAACGAATTCTTAAACCCATTTGGAGTGTTGTACATCCTCTATCTGTTCATTAAATGATGTTGCTAGAAGTCTGTTAATCTATCCATTTACATATCTCTTGTTTGTTCCTGTAGTTACTCCTATAGAGGTAAGGGCGTCTATGAGACATTGTTTTCGATACAGTCTACAATTTCTGCCATTGTTTGCTGCCGTGTTTACTTGAACTAATATTTTTATCTTGTAAAGAATTTCCGAGGAATCATATAAAGTAAATATTTACATTTTAATGATTTATTTAAAGTAAAGAATCTAAGTTAGCTGGTAGAGATTGTCTTACAATAATAAGCTCGACCATTTGTAATGTATTTATGTGTGTCAAATAAAATATTTATTATTATTATTCACAAAACACTATATGGGAGCTATTATAAACATTAATGTGATTTGCATAGTAGTTTATGTTTCATGTTAATTGCAGGTTGCTAGCAAAGGCCGGTGTAAAAATATCTCCAGCCGAACTAAGGGCAAGAGCATCGCCGACTGGTCCACGGCGCTCCGATATAAAATTAGACGCAAAAAGCGGTCAGTCAGCTCCATCAGAGACAAGTTCTATTTGTGGAGACAATGACCCTGAAGATTTAACAATCACACCATCATTACCTCATAGATATGCAGACGTTTTACCTATGTCTCCACCGCCAAGTAAGAACCGTTTGTTTTTTAACTAATGCCATTTTTACTTATACCAGAACGGTCCAAATACTTGCGCTTGATTCAGTGCATCCGGGTTTGATCCTCAGTGGGTGCAAAACGTCCTTGTTTAAAGATACTTTTCATAGCACTCGACAAGACACACACTAAACCCACACACATATGGTTTCAGATTTGCGATATGTCTGTTATAATTAATGGCCTTGCAAAAAGACAACAATATTAAATAAGACTCAATATTAATAACAACATTATGTAGGTATTATTATTGTTAGATATTGTAGGTCGGGGTGGTGTTGTGAAGGCTTGTCAGTGTTCCCGGAGTTATTTGTTATTGGGGTCCAAGGTCCGTGCGTGGCACAACGTAAACTCTTACATATAATAATTGCAGTACATCTTTAATTACATTAATCCTCAAAGGTTGGTGCTTCTTCCTGCCGGATGCTGCGTTGCGCCCACGCATCGTTATTTGTCTAACAGTCGTGCCGGATGGGGGAAGGGTATTTCTAACTCACAATAAACTATTGAACAGGAATGATTTGTTTAGACATGTTCAAGTGAATATAATTGTTAAATTCTAAAAAATAACTTTTTATTGTAGGTATCAACAATCTTTCAAATACAACTATAACAAAGGTACCCGCTGTAAAAGCCATCTCTGCTAAAAGCATAGAATCTATTGCACAAAATCTCAGTGGAAAACCGGAAGATTACCCAGCAGCATTAGGAGGATCTGCCATTTTAGACACATACTTGCAATTTATGGCTGAAAATTCATTTGGTATGACATTTTATGTAGTTTTATATTTTAATTTATCCACCAGATACTAATAACAGTGCTCAAAAGAATCCTGTAGACTGTGCCAGCTGGTATACGAGGCAAATTGTAATGCTTCGGTATCATCTGAAAACGGGTTTGAGAAGGGTTGTTTCTGTACACCATTCATCCTCCACATACAATTAAACATGCTCTCCATATTATGTACAACTCGTTCCTGTGACCCCAGAATTGGTCACCTAGTTTCATGATTATTAAAATACTGCTGAACCGGCAAGTGCCCAATTGGTAGAACTCGAGTATTTTTTACTTTATTTAATTAGGCACTAAATATAATCGATTCTATAATTGATTCTGAAAATGAATTCCTATGATTTTTTAAAAGATCAATTTTGAACTATCAGTGCTTCACCGAATCAGCTAACTTATAGTATGAATAAAGTAAAACAGTAAAAAAAATTTTTAGTTATGATGTATAAATAACCCTTTTTTTTATTTAAACCCTTTTAAACGACCCAGGCCTCCCAGCCAAAAGGCTGGGACGCCCAATTGCCACAATTTGGTATCATCTGATTCGCCATAATTTCTCTATTAGAAAATATCACTATGGTCACTATATGTCTGTCTTTTATTCAATTTTTCATGTTGGACATGCAACTTTGCACTATTTTTGGTAACTTTTATTAACTATTTTCCACTTTTACTCTTTAAATTATGTGTTAGATGTATATACACTATACATTACTATGTATAACATTTTCAAAAAAGGTTCAGTGTTAAAAAATTGATTTCGACTCCGTGTCACTAAATAATTTCCATAGAGTATGCAGTGATGATGATGATGATTTTTTTATCAGTAGTCTTGTTCAGTTTTTATTTCTACACTGTTTGAATGTACTCGGTGTGCTCTTGTGTGGATATTTTTTATTTTAAAAAATGTTTATAATTTTTTTAATTACTAAGCTATATCAAGCTCTTTTTTCATATGGATGTGTGTAATATTATCTCTTAAATTATAATTTGACAATCGATAGATTAAATTAATATTCTGTTTTTAGTTATCTAACCTAACCTAACCTTACCTAACAAAACATAGAACAAAAAAAAGGTGTTAATGATTCAATTAAGCTTGCATGCATGATTTAAATGGGGAGCTAAGCGACTCATCTTGATTGCTGAAAGCACGAGTCGTTTAGTTGCCAACCCGGCGTTTATTAAGGTTGCAATAAGGAAAAGCTTATTGGCTTGAAACAATCTTTTCCACATAAATTTTATTCTAATTTCAATGCAATAACTTTATAATGATTTATTTATTCATTAAAGTTAAATTATTTGTCGGAGCATGTGCAGCTGTATTTGTTTGGGGATAAGAAAGAATGAATAGAATGATGTAATTTGTAATTTCAATTAGACATTAAAAAAAAAATGTTTATTAAACTCCTTATATGTAACATCGTAAATATTTTTTATTTTTTAGGTGTGGGTGTAACTCAAGATCAAATAACAGCAATACACGCAGCAAAGCTAGCACAGTTGAACGTGATGGGTTCACATCTGGACCGAAAGCAATACCATGGAAATTATGACAAACTTTCACCTCCGCCCCATCCCCAGCAGGCCAGCCTTCCTCCACCCGTTTCATTAGCGCATCAACATTTCCTCGAGCAGATGCATCGCCATTATACGGAAAATATGGTAAAAGCCGACATCACCAGGTTAGACGACGGCGTTTTAAATTTAGGAAAGAGCAGAGATAAAATGATGAGGGATCAATTGGACAGCAGGATAATAAGGAGAAATTCTGATGAAAGAGATGATGAGAGAGATAATTACAGGAAAGTCTTGCATGAAGATGATAATAGTTACGATAACAGGATTGAAAATATATCAAATCGAAGCAAAGAAAGAAGAGATAGCAGCGGCCATGACGAGGATGATTACTCCGATGAAGACATGCAGAAAGATGGAGATTGACTTGAGTAATGTTAACGTATTGTACATACATAATTGGTACCCAAGACCTCATAGTGTAGTGTTATTTTACCTCACCGAGTTACCTCAAGATTTAAAGCATCAATTTGTCAAAGATGCATATATATTGACATTTATGAAAGTAATGACATTAAAATCTTAATGTGAATTTAGGCATGCATGCACAACGTCAATATGGTGCCATTGTTTGTACGGATACACAATGCAAACATTGATAGCCCAATAGAAGTTAGGTTAGATTTAATGAAAATGAAAAATCTCCTATGTTTACATAGTGAATATATACACATTTAAAAATAGGTATAGGCATAGTACATATATATATATTATATATGAGTATAGGCTGTATTTTCAAAGCGTATACTTTTTTATCAGTCTCTTTTTTGTGAGTGATTCCAGTAGGTACAAATGTTTCATCTAGAGAAAATATAATAAACATAAAATCTCCTTTTTGACTGATAGAGTAATGAAATCATAAATAAGTATTGATTACGTTCTATATAATTCTCAAATAGAAAAAAAATAGAAGAAATTGAAAGGAAAATGTTGTTTATTGTAATAAAAAAGTGAATATTATTGTACCAAGTTACTAATTGGACGATGGAGGCTTGCATAATATAAAAACAACATTTCATTTTTCCAGACGCCTCACTGTGTTTAGTTGGTTATAGACATTTTCTAGTTATCTATAATAAACACCTGTCTTTTCCTTAATTTTTAGATACAATTTTGTATTAAACAGTAAATTAGTCATAAAAATAATATATACTGATATATTCCATCCAGCTACCTCAAGATACCTACATAAAGTGATTTTTACTATAGTCTTTTTTAATATAACGCTGTAATTCCATCCAACTACCTCACATTATAGACTATATCAATTTTAATGCAAACTATTTACCATATTGCATTTATGTGAAACTCCCAAAAATAGCTCTCTAAGGTTTATATTCATATTCCTTTTGTTTATACTTGAGTATATTCAAACTTTACATAATATTTAAAATAAATGTTAACGGTATACGAAAATATACACAAGAGCTTGGTTTATATTTAAAAAAATATATGTTTGTCCAAGATGTTAGGAATAGTCAGGTCAAATCCACAAATTAATAAGTACATAAAGGTAATTTAATGTGAGTTTCCTCGTAATTATTTATATACAAAAGAGTATCGTCATCTCTATACAAGCACTGAGCTTTTATAAAAAATGTTCTAACCATTTAAAACAAGTGCTGCGAAATGGTAGTTCAATTGTGAACCTAGAGACTCCTATCAAACAAATGTATTTTGCAAAAAAAGTCCAGAATTTTAATAAGCGAAGAACTTTATCTAGTATTAATTTAAAGTTAGGAGTCAAAAGGGGTACAAACTAGATTTATAAAACAATTTTGTTCTATTTCAATATACTACTTACAAGGATATACGAGTAATGATGTACGTTTAAAGCAATATATAGTACTTACAAGGACCCAGTATAAAAATGCCTTTCAAAATATAACAATCTGAAAGAGTTTAAAGTATGGTATGGGAGAGTTGCAAAAATGGTCTGGGCCGATTCGAAATGTAAAATGGTACGGCAATTTCAACCTCATTTAAATATAATTTTTAGTTATCCTGAATCGTTGGCTGAAATCGGCGTAAATTTTTGAAGATTGTGTTAAATATGCGACAATTTACAATTGTTGGTTAATATAGATTTAACATCGAAGAGTATTGTTTTTGTGTTGCATTATGATTGCTTCCGACATGCGGTTTAGGTAACAACCATGGTGCAGGCTTATTGAAATAATATTTTGATGATCCTGTGATTCTCTTAGATAAGGTTCATCGGATTAATCTATTTTAGTATGTAGATACAATATGGGAAAGTACAATGTTTTTACTAATATTTACTAAAATTTATAAGAAATTATCACTGCGAAAAGTACACACATCTTATAATATACTTGTACCCTTTTGTTTTATGTGATGACAAAATAAATACAGATTTCAATACTAAGGTAATTTTACGCGAAAATGTAATACCACTTCATTTGTACGAGTATGTTTGTTTAACGAGTCACTGTTTAAATCGTGTTATGATAATATAAGTATATATTACTTTGTAACAAAAATAGTAAATATATGGACTGAGGTATGTAGTCAAAATCATGAAAGTAATGTTGTTGATATCTAAATTTTTGGTTGATTAATTAGTTATATAATTTTGGATATCATGCGTTGTCATTAATGAAAGTTAAGTCCATTTACAAATCTATTTAAAATAGTGATATTTATTATTATTAATGTTTTTAAGTCAATGTTAGGATATTATTGGACCCTGCATTCTGTAATTTTACTGTATTTTTATCTCGTGTAGTTCAAATATATGTTGATAGGTACTATTTTGTGTTTTTTTTGCTTTTAAGTCCAGTGATTTCTTGTATATTTATTGCTATTCGATAACAATATTTTGTTTATTTCAAGTCATTAAAAAGCTTTGTAAGTGTTTATTATTATTATCAAAGTATAAAGTAATAAGTATATAGTAATAAAGTTAATAACTTACAATTTTTGCAGGTATGAGTGAATTACAAAATCAAGTTTTTTTGTATTCTATTTTTAGAAATAACAGTTCAAAAACTTTGATATTTTATCTTTTCTTATTTGTTTGACAAAAAATTATGAGACGGTATTTACCACAGTATAAAGAGTGTCAATGCATATCACAAAGAAAGAGAATCAGCCACGAAGAGCTGACACAAACTTTGTAGTTTATGCAAAGTTGTACCTAAAAAAAAAGGAAACCATAAAAATGGATGTCCATTGTTGGTTTGAAAAATGTTAATACATTTTTAATCAGTAGGTATGAAGAAAAAACACAAATATTATTAAAATATAAATGAGTAAACTAAATGACTGCTGCACTTGCCAGGGCCTTTATACTGTGGTAGAGCTTACAAAGTATTTAATGATTGAATTTTGTATATACCTCGTAATATCATGTTTGCTACTTGTCATTTTAAAACTTTATTTTTTAATAAACATTACAAAACTTGCCCCTAAACTACACTACCTCAATGTTTTTAATAAACGTTCCTTATGTTATTTTTTTAAAGATTTTTCATTATATTATGTACTACGTGTACTTCTTCGTCGTACTTTCATTGAAAAAAAAACAGCTATTATAAAATGATAAATAATCTTTAGATTTTTAATATTGTAGTATTTGTACTTAAATATCCTATTATTGTTATATTTGTAATTTGTTATATTTGTGACAACAATATTGCAACATTTGAACTTTGTATCGTGTTCAATATTTAATGAGCTTATTCTATTAAGGGGAATTTCCATGACTTGAGCACACGTGAAATAAGAATACTTCAAGTAAAATTCTATATTTAACTTTAGCATCAGAACACAGAACACACGTGAAATAAGAATACTTCAAGTAAAATTCTATATTTAACTTTAGCATCAGAACACTTCGTCTTATATTTTTTCTTAACCACAATCTAGAAGTTAAAACTTTGTTTTTAAATAAATTATTTCCTCTTTCTAAATTTATGATAAAGTCTCATTAATCCATATGTAAAATGAAAAACAGGTGTTATTGTGCATCAACTGTACAACCTATGCAAACAAGTGATATTTCTATTTTATGAGTGCCTGGATATTTGTCATATTCCCCTTAGAAAAACTCCAAACACCGTAATGAATGATATGGTGCCATACAATACAGGAATATTAAATACTGTTATATTTTATTATTTTTCATGATGTTACGCATATGTAAAAAATACAATGTAGATTATTAATAATAATTGTATACGAGGTGAAATAATATTTAAGTGAATTATTGGTTAATATTGTTTCTCAGTATACATAAAAACAATTGCCTTAATAAAAGATTTCTTTTTATGCTCTTTTTCTCTCAATGCTTGATAACAGTGATATTTTAAAATCTAATTACAAGTCTTTCATTCATATGTTTGTGCTTGAGTGAATGCCAATACTTAATAATGGCCAACTGACTTCACCCTATTTAATTTTGCAGTCCATTCTTAGAATTATTTATAAACCAGGAGCCCAAGGTAGATTATAGATAATACAGTTCATATTAAGGAATAAACTGTCGCTGATATTGTGCCGGTGTGCCGTGGGTTTGGTCGGTAATGCAAAATTAAAGTTTAACATTTGCAATCTATTTTTATTTAAAATAAGGGTACGTATAAACACCAATCAATGTAGAGCATTCCATTCGTGAATTGGTCAGGAATCAAAATAATTTAACCTATCTATATTTTTTTCTTTTTTGATAAGAGTATTTATATATTGCACATTGTGACCATCTTAAGGAGGCTTAGCACGTTGAGAGTTAATTTCACACCAGCCAGTTTCATTAGTTACAGCCTTGAATAAATTCGATAGTTTGAATTTATAACGTGCCTTATAAGTGCCTCCCATTTCAGTAGCGACATTAGTTCTGTTGAACGATTATCTCGACTGAAAAGTTTGAGAATGTGTGCATTCTTTTCTTTGGACTCTCTTTGCTTCAGTTTTAAATTTCAAAATATGGTTCAAGATTTTTGAGGTTAAACCAGAAAATGTGGGGCAGTTTGGTTGGTGATAGAGGGGTCAATGCAATGGGCCCTTTTAGTACAATTAATTATATCACGAAGTGCAAGATTTATACTATTTTTCTGTTATATGGGCTCCTGTTATCAATCTACATGAATTGAATGACAACATTTAAAGAACATATTTATTAGTTCAAATTAGGACGGTTTACAAAAATCTTATGAGAAAACTACCTACAAATATCTAGTTATTATTGCCATATGGTATATATCAGATTCCGTTTAGATTTTGGTTTTTAAAATGTGCCTTTCCAGTGTAAAATAATTGAAATCAATGTAAAATATCATTATCAGATACATAGAAAATCACGTAGGAAATGAAATAATCAAGCACAGTTAAGAAGTAGATCTGAGCAGCAATTGTATTACATAGTTTCTAATTAAGAGTTAATTAAAATGCTTATTAATGGGGCTTTGAAATATCATCAACATGTACCAAATTATTTTTTGTGTGGACCTACTAATAATTTGTAATGTCAGTTTTATAATTAGGTGCATACTATTAGTTAAATTTCAATTGAAACGGAATTTGAATAATTAAGTGATTGTCATTCAAAATGTTTTACAAAAGTAGGGAATATTTTACATTGAATGTCAAATAATCTCTTCTCTTAGTTACTTGTAGTCTTCCCTTCTCTTATTTAATTACTTCAGTTTTAAAATGTTTGTATCTATTTGTTCTTACCATTATTTTAAGGCTATGTATGAATTATACAATTACAGCAAAATATTTAAGATGACATTTTTGTATCATTTTTTTTCAGTGATTTATCCAAAATTTCTTAAGCCTAAACTATGTTATAAGATTGCCCACTCTATGAACCTTCCAAAACATGTTTTTTTTTAAACTTACTGAATACATTCTGAATAACTGCAGATTTAGTCACTCAGTTCCTAAAATTTGTAAATAATGGTACATTGAAATTGTTCAGTGGTTTTTAAAATTTTACATAACCTAGCTATTTATTCTACACTCTCATTTATTAGCTAGGGTCTTTAGATTTTGTTGATTATGTATATCGATAATAATGAATGAAGTCGTTAAGTATCACTGAGACATGACTCTTTAGGTGCTCGGAGTAGAAAGCACCGAAACATAGCTGCCTTTAGGCATTGTTACCGCTTGGTTTTTATTTATTTTATATAGAAACATTTTATGACCTACAATTTATGACTTAATATTGGTAAGTTAGTGTTGAAGTACGTTTACGATAAGCTTAAAATTCACGTAAAATAATGAGTTTGAATTGGTTACGTTTGTTTTGTTGAAATAAAATGAAGCCCGTATTGCAAGTAAATCAGTTGCTTTGAGCGGTATTTGATATTAAGACTTGAACTGAGCAGAAAAACTTGCCATATTTCCATTTTATGTTATAAATAAAAACATAGTTGTGTATCTTTCGACCTTGATTTACACAATAAAGTGATTGTTCAAATGTGACGGCTTTTAATATTTTCTTCTTTTTTAAACAGGTAAACATTTTTATAGGTTTTTTAAAACTTTTTAGTAAAAAATGTCTTGACTAATCAAATAAACTGTTATGAGCCTCTTGTAAGGCTCAGAATATTGCATAACCCTTTAACTTTATCAAAAAATCTTTATTAGGTCTATATATATTTTTTAATATGTGTATGTTTAGGTCTAGATTTTTTTTTTAAAATATGAAATTAGTATTTCTTTATCATAAATCCATTTAAAAAATGTTGATCAGTTTGTAAACTTGTAAAACAAAAACTGCACCAAAAAAACTCTTTTAAGGCTCTTCCGCTATCACAAAGTAGGTAATGTAAAAGCGTAAAAAAATGTAAAAAAAAATATGTGCCTGGTTTAGACGACTGTGGTTACTTTACGGTTATAGCTAAAACAATACTACATGAAACAAAATCAAAATGGGTTCAATTATATTGAACGAGCTTGAAACGGGTAAAATGAAATAGGATAGTATGAAGTGTGCGCCACACGAGCGTCATACGGGCAAAATAAAATGAAGTAGATTTCGTAGACTGAGTCACACTCGTGTAAATTATAACCTAAATAATTATCACGGCTGAGTAAATAATAACCCTTCATAAATCAATTCCGGATTGCGTAGCCGCCACCGTGTCATAAAACCTAACTGATCGGAACTGCAAAATTGCCGTAAGCGATAGTCACACCATGACACGTGGTGGTAGTGACTCTTTTGCATATCATTTTACCATTGAATTTTATTGGATTTAAAATTAGCTTTGTAACCTGTCATAAATAAGACCTGTCAGTTCATCATAGCTGTTAAAATAGTATGTGAATTGTGTGAACCAGCTGTAATTTCAATTGAATACACAAATAAATTAAACGCAGTTTAATGATTTATTATCTACCATATGCATACATAAAGTCCTGTAAACACATAATATAAAGAAAATAAATTAACTCCACGAAAGTATTTCTTAATTAACAACAAATTTTGATTTGGAATAAATTAGGTAACATTACAACATTTAACAATTCACAGTAACATTAAACCAAACTTAGAAGAACTTTTTTTATAGATATAATTTTTTATGTTCAAAAAATATATATTGAACATTAGTTTTCAATAAACTGCTTGGACTTCTAGTAATTGTTGTAAAGAAATAAAAAGTCGTATAGCTGAGACAATTTTTAGAAGATTAAATATGTTTTTTTTTTTGAGTAATTTGACAGATTTTTAATGCAAAATATTAAAAGTAGTCATATTACTTCCGAGCCAAGGCGATTCCTAAACCTAAAAGTCCACCAATTGCCAAAACCGCTCCACCCGCAAACGCCATTCCCATGAGACCCTCTTTTTCCATGCGTTTATTAATTTGACTCTGAAAAATGACAAATAAATATTGTATAAAATCAAATGCAAATAATAAGTAACAAACATATTAAATCCCTTCCAATATCACTGAAATGACTGCACATATGCAAACACAGTTTTTTGAGTTTATTGTCAGATAGAGATACCTCCCCCCCCACCCAGCGCGACCATTAGACTAATAACGGTGAGCGGGGGTGCAAGATACGACAGCAGAGTTGCTCGCTTCTGTCCGCACATTGAGTATTAAGGGGTGATTAAAGTATACTTATCTGTATGTGTTTGCTTTGTGCCAAACACGGACCTTAGACCCGAAGAATAAATAAGTGATGACTCCGGGAACGCTGCTACATTGCCCCGACAAACACTTCAAGCTTGTTTGCACGAAACTTTTGTTTGAATGTTATTATTATTTGCTTAGCACAATCACCTATGCAGCTGATTCGGCATTCTTAACTTCTAGTGTTTTCTCTCGATTCAAGAAACATACCATGGTGATTCTTTATGGATAACATTGACAGCTTCCATAACTCCTCTAGAATTCGATTGCAATTTATCCATAACTCATATTGAGTTTATATAAGTTTTTTCTAGGATTTGTCGAAAATCATTTTAGATAACTTCATTGAATTGTCCACAAAGGTGCATGTTTTGGCCAAACATAAATCTGTCTTTGATGACTTTGTATGCACTATTATAAAGTACTATTACCACTGTTAGTTTCACTATATTATATTGAGTTTCAAAATTAACAAAGGATGTAATTTTATTAAGTCTACCTAACTAAGCAGCACGTGAACTAAGGTAGGCTAGAGATTTTGAATTGTAATTACTTAAGAGGGCAACTGTTGGATGCAAGAACTCAAAACTGAGAGTGGCTAAAAGCACAAGGCGGAGAAACGATGTTATTTCACGAGGCGGAGAAACTTGGTCAACTTGAAAGTAACTGTTTGTTTGGGCGAGCGACAGTCGCACTTTTTATTTTTCTTATCGTTCTTTGTATTAATAAACTTCATTAAATATACAAGGGCTATTATATAGGGAGTAGGGGGGGTGTTATAACACCCCCCCCCCCAATATATTGGGCCGTTAAATAGTAACGTATCGTAACATAACAAGAATAGTTTCTTTATTTTGCATTTGTAATTCTTTTTCACAGATACACCAAGCTATCTCTTATCCATCCATCCAGGAATCCATTATATTGTGAGAAGAGTGGGTACCTGGCATATGTGGTTTGATATGACAAGCAGTTGATTGTGTTGAAACTTGCATGTGCAACATTTTTGCAGTTTGGCAGTCTGCTAATTGTAATCCTTTATATAATTTTGTTTACATAATAATTAGTAGTTTACCTATACAGCAAATCGAATTCAGTAATTATTAAGATGGTTTGTAAATTTTTCTTATTTATATGGTCCTCAAGTAATTTTTCTATAAATATATGATCATAAAACCCGATCTTTAATTCAATATTTTATTAGGCTACTGATAATGCATACAACCTGTAAAGCTTTGCATAAAGGTAAGCTGGTCGAGGACAAGGTGTAAGGTGTATAGGTGTATAACGAAATCGCGAAATATCCTGTTAAATAAACCACAAATACCATCTACGTTTATTTAAATAATTATTGATATCTCTAGTTTGGTTTGCATCCTAGCTGTAACGCAAACTTGTTTTCTGTCAAACTAGTTTCGGCCACCGAAAAATAGTTCTTTTGATATTTGTTTTTCCTTGGATTGAGAACGTCTCTCAAATGGCGGCTGCAATATTAGTATTAGTTACATATTTGGCTCTCGCAACATAACATATACTTAGCTAATATTATCAGATAAAATGACATCATCGCATAGAGTTTAAGTAACATAAAAATGAAATCAATACATATTAAAAAAAAAAAATCTACTGTATACGTATATAATATTAATAATCTATATATATTTTAAGAACACTGTTCAAATTTTTATGCTAATCTTAAAATGTAAAATGACCGAAATCCATAATTGGTTTTATATACTAGTAATAAGTTTTGTTTGCAATTGTAAAAATGTAATACTGTGGATTTTTCAATAAAGAATAAATAAATAAAAGAAAACATTTTTGAGTTTGTGCACTAAAGTGCAAATTTACGAGCAAATAGTATCATTCGAAAGCTTAAGAAAATCCAGATCATAATCACCAGATGATAAGTGATTTTTCAAAATGAATTTGTTATCATTTTTTCTCAAGAAATGACGTAAAAAAAACAAAAACAGAGTTGTCATGGAAGAAGGCTAGAAAGAGATAGTAAATTTTTTTCAATTGCTTGCACGCCTAGACACTAGACGTGCGTGTTATAAGGTGACACCGTTTAAAAATTGTTCAACGAAGTTGCGTTCAACAAAATCGCTTCGTTTGCCTATTTATTTATTTATTTGACAACAATTACATTATACTTTTGTAAGGTTACAGATTCGTGTGTACTTATTAATAATAGTATTTTATTAGTGAGCATTTGGTACCAATGCAACCTCTGTTCGCTGTCTTCTTAACTAAACTAAATGTCTGTCCTAAAAAATGCAGTTAAATTTGTTCTTTTTTCCATTATTGCCATTTATTGCAAATTGCTTAGCTTGCACATTCCACAAGTTACACATGATGGACACCGTATGGTGCATTCAGGTATGTAAATCGCCGGCCGTAACTATTTTGACAGTCGCCCTATTATTTTTTACCCTGTCCGACCAGACTCTAGCTTCAGTGATACGGAAATCTCGTTGCAAGCGACACCATGACGGTGTCACGTTTGTAAGCACGGTGATAATTTCAGCTACAAATCACGCAGTTATTTTGTACCCGTTTAAGTACTAGGCTATTTTCTAATCACATATATTGTAACCCCAGTTATATGTTTATCGTGTTAACGTTTACTGCTATTAGGCACGCCTCATATGTACTGCCATATATCACAACTATTGACAATGCAAATTTTTTGGTAGTTAATATTTTAGATCGCAGGAATTACATGTGATTTGAAATTTTAAAAAAATGGGTTATATTGTTTCTAATAAATAATAATAAGGAATTAATTTATAGTTTTTTTTAAACAAAACATTTTTAAATAAAAAAAAAATACTTTTATTACAATTTTTATGATGATATACAAAAAATAAATAAAATAATGCTAAAAAGTTTCTGAATATGAGTTTAAAATAGAGTAGGTATATTTTAAGTATCACTGGGTTACTTTAATACTGTACACGTTCATCATAATCTTAATATAATACGATCGCAGAAGCTAAGGCCCGTGTGTGTGTAGGTAGTGCCTGTCGCAGACGAAGCCACTTGTGTTCGCTACCGTTGGCGACCACAAGCTGTGGACTTCCATTTCAATATAATTAATATGGCCCCTGTGCACACACAGCGTCCGCCGCTCGCCGAGCGAGCCGCACGCTGCGGCCATTTGCCACCGATCTTCCGCACACGAGGCCACAGCACAGCCACACTGCAACTCAGCTCGCCGCAACAACTGTCACTAAAAACGTGACACCGTCGTAGACACAGCCACTTGTGGTTACCACTAATGAACGCCACCAGTGGTCGTGTCAAGCCACTCGTGGCGGCTAAAAGTGGCTGCATGTGCGGCCGGTCTAAGATGTACATTATAAAATACTTTCAGAAACTCACTTCTAATGAAATGACCTGTTGATTGCCAGGCTCAATTTTCTGGAAATTTTTGATATACTGTAATCCCTTACTGTATTCTTTTATCCGAGCATTGCCTATTGCCAGATAATACAAATAGTCTCGTCGACCTTCTGTATGTGAATTGTACAGTTCTTCAAGAAGTAAAATACCCTGCGAAAGAAAGAAATAAACATAATCATTATAAAGTAAATGTTATAACTATAGTGTTTAGATACACCTGCAAAAATCAACATTTTAGTTTTTCGTTCATGAATTATGACTATACACCAAGTTCCAAAACGATTCCCAATAAAAAATCCGACTTATTGACCCTGCAATTTCAAACATGATTTGTTTTGATTTTATATCAAAACTCATAATGGTTTTCGAGTAAAAATTTGTAAACTTTACGTGATAACATGAAATCGCTCTTGTCTTAAGTTCTGTTACTAGCGAGGTCGCGCCGCGCCGGGTCATTGAGCGGCCTTAGCCTAGCGCCTGCGAGCAAAAGGGGAATTTACACAAGTGCTTTGATAAAATTAATACATTTTGGGCATGAATTATTTTTGCATTTTTTTTTTACATAAAAAGGGGGTTCATAAACACCCCCTTAAGTCTTCGGGAATGGTCTTGGAACAACCTGTAGATGAATAGAGCTTCTATGTGCGTACATATTGTACGACCTTGGAATTGAGACTGGAAACTTTATATGGTTGACATTTTGTATCGATGCTCTCATTCTCACCTAACAGCCTTGTGTGTTTCTATAAGTTTGTATGTGTTTAAGCAACCTTTACTGTTTTTTGAAAAAGCCAAAGACCAAGAAATATATCCGAAACCAAAATAATAATTAAGTATAGGATCACTCCAAGAGGAAGATAGCAAGTATTGCAATCATTTCAAATGGACTGTATAAAGAAAAAACTAAAGAGAAAATGGAAAATAGGGGGAAAATGTGAATGAGCAAAAAAACAGTGATATTGTTGTGGAAAACAGAAGGATTGCAAAAATAATTCTGGCTAAAATGATGCAGAAGTCTGGCATCGACATTTCGACAGCTCATGGGCGAATAAAGGATTTGGGCTTTTTAACCTGCCGACCCTCAAGAATACACTGCTCAAACCAGCCATGCTGAAGAAGAGGCTGTTATGAGCTAAAATCACCAAACATGGACTGCAGAAGATTGGAATATGATTAAATAATTTTTGATATAAAACAACCCTATTATTGCACTCGTTCGTATTCAATTCACTGGTTACTGCGACCGGTGGTTGAGCGTTCAGCTTGATTCTCAGTCGTGGTCTGGGACTTAGTCGTCTAATACACGCTGCTTTATGATAACTCTTATATACCACTGGTCTTGGTAGCCACAGAATTATTAAAAAATTGTTTTAATTTGAAAACAAGCCTACAAAATGTGATAGTGAAAGCTGTAAGGGGTGACATTACTAGGTATTAGGAATAAGTAAATATGACGTTTTTTGTTTAAATATTGTAACGATCCTGGAGTGACATATATAGACAGGGAGCGTGATGACCGGTCGGGCGAGGGACGGAAAGCCTCGAAAGTTCGTGAGCGCGTACAATTTGCATGAGCACATTGATGCTGGTATATCATTTCTTGTGTGGGATAAAGAGTGGTGTGAGAGGGTGTGATATCTGACGATAGGTGTTCTATTGATTATTGTTTCCTACTAACCTCTTTGTTTCTTTCAGGTATTAATACTTGTTTACTCTTTAATGCATTATTACTTGTTTACTCTTTAACTAACGGTAGTAATTGATAATAAATAAGCCTAAACTCGAGACGGGGTGACTATGGGGTGACACGACTTCTGGTATAAATCTGAGAAATGGGTAAGCTTTTAGAAGTGAGGATAGGTGATACATAAGCGCAGCAAGAAATAATAGAGGGGATTAAGTGTCACGGCCGTCGAAGGAGGCTCAAGATGCTGAAAAATTTTTGGTACAAAGCAAAAGGAGATTCGATTGGCATGGGCTGTCAGTTGAGATAAAAAACAAAACTCGTGAAGCAAAGAAAATGGTGTAAAATATTAGATAGGCGTTGTGGATGTAAATTGATTATTATTGTAAACATTTGGAAATCGGATTAGAAAAGTAGTCAAATTGCCGTCAAATTGATCTGTCTTTGAAATTGATGTGTCGAATTTTGCATATCTTGTAAAACCGTTATGTTGGCAACCAATTCGGGTACCTCTTTACATTCGAGTGCATTTTGGAACTCAAAATTGAGTAAAGTTATCAAGAAGTCGTAGAGAGACGTTGCAATATATATTTTGAAACAATATTTGCTGTTGTACATAATATTTTAATATCAAGCAAGAATTCACACACTTAATCTTGTGGTGTGGTGATTTCACGATGAACTAAAAAAATACTACTTTTCCAGTGGCCTTAAAAATAAGAGAGAATGTAAGTAGGTACGATTTTGAATTAGTAAAAATATCAAACCTTTTTAATATCGCAAGGATATTTACTTCGCACTAAACACCAAGCATATTCAAATTGGGCTTTTGAGGATATTTCACCCTTCGATTGCTCCTCATGGTATACCTTTTCATATTTCTGAAATGGAAAATATAATTGCGGAATTTTAGTATTGCGCCATTAAAATAAAGAATGACGAAGAACTAAACAAGTGAAGTCAATACAACAATGATGTTGAAAATGGTCAAACCTTCAAATCGTTGGATGAAACTACTTCATCCAAAACATCTTCCATCTTTTTCAAAAAATATAAAGAAATTCGGTATTAAATGAACAAGATGTACCCAACCCGACTTTTTTGCAATGTAAACGAAACGTCAATTTTCAAACCAATGATTCATTAACAAAAGAGAGTAGAGACGGACAACAATGTGGACAATCACAGACGAGTGACACTGAAGTTTTCTGCTCTGTATGACTGAACAGTTGACAATTGACTAAGGCCAGGCAGCATTGCGAATTTATTTATTTATTTATTGTTTATTTATTCATAAAAAGCAAAGTAAAATTACAAAAATTATAATAATTAATAACATAAACAAATATTATAATAACGGAAACTTAAAACTAATTTCTAAGGATTTAGTTTTTAAACTATATACGATGCTCCACACGCTACAAAATGCTGTTATTTGAGAAGCATCCATTTGTTATATAACTGTCTGAAAGCCGCATTAATTTATACAGATAAAACATATATAAGGTAAAACCATTTACTACACATATTTTATGTAATTTTATTCAAATTTGCTCCAGTACATCGATTGATCAGCCATTTCATAACAATGTGAAAGAACATCTTATTAGATTCAATTGATCTAATAGGTGAAAATAATAGGTGGGTTTTGCCCTGTAAAACAAATATTCCCTTCGACAAAATCAGATACACAGACACACAGAGGTTACTATGCGTGTGTGGTGTTGATATTCAGAATGTATTTCATGTGTCTTTATTATTACGGAAGTGTAATAATAATCGTTGAATGTACAATAGCCGTATGCCCAATAATTTTAAATCTGCGAACAGGTCATCTATTTGTCTATTTGATTTTTTAAATACAACTTTTATTACTGCTTTCTGAGCAACCAGAAGTGAGTATAGGGATGATTTTGAGGCATTTCCTCAACTTATTATGCCGTAAGTTATAAGGAAACAGCAAAGTGTGTTCCTAATATATTTTTACTATTAGCCGCTTCTCAGCCAGATCCCCAGATCCGTTTTCTGCTTTCTATTATACTTCCATTAGTTATAATTACTGAAATATTATGATTAGTTTAAAGTTCATTAAGTTCCTTTCTATAATTTAATTTATTAAGCTTCACCTATTAATGTGTACTTAATCAAAAGTTGGTTAATTGGTAGATATTGCCTTTAAGGCAATAAGTTCGCCACATACTCTTTACAAAATGCTGTAACTTTGTATCCAAGTGTAAATAAATAAATATAAAAATATTACAAGGATTCATAAACACATAGATCAGTTTGGATACTGTTCACGGCTAAATTAAAGATAAATTGTACAGCTACTCACCCTGATTCCCGAGTGCCACAGGCACGAATCTTCGAGCGCCGACGTCGCCGTTTAATTGTTTGCAGAACCTAGCTGCCAATCCAGGGCGAGACAGTTGTTTGTTGCACTTGAGGCACCGCCATCTTTTACTAAAGTGACTGAGTGTGACATCAAATGTAGAAAGAAAACATTATGTGCTATCCTTTTATTTTTCATTTCTCATTAAATTGTTTTTAAATTTATAATAAAACTTAAAACGATAATTAAAACTTTAATTTAAAACCTAACGTTAATTTAAAACTTATAAACGACTACATACATAAGATCATATATACTTTCATTTACGAAATTCCTTTTGTAACATCCACTCGATAACCATAGATCAGTATAAACAACGTAGGCCGAAAAATCAGAAACGAAGAAATAATAACTAAATGTCAAGTTAGCTATCGTTTGTTTGCCCGTCACTTCTCGAATTTTCATTTTCATCTGTTTTATGCCGTTTTGTGGGTTAGCGTCCGAACGTGCGTGTGAATGTGAACACGCTTGCATCGTGTGAATGTTTTACATGCTTTAGGTTTCAGTAAATTTTTAATCATATGTTATTAGTTTCATAACGAGTATTTTTTGAAAAAATACCGTAGTGTGTTTCGTCTTGCAATGCAAAACGTTATAAATACTGTAAAGGGCACTGCTTTAGGGGTTGCTAGTATTTGGACGCCGGTTCTTAAGGTAAAAGATATTCTATTGACAATCACTGTTCCACATAAATACCATTATTCCTAGTCTTATCATTTGTCTTTAATGTTCTACAACGATGCAAACAGTCTGTGAACTTGGTGGAGTAGGCCTAGGCCTACGCATCGTTGTAGGGCCAAGTGAATTTTAGGTTGTTATATTTAGAATGCTCAGGTCGGTACCTAACCAATGAACTTGAACTTCGCTTGATCCACTTGGTTTATTTCTGTCTGCTAAAAAACACAATCCTCTGAAATATTAAACATAGAAATGGTAAATTTGTATTTTAACAAGAATATGATTTTCACCTAGTTCATATGTTAAACTTGTCACTGCAAGAGTGTAGCTGCCATGGAAATCACTAATAGAGGTCGAGCCTAGGTTAGGTTCCAATTTCTCATCTGGATACAGTTAAACGTAGACTGATCGGTAGTGTGTAAGTTGTAGCGTAAAGACTTTTCCCTCTCGTGATATCAGTCAATGATTTTTTATCACTATACTACAATACGCTCACTCACTCTACAATGTTACAATTTTGTTTAATTAAGTTATTCTTTTTTATTAAAATAGTGCTCGAAGCAGTCTTAGACACCGGGTAGGAATCTTTGAATGGATTGAGGTTTCCAGGAATTAATAATATTTTTTTATGTATTGGTTTTTAAATTAAATATATTTCAAAACTCTACCTAACTAGGCAGCGCCCGTACTAAGGTAAGCTTTATTTGTTGAGGTTGAAGAACAATCACTTACATAATGTGAATTTATGCTATAATAATATAATAATAATACATATACATACACACATACTCATACATAGATATTATTGTTATAGATTAGATATGACGTATGTTGTAAACGTATAAATCAAATAATGAACTATTATTAAATATGAAATAAAATAATTAAAATGAATATTAATGATGCAATTGTATATTGCAATTGTTATTTTGTTACTAATTAATAGCAGAATTGTTGTGGTGGCATTTTACATAATATGATTTTTGGTATATACAGGTCTTTAAATTTAGGGCACTCCTTTTAGGATGTTGATCTACGAGGGTTGTCCGATAAGTACTTAGCCTCACCGCCCAATGGCGCCTCTATCACAAGAGAAATTTACTATCGTGTAGTACATTCTCGTAGATGGCTACTGTCAAAATTTCAGCCGAATCGGACCCATAGTTTTGTTTTGACATTTATGACAAGCAGACGTTTCGTCGAATTTTAGAAAAATGGAAAAAGAGCAATATCGGTCGGTGATTCGATTCTTGTTTCTGGTAGGGAAATCGCGCAGCGAAATCAAAGAGCGCTTGGATTCTGTGTACGGTGACTCTTCCCCTTCGATGGCGACCATCAAAAAATGGTTAACGAGTTTTAACGTGGTCGCACGTTGGTTTTTGATGAACCACGCCCAGGAGCCCTGTAAACGGCTACCACGGAGGATAACATAACACAAATCTACGATCCCGCACCTTCAATTGGCTGACCGCCGATTGAAGGTGCGGGAGATGGCTAAGACAGTAGTCATCTCAAAAGACCGCGTGGGTCATATCCTGCATAAGAAAGCTGTCGGCGCGATCGGTGCCGCGTTTGCTCACTCCGGACAACAAGCGTAACCTTGAAACTACTACAGAGCAGTGTTTGACGCTGTTTAAGCGCAAACCGAAGGAGTTTCTGCGTAGTTTCGTGACTTTCGACGAAACATAGATCCACTGGTATACACCAGACACCAAGGAACAGTCGAAACAGTGGACTTTACACGGCGAACATGCTCCGAAGAAGGCGAAGACTGTGCTATCGGCCGGAAAGGTGATGGGCACCATTTTTTGGGATTCACAAGGTGTGATCTACATCGCCTACCTGGTTCTCTAGATAGTCGATGTAGATCACACCTTGGGCAAATCGGTCACAGGGCTCTACTATCCCGAATTATTGGGCTGATTCAATTTCGTTTTTCATTTGAAGGCTAGGTATTTATCGGACAGCCCTCATATATCGATAATCAAACATTAAGCAGCAAAAATATTTGAAAAATGTTCTCAATTCCAAGAAAAATGACTTCAAAATTAAATAGAAATTGTTTTAATGTTTGAGAGCTCAGTTGAACGCATGGAGTGAGACCGGTCAGTGACCTCCGAGCGCCCTGCTCGCGAAGCACTTCCTTTTTAATAATAGAAATATTTTAGGTAAGTAGTACTTATATTTTTTTTTTGAAATTACTTATATTTTTTTTCTGTGAGACTGGTTTAGTTGGTGATAGGAGGGCCTTAAATTTAAAAACATTCTGTATATTAATCTTAGTCATTGCCTCATTATCGAGGATTGTGATCTTCCAGGTAACTTGATGTCTAATTATAAATTATAACAATGATTAATTATTTTTGTGTTGAAAAAAAGTCATTTCGTTTGCAGGAATCCAAATTTCGAGAGACCGGTGTCCTAACTCCTGAAGAGTTTGTGGTTGCCGGTGACCACTTGGTGCACCACTGCCCCACCTGGCAATGGGCCGGCGGAGAAGAATCTAAAGCAAAGTCCTACCTCCCCGCTGACAAGCAATTTCTACTCACTAAAAATGTTCCATGTTACAGGAGGTGTAAACAGGTACTTAAATATATTATTATTACAATTAATGTTCTCAGTTTCATGCGTCGTAATGGAAACATTGAAATCACTGAAGGTTAAAATTAGAAACTAAAAATGTATATTTTATTTTAATCTTTAATATATTATTATATAAAATTGCTCTATTTTAGTCTATTTAGAATACATTACAATTAAAATATATTTAATTTTAAGATTGATTTAAAATACGTTTATCCTTTATCTTTAAGTTCCACTAAGTAAGTGTCCGCTTAGTACAAAAATGTAAAATCTATGCAGTAATGGTATTAGTGAAATTGTATGCATAGACTTATTGTTAGTTGGTTGCTAAAACCATACAATAACATTGTCAAATTTAAAAGAGGATTTAAGCATAGACAAAATGTTAAAATGTTAATTAACACAAGCTGCCTTTTAAATTTTAGTGGATGGGTAAACCATAGCTAAGATTTTAGAATTGATAATTTTATGAAATAGTTTGAAATGTTTAACCTTATTTTTTGATTTATTTTAGTAATCAAATGATGTAAACTTTGCCTTTTGTTTTGGATTTATACTAAAAAGAGACATAACTGAGGTGTGGCTAAACCAACCCTATGGACTATTCCGAAAGATAAAATAAAATCTCATCTTAAAAGTTTAGCAGGATTTTAACAAACACACCACTAAGAGTGACCATGAATATGTGACTTGTTGAACTGACAGCTAAGTTATGTTTATTGTTTGAGGAGATTATATAAAAGTGTTTTGGTGAAGTATTTACTTATGGGCTTTGAACACCACAAAATACACAAATTATACAAAATATGATACAATACTTCTGCAAATAGAAAAAAATCTTAAAGTTAGAATCCTAAATGATTGATTTTGTGGTCAATTCCTGCATGATGCTAGGAATTTTGACTCCGATACCAGGCGCTGGGCCTTTGGTCGGTGCATCGGATGGGCTAGCCCTTCTGGCTAGCCTGCCTAACCCTAAAACGGGTTTGTAGGTGGCAGTTTGCACAGAGTGCAAATAGGGAAATGGGGGGGGACGATGAGTGTTTGTGGGGCCGAAGACTATGGACTGTCCAGCTGGGCGCGAGGATGCGCCTTCCTGACGTCCGGAGGTCTGGAGTGAAGCGGGGCCAGGTTCTGCAGGTGGACCTGCTCAGAGTTGTCGGCTCTTTCGAACATGTTGCGGGCGAGTGTTCTCACGAACTTGTCGACCGTTTCCGTCTTGAGGTCGCGCCTCAAGGTTTCGTTCCTGACGAAGTACGGAGCGCCCGTGATCGTTCGCAAGCCGACACTCTGGACTGCTTCCATGGCCTTCTGGTTCGTGGCGGACGAGAGGTGCTTCCAGGCTGGGGCGGCGTAGGTGAGGATGGACCTCACATACATCTTCATGAGGCCAACCCGCGAGGAAGTGGCAATGTGAGGCGAGGAGAGAACCGGGCGGAGGAGTTGCCTTGCATATTTCTCTTTCGATATCGTAGCTTTTGCCTGTTTGTTGAAGTTGAGGCGACGGTCAATGTGAACCCCCAGGTACTTGACCGTCTCCTTCCAGGGGATCTTGTTGCCTTCTAGCATTAGTTCTGGTGGCGTCCTTTTCAAGGAGCCCACCATAATCGCCTCCGATTTACCGGCATTCACCTTGATTTTCCACTTCCGGAGCCAGTCTGGAAGCAGGTCAAGTTGACGCTGCAGCTTGCGGGCGGCCAGCTTGACGTTCATGGAGGATGCCATGAACATCGTGTCGTCCGCGTAGAGCAGAGGCGTCCAAACTTTTTGCTGCGAGGGCCAGTTTGGTGTTTAAATTCATTAGCGGGGGCCAAGCATTATAAATATGTGAATTAAAAAACCTTATTACAAGTACAGCAGCATTGAATTTTTTTATTGTTGCCACATATATATACTATATTTTTTTTTTTATAGTAAATTACAGATATAACAATACTAAACCAAACATGTCTAAATTATATTATTATAAAATTATTTCATGCAATTTTTAATGGGAATGGTGGAACTGGGTTTTTTCCTGGAGAGTTTCTTCAAAGTTGGGATTCAAATCGGAAACACCAATTATTAGCAATGATTGCAAATGATCATCCGATAAATTTGCCCTATATTTAGATTTCAGATACTTCATCCTGGAAAAAGTTTGTTCGCACATATAGGTAGTGCCATACATAGAAATAAATTTACCAGCCAATTGCTTTAAATTTGGAAACTCTTTTGCGTCCAAAAATTTGTAAAAATCGATCAAGTTTCCTTCCTTGTATTTGTTCTTGATTTGATCGCTAGCTTGAAGATCAATTATTTCCATTTGAAACTGACTTGAAACGTCGCCAACGTTGCAGTCATATGGATTTTGAAACAGCCGAATTTCCCTTGAATTTATGTCAAGATCAGAAAAACGCTTTTGAAATTCTAGTTTTAAATCCGCGATTACTTTTACTGCAAATATGGTGGGAAATCTTTCGTCAGTTTCTGTACTAAATTTTTCACAGCACGTGAAATGGGAAAAATTACATTCATTCATATGACTTTCTATGAGCTTGGCTCTGAATGCTTTGATTTGCTCGAATAAATCACAAATTAAGTTATTTTTACCTTGGAGCTTTAAATTCAAGTTATTTACGTGTGTCACGACATCTGCAAAAATTGCCAACTTCCAGAGCCACTCTGCATTTGATAAAAGCGGTTCAGGGTGATTCTTTTCCGCAAGAAAAATTTTTATTTCCTTTCTGAGCTTGAAGAACTGCAATAACACTTTTCCACAGCTAAGCCATCGAACTGCTGTATAATACGACAAGTCAACAGACTCAGATTCAATTTCTTCGAGGAAAGATCGAAATTGGCGATGATTGAGTGCACGTGATCGAATAAAGTTTACGACAGAAACCACTGGTTTCAAAACGCAGCTCATGTCGACATGTTTTACACATAGGGCTTGTTGGTGGATGATACAGTGCAGAAAAATTGGTACTGTTGCTCCTGCGCTTTCACAAGCTTTTCTTATTAGCCCAACCACCCCAATATTTGCACCAGACATGTTACTTCCTCCGTCAATTGTCACACCTTGGAGTCGATTCCAGTCCAGGTTATATTTGGTCAACGTCTGTTGTAGTTCCTTAAAAATATCTGCTCCAGTTGTAGTGCCATGCATGCTGTTAACCGATGCTAATTCTTGGGTGACATTAAGATCGTCGTCAACTCCACGAACAAATACTAAAAGTTGTGAGGTGTCACTAACGTCGGTCGATTCATCCATCGCGATAGAATAGTGAGTGAAACGCTGTGCTTTCCCAGAAATCTGCTGGAGTATATTATTGCCAATATCGTCAATTCGACGAGCAACAGTATTGCGGGAAAGACTTATCGTTTTGAAAAGTTTCACCTTTTCCGGACATAATACCCCAACAGCTTCCATCATACACTCTTTAACGATGTTTCCATCCATAAAGGGTTTCCCTTTTTTCGCCAACAAATAAGCAACTTTCATGCTAACTAAAGTCAATGATTCATTTTCCGAGTTTGCCTTCCTAAATAAATTTCGCTGAGAAGACAAACTACGACTCATTTTTTCAAATTTTTCAGTACGCTGCTGGTCCTTAAATTGTGAGTAAGCTGAAGCATGTTTTGTTTCATAATGTCGACGTAAATTGTATTCCTTCATTACAGCAACAGTGTCATTGCAAATTACACATATAGCTTTGCCATTCTTTGACTGCGATTGCACAAAGAAATATTTGAATCCCCATTCTTCTTTAAAAACGCGGCACTCGTCATCTACTTTTCTTCTTTTTGTTTCCATGTTTGTTAAGGCCACTCGCAGCTCGGATCTTACTGTTCGTGCCTTTTAGGTGAAGACGACAGGCACCCGAAAATTCCTTTCGCGCTGCCGTCCCTTCTACGAAGACCCAATATTTAGTAGACACAAATATAACTTAAACTCAGGTTTAAGTGGACTCGCTACTGGCGTCAATCAAATGAAACTCCTTTTAATGTGGACTGTAAATATACGATTCGAAAGGTGAGTACTTAAAAACGATACAAAATCGGACAGCGTCTCAGCAGCCGTCTCAACTCGGAAATGCACAACATATAGCCGATTGCAGCGGCTTTTATTCAGATCTAATGCGTACATCGGGGGTTTACCTTAAGCTGACTTCATAGTTCCTGATATTTTTATTACTTAATTTTATATGAAAACATCCATGTTTTCCTTTCGATATAAATCAACTTAATATCTAGCTTAAGTACTCCCGTATGACATATAACACTTTAAGAATACATTGTTTGTTAAATATTCTAAATAAAAGCATAAGTCCTACTTATTTTAGGATTTCTGACAGTTCTCAAGCAATTATATGCCAATATTATCACTTATTATAATTGTACTAAAACAATTACATGAGTTTTTAAATCGTACTTACACTCTACGCCAAGCCATAACGTTAAATATATCAGAATATCTTTAAATAATAAGGGATGTGTGAAACACCTTTATGTTGCACCTGTTTAAAAATCCCCGAATGACGATGTAAACAAATTAACACGTGTCACATCTTTAATATGATTTCGTAAGAGGAATTCACCGTGACGTCATCGGGATTCCCTCAAGGGATTTACCTCGCATACAGTGCAAGGTCAAAATATTAGCGGGGAATTCTTTTTAGGATAATTAATATGTATCACGTTGCATGTTAATATTTAGCCCATCCAATGTTCAACTTTAAAAAATAATATTAACATAATAATTAAGTTATAATATAATAAATATAAATCTAAACATACCAATTTATCAACTGTAAAGAATGTAAATAAGCTCCGCGGCCGACGAATTTTTGGTTTGTCGTGGACTGACGCGACGTGGACAATCTCGTAGCTTTGCAGGCCGCAAGGGGCAGTTGAGTGCAGTCTGCCGCTCCGCGCCGCCTACAGAGCGCTGTACAGTCAGAGTACAAAATCATTCATGCAGTCGAGCGGCCGAGTCGAGCGCGTTCGGTTAACCTAACGGCTAACCGAATGCGCTCTTCATTTGCACGAGATCTAATAGCGACGCGCCACGCTACATTTATATTTTACGAAATTTTTCAAAATCCTTGGCGGGCCGGATAAAATCGCCTGCCGGGCCGGGTTTGGCCCGCGGGCCGTAGTTTGGACACCTTTGGCGTAGAGGGCCGCTTCAGAGTCCGGGTGCTTCGGGACGTCGTCGATGTACGTCACGTACAGTCTTGGGGCCAGTGGACTGCCTTGTGGAACTCCGGTTTCCATGATGAGCGTCTCGGATTTCTCGCCCTCGACTTCCACAAAAAACCTTCTGTTTTTCAGGTACGAGGAGAGAACGCTCACCAGTTGCGTGGGGGCCTCAGATTTGGCCAGTTTGAATCTGAGGCCGTCGTGCCAGACCCTATCGAAGGCCTTTTCGACGTCCAGGAACACCACCGCCGTGTGCTGGTGGTGATTGAAGGTGCCCGTGAGGTGGTCAATCACCCTCGTGAGCTGGAGAGAGGTGGAGTGCTCACTCCGAAACCCGTATTGTTCCGCCCTGATAGGCAGGAAAGGCTCAAGGCGCCTCATCAGGAGCCTCTCGAAAACCTTGCCCAGGGTCGGAAGGAGGGAGATCGGGCGGTGATTACCTGGTTGGCGCAGGTCCTTTCCCGGTTTAGGCAGCATAATTACCTTTGCCTTTTTCCAGGCTTCTGGAAAGTGGCCCAGGCGTATGCACGCATTCAGCGTGCTAGCTATGAAAGCCTGGGCTCTTTTCGGTAGGAATTTTAAGGCTGCAGGGGATCCTAAATGACATTTTGTCAGATTCAACCCAAAAACAAAGAAGCATTTCCTTTCCAACGCTTGAACAATTTACCAGCCAATATGAAGTGCAGTATCAGCGCATCAATTTAAGAAACATACCAAATTAATATTTTAAAGCAAGGTTGCATTTTTGACAATTACAGAATTAAGACAAAATCATGTTGCAATAGAATTGCGACAGCAAAAGAAAAATATGTAATTATAAATATTTAAAAATAAGTATTACTCCAAAGGTAACTAAGATACCTCTTAAGTATATATGGGTATTTTTTAATTTATTTTCCTATGGTAAAAAATATAAAATACTTCAATAATTTAGACATATTTTGAAAATCTCTCGGGGCAGCAATACGCACAGTCATAATAGTCACATTACGCAATGTGCTTTGGGCACCTAACAGGTTAAAATATTATGGGACTCGTGTACCTTTTCTTTTAAAAAGAGTAATTTGACATTTAAAGCCGACATATTTTATTATTTCAGATGGAATACTGCGTTAATCAAGAAAAGATAATTGAGGATGAACATGATGAGGATGGCGGGTGGGTTGATACACACCATTTTGATACGAGTGGAGCAGTTTATATTGAAGAAAAGGTAAATATACGAGAGGGCACCAAAAAAAAAAAAGAATTTTGTAATATAAAAATATTGTTATTACTTATAATAGACAGGCAGCCTATAAGCATATATCTTATATAGTATCAACGTTATTATTTAAAAAAGTTTTCAGGATATTTAAGTTTTAACTTTTATTTAAAAACGAGTAATAAAATTGTTTTTTTTTAAGTTTTAATGATTTATTTTACTTTTTTTGTTGGTTTTACTTAACTAACACTATGACATTACATGTTAATGTAAAATATCCAAAAATATCTAAATAATAGAAGCAAAAATTTAAATCATTCTGACTTTCAAAAAAGGATAAATTGATTTGTGTTAAACATGTCTTTTGTTTCAAAAATCATGTAATCGTTGAGTCATCCCTAGTCGTTATTTGTTATTTTGTAGTTCCGGGATTATTGTTATTATTATTTCGTCGCATGCGTACACGTTTTTATTATTTATCTCTAAGCAGTTACGTATCTCTGATTTTGTTACGGATTTTGTGATGGCAATGTTGCTGAAGCTCACCGAGAATATCAATGTCAGTTTCAGAACTGCCGAGTACCGCATATCAGTGTTTTTAATTCGACTTATCGACATATGTATGAATCCGGATCCACCCGATGTAGGTAATATGATGCTGGTTCTTCTGATATATATCACCCAGATGGCGAGGGTACGTGTTGACAGTTTTCCGGTATAGACCGTACATAAGATTTGTAAATTCTGAGGAACATTTCAGAAGTTATTTAGTGGAATGCTTTCTTGATTAGGTACAAAACAGAATTTGCCTTTTTTGTGATTTTGAGGATGTGTTCTTCCCATTTCAAGTCTTTGCAAATCATTATACCAAGGTCTCTCTGGCAGTTTGATGATTTAAGTTATACTCCGTCAAGATAATATTACGTATGGGGGTTATTCTTTCCAATGTGTAACACTTTACATTTTTTTATATTCAGATTGAGAAACCATGTTTTCGAGCATTCCTGGATTTTTTGTAAATCTTCTGATAATTGACACTACTTAATAATGGATTTGAGAAAAATTTTGAGTCATCAGCTAAAAACCTACCAGGTGATTTTGTTACGGATTTTAAGTCATTGATATAAAGGGAGAATAACACAGCAGCTATAACCGTTCCTTGTGGAGCGCCACTCTCCACTGCTACTTTATCAGATAATACACCACTAATTCTAACTATAAAGAATAGTATTAACATTCATATTTCGTTCTTGAGCTAATAAAACAAGGTAGTTTTCTAAAAATTTTTTACACCTAATATAAACATGATTTTTGAAACAAAAGACATGTTTAACACTAAAATCAATTTATCTTTTTTTGAAAGTCAGATTACTGTGAAATTGCGTTTTCTACCCTCTAGATATTTTTGGATATTTTACATTTAAAATGTAATATCATAGTGTCAGTTAAGTAAAACAAATAAAAGAAAAAACATTAAAAATTACTACATTACATTATAACTACACTTCAAGTTTCAAGATAATCGAGTTTTTTACTTTTTATGAAAAATCTTGAAAACCAATGGAATTTCTATTAGGCATATGGTGGTTGAATTTAAGCGATCTATACTATCACCCCTTAAAAAGAATGTCGAATTACCAATAACCGTGAATAACATCTTTCTGATTTCATTCAGAAATGTTATTCTTTATCGATATAAATAGATTTTTTTATCAGTGTATGAGGCCTTGAAGATGTTGGTCCTGTCGGATCCGAGGCTTCAAACTCCTGGTGAAGGGATGATTAAAACGCCGTTGTCCAGGTTGATATAATCTTCCGGCTCCATCGTCTTTATTTACATAAACCCAAATGGGAATATTTCAACAAACCGATTGAATTTAAATAACTTATAATAAATGAAAAATCAACTATTACTTAAATCAACCAATCAAGTATTAAAATAACGGAGAATAAATGATGAAATCAGGAATAATTGAAAAGCTGTTGGCGCGTAGTGCGCGCTATAGCTTGGAAGCTTGTAGTGCCGACTGACTGCGACCGTCGGCTGTACTCGGCTGCTTTTGCGTCGCCGAGTCATCTGCGAATCACACAACCGTCCTGAGACTAACAAATGGCGTTGCCAGTTGTCGCTGCTATATGTAGCGCAGCTGCTACAAGTTTATCAAAAAATTACATTTTAAAATATCATTTTTTTTCTACCATTCCTTAGTTTTATTTTATATTTTAAAAATTATACATAATTTTTGTGAATGAAAATTATAAAGCGACAATATAAAAATATTTCAAATCCTTACTGCACATTGTTTTCGAGAAAAATATCTGTGACAGACAGATAAACGAATACAAGAGTAGAAAGGCTTCCGTTTTTTTCTTTTGAGGTACCGAACCCTAACATTGTCACAAATGCTGAAAAATAAGCTAGACTTGATCTAAAAATCAAGGATGAGCAAATATAAATTGCTTTACATAATTATTTATTTTTCCTTGCTAGGTCTCTGAAATGATACTAGATGAGAATAAGGAAGGAGGAAGTAAAGAGGAAGATGATGATGGACATGACATGGACAAGGCATCAGAAAATAGTGATGCAGATGATGATGATGAAGAAGATGGTGAAGCAGAAGACATGGATGCTTTTCAGCAGAGCGGATTGTTGGATGAAGTTGATCCGGTAAGAATATCATTTGGTGATATTTAAAGGTTTGCATAAAAGACATTTAATAAAAAATTATAACACCTTAGTTTCCATAAATACCTTGAATCAAGAAACTAGGATTCTATTAAATTTTAAATTGTTTTTCTCGCAATTGGGAAACATTTTTCCAATATTTTTTGCTGGTTAATATTTGATTGTTGATATAGATCAACTTCCTTAAAGGACATCAGTTAATTTAAATATATCTGGTAATATATTCTGTATATAACCAGATATTTTATTAGACAAGGAATTATTGAAAAACTGGTGTTGCATCACAGCCGTCTGCTGTTTGACGCAAAAAGTACTTGTCTGATTTCAAAGTGGCTTTTTTAAAATAAAGCTATGTTTTTGTGAAGGTTTATAGATATAACTATCATGGTATGTTGTTTGAGGAGTAGTAATAAATAATGTGAGTTATGCCAGGTGATTTAAAAAAATTAAGATGGATGTGTTCCGAAGGCGTTAAAAGCCGCCAGCAGGGTCTAGCGCCCCATATATTTTTGATTTTAATATTTACTTTTCTTTTCTGTTTAGTCGACGGCTTTGGTTATTCCAAAAGATGTTGAAAAGAAGAAAGAGGCTGGAAACAAGAATGAGAGTGCAGAAATAATTCGCACAAGAACATACGATCTTCACATTTCGTACGACAAATACTACCAGACACCAAGGCTGTGGCTAATTGGCTATAATGAGGTAATCTTGGTTTCCATTTCGTATTATTATTATTGTTTGCTGAGCAAGCAGCTATTTAGCTGTATGTTCATATCTCATTCTCAGTTACCAGCGATTTGCCTAGATTCAAGAAATTTATCAAGGCGGTTCTTGAACTGGTTTACACTTATAGCTTGTATTAACTTAATTTGTTTCTTAAATTTAGAGATTTTCGCAACTCGAGATGAAATGGGTATTTATTTAATAAATAATATGCTTAATTTCATAATATGATTAGTCAAACATAATTACCATTCACAGTGCATTCAGTTTGTTCTGACTTCTTTTGTTTTTGGTTTGTCATTTGCTATATGCCTTTAATTTTCACTCTAGGATCGAACCCGCCTTAGTGTGGACCAAATGTATGAAGATGTATCCCAAGATCATGCAAAGAAGACCGTAACTATGGAAACTCATCCACATTTGTCTGGCCCAAGCATGGCGTCAGTACATCCCTGCAGGTATTTTTCATTAAAAAATATAGTTCTTCTGCAATAACAAATGTTTGTATATTTCAGCTGGAATAGGCAATAAATAATACGTTGATTGGAAGAAAATATAATCAGACTATCGTCACATTTGACAAAATGAACACGCTCATACTTAGCAAAGCAAAGTTTCCTAATAAAGTTTCAAATATTTTGACATTTAACCAAAGGTCCTATCAATAAAATTAACACTGCGGTTGAACCGATTCGCAATTTTCATGACAGGTGCATTTTTATAAGCGCTTTGTATAGAGGTGACATACGTTTGTGAGCATTGCATCTTTTAAACTGCCATCAAACAGATGTTAAATATGTGCAAGGAATTCTTGGAATGTGGCATCACATTGTAAAAAAAAATATTTATCTGTTAAAAATACATTTTTCATGTTTCAGACACGCTGAAGTTATGAAGAAAATTATAGAAACTGTCACGGAGAGTGGTGGAGAAATGGGAGTACATTCTTACCTAATTGTTTTCCTCAAGTTTGTTCAGACAGTAATTCCAACTATAGAATATGATTTCACGCAAAATTTTACTATGTAATTGTTTAACTTTCAGATGTTAAGAAATCTGTTGGTACTATTAATTTGCAATTGATGCTTTGCATTATTTCTTGTCTAGTTTGTAACTAAACTTCTGTTTACATTTAATGTAATATTTTTAGTAAACAAATATTTCAACTGGAACTACAAAACCAGTGTGCATATGTATGAGGTGTGGCTATTTAAAATATATTTAATATGGGATTGCGCTGGCCACATATCTCAAAAATCGGGAAACATTATTTTCGGAAATAGTTTAAATACCATGAAATGCACCACATCGACCGTATTTTTCAAAAAAAAATTGACATTTCTTAAAAAAATTGAAGCATATTTCAACTAATCCAAAGACAAAAAATACATTTGCAGCCAGGATTTTGATTAATCAGACATTACATGTTTTTTTAGTCAACTTTGCCCAGCCTTTAATTTTACAGAAATACATTGGACATTTGAATCATCTGTATAAACACTTTTTGTATAGATTATATTAATGTAATTTTAACTATAAAACTAAAAGAATGCAACAAATACATACAGTGATCGTGGTAGTCTAGTGGTTTAGGCGTTTGACTATTTATCCGGCATGGCGGCTTACGGGTTCGAAGGCTTCATTACCATTATCTCCCCTGACTCTAGTTCAAGCAAATTTAACTTAGTTGAGTAGGACCTAAAATAATTATATATACCTACACCCCTATACTTTTTTTTATACATTTAATAAATGTTTTTTATAATACCCATCATATCATATTTAATGTTTTTAACACAATAGTCAATGTTTTGTAAAGTGGACATACGAGGGTTGTGCGATAAGTACAAATGAAAAACGAAAAATTTTGGAAAACTGGCGATTTATTTTTCAATATAGTCTCCATTTAGCTCGATACACTTGATCCACCGATGCTCCAACTTCTTCAACCTGTCTGAATTCTGTCTGAAAGTCTGCAAAGTAGGCTATAGGCCTTCCTGGCGGCGATGACCTCCTCATTTGACTCAAATTTCTGCTCAAACTTTTTTTTTCAATTCACAAAAAATAGTCGCTTGGGGCCAAATATGGAGAATACGGTGGATGGGGCAGCAGTTCGTATACCAATTTCGCCGTGGCGACGGCGGAGGTGTGAGCACCGCGGTGCGTTTTGCCCTTCTTCAGGTAGTCAATGTAGATCACACCTTGTGAATCCCAGAAAACGGTGGCCTTCACCTTTCCGGCCAATAGCACAGTCTTCGCCTTCTTTGGAGCACATTCGCCGGGTAAAGTCCACTGTTTCGACTGTTCCTTGGTCTCTGGTGTGTACCAGTGGATCCATGTTTCGTCGACGGTCACGAAATGACGCAGAAACTCCTTCGGAAGCAGTGTCAAACACTGCTCTGAAGTGATCTCACGGTTGCGCTTGTTGGCCGGAGTGAGCAAACGCGGCACCCATTGCGCCGACAGCTTTCTCATGCCCAAGATTTCATGCAGGATATGACCCCACGCGGTCTTTTGAGATGCCTACTGTCTTAGCCATCTCGCACACCTTCAATCGGCGGTATGCCGAGATAGTGGATTTGTGTCATCTTATCCTCCGTGGTAGCCGTTGTCATGGCTCCTGGGAGTGGTTCATCAAAAACCGACGTGCAACCACGTTGAAACTCGTTAAACCAATTTTTGACGGTCGCCATCGAAGGGGAAGAGTCACCGTACACAGCATCCCAAGCGCTCTTTGATTTCGCTGCGCGATTTCTCTATCAGAAACAAGAATCGAATCACCGACCGATATTACTCTTTTTCCATTTTTCTAAAATCTGCTGACACGTCCACTTACGAGAATGTACTACACAATAGTAAATTTATCTTGCGATAGTGGCGCCATCAGACGGTAAGGCTAGGTACTTATCGGACCACCCTCGTATATCAAATTTTTACAAGAGAGAATAAGGAGAGGTTATTTATTTTTACTCATAATTTTTATCAATATGTTTTTGACCAAAATTCATAAACCCGGTTTTTATCTTAAAAAATTTTAGTAAATTGTTTTTACATTGACTCGTAAAAATTACCATTTGGTGTTTTTCTTACAATAATTTTTTAATTGTTGGTTATTTGTGGAACAAAAAAAAATACTCACCTATTTAGAGAAAAAAAGGGTTTTTTTTGTAAAAAGGATAAATTTATAACTTTTTTTTCATCACCAACTTCCACTTGCATATTTTTTTTTTCTCGATAAAGCCTTTTTTACATATTTGAATTTTCACTGTTTGCTCTTATGAATACATTAAAATTATAATGGTCCGAATCATAAAATCCGAATCATAAAGGTCAACCAAAAAAAAATGAAGTATCTTCATAAGTTGATTAAGGAAATATTTATATAATTGTAAGTAAATGTATGTGCATTTAAAAATATATAACTTTAATTATTGCAAATAAATATTTATTTTATAACGATCCAAAATGAACCTCGCCTAGGCCTTCTTACCGCTTCTTACCTTCTTACCACATTACTGCACATCAAAACTAAGATGAGATGAAAATCCGATCACCGTTTGAATTTTCATACAGAATTTTATTAAATAAGCACAGCGGATGTGATCGTTGCAAATCAGTTTGCCGCGAATTTTGTGGTCACCTGCAGATGATTCTGGTGTTCATAGGTTTGGGATATTAGGTTTAGCTTAAGTCGGGAAAATCCATCATAACAAAGATTCTGTTACTGGGTATAACATGTTACTTTCTGGGATTTTCTTTTATAGTTAGAAGGCACTGTATTTCAGATGGATTCTCAACAAAAATAAAACCAATGAAATGAAACATTGAAAATACCTTTCTTATAAGTATAATTAAATATCGGGTCAGTCTGTCATATCCTTAATTCACATAGTGGGACCAAATGCATCTGGGGAACTTCTGCTCCTAACACAGAAAATGTAGGGAAACTTTGCCCCCACAAAATCTGTGGATTTTATGAGATATTGTCCTATCCTAAATGTTCATGTAATAATATATAATCATCATACAACAAACTTTACACATGTTTCACATTCAGATTATACACATTCCGCTTGGAACGAAAAACCTGTGGACACAGCAATGCCGATGAACTGCGAAGTTCGTTTGGCGAACGGAATATCCAACAAAATTGCAAATAAAGCATGCGTGGCTGCCACCCGTTTTTATTAGTTTCAAAAGTGTTAATTTTCTAGTATTGGCAAATAATAGCCACATAACTATGACTTTTGTTATTAAACATCGAATTATTTACTGCCAAGTCCAGCGAAAAAAATTTAAATTGCGCACTTTCACTTAAACAATTCCCAATGGCCGTCAAAACCAAACTGAAATGGAAAAAAAACAATGATTATTCTATGCCTTTATGAATTCAGGTATATGCGACATGTCACCATTAACCCGTCTCCAGTCCACTATTCCAGTGTACTACTTTTTAAAATGCTTATGAAGTTCTCTAGAATTATGGTTTTATTACTAACTCTAAAACACTATAAAAAAAATGTCAAAGTTGAAAAATCTTTTTTTTTTGTCAAAGTTTTAATTTTGTTACTCAATAAAAGAAAATATTAAGCGATGACACCCATTTTTTATTTGCTACTTATGTTTCTAGATATCATATAAAACTATTTATAAATAATATGTATTTTTTACCATAAATAGAAAATTTAAAAAAAAAGTACCCATAGATACCTAAGGTGGATCGTTACTGGTGCCGTAATATTTTTTTTATTATTATTATCGCCTTATAAGTTATTAATGGCTTTTTTTTCACCAAAATTATGTATAATTTTAAAAATACAAAAAAAAAACCTAAAGTAAGGTAGAAAAAAAATAGATATTTTAAATTATAACTTTTTGATAATGTGATTAAAAATGGAATATCTCTTCTATTTATTTCGATAAAGAGTGACATTTCTAAATGAAATCAATTAGGAAGATGTTAAGTATATTTTTATAAAATAATAATATAAATAATTTATATAAAATGTTGATTGTTGTTTGTAAACAGTACCTACCCGTATTCCGTGTGAAATTTATTGCGAATAACACATGTATTCTAAAATGTATATACTCCAAGACGCTGATGTCACAAATTAGGCATCTTGGAGGATATACATTTTAGAATACATGTATTATTCGCAATGAAATTTCACACGGAATGCTTTATACAAATCTATGGAAAGATAAGAAATTAAGAATTCTCGTGTATCCGCCATTATTGTGATGGCGGCCGCTTCCGACAAAAACAAAACGCTAAACATTTATTTTTTCGATCTTGTGGCTCGGCCAGTGCAAAAAAACTAATGTGAAATACGTCCTATGTTTCTGTAACATTATAATAAAAATAAAAGGTTGTACTCACTTTTTATGCCCAAAAATACTTCTAAAATAGAGCTAAAACTCACGCTAATCTCACTGTAAATACCGAAAAGAGAACTAGTAAGACGTTTGGCATTTTTTTTCTTGACTTTTTAATGCTGCAAACCTATTTTTCTCTTTAAAAACGGGTGTAGAGTTTAATGGAGATATTTATGGTGTTGGCATAAACTAAAACCGACCAACATTAAAGAAAAAATATTAAATTGGATGTACCTTTGCGGTGAACTTGAGCCACACCGGTGCGGCACGGACTGGAGTGGGGTTAACAGAAATGCATAAGACGATGACATGATATCGCACACACGGCATCTGGTGATATACAGTAATGACACGATTTTGTGTCAGCGGCGTGGAGTGTACAGCTACACCATAAATAGAGTAAGTATGTAATCATTACTTTTAAGATTATTTATGTTTAAAAGGTGATGAATTTCTGGGTTTATTTTCTCAAATATATAGGTTTTTTTTTATTTCCTGTTATCAATCATCAGATTTATATAAAAAATTTGGACAGTAAAAAAACTATGCATTGGGCAATCCCATCAAACCCCAGACATGTTTAAATCTTAAAAGTCTCTATTAGATTGTCTCGCTCTCTTCGTTTTTCCAGTGATGTTAGCTTCAAAGACGTTCATCATAAGTCAAATTCTTGAATCCCATAGGAAGCTTGGTGGCCCACTGTTGTACATTCTCCAACAAATTAACATCTTTTGCGAAGTATGGACTTCATACGTGTTGACAGTTTTCCAGTATAGGTCGTACGTACATAAGATTTGTAGATTTTGAGGAACATTTCAGAAGTTACGTAGTGGAAAGCTTTCTTGATTAGGTACAAAACAGAATTTGCCTTTGTGATTTTGAGGATGTGTTCTTCCCATTTCAAGTCATTGCAGATCATTATACCAAGGTCTCTCTGGCAGTTTGATGATTCAAGTTATACTCCGTCAGGATAATATTGAGTATCCAATACGTAACACTTCACATTTTTTTATATTCAGATTGAAAAGCCATATTTTCAAGCATTCCTGGACATTTTATAAATCTTTTGATAATTAACCCACTACTTAGTAATGGATTTGAGAAAATTTTTGAGTCATTAGCAAAAATCCTTCCAGGTGATTTGTTACAGATTTTAAGTCATTGATATAAAGGGAGAATAACACAGTAGCTGTAACCGTTCTTTGTGGAGTGCCACTCTCCACTGCTACTTTATCAGATACCACCACCATCACCACCAATTCTAACTTGTATTATACAACCGATGAGAAAAGCTTCGAACCACTCGAGTGAACGGCCTCTTATTCCTACATGTTCCAATTAATATAATAAACTCTTATGTGGTACCTTGTCGAAAGCTTTTTCATAATCAAGATATATCTGTCGGTTGGTGGTAATCAAAGTCATTTATCCATAAGTTTAAGCATTCCAGAAGATAAGTTTCAACTGATTTTTTTGGAACATAACCATGTTGTTCTGGAATCACTATGTCGTTATCGGTTATAAATGCTCGCAATTCGCTGGTGATGATTTTCTCTATATGAAAATTACAAATTATGCTAGTTACACTTATTGAGCGGTAGTTACTGGCAATTTGTTTATTTTTTTTTGTGCACTAGGGTCATTGTCGCTTTGCCTTTTTGTCAAAAATACTTCCTGGGAAGTGTTTGCTACCGTCATGAATCAAAACACAATTATAATAGTGGATTAAACAATGTAAACATGCACCAATCGTCAAACATTTTTTGTACCAGCCTTGATGACCTCGCTCCTCGTTTGTTTCGATTAGTTTTTGTTCTAAGATGACTTACTGTAACATCCTCTTTATACAGTGCTGGGTGTATATAATTATTTAGATTTGAGCTAAATGCTTGTTAATAAATAACCTACCGGGTGCCGCAGCCGTCTTTACGAAAAGGCCGCCGTGTGTCGCACTAAGTTTTCAAAAAGATGGCCTAATTATGGGCGCTTACTAAAAAGCTATTACAAAAATTACGTGTGTCATCTTGATAAACTGAACTATTTTGAATAGCTTATAAAATTCTCTAGAATATGGTTTTATTACCAACCATAAAAAATGTATAAAAAAAAAGAAAAAATGTCAATGTTAAATTTAAAGCAATGACACCATTTACCTGTGTTACATACATGATATAAAACTATTTATAAGTAATATGTATTTTTTATCGTTAACAGAAAATTAAAAAAAATACCCATAGATCCCTAGGTTAGGTTAGGTTAGGTTTTTTTAAAAAATATATATTTTTTTATTTATTGTAGCTTTATATATTCTTCTAATTGTTATTTTTTTTGTACCAAAATTAAGTATAAGTTTTAACATACAAAAACTAAGGCATGGTAGAAAAAAGAAAATAGATATTTTTAAAATGGTTTTTTTTTATAATGTAATTAAAATGGAATATCTTTTTTATTTATTTCTTTAAAGAATGACATTTCTAAATGAAATCAGTTAGAAAGATATTTAAAAATTTATATAAAATGTTGATTATTTATTATATGTTTGTCCAATGACTTCGCCCAGTACACACGTCAACAAACAAACACAGAGCGCTCCGAAATACCAAATTTACAACACACTATTTTGAAGTATATGTATTTTAGAATACCTATGTGATTCGCAGTAAAATTTCATATGGAATACTTTATCCAAATACTTATTAATACAAATTACCTGTTTATTGGGATGTGTCGGGATTGCATGAAATGAAATCATTAATTTTTGAAACTGTTTTTAATTCCATTTTTTGATTATTGCTTGTATCAATAATGTGTATTAATAGAAGTCATATGATTTAATTAATTCATTTAATAAGTACAAAATAAATAATCACAGCTTAAAAGATATACAGTAAAAAATATTCTAACATACAATGAAATAATAACATTTTCAAATTCCATTTCTTTTTCCAATTTTCAAATTGTATGCACTCTTAGATTATGTACATGATTTTGTTAATAAACAGTATAATTAAATCGTCTTTCCGAGCTAAAGTCACTAATGTTCACAAAAAAACTAAATATTTACTAATGGTTTTAGATAAACAGCAAGAGAGTGTAGGATTTTCATGATCTTCTGTAAATATAAGTATTTTAGAAGATATTTTTCCACATTGGTGACTTTGGCATAATAAAATGCACGATGATATTAGGTCTTAAATTTAAAAAAAAGTTTTTTGTTATTGTATATACCTAACTAGCTGTTACAAAAGATTATGCCTTACAGCTAAAACCCTGAATTAAGTCTAAAGTCCTGGAATCAAGTCCAGGGTATAATGTTAAAATAATGAAATTTGAAATTTTCACTACCGAAATTCACTAAAGTGACGCATTGTAAGTCGGCGTATTTGGCATTAGCAATTTGGAACTAAAAATAAAAATCAGTGTCAATATAACCTAAGTGATTTCCGTAAAAGGCATTTCGAAATAAAACTGTGCCTGTGTGTACACAATAGTGGTTTTCTCTGCTAGTATTCATTATTCATTGGTGTCATTGGCATATCAAATATGCGATAAAAGTGTAAACTTTCCTAACTCCAGTTCTTCAACAATGCACATTGGTGACTTTGGATGTAGGGGACAAAATGTACTTTCATTATATTTTAATCGAAAATTCGATATTTAAATAATACTTAATTATTTAATTCTTATCATAATGACATTTAAAATATTCTTTATATACAGGTATTTTTTTATATTGCGGCTGATAAAATAAATTATGCATTCCAAATTATTTTTACAAGCTTTTATTTAGCTTGCGATGTTCATTTGGTCTGTTTAAGACAAATCTTGCAAGCCAAATTAGAACCACTTCCTCTTATCCTACGGAGTTGAAACTTGTTGTTAAAAATGTATTTTTATGGTAAACGTGACCTGATTCTACACCCAGGAATGGCTCTGGACGAAGGAACTCCTTAACGGTCAACAACGCAGACATGAAATTTTGCATACACATTTGCATTTAAATAAAAGCTTGTTTTTAAAAATGTTTTTTAAATAATAATTTATTTAATTTTAGTCCAGATAAATTAAAATATAATAATTATGTAACCGGCCACAGTAAAGCCATATCTGTTAAGTAATGCATTGCTTAACAGTCAGATTGTGATTCAATTTCGTTTACACCGCTTTATTCATATATTTTTTTTAAAAGCTGAGTTTAGGTAAGGTAATAAGGGATAAAATGCCTTCAAAACATTTTTTTCTGTGATGCCACATTATAATTATAATTGAAATATTTATTACGTTCGTATTTATTTATTAATTTAACGTGGTTACCTCAACAGATACTGTACACAACACAGGTAACGATGTAAAGACAAGCGTAGCGACGTAAACGTATTGTGACGTATTTAATTATATTAAATAAAATAAAATAAATAAAAAAATACAACTAAAAGAATATGAAATACATTGATTATATTTATATATATATAAACAAAACAAAAAAATGATTTAATAAGGAACTAAATTAGGAATTTTGTCTCGTTTTATGCACCAGTGTATTGTTACGGTACTGGCCGAACAAGGGTTACAGCCGCAGCCGTCATAGACGAGAGAAGAAATGCTTGCATCTGACAGCTGGCTTCGTGGATGTTGGCGCGACGGGGTGCGGCGTCTTTTGCGTTTTCTGTGCGGCTGTTGATCGCGGAATATGTTTTTAATGTGTTTTCTCTTGCGAGTCTGCAGTTAGACAATTATCTTGTATTGGTGATTGGAGGATTACACTATTTAACGTGAAAATACTCTTGTTGTGAGGTGCAGAACTTCTTGTTGTCATTGAACTGCGTGTTATACTTAAATGTAATAAGATTGACAGAGACTAACCTATGGCGTTTTATTAAGATCCTGAACCCCATTTATCACAGTCAGAAGTGGGATATAATCAAAAGTCATTGAATCGAACTCATACGACCGAAATGAAGCGGCAGGCAGGAAAATATGTGACGGCTCCTAAACCAGACAAACGGGGCCGAGAACGGGAAACGCGCAATGTGTCGCAAGAAGAAATAGATATTTCGCCTAACGAACTACTGAAAAACTTGATGAATGAGAAATTAGAAAAAATGGTTAGGAGCTATTTCAAGGAACTGGGACCGAAAATAAATGTAAATAATTGTAAGTTGCCAAATCCAGATCAAATAATTCCGCCATTTGATCCTGAAGATAAGGACTGCTGCATTGAAACTTGGCTTAAAAAAGTTGATCAATTAGGCGATATACATGGTTGGGACGATTATTCTAAGTCTTACCTAATGCAGAGTCGATTGAAGGGGCAGGCACGAGACTGGTTTAACAGGTTAGACAATTATGACTTAACATGGAACGAATGGAAAATTAGTTTGAAGGAAGCTTTTCCAAGAAGTTACGAATTTGCAGAGCTGCTTGAAGAGTTGGTGGCACGGAAGAAACGGCCGGGAGAAACAATGACAAAATATTATCATGATAAATTGGCAATGTGCTATCGTTGTAATTTGGAAGACAACGCAACTATATCTTGCCTTATAAGGGGTCTCCCTTTGGAGTTACAGGCTAATGCGAAAGCATTTCAGTGTGTACAACCAAGCGAATTATACCAAGGGTTTTTGGCATCAATGGATCATTACCAGACACCTTCAAGTAGTAAAAATTTTGCCAGTAGCTCTGAGAAAGGGAGTACAATAGCGAACATTGACCTAAAGAAGCCGATAACAGGTAATTCCAACGCACAATCATCAACTAGCGAATTGGTACGAACTAGCCAGTGCTTCCGGTGTCATCAGTCTGGTCACGTTGCCCGTTTTTGTCAAATTCCCGACAATAGACATTGTCTTCGCTGTGGAAGACGAGGGCATATAGCTCGTTTTTGTCAAGTGAGGGATTCAAAATTAGAGGAAGTTAAAGACGTCAAGATTATTCAGGAAGTGAATAAGATTTATGAAAAACATGTTAAAATTGACACTACAACGATAACTGCGTACTTGGACACTGGTAGTCAGTTAAATATTTTACATTGGGATGTTGCGAGAACTCTTGGTATGCAGATTGAACCATCAGAAGTGCTGTTAAAAAGTTTTGGTGGGTCCACGATTAAGTCAGAAGGTAAAGTGGTATTCAAAGGGACTATAGACAACATCAATTTTATGATGAACGCTGAAATAACATCAGTAGATATGGGACAGATACAATTGATAATTGGACAGCCTGTCATTAACCTGGATGGTATATCTCTGTCCGTGAGCAAAGGGAGAGCCATCCTAACCGAGGAAGATGATTTTTTTTCCCTTTCGTGTTTAACTCTAGACGACGATCACACCCGAATAAAAATAAAATTTACCGAAGACGTCAATATAAAACCCGGGGAGTCTGCATTAGTAAAAGTGAATATTATTGGAGGCAAGGACAGAGACGTGTGCACATCCCCTCGATGCTATTCCTTAGGAAGAATTTCATATGTGATACCAGCGACAGTTCTCTCCGGTCATACTGGTTATATTAGGATCAACAATACCGGAGATGATCTTATAACCTGGAAATCCGGCAAGATTATCCTGCGAGCAGAAGTTTGCGAGAGGTGGCTGGACGTAAAGAACGTGCACGGAATCGCGAAGGAAGATTTGGTAAGCAGTATTAATAATAAGTCATTTTGCAGAGAGAGCGAGCTGAGCAGGCAGAGCGAGCTGGGCAGGCAGAGCGAGCTGAGCAGGCAGAGCGAGCTGAGCAGAGAGAGCGAGCTGAGCAGGCAGAGCGAGCTGAGCAGAGATAATGAGTTAGACAGAGCTGAAGAGTTTAGGGGCGAGCGTGAGCTGAGCAGAGAGCGCGAGCTGGACAGAGATGGAGAGTTTAACAGAAGGTACGGTAAACTACCCGAGACGACATTGCATGAAAAGGAATCGAAAAGTACTAATATTTATCTATTGAAGGAGGGATCCCACATTAGCAAAGTGCTATCTCAAGGTTCACTCGACCTTACTCAGGTAGACTTAAACCACATTAATTCCCAAGATCGAGAGTTGCTTATTGGATTGTTGAAACGGTATACCCGCTGTTTTTCTTCTTCCACTAAAGACCTAGGTGTAACTAACTTAGCCGAGATGCATATAACATTGACTTCGGATAAACCCGTATACCGAAAACCATATCGGCTGTCACATTCGGAATTGACGGTAGTCCGGGCGATGGTGGCATCATAAGAGAAAGTGATTCGGAATATGCTTCGCCGATTATCTTGGTTAAGAAGAAAAGTGGTGATCACCGCTTGTGTGTGGACTATCGAGCCCTAAATGCGATTACTGTGAAGGACAGATTTCCACTTCCACATATCGATGATCAACTTAGCAAATTGTCTGGTAGGTGTTTTTTTTACCGCCCTGGATTTGGCGCAGAGTTATCACCAAATTCCAATGCATCCGAAAGATATTCATAAAACAGCCTTTATAACGCCAGATTCACAGTACGAGTCCCGTATGGGTTGGCTAACTCCCCCGCAATCTTCCAGAAATTATTGTATAAAGTACTTGGTGATTTACGAAACGAACAGGTCTTGGCTTTTATGGATGACATACTCATACCTTCGACTGACGTACCTTCTGGACTTGTACTACTGGAGAAAGTATTAGAACTTTTACAAAATGCTAATCTTAAGGTGAATTTAAAAAAAATGTTCCTTCTTAAAACCATCCTTGAATTACCTGGGACATGAAATATCTGCAGATGGTATAAGGCCCGGTGACAAAATAAGGGCTGTCCAAGATTTTAAAATTCCATCCAACGTTCATGAATTGAGACAATTTTTAGGTTTAAGTAGTTTTTTTCGTAAGTTCATTAAAAATTTTGCTTTAATTGCCCGTCCGCTTTCTGAACTTACAAAAAAAGACTCACAGTGGCGTTGGACAGATTGTCAAGTTAAGGCTTTTGAGGATCTTAAATCTAAGCTGTGTGAGAAGCCGGTGTTAGCATTATATGATAGTAACCTTGAAACAGAAGTGCACACGGATGCGTGCAAACTGGGCCTTGCTGGAATACTCTTACAGAAGCAAGTTGATGGACTTTTAAGGCCAGTCTTTTATTTTAATAGAACCACATCCAAAGAAGAAAGCTATTATCATAGTTATGAGTTGGAGACCTTGGCTGTTGTAGAATCCTTGAGGAGATTTCGGGTTTACTTGGTAGGATTGCATTTTAAGGTCATTACCGACTGCTCTGCAGTCAAATCTACATTACATAAAAGAGATATAGTTCCAAGAATTGCAAGGTGGTGGCTTCTTATCCAGGAATATGATATGGAGATTGAGTATCGGCCAGGAGAACGAATGAAGCATGTAGATGCCCTTAGCCGAAACCCTATAGCTCAAGTTCATTCTGTCTCCCACGAAGACTGGTTCCTTTCATTACAGTTACAAGACCTTCAACTGAGACCAATTATAAGACAATTGCAGACCGGGAATGCTACTAAGGATATAAAAAATAGCTATACCTTAGTAAGAGAGAGGCTTTATAGAACTACTCTACATGGTAATAGACTAGTGGTTCCGAAGATGGCAAGGTTTAATTTGCTGAGAAAATTTCATGATGAAATTGGTCATGTTGGAGTGAAGCGTTGTGAGACAGCTATCAAAGCAGACTTCTGGTTCCCAAGAATGACTCGTTTCATTAAGAAATACGTGCAATCCTGTTTGGAATGTGCATATAGTAAAGGAAGTTATGGTAAACTTGAGGGTAGCTTGCACCCTATTCCTAAACCTAAAGAAGCTATGGAGACCTTACACGTTGATCACTTGGGGCCGCTTCCCCAGACTAAAAAAGGGTTCAAGTACCTGTTAGTAATAGTGGATGCTTTTTCAAAATTTGTTATTGCCAAACCCACTAAAACTTTAAGCTCTAGGGAAACTATATGTTCCTTAAATGATGTTTTTGGAATGTTCGGCAATCCGGCCAGAATCATAACTGATAGAGGTTTAGCTTTCAATAGTCGCTATTTCAGGAAGTTTGTCATAACTAAGCATATTAAACATACCCTCAATGCTGTAGCCTGTCCCCGAGCAAATGGGCAGGTTGAGAGAGCGAATCGAACAATTCTTGATGCACTACGTACCAGCCTTAAGGATACAAATATGTGGGAAATAAAGTTATCATCGGTTATCTATGGAATCAATAATACAATAAATGCAAGCACGGGGTTTCCTCCTCATGAACTACTGTTCGTTCACAAAAGTAGACTTTTGCCAGAATTACAAGGAGGAACAGAGATTAACCAGGAGTTAAAATATCAGATGGCATACAAGAGGATGGAAGAGGTCGGAAAAAAGATGAAGAGGCAGTTTGACAAGAAAAGGAAACCATGTAAAGTATATAAGAAGGCAGATCTAGTATTGTGGCAGAAAGGAGTTGCTGATGGGAGTGCTGGTGTTAATAAAAAGCTGGATCCTCTGTATTCAGGTCCCTATAGAGTGGTTTCAGTAGTAGGTAACGACCGTTATAAAATAAGCAGTATCAAAGGAATGCGAGGCTATAAGAGATTTGTTACCGTGGTTCCCTCAGATGCACTTCGTCCCTATAAGAGCGCCAATGATTGCTACAGCCAATCTGAGAGCGATTCAGACCTTGACCGTGAGGACCTTATAGATTTGTTAGAAGGCTAATTCTTATTGTTTGTGTTCCACATTGTGGGACACAATTTTTGCAGGATGGCCGAGTGTTACGGTACTGGCCGAACAAGGGTTACAGCCGCAGCCGTCATAGACGAGAGAAGAAATGCTTGCATCTGACAGCTGGCTTCGTGGATGTTGGCGCGATGGGGTGCGGCGTCTTTTGCGTTTTCTGTGCGGCTGTTGATCGCGGAATATGTTTTTAATGTGTTTTCTCTTGCGAGTCTGCAGTTAGACAATTATCTTGTATTGGTGATTGGAGGATTACACTATTTAACGTGAAAATACTCTTGTTGTGAGGTGCAGAACTTCTTGTTGTCATTGAACTGCGTGTTATACTTAAATGTAATAAGATTGACAGAGACTAACCTATGGCGTTTTATTAAGATCCTGAACCCCATTTATCACAGTATTTTAAGACAGAGCTGCGAAACTTTTGCAGATTTATTGAAAAAAAATCAATTTGGGAGAAGTTAGTAATAAATAAATCACAATCACAATACTAGTCGCGAGTTAACATTTAAAAAAAAAAATAAAAAGGTGTTAAAATTTACAATGAATTGAAATGTCATGATAGTACCATTGTATCTGTGGTTATTTATTTTAATCTACTTGGACCTCAAAAATAACCCACTTTCCCCTATGGCCATACAAAACGCACATCGAATGGGCTAAAAGTGCCGCAGGCACAAGCGGACATAGGAAATGAATCAAACCATAGCAAGTTGGTCCCACGGGTATCGCGTGTAGTCAGGTGGGAAGACGCCTATAATGACGTTTGTATGGTTTATAGTACTACCATAGTAAGATTTCAGGTACTGGCGAAATAAATTAATACAATTAAACAATGTATAGAAGCATTTGATATTGTATGATACATATACAAGATGTATTTATTTTACATACAGGATGCATCTATATTCACTGATGTCCTTTTAGGGGGTTGATTTATATTGACAACTAAACCGGTCTTATGAAAGAAAAAATCATACTAAAATAATTATATTATTAAAAAACTTTTTTTTTCTTCGAAATGCTTTGCGAACTGCGCGGGTGCGAGGTCATTCACAATCTCGCACCATGCGTTCAACCACCTTCTCAAACATTAAAACAATTTCTTTGAAATTTCAAATTTGTTGTTTTGACCACGAAAAAGAAACTCCACAGCAGATAACTGTAGGACTTAAAATCCCCTAATCACGGAGGCATCACTAAAAAAATTTAATGTTTTAGCACAAACAAAAGAAGTTATTGATGTTGAAAAAAACAGCAATAGAAAAATTCACAATGAAGGTTGACTTCCAAACACATGCATATGAGCATAAACTAGAAGTAGGAGATATGGCTTGATTTTTTTTCAGTCGGTCCTTACATCTATTTTTTTGAGATTTATATCAGGTCTGTGATGGCAGCCACTTCATAACCTGAACTCAATGTCTGTGAGCTACTCCCGGATAAATGCCATGGTGGTGTTACACCAATCAACCAAGGGTTTGTGTTGCTTTTAATGTATAATGACTGGGAGAAGACAGAAAATTAATAAATTTTAAATACTAAACTTTTTCCCTTTTGCCGTTTATCGAAGTGAAATGAAATGTACGTAATATGGTTTTTTGTATAGCATTGAATAGGTAGTCTTTGGAATTGTTATCTTAGAATCAGATGGTTAACCTATTAAGGCTGTTTTAGGGTACATGAAAGTACATTTGAACCAGTCAAATAAACCTATACAAAATTTAATGCAAATCAAAGCAACATAGTTTCAACAATGCCTTACTGTACATACCATAATTGAGGTAATAAAATAAATTTATTTTTAATTCCTTTTACACAATTGTAAAATATTGTGCAAAGGAATTTTCATCAAATGAGGGTAGTATTCTGACAGTTTGACCATCCGGCGCCATAACTTCAATGGATTGATCAATCTGGTCGTCCATAACGTTCTCTTGAAAGTTCATTGATTTTGGTTCGTCGTCTTGCTCAATCTGAAAACAAATACTATCACATTAACTTACCTGAAAATATATTGAAATAGAACTAAAGAATTTCCTTTTCTAATAAACTTACTGTTAATGATTAATTAAAAATCAATCTTTTTTCAAGATTAATTTTGAAAAATGTACTTTGTGGATTGTTGGGCAGCAACAAAAAAAAGGAGAGAATATCACTAACATGATCAAAGTAAAAGTCTTACTATGAATAACATAAAAAATACTAAGTTGATTATTATATTAAAATGCTAGGTAGCTAGCTGAGCTGTAACTAGTGATTTATATCTACCTAATATTTACTTAAATCTATATATATAAAACAAAGTCGGGTTAGTTATACCATTTATAACTCAAGAACAGGTGAACCGATTTTTATGATCTTTAATTTGTTGGATTTGTCTCCACCCTGAATAGCAGAATAACTATTAAAACATTGGAAAAATTCACAAATATAACATTTTATAAAGAAAATTCATTTTCTCATACATTTTGTATGGAACGGCTTTGTATTCTATGGAATTCTATTTTCAAACGGTAAGTCGCCTTCGAAGATGTCCACTTTGTGAGGTTATCGATAATTGCTTCATTATATAATTTTGAATTGTGCGAAAACATTCATTGAAATTAATTTATTTTGAGTATTATTAATAAAAAACAGAAATTATTTCAGCTAATAAATTAACAAAACATTTATTGATTCTGAGGCGGTACAAAGTTCGTCGGGTCAGCTTTTTTATAAATATGAAATTTATGTGTAATTATGCATCATGCAAAATAAAGTCCTTCGATATGGGAGCCAACTAATTAAAAGTAAGTATTGAGAAATTACAAAAGAGGAGCTATCTCAGAGTTTGGTAAACAAGATTTGATATTGACTTTCAACCTTTTGACCGCCAAAAAAAGTATCCACTCTTCATTTCCGAGAGATGTCATGCAAGTGATAACTAAGTATTATTGTAATCGATTTTTGTTCTCTGTTATATTTTAAGAATAAAAATATATTTTTGACTTATTTTGTTGTATTGCGTTATTTTCGTTTCATCATCAAAGCGGAGGTTGATGGCTGCATGCCTGAGATATTTGGGCTAAAGGCCCGTTTGATAAGTATTGTGATTATTTAGAGATATGATGGTTGTCTGAAAAATTTCCAACCTAAACATGAAGATAGCAGCACTCGTCATGCGTTTGCGCATGCGTTGAAAGGTAATCTCTAAAATTTCAGCCATGTTGGGAGTTGTTGTTTGACAATCGCTTGAGTGTGTCATTGTGAGCATTTTTTGTGAAAATGGAAAAAATCAAGTATTGAGCTGCAATAGATATTCATTTTTGAAAGGCAATACGCCGAATGAACATTTTTAACACTTTATTGGTGCTTTTTAGGTGTAATAAATCGGAGTTTTGGGGATTAATTACTGTAGATGAAACTTAAGTACATTCCAAAACAAAAATACAGTCAAAACAGTGGACTACGAAGGGGGAATCGGCTCCAATAAAGGCAAATGCTGTTCCTTCGGCTAAGAAAGTGATGGTGACTATTTTATGGGAGAGTCATGGAGTATCTTAATTATCTTCAAAAAGGAAAAACCACTACAGAGCATATTACGTATCATTACTTGAAAAGCTGAAGGCAGAAATTACGAAAAAGTGGCCACAATTGCAGAAAATATAAATCACTAAGTCAATCCCCTCTCCCCCGTCTCACACTTCAGCGTCCATGGCGAAAATCTATGAATTACGGCTTGAACTGCTTGGTTACCCTCTTTACTTACCAGATCTAGCCCCGAGTGCCTTTTTTTTGTTTTCTAAGCTAAAAGTTGCGCTCGGAGGACAGAGATGTTTGTTACCTTCGTAACAAACTATTTTGCAGAGGCAGGGTACTATTTGGACGGTTTGAAGAGATGGGAGCATTGCTAAAAGAAGTGTATAGACTTATAAGGAATGTAGAAAAATAAAAATAAATTTGAAGAAGATATATCTTGTATCTTTGTTAGGTTGGAAACTCTACGTACAACTTTTTTGTAGATTGATTTGATTAATAATACAAAATTTAACATTGTAAAAATGAATTGACAGAACTATGTTATGGACAGAGTGGCTTGTAAAACCACAAACGATCAGCATGTCCTTGTTTAATCAGCCACCACTTTTATTAATAATCGATTCTAGTATTTGCCAGGTAATTAAAAACAGATGCAAATTATCTTCTGCTGTGTTGGTTTTTGTACTTGCCTAAATTGATAAGTTTATTTTTCTATAGATTTTCTAATCTTTTTTGTTTCCATGCCTCGTTTTGAGTTTCTAAAAATGAATTATTAGATAATATGTTGCAGTGAAATTACACTATAAATGTTATCATAAATTGAATTAATTTAATTTATTTATTTATTTATCTTTCTTTTTTCTTTATCTTTATCTTTATTTTTATAATTTTGTGGTGAAACTTTTCACAATTTATATTAATGCCAATCTATCAAAATTGAATATAAAAAATGACTACCCTGTGACTGGTGCGTACGATATGGGTGGCTCACTTTTTAAAGTTTCGGTCAGGTAATAACATATTTTCTCGGAAACCCTAATAGGTTTAGTGTAATAAAGAGTAGGCTTAACTTTCAGAAAAAAATTGCTAAATTTAGATAGGCGTAAAGAATGTGAAGACTCAACGGGGTGTTTATGTTCCCTATTAAGTATAATAGTATAAAAAAAAACATGCCCTAATTTATTAATTTTATCATAGCGCTCACGTGTTGTCTTTTTCTATTTCGCTCTTTTATTTGCTTGCTTGCGCTCGGCTAAGGTCAGTCAATGACCCGGTGCAGCCTTGCAAGCGGACGAACTTATGACAAGAACGATTTAATATTATCACGTTAAGTTTACAATGTTATTCTCGGAAACCATGATGAATTTTTATATGATGTCAAAACAAATCATGTTGAAATTGCAGTGCCAATTAACTAGATTTTTTATCGGGAATGGTCTTGGGACACGGTTTATAGACCACGGTGGCGGTCAAAATGTTAATTGAAATATTGGCAATAATTGAAATAAAGAATCAAAACTATCGGTATGATGAACAAAACATATTACCTGCTGTTGTATTTGAAAATCACCACCGCTTATTTCAACTGGAATAACTTGTCCATCAAATGTGGTAATCTGAATATAAAAATATATGATTAGGGGGGCATCTTATTGAAAATTTTTGAGATGAACTGTGGAGGTTTGTACCAGGTGCCAGGTTTATATTTGCAAGTGTAAATCTCGCCTATAATATATTAAAAACAGAATAATACAATTTTGAACCAGATGGAAAAATAACCTATCAACAGTCCCGAAATCGACAGCCACATTCCCGTTTTGTTAACAGTCCCAATGTTTATTTATATGTAATTTTATTTTTGTAGAAAACAAAATTAAATTTAATGTAGTTGTTTATTTCTTCATTGCATTAACAAAAAAGGGCCTACACATACAGCTTAGTTTTGACAACTGACGTCTGGCGGTCAGTTTTTTTTTTTGATGAGTCAGCTTGTCCGAAGCTTGGTTAGTTGTCTGTCCTGAAACCTTTTTTCTATTCTGGATTTCTCAGGCTGCACTGTAGATGAGTCCTCGATTAAAATTTAATTATTTGTAGAAGCCCACGTTGTTGGATAGCCACTATTGGTTTGTTCGTTTTTACTTAAAACTGCTAAAGAGGCGGTAAGTTTTCTCACATTGTTTCTATTGAAGGTAAACGTTTCTGCGTTGTGCCCTATAGTAGTTCTTATGTTTTTTTTTTGCATTAGGCTCTTCCCTTTCTTTCTTTTTATGTTCGAATCAGCCGCGGCACACCCATGCATGATTTTGAACAAGCTACAATTTGGAGGTCAAAGGCTGGTAAAGGCAGCGCTTGCAATCTGCACATTTAACTTTTCGTTGTGAATTCACACCATTTGTCGGACTCATCGTGATCACGTAAAACTATTAAGGTGATGTAATTAATTAAATTATCATTTTTTTCCATTCTCTGACATCGAGTTCGAGCGATATCCTTTTATCCAGCCCGTCTCACGCTCTAGGGATGTAATTCGCTACACACCCACAAACACAATTGGAGAGTATGGACAGAATTTGGTTAATAAAGAGTGGTATCAGTTTTCTATCAGATATTTTAAGTCAATGTGCCTATACAGAGCCAGGAAATAAACATTCTTATAAATTATATTAACCAAACGTCTCTTAACATTGTTGAGCAATTAGTAACCCTGATTCTTGCATTGGGATGCTTCTAATCTATAACTTCGCCCTATCTCAATGCAGATTTTGAAAAGTTTTGACACCATCACCAACATAAACAGGCACAAGTTCAAAAGTTTTAACCGGATGGAAATATTGGTTCAAAAAAAAAAAAAGTTTCTTCGCTGACTGAATGAGATGCCAAAACATCAACTCTTAGTTTCAGATAGTTTGGCCTTACTCGTTTGAGATTCTCATATTCCTATACCTGAAGAGATTTTCCACCGTCAATCGAAGTAATCGGCAGTGGTGTTCCATCTGGCATATTAAAATGTATGGTATTTCCATCTTGATCAGTAACCTGAAAACAAAATATATATAAGCATCAATAAAATTGTATTTTTTTAAAATTGTAGGTATTTTATAATATATCTTAATGCAATAGATACTAAATTTTTAGGTACTGCTTTAACGCAGATTGAACAGTGTCGCAACCTTTTATGATAAAAAATCCAACTTAATGCTCTTGCGGTTTCCACTAATATTTGTAAAGAAAGTATATCATAGATCCATCATGGTCTCAGAGAAATTAATTTGAAAACTTTACGTAATTATAATGAAATGATCATGTTACGTGTAGCTGCGAAGGCCGCCGCACCGGTGCATATGCACAAGGACCGTGACCGTTTTAGTTGAAGGTCTCGGTTTATTGCGACAGTGTGCGTGATCTCTCGCACTGAAATACTATTGCGGTAATTTAGACCATTCAAAAAATAAACAAATTTGGCTATAAATTATTTTAGTAGCTTTTATTTAATTCATAACTAGAATAGAGAATAGAAACACCCCTTTAAGTTTTTGTAAAAGGTCATGGGACCCATTTATGGTATTTATGGTACAAATTATATTAATTTTATAATATGAACTCCTGACGACCGTACATGGAACATGGGTATGAGTGTGTTTAATTATTTATTTTTTAATCCTAATAATATAAGACTTGTTTTTTATGCCATAAAAACTCCATTAAATTCTACACCCAATTTTCAGATGAAAAAAAAGTCTGAAAAAACACAAAAAAAAATACCAAAAGCCTTGGAGGATTTTAAGCCATAAAAAGTTAGTAAAAGCTATTATTTTTTTATATAAAGGATTTTACAATTGTTTTTTTTTACATCGGTGTGCAACAGAATTGAAAAAATAAATGTTTACCCTTTCGTTTTTTGTTTGACAGCGGCTGCCATTGATAACTATTAATTAAAAATAAAAAGATAATGCAAGTTAATAGATTATAATTTCTTTAAGACAATCATTGATAAAAATCAAAATCGGTTGGAAGTTCGGGTATAGAAAGACTTTTAGAGGGTTCACCTTTACCTCAATAAGTAATTGTGCAATGGCGAATGATTTTATAATATTTATTCCTCATTATCATTTAATGTTTTATTCATAAATAAAATAATATGTTAAAAAATGATTGAACAATTATAGAACGATTTTATCAGGTCACTCAAAGTATAGTGAGGTTAGGTTATGTGTTATGAAGATATAAAAAAAGTTTGTTAGTTGATGATACAGAGGGTGGCTGTTTACTCTGTTGCCAAAATTAGTGTATAGGGTATACCACCGGAATACAGCTTCAATTCTAGAGCTCCTGCAGCAATTAAATTTTATAAAAAATGCAGTTTTTCTCCTGTAGATTTCGGCGATAGTGATCCGTCACAGTTATCTGCAGATTTAACTTCTTGTGGGTGATATCATAATAGTGCTAGTGTAGGAAGGCACAGTACCTATTGGCTTGTTGTCTTCAGATGCAATATCTTACGAGGTGGACAATATCAGATTTCATGTTTTGCAGCTTCTGTTAGGGCAGGCTATCTCATACCCAAGATAATAAGATGTCTTTTGACCTGCAGTGGCCTGTTAATTTTTCTGACTCTAATTAATAAGTGGTTTGTTGAAAAAAACCACTTTACACCATTTTACGATTAAAATTATATAAAACTCACAGGTAAAGCCTCATCGGTTAATATTGCAGTATCTTCAATAATTTCATCCTTGTCGATATCTGATGCATCATTAACGACACCTGAATTGTCTATTACTTGATCGATATTGTTCATTACTATAGGTTGTTTTAATTCATCATTGCCGATTAAAATCATAGACTCCGTCTGTTCAAAGCTGGTAAATATCTTTCCCACGTCATCCTGCAGAGTAAATGTTAAAAATGGGTTAAATTACATTGGTTATTACAGTCGTTATAAAAACAAGAATGGCTGACACCGGGCTATAGCTAACATATACTATCAACTGCTTCTATACATTGTTTAGTTGTAGTAAATTATTTACCAGAATCTGACATCTTACAGCTAGGCCCTACAGGTGTCATTAACGGCATTTTCACCCCAAACTACTTCATGCTTCATTTCCTATCTCCATTTGTGTCTGCAGCACTTTTAGCCTATTCGATGTGCGTTTTGGATGGCCAAAGAGGCAACAGTTGGTTATTTTTTAGGTTTTAAAAATTAGCACGGCTAGTAATGAAAGAAAACGGGCATAATCACGGACATTTTTATTTTTTGTCAAATTAAATATGTACAATAAATAAATAAATAAAAATAAATAAATAATCTTTCAATTTAATAATAATAATAATTGAAATTATTAAATTACATCGGTTACAAGAGTGGATGGCGATAGGCTCAGGAAGAAGTGAAGAGAAGAGAATGTTACCGTGTCGCAATTTCTTGGTGATAATTCAAAATATGTTGATTTGCAAAACAAGCAAGCATCCAGTGATCACAAACAACATGTAGGTCTCCTGTTTCAATATCATCCTCCGAGAATAATAGAATAATATTGAGAAATGGATAGGACTTATAGGTTATCCGGGATTCTACAAGTAAGTGCCAACAATGTCTAGGTTGGCGATGGCGTGCTGAAAATTATAGTTTATAGAAAGCGAACTGGCGGAAATATTTCACATTTCCCTCAGCACCGAACTGGTACAATTCTATTGATAAACATTTCGATAAACAACAGCTTGCAAAGATTTCAATGAGTTCATCTCAACTCCATATTGAAAAACGTTTTTAATTTTAGTTTGTCATGCTTAGTGAAACAAAGTTATAAACTGGATATTTTTTAAGTCAACCGGCTCTTGATAATCTAGTGATAAAATATCAAAGATTTTTAATTTAAAGGCAAGTATATAAAATTGACATTGAAGGCACCACACTGCCGATCAATGGGTAGGGGTTCTGCGCACTAACAGGCAGACTTTGCAGTTTCTGGTTATTCATTAAAGGGCATAATCATTTCGCTTTTTGTATTAATATGCAGACCTCGCTTCACCGATTTCATGTGACAAATGCAGACACAAGAATGATCCTATAACCCCCTCTTAATACCATGAGGTTTTTGTTTCATGTCCAGTAGACAAATCCAGAGTAAGTTTCTGGCCATTTTTATGTTTTTGGTACAATTTATCAGTGTTCATCTTCCAAATTTATTCTGCATTGTTAAACTATTCAGATATTTGTGCAACTGAAAAGGCAAAGGCAACAAATACATATTGTTTGATGACTAACCTAATATTTCTAAAGGACGTTATGTTGGGCATTTAGTTTTGCATTATTCTATACCTCAAGTGATGTTTCAGGCAAATTTTAAGTTTTTATAGGAGAAGGATACATACAGTTTTCATTGTTTCAATATCAAGGTTAATCTTGAGGAAAACCTTAAATTAAAAATAGTGAGAAACTCACCTTATTTGCATCTAATATCTGGAATATTGGTGTACCATCTTTCTCCTGGTATTCATTATCATACTCCTGTACATAAAAAATAACCTGACCATCATTTCCTGAAACCTTATTATCGGGTCTGATTGCAGGTGAGATGTTTGGTTGCAACGGTTTTGGTGGTGTGGCAGGTTTGTCTACTTTACTTTCAAGATGAGTCTGAAAAAATGTTGATAAAATGCTTAAATGTTAATATATCAAACTACATTGCAGTTGTAGACATTTGGTCTACCAATCTTCCCCTGTTCTTGCAATATGCCTTGCCCAGTTCCATGTCAGTGTTGCCATTGTTTCTACATCACGCAACTTTTTTTTATTTATTGTCTTATCCATTCTTTTCTTTCATATTGCAGAGCTTGATGCCTACTACTTTTCTCTCCATTGCTCTTTGAGTAACTCAAAGCTTTTCTAGCTGAACGCTTTCTGGACCATATGTTAGAACTGGGAGGACACATTAGTTGAAAACTTTAGACTTGAGTTTATTGGGTGATTTGCTTTGAAATTTTAGTCGAAGCTTCCTAAATGCTGCCTATGCCAGACAAATCCTCCCATAGTCAACAATATTTGGACCACAGGACCACAGGGGGTTATTAATATAAGAAATAATAGTTTCGACGAGTGCTGCAACGATAAACCTAATTTAACCTGAGTTGAAAAGTCATTAAAGTTAGAAAAGGTTTGCTTTGAAGTGTGTTTCCTGAAAGAATGCTTTCTTTGCGGACCGAGAAAAGGATTAGATCTGGTTTGAGATATTGGCAGCAACACAGAAAATTATACCTCATTTTTGAATTTTCCTTTATTTTGGTCTGGAAGTACAGTTTTAAGGAGAGTAAAATTCCATAACTCGTCTTGATATAAAATAGACATCACTTGGTGAGTATTGGATTTGGTAGAGAAGCTAATTTTTTGGGGACTATAACCTAACAACAATTTGCTGTTCTTAGTGATTCTCCCAAGGATCTCATCCGGGCCTTAACATGTATCTTTCATTATCACCAACCCAGCATGGGTCAAGAATATTCCTTTTGCCCAGTCTTTTACTTTTCACGCAAATTGTTAGCTTTAGCCTCTAGGTCCTTGTATACGCTATCAAATCACCACCAACCTTACAGTCTACGACCATCTGTATTTCTATGGGTCGTTGATAGTTAGGCCATAATCTGTGCGCAGTTCAGAAGGTATTACGATAAATAGTACTATTGTCAGAATTATTACAATAACTATATAAAAATGGAGTTAATTAGTTTTATTTTAAGACAATATATTGAATCAGTGAAACCAATTTGAATTAGAATAAATTTAGTACAATGGGCGTTTAAAGCATAACTAAATTTCAATAATTAAATGTTACCTTTTTATGCTTGACTAAGTTGGAACAATCGGCGAATGTACGTTCACATACATTGCAAGAGTATGGCCTCTCACCAGTATGTGACCGTAGGTGTTTATGCAAAGCCCATCTCTCAGTAAACTTTCGTGGACAATTAGGGCACTCGTGGGGTCGGTCACCCTTATGACGGCGTACGTGGGCTTCCCATGTTTCTTTACCTAAACAGCATAATTTAAAAAAAATTACTTATTATTTATATAATAAAGGAAACAAAAATAACTGTGAAGGGTTTTCAAGGAATGTACACAGGTATAAAAAACGATCCTCAGAGAATGGTACATTGGAAATCGACCGGTCTACTTATAAAAACTTCACTATTTTTTATTTGATAGAAGTTAATTGTGCCTTTGGACACAACTCTCATTTCATAAGTCCTTTATGCAAAACTTTACAAGCAAAGATTATTGCAAGGTTTAAAATGCATATTCGTACCATATATGCAAAAAAAAAATAATAACACAAAAAATAATCATTAAAAACTTCATACAAACCCAAAAATTGTTTAGAGCAGAAATCACATTTAAAGGGCTTTTCCCCTCGATGTCGCTGGACATGAAGTCTGTGTTGAGAACTGGTGGTGAAGCAGCGTCCACACATGGTGCACACAAACGGCTTGTCGCCAGTATGGGTGCGGATGTGTTCCGATAGGTTGCCATTCTGGCTAAATGACTTGCCGCAAAATTTACACTGATATGGTTTGTAACCTGAATGTTTGAAAATCAATATTAACATTACTTCATTAAACGGTTCTTGTAAAAGATACATCTTAGTACTAGATGCTAAACCTCACGGTAGGCAGGTGGGTTGAGAGGAGCGGCGTTGTTGTGATGCCCTCACCGGCCACACAGAAGTGAGAAAGCAACAGCCAGTTGTACCGCTTTCTCGCTCTTCTGTGCCCGCCAAGTTCTTTAGAGGTCAGCTGTCAGCTGTTTGTTTATGTAATTTACACCATTGTATTAAAAAATATAATAAATTTGGCAATTGATTATTTTTGTATTTTCAGCATTGTCTTGAATGGTCTTGAGACATTCTGTATTGCAGCAATAAAGTCTGAGCTAATTTAATCACAAAATGGTAGTTTGTTCGTAAAATCTATAATCATTGAATGTTATTTGGGTTGATACCCAAATAACATAATCAACATCTAAACATAACAACATAATCAACGTCTAAATAGCATAATATTTAAAAAAATTATACTAAAATAGAGAATATATGATATGAAATGAATAGGCAAATATAAATACCTAGCTGTTTAACCTAACTAAGACCTGTGGGCGGTAATAATGATGCCTCGTGCCTACAGCACTCGGGATGAGCCGCCTCGCCTCTCGTCTGTAGGCTCTTCAGGCTAAGTGATTGAAACAACCATTTATATGTTCCAGGTCGCAGTTTCCTTTCTGACTTAGCATCCCAATCTCAACAATAACAACAGCCACGAAAAAGGTTTTATTTACAAAATTAAATATTGGGCTTTGAGGTTGACCACAACACTTTTTTTTTCTTAATTTTTTATTTAAACAAAATCATACAATCATTGCCAGACCATAGTTCTTGATAAACTGCAGACAGTTTAAAATTTCAGACCTCTTGAGTGCGATATATTTTGCTGTACATTACATACAGACATCGCAGACATTCCCTTTTTTTTTATAGATAAAGAATTCTTTAAACAGATTCACCTGAATGCCATCTCATATGCAGAGTTAGACTCGTTTTGTGGGCAAAAAGATGGTTACATATTTCACATTTGAATTTTTTGACACCAGAATGAAGAGGTTGATGATTTGTTAAATTGGCTTTCGTCTTAAAGCTTGCTCCACAAACCTGTCAAACAATAATAGGTATTATATTTACTTTTTAGTAATATGTCAAATTTTCTTCTAGTACATATTTGCTCAGCGATCATGAACGCTGGCGATCATGTTGATTAAAATAATCTTGATGGCAGCTCTAAACTAAATTCTGTCGTATGGTTATACCACGTCCATAGTTGCTTTTGGCATAATGTCCTGACAATGTTTTTTTTTTAATTATATATTTATTATGGCTTCAGGTAAGGTTAGGAATGCTTTAGGACACATTTAAATATATTTTATGGTCACCTAAGACAACTTTGCGGCAAAAATCATAATTGTTTTAATTGCAAAGATTTTATGTTTTTAAACCAGGGCTTTGCCCTTCAGATGTTAGTTATGCCCTCGAATGTCAATAATGGTGCCTTCAACTCTAGATGGCTCATGCCTGTAAACAGATCCAGACAAACCTAAAGTGAAACAAAATTAATCAGAAATTGTTGAGTAATATCTTTAGTTAAAACAAAATAATTCAACTCAACTTTAAGTCACTCAATTAGTTTAATTCAAAATCATTGAAACTCAACTTTAAGTATTCTTTTTGCAATTAATTAATTTTAAAATATTTTGTAAAGGAAATAAAAAATGGGAATAATAAAATAAAGGAAATAATGATTTCAATGGGCTCAGGAATCGGCGCTTGGATGGCCAATGTGGCTCTTTTGGGGCATCTATTGAGTATACTCGCAAAACATGTCATCAATATCCATAGTACATAACCATACTTAGTATCTATGAATGTATTTTTTTTTTATGTGAAATGTGAAACTGTTATATTATTATTAAGCATAAATGTCTGGTACCGTAGTACAAATTAGTATTAAATATCATGAGAACACACATCCACTTAAATAGATTGTGAGGCCTGTCGTGGAGGTACAAAGAAAAAAGATCTCTCTCACGGCAAGTATTATTCACATGTGTAGGTACAATCCTTCATAATCCTAATCAAGGCCCCTTTATACATTATATTTTAAGCTTAAGGACATACAATAAAATATTCAAACCTTGCATTCAAATGGTCGTTTATCGGAATGAACTAATTGATGTCGTTGTAAAAGCTGTCTGTGTTTGAATGATTTTTCGCACTTTATGCACACATAACGATTACCATTGTTGTGCTCAGCTATTTTGTGGTAGATTACTGAAGATGGATGATTTAATATCTAAAACAATTAAGCACAATTTATTACAATCTTAAAAAATAATAATTTACCATTTTTGAGTCAGGGCGGAATAAACATTTCAAACATACAAAATTACGAAAGTAAATTTTGGGCATTGGAATTTTTTATTTTATTTTTTTAGAATCTATAGGTATTACAACATATTTTTTTTCATTTTTGCTTGGTATCATTAAGCAAACCAAAAAAAAACACCTCTCAAAGGTAGTCGGTGATACCATTAGATGTTATCAGTTTTCAGCCAGTCAACTGTTGATGACGTTTAATGGCGTCATTGGTACCAATTTCATTTAGTTGATTGGTATTACCATTTATTGACAGTATCAATGCTGTTATTCACAATCGAGCAATGAGCTGCTCTAATTTTTAAAAGTCAATTCATGACTTTTTATTTATGTGATAAAAACGCGAAAATCATCATTGCCATTATGTGCAGCACGCTTAGCGAATTCTGTGGCAAAGAAGTATATTTTTGACGATACTCGTATGTTTTTATTATTCAAAAATGTTTTTTATTATTTACATATGAATATAATTGTTGACAAAAAAAAAATAATGAAATAATGAAAAATAATAAAAATAAAATAATAAAGTAACTAAGGTATTTTAATTTGCATTTTCATGGTAAAAAAAATAATAAATTTTTGGGATGAATTATTTCCAATTTTTTAAATACAATTTCTTAATCATAACAGGGAACACAAATACCCTATTAAGCCTTTGAGAGAGGTCTTGGCATATCTGTATAATTGTACATCTAATACCTATATATTTTACCAATCGAATAATAATCAAATTAGGGAATAAATACACTGAATGCATAAAACTAAGTAAAGCATGTGATAGAAACAATACGGTGCTTGAATGTCAATACCTATCTAACTAATGTAAAGTAGTCACTAGCCATTATTAGGCTGGAGCATAATAACATGAATAATATGATTGCTTTCTGAACACAATTATAATGATGTAGAAAATATGACGAGCACATCTAGGAGGTATGTTAAGAAATACATGCAATAATAAAGATAAAAAATTAATTACCTTTCCACACAGGTCACAGGCATATCCTTTCTCACATTTTTTGAAATGCACCATCATGTGTTGTTTTAATGAGCTCTGATAGGGGAATTTGGCATTGCATTGGGGGCAAATGAATGGTTTTTGTCCATAATGAGCCGCCTGCAAAATGAGACTAGAATTTGTACTATATTAAAAATGCTTACCACAATCACAATATTGATTTGATATTGCTTCTTCTTTAATCGGAAATTAAGTCTTTCATTAGGCCGTGTGCCAATAAACAAATACATAAATATTTTTAATAACTTATAATAACACGAAAAGACAGGTGGGAAACCTAATGGGTGGAAAATAAAAAATAAAAAGTGCGCCAGTAAACACATTTTTTATTTTGTTTCACTCAATTATAAAAATAACAACAAAAAACCAAATTAATAGGTAGGGCCACCCTCTGCAAAGGCACAAAGAATTGCCTACCCTGCAAAAAATAAACAATTTTTAATCTAAGTAGATATAATATATTTCACATTAATGAGGTGTGCTGTGAGAAATTAATAGCATAGGCACACACCCTAATTACCTTTTATGTTAGTGTCCAGCTACACACAGAAATATATGTTGAAAGGTCATTGAACCAATTATTTTGCTTAAAACAATGAGAGCTTGTGAGAGCCTACCTCGACCCGTGAAAAGTTATGCCTTTACACGGGTATGTGTGAAGGAGATGCCGGTAATCTCTACCTAATTTTTATAGAAGAGTATGTGTAATAACGTCAAGTGTTATAAAATGTGTATTTGAAGTCTTAATAAGTTGCGAAACTTTCCTGTCAGTATTTTTTGTTTTATTTTTATCTTTTTTTAAATCATATACCGCCCTGATTTTTTACTATTATCGGTTTGAGCTACACATAAAACTGTATATGATTAAGTATGTTTTATTAGAAATCGGTTTATGTTCATATTCTGCAGTTATACAATAAAAAGAGCTTTGATTAAATGGTATAAAATATCTATTTCATAAAATTTAGTGCTTACTCCAAAGTAATCTTTTTCAATTTAAAAGGAAGAAATTCTTGGCATTTTATAACACCTATAAATTATACTGACTTGATAATATAATAAACAAATGTTAAGCCTGAGCAACGAAGTGCGGTGATGGCCGGTTGAAAACAAATGGCGCGGATGAGGCCAAACGCAAACAGTGCACTCGTCGACCATCAGAAACTCATGGCCAGATTTTAGCTATCGGAATATTATAAATGAGACCCACCTTCATATGAACATCACAGCTTTGTTTTGAATAAAAAGCTTTGAAGCAGTTTTCAAATGAACATTCAAAGCGAGCTTTGCCATCCCTCCTTTTTTCGCGGGTTTTATTTCCATTGTTCTCTGGTTTATTTTGTTTTTGATTATCAATTGAATAGTTGTCAGCTAAAAGACAAAAATATGTCTAATAAGAACACATAATAACAATAATATTTCACATAAAATCCATTAAAGCTAATAGATTTAGTTAAGTTTAGCTAGAAGAGCCTTTCAAAACACTTTATGTACAACTCTTCTTGGCTACAAGTGAGGGCACGTGAGGTAAACACAATGTTACATCAAAATGCATTTCATGCAAAGAAGGTAACATATACCAAGTCCGAAAAGAGATGATTAATTATAACACAAGTAATGTAAAAAAATCTAGAAAGTAATGGTTTTTATATCTCAAATACAACTTGAGTTTCAAAGTTGAGCACCTCAAATCATGCGCGATTTTTAGCTTTAATGTTGAAATGTTAATGTTGAAATTGATGCTCTGTCGTCCTGTTAGTCCAGTACGAATTGCGAGAGGGACCAGATATATGTCATTATGGCCTACATTCTGTGACGGTCGTAATTTCTTGTGATGTCTGTGAATGTGATGTGTTCTTGTGGAGTCTGTGTGATGTGTGATGATGGGTGCAGTTGAATCCTTCTCTTAAACACAACGGTTGTGAGGCAGAGTGAAGAATGCACAGCGGTATTTTCCAGACTGCTGGAGATCGCGTGATGAGCCGAGTCGGCCAAAGCGAGCAGTTCAATAAAATTTTATTCGTATTAAAGTTTGTATTATAATTTTGAGGGTATTAAAAAGTTTCATATATCAGATTAACTACTAACATTCACCATTTTCAAGCAGAGACTTAATTATGTTTCCTTCGGATGTTTCATCAGAGGATACCATTTCTGCATTTGTAGTATCTGGCTCCATAGCTTTATCATCTTCTTCTGTTTGAATATTCGCACTGTCTTTAACATCATTTGAACTTTTAACGGGAGACATATTTTTTTGGTTTGACTGAAATTAAAAGTTTTATGATTGGCACAATTTTTTATTGATTGATGAGATGCTATCATAGAAAATTTTATTTTTAAAGACATCAATGGCTTCTTTCAATTACTGATTTTGTCCAAATAAAAACATTTGTTATGTAACATCATGAGCAGTAGTTTTTACAAGCAAATTTTATTTGTGATATTACTAAAAGATTTACGAGAGAATGAGAGTGTAATAAAGACATTTTTGTTTCATTGCTACTTTGGGACGACGTCTGACTACAGAATGAAATGCTGATGTTTTGAAACTATACCCGCTTTCCATACAAATCATAGCTAAAATAATTACGAGATTATGCTAAAAAACCTAAAATCTTTTTGTTCAAATTTAATATTATTTATTTTAATTAACAGTGGTTATATAGTATTTTTTTTATGGTAGTTCTAAAGTAAACTTTCTTTTATGAAAGAAAGATTTTTATTCATATATATAAAAATTGCGTTCCTTAAACCCTTTTTAGTAATATAAAAATAAAACTTAAAATAGCCATTGTTTTCATCTAATTTTCTTATCCATTACAATATAGGGTACCCATAACAAATATTTTTAGTTAAATTTTATCAGTAACAGTTTTATTCATTATTATTACTCTTATATTTATTCTACTACATATTTCTTTAATAATGTTTCCTTTCATATTTATTTTTCTTTCATTTTCATCAAATTACTTTATTAATAAAATACGAACTTAAATATGTAAACATCTGAATTAAGTATTTCCATAGAATATGAAATTGTCAAATAAAAGAAGTTACAAAAAATGCTTTACATCAAGTGTTATTAATTTTTTATTATTAAAACTTTCGACCTACAAAATAAAGATGGCCTTGAGCTATAATTTTTGGAACAATGCAATTACATAATAATATATTTCTATTGACAGTTTAAGATTAAGGTTTTATCCAACCACTTTATTATAACTACTTTCAAAAAAAGTTTATTTCATATATATATTATAAGAAACCTTATTCAAGTTCCGAGAATTGCCCAGTATCCATATCATTCTCAGGTATTTCACACCTCCATACATTCCACATATTGTCAATCCCAAGACCTTGCAGCCAAAGATAAACTTGCAATAGCCACTTCTCATCTTTACTTTCATGTAATATAGGTACTGAAATAGAACTGGTCAGAGCATATTGCAAGAACAGTGAAAGAGTGACCAAAAAAGTTTTGGCTATGGCGCACTGGAACCACACAAAGATGACAAGGGCGACAACCAAAGGGATCACAAGGGGAGGATTGACGATATTAAACGCTTCACAGGCCACAACAGGATGCAAAAACATGAATGAAGATTGTAAAGTACTCGGGGAGGCCTATGCCCTGCAATGGGCAGATACAGGTGATGATGATGATGAATATACACAAATTCTAATAAAAAAAAACCCTATAGAAACAAGCACTGATCCTCCAATAAAAACACTCGAAATGGCAGTCCTGGACGAAATAAATGGATGAAATTTTAAATTGGTTTGTTTAGGTGTACCAAGTAAAAAACATGATTTTCCGGTAAAAAAAGATACAAATTATTATAGCAATCCATGCCTAAGATTATTGATGATGAGACGCCATGGAAACCAAGAAGTGTCAGTTGGGGCAGGCAAAATACCCAACAGCAGGGTAAATTATCATTCAGTGTGATGCTGTTCAAATATTTAAATCAACGAAGCAAGTTTTTTACACATTCATAACTTATCACATTCATATGCCATGCACAAGTACATATACAGTGTATATAAAAGAAACATAAGCCACTATTAGGGAATTTATTCATGGCAGGTAATTATTTGGCACAATCGCAACCTTCAGTGGCTTTTATAATATCCTATAGTGGACTTAGTGTCCTATTCAATTAGACAAAATGAGCTATTTACTTACCCAATCAGTAATATTTTGGCTTTTATGGGTAGTGGCTTCCTGATGGTTGAGCAATTCTAATTTGGTGCAGTACTTCTCATTGCATTCCGTACATTCATATGTTACGTTGGTATGCAATGCCACGTGTGCCATGTAGCGGCCAACAGAAGTAAATTCACGATTACACACTGCACATATTTGCTTTGTTGATGACACTTTCCCTATAATTAAACATGAAAACTTCATGACATTTTCAAAAAATCAGACAGCCTTGTGAATTCCAACTTTCAACTGAAGGCCGAGTGAGTAGTCGCACCCTTAACAAATGGACAGAAAGGACAGTTAATTGAACAACATATATATTGCAATACTAGATACGTATAAGTGATACATAATATGCGGCTAGGATACGACCATTTTTCAAGGGGTAATAGGCCAGCTCACGACTATCAGAATATCTAAATATGAAATTAGTAAAAAGTTGCTAGTTTTCAAGATATTAGCACTTTTACAAATTTAGGGAAAACCTACACCTTTGGTCAGTTCTTTTAATGCCACAACTACAAATTACATATTTTACTATTCTAATTTCTGTAATGCATTCTGAATAATGCTGCAATTGATCAGTCAAAAAATAAACTAAATGTACTTTACGTTGGGAAAAAAAAACATTTTTGCTAAAGTCATAAATTAAATTAAAAAACATGTAATTTTGACTCATATTGTAAAAAAATATACCACACTGACCTGGTAGGTTATTGGAAAAATAGCTCGTTTATACTGTTTTTAAAATGCTATGACATTTACTATGTTTTAATTAACCACTGTTTTTTTACAATAGGGAAATAAATTAAATACGTCATCAGGTGCTGATGACGCCAATGTGGAGTCATGGATATCAGACCACTCGTTTGTCCATAACGCCAATGGGTGTCATTGTTACCGGGAAGGTTAAATATTTTGATAATAAAAAATACATAGTGATATATACCTTTTGGCCTGCCTCTACCCTTTCCTTTATTGACAATGACATATTGTCCGAGAGTATTTCCGTCTGTGGATTCAACAAGACCAATGATTTCGTCTTTATCTGGAATGTCTTCTTCGTTTTTTTCTTTATTTGTTCCACCATCAGAGTTTTTATTCGCTTGCGGTGAATCATTTTCACTTTCTTCGTCAATTACACCTTCCTCGCGGAACATTCTTTCCAACTCTTTGCCCTACAAATAGTAACAATAAATGTATTGTCATTATTATTATCAAGGCGATTCTGAACAGCTTCCGCAACTTCCTGTAGTAGATGATTCCAGTTATCTACAACTCTATTGAAGACATTTTTTTCCCTAGGATTAGTGGAAAAAATTGATTTCATGAATTATGAATGGCTGCAAAGTTGGGTATTTTGGTTAAACATGAATATGGCTTTAATGATTGCATAATTATCATGTCCAGTTAACACTTTGTAAGTCTCTATCAGCTCACCACAAACACGTCTCTGCTGTAATGAGGACAATTTTAATACAGACAGCCTTTCTTCACAGATTTCAAGCGTTTTAGTTGTGCGGGTATTTTTGTGAATCTCCTTTGAACTCCTTCCAGCAAATGAATGTCCTTTAGATTCTTAAGAATTATTAAAAAAAAAATAAGAAAATTGAAAAACACAGCCTCAATTATGAATTGAAACCAAAGACATCTAAATTTTACATTAGGTGCATTAAATGGTACATAGAATGTTTTTCTCAAAATTTGTTCATTAAGAATTTGTCAAAATGCTGGTGCCGTTTACATTTCTATAATAAAAGGCAGATATGTTCGAATTTGTTAATTTAACCTGCAGATAGCAATTATTTTTGGGCTATTATGATATTAAAAAAATTTTAAAATAAAAAATTATTTATTATTGTAATTTATTTTAAAAAGTGATATTTCATAGTAATCCGTGAAAAACATATTTGTGAGAGAAAGTAAGTAATTATAATATTGATTGGGGGAAAAAAACACTTCCTGATACACCTCTTATTACCTCATTACTTAAAGTACGGACTGGCATGAGCTATAGACTATGCTGTAGGTAGGTGATCGATGCTTCTCTCGCCGCTGGCATACTGCGCCCGCGTAACGCTACTGTTCTAACGGTTGCGCTGAGTGAAAAAAAAATTTTTTTTAACCGGAATGTCACAAATTCCAAAAATTGTTACATTTTCAAAAAATTACTTTTCCATTACTCAATTTTTTTAAATTCTTTTAGAATCTAAGTAAAATAAAATAGAAATAAGTAGAAAGATGGCTTATGAAGCGATAATAAAAATAAAACCGGATAGTTGTTATATTATAATTAGGTGACAATAATTATTGTTGCACGAGTGACTGATTCCTGAAATTATATAAGGTATCATATATATTTTTTTTATTTCATGTTCATGAGTTGGGTAGTAAAAAAATATTATAATCAGTTTTTTTTTTAATATTAAGTGACATAACTAACTGGAAAATAAAAAGAGGTGTCATCGTTTTAGTTTTTCTATTATTGAATTTCAAAATAAATATAGCTTGAAAAAATAGATTTTGCAAATAGTTTTTTACATATATTTCAAATTTTGTAGAATTCAGAATTCAGGGCCATATTTTTGAGAATTTCCTAAGCTGTTTGAAATGGTGTATATTACAAGTATACACAAATAGTTTTTCTAATATAAGCATTTTAGCAACCTCGGTTCCCATTTTAGAAAATCCTACCGGGCGATTGAATTATGCATCCCCTACAGCTTGCATGACAAATCTGCAAGTTGTTATGGTTCTTAAACCCGATGGACTATTTGTACTTCATTAAGAGTTCTGAGGTACACCACTGTAAATAAATAAAAATTATTGCAATAAAACAATTTGATACCTGCACAGTTTCTTTGTACCTAAGAGGCACTTTTCGACGTCGTTTACGATTACCATCTGTAATGCAAGGATCTTCGTCTCGTATGATATTTTCAACTTTTAACTCGTGGTCTAGAGGTGCCTATTGAAAACAAAATAGGTTTAAACAATGTACATCCTAAAATTATTTGACCATATGTTACAGAATTAGAAAGAGCTAGGGATAGGTAGGGTAGAACATAAGATACTGTTCTCCCTTTACCTTTGAGCAAAACCTCCTTCCCAAACCACTTTTTGGAACAGCTTTCTGATTAATAGTGCAATATTTTCTCTTTATTCTTTTTATTTACTTTCTATATAGGTATATTTAATCTATGTATACATTCTATACATATTATTTTAGTTTCAGTTGGGGTGATTTTCATTTGGAAAATAACCCATATAAAGCAATGGAGCCATATAACAAATGTCAAATGAGGTGTTTGGCCAAAAAAAAAGTTGAGAGAGAACTAGATAATCAGGCGGATGCGTTACTATGGTTAAGCAGCTGAGTTCTGTAACATATTTGTGTGAGCCATTTTCATAACTTCATGTTCACAATCTAACCTCCTGGAGTGTATTTATGGTATACCAGAAAACAGTGCATTAACAATAAGCAATTAAGAATAATGAAACAGTAAATTCGTGCAAGCGATTGACACTACTATACTGTTTCCTGCCCCCTTAACTACACTATCGTCTGTACTAAAAAGAAGGTAGTGTTCCGTCCTTTTCTAGATATTGCACCAACTTTCTTTAGTCCTTGTTCATTTGGCGTTGTTCCACTGTGGATATTAGATTTTTACTCATAGATTACAAAGCATTAGAAATCATATTTCTCAAGTTTATGTATGATTGTCAAAGATTTTCTCAAAATGTAATATTAATTTGTTGCTCAACATACTTGCTCACAAAATAGAAATGAGACCCTAAAAGATTTAGTATCTCGTTCCTCAAAAATATATTGATAACAGTACAATAAATTACTAAATATATTATTTCGATGAGTGTATGTGTAAGCAATAGAGGACTAGAAATGTTCAATAAATTACCGGGAGAATATAAAAAATATATTTATTTTCAAAAAAGCCATCAAAACATATTTAATTAAAAAAATCTGTATGAATTCAAAGACCTATAATTGAAAGGTAAAAATGTTATGTGGCAGTTATTCTTCATACTAATTCTAAAGTAGTATATTTAAGCATAATCATAAAACTTCTATTTACAATTTATATATATATTTTTTTATGTGATGTATTTTTAGCTATGTAATACGAGTACGAGTAGTATAAATTTCGAACACTCTAGACATGATGTATCTATATATTGCATTATGTCAATTTTTGTGAACCAATTGAAAATTGAGAATTGACATTCCTATGCATTAAGTTGTTCTTGGAAATAAACTTTTACTTTACTTTACAATAAGAATCTAATGGTTAATAATTTAATTAACCAAGCCAGTTTTCTAGCCCAATATTATATGTATAATGAATTTGTTGAAACTCTGGTGTTACATTTTTTTAAAATAATTATTTTGTAATTTACTCAACTAAGCTAACTTTTCTTGTGCTTGTGTCAGGGGTAGATTGTGGTATTGAAGCGGTAAAAATGGTGAGACTATATGCGGAATCGAACCCGTAATTGCTGGTCAATAGTCAAATGCCTTATCAACCAGACTATGATCCCATGATGACATTATTTCAGTTTTCAGAATAATTTGAATCAATTGTGAGAACAAATTAATTTAATAAATGGCTAATAAACATGTTTCTAAGAATTTAGACTTTGCTTATTATGTAAATGTAGTGAAATTCACTAATGACTTGCCTTACAACATATTCATGATATATTAATGAGAGATACCCTAATTAAATGTAAGGAAATTTGCTAATAACTAACTAATGACTTCATATTTAACACATATATAGGGTTTATTACTATCGGGTGTGATAACATGAATAACATTAGTGGGGTTATATGGAGAAAAATGTATAAAAGGCAAAAGTCGGGTTATATTTTATAGGTGTATCTATAAACGTAATAAATCATCTGAATACTGTATTTAAGCAATACATTATACAATTTTACTATATATATATATCTGTGGCTTGGTAAAAGAAGTGCCTATGTCATTTTTTTCATTGTTGAGTCTAAATAGACAAAATTAAACTAACTTAACAGCATTTAACGCGTGATACTTGATATATTCATTTAAGAAACTAGTTTCATTTCATAATACTGATTGATTTATCTAGCAAAACTGCAATTATATAATAATAATTGTAGTGGCTGGATATATTTATCTTTTAGTTAAAAATGCGATTTTCGAATTTATGAAGGTTGCATTTTAAACTTCATCTTTCATATTTTTTCTGACGACGCCGAATGGCGAAAGCTTAAATAAATCATAATCATCAAATCTATATATATATATATATATATATACATATATATATAGTAAAATTGTATATTGTATTGATTAAATACCTTATTTGGATGATTATTACGTTAGAGTGAAAAGCTTTCATAAAATACAGGCCTGTATTTAAACCAGCGTGCATTACTTCTAGCGATGCAACTAACTGTGCATTCGGTATTAATTTTTCTTTGAACATTCTGGCTATATATTTTATTTGCAAAAAATTTCAATCCTTAAAATATTAAAAAGCATTCGAATTTTCCATATGTCAGTACTGTCAAACTTTTATATAAGGTAACCTAACGGTGATTACCTAATTTATATAATATATATATATATATATATTATAACTTGGATTAGTTACACATTTTTATGATCTTTGATTTATTGGATTTGTCTCCACCCCAAATAGCATAATAACTATTAAAACATTGGAAAAAAAACACGAAAAAAAAAAATTATAAAGAAAAATATTTTTTTCATACATTTTGTATAGAATGGTAGAAAGGTATACTTTGTTAAGACCTGTGATTGATTTGCTTCACTAGAAAAACAGTATAAGTTTCTGTATTAAAACTTCAAAAAAAGCATACAAAACATAATACTTTTCATTTTAGGAGTTAAATATCTGAAAGCTTTAACAAAAAAACATACATTAATAGTGCTCATGATAAAAAAATAAGGGTTAAAGCAAAAGATTCACACTGTAATTAACTATTTTACCTTGCGCTGTTTAGAAACTCCAGCATAGAATGAAGTAATGGATGTTAATGGGTACAAAATTGTCAAAGCTCTGTCTATTTGACCATCCATTTTTGTTTTATTATTTTTATAACCTCATCGACAAGCGCTCAGAATGATTATACTCAGTAAGGAGGTAACTGTTTATCAATTTCAATATTCAATAGCATTTCCAATATTTTTTAGGGTTAGTTGTAATATAATTCAATGTCCTCGTAGTAATATTTTTTTAAGAGGCAGTTGTGCTACTCTATAACCTAAATTACTACACCAATGGTCAATGTATTATGAAAACCGCAATAATTGGGGTAGAATAAACGTAATTTGATAAATAAAAACAGGACTTAGATTTAGAGAAAAAGTTATGTTTTGTAACGAAATAGCGAATTTCCCCCTTGATTAAACCAACAAACGCCATCTGCCGTTTATCTCGATTATTATCTATGTCTCCGGTTTGATTCCTAGCTGTAATGCAAATTTGTTGCTTGCCTGCTGGTAATCTGGTTTCGCTCACGGAGGTAGTTTTTTGGATATTATTTTTTCATTCGTTTTGGTTGCATGGGCGTTTGTGAAGGGCTCCCGAATGGCGGCCGCAGTTTTAATCATAAATTTTGCTGTGCGAGGAAATTAAAAGATACGCACCTAGCCAGCCAGGACTGCGCTATCTATAAACCCGTTCTCCAGATGGAAGCGGTAAGTAGTTACTCGATTTTCAATTGATCTAGTTCTCCACCTTTTGATGTCGAGTTAATTTCTTTTTTGCTCGCATTTCAGGGTTTTATCCAGCTACTTTTATCCAGCTACTTTTATTCAGCTACTTTTATCCAGCTACTTTTATCCAGCTACTTTTGAACAGCTACTTTTAACAGCTACTTTTATCAGCTACTATGGAATACTATAGGCTCCTATAGGCAAATAGGTTGTCGTGGGATATTTACCCCCTTATTTATTTGAAGAAGGAAAAAAAAACATACATTTCATTTCGGGAAGGACCCTTGCGCCTTTGGGCTTGCGAACGGCATTCCAGGAAATGTATGGAAAGGAAAAACGGGATTTCACAACTAAAGGGATCGATCAGGCGGCCTGGAATCTTTTGTTCAACTTGGTTATGTGTTTTTTATATTGTTTTTTATAACAGTTTTTTTATTAAATCTTTCATTCCTTTTTTTTGAATTGCAAACCAGATCTTTTTATTTTTTACCACGATCCTGAGGGAGACCCGTTGCTCTCCTCCCGGAGTTGCTAGTCGGTGTGTTACCTTTATGTTTTATAATTCTTTATTTTAAAATGTTGTTTTCTGTGCCTTAGTGCACAGTGGCGCCCAAATTTCATAGTGAAGAACGTAAACTTATTTGGAGGTTACATATAAAAAATTGGCGCCCAACGTGGGGCCTTTTGAAAAAATAAAAATCTGGTTTTCAATTATTATTGTAGATTGTAATTTAAATGCCTAACTTTTTTGTAAGTTTATTATGTACCATTTTAGTTAACTGCTACCTACAAATTTAACGAATTTGTTATTGTTTTTGACGTGAGTTATTTTTATTAACGCCATGAGTGTTTCTTCCCATATACATTGTAAATTGGTAAATATTTAAATGTTTTTTTTTAAAAAAAAAAAACTTACTATATTTGTAATCAATTGCAATTACATATTATGTACATTACTTTTGAACGGGTACAGTCAGATACTGTCCATAAAATGTTTTATCACATTTTTTTTCTTTTTTGTTATTAATGGTTACAAAGCCATTATATTTCGTTTAGAGACAACATGTTTATTATGTTTGGTTATATTTTTTTGTTAGAAGAGGTTCATTTTTTTTTATTTCATAAATGTCATTTCTTTTTTGTAAGGGTTTTATAAACAAATACCTACCTATTATGAATAGTACATTTTGGCTATTGTATATTTAAACTGTGTTTATTTTTGTGTTTAAGCTTTTTTGGCTATTGTTTAAACTTTTTTAAATATTTTCAGATACCTAACTGAATATTTTCTACTGTCTTGTAAGCCGACTGGTCGATCACATAGTAGCGGCTAAGCAAAGTGTTGTGCCTGTAAATTGGTGACGTACTCTCAATTTAATTTCTTTTTTTATTCATTTTTTAAATATTGCATTTTTATACAAAATGTCGATTCCATTAATTTCCTGGAACTGTCTTTCGAAGTCAGAGTTGCAATATGAGGTTAGCATCAGAGGTCAAACGCCTGCTGACTCAGTGGATATTTTACGTAAACAAATAGTTACACTTGGCAAAGAAAAACCAAGCGAATCTATAAAATCTACAAGCTTTTTATGCGAACCTGAAATTCACGAATGCGAAATTAGGTTGGACGATTTAAGTTGTTTTCTGGAAGATGTTTCTTTTATTTCTGATAAAAATCAGCGAAGACGCGTTAGTGCTAAATCTGCTCATTTATATCATAGGCTTAATAGGATTTTGACTGAAGATCCATTGCTGATCGAGAGATTGAAAAAAATGAAAAAAAGCATTTCATCTATTTTGTTGTTAGTTCTTCAGAGTGAACCAGTCGTACCACATTCTTTTGTTGTTGACGCGGGAACTTCTACTTCTACTCCTGTTTTACCGTTAAATGTTCCTACTTCAAGTAACGAGTGTAATAAACCGTTGAATTTAGGCATACATTATAATGGAAAAACTTGCGTTATTGAATTTTTAGAACTAATTGAAGAATTACGGTTAGCAAGAAATATTCCTACAGAGCGGTTGCTTCGCGAAGGGTATAATTTATTTATAGAAAATGCATTAATTTGGTATCGTGGTAATATCAATAATTTTTCTAATTGGTCACAGTTAGTTTCAAAATTGAGGTTAGATTTTGGTGTTAGTGATTACGATTATAATCTTTTGGGATTTTTGCGCTCCAGACATCAAGAACCTGATGAGCCTATGCATGTGTTCGTGCCACTAATGGAACGATATTTTGGTCGTTTATCTAATCCTCTTTCCGAGTCTGAAAAGATTAAAATCTATATGCATAACATTAGACCATTTTATTTGCGCCAACTTGCTTTGTCTCCTATTGATTCGATTACTGATTTATTATCTGTAGGCAGAAAAATTGAAGACATGAAATTGCTCACAGACAATTTTAGTTCCTCTTTGACAGTTGAGAATAAAATTACAAAAAAGGATAATAGACGTAATTATAGCAAGGTAAGTGCTCAACCACTGCCTCTTTCTAGTGTTTCTTTATCTTGTACTTTCTGTAAGCGGGAAGGTCACGTGGTTGACAGATGTTTTAAAAAACGTAATGCTAATCAGAAAAATATAGCACGTAACTTTTCAAAAAAGTGCTATAATTGCAATAAACCTGGATTTACCAAATTCACGTGTCCCGATTGCAATCCAAACAGGAATTCTGATAATGAACCTTCCAATTCATCATCCAATTCAAAAAACTAACTTCTCGAGGTTGTTATGCGGCATTTTTGGAAGCAGCCTCTGTTTATTTTGAGAACGAAAAAGATTCTCGTCGTCCTTATTTAGAAGTTGATCTAGGCGATATTAAAGTTTGTGGTCTTCTTGATAGTGGAAGTGTTGCCACTATATTAGGTGCTAACTCTCACCTTAGATTACTAAAATTAGGTTATACTCTTAATCCTATAGAAAATATTAATCTTAGCACAGCCAATTCGTCTGTCGTTAAACCTTTAGGATATATGTATTTGCCTTTTAGATTTAATAATATTTCTCATGTAATAAAAGCATTAGTTGCTCCGGACATTTCAGCTTCTCTTATTTTAGGAGTTGATTTCTTTAAGCATTTCCAATTAGCTCCTGAATTGGTAAAATTAATTAAATTTGATGTTGATGTAAAGGATAACTTTTGGAATCCTGTGAATGAACTTCGAGTCATTCACGATTTTAATACTTTATCTAAAGAACAGCAATCGCTTGCTACTTGTGTTTTAAAACAGTTTGATGGAATTTCCACAGATGTTATGGGTTTAGGCCGTACATCTTTAATTACTCATACGATAGATACCGGTGATTCTCCTCCGATCAAACAAAGGTATTATCCTTTATCTCCTGCTCGTTTAAAACTATTAAATGACGAAGTTGACAGATTACTTGAATTAAAAGTAATAGAACCATCACAGAGTTCGTGGAATAATCCAACACTGTTTGTTCCTAAATCAGATGGATCCTTAAGATTTTGTTTGGATAGTAGAAAACTTAATTCTGTTACACGCACAGATGCGTATCCATTACCATATATTTCAACTATTTTGGATAGTTTAAGGGATGCTCGATTTTTATCATCAATCGATCTGAGCATGGCATTTTTTCAGCTTCCAATGGATGAATCTTCTAAAGAGAAAACTGCTTTTACAGTACCTGGTCGAAATTTGTTTCAATTTACTGTTGCCGCATTTGGTCTATGTAATAGCCCTGCCACTATGCAACGGTTAGCGGACATACTATTCGATCCCAGTTTTGCAGGAAAAGTGTTTTGCTACCTTGATGATATAATCATTGTGAGTTCGACTTTCGATGAGCACCTCTCTCTGCTGAATCGCGTTTATGAACGTTTGAAATTAGCAAATCTTTCTATTAATAGTAAAAAGTCACAGTTTTTTCGCAAAGAACTTAAATATTTAGGCTATATCGTTGATGAAAACGGTTTGCGTACAGATCCACAAAAAGTACAATCTATTATGGATTTTCCTACGCCCAAAACTTCTAAAGAAGTAAAAGGTTTCTTAGGTACCGCTGGTTGGTATCGTCGCTTTATTCGTAACTTTATTCGTAACTTTTCTGCTATAGCAGCACCTCTTTCTCGTTTAACAAGCTCAAAAAAAGGTACACCACCTTTTCGATGGTCTGATGAAGCAGAAAATTCATTTCAGAAATTAAAAACTGCTTTGGTTACTAGTCCAGTTCTAGTATGTCCTGACTATAGTAAACCTTTTTCGGTTCATACAGATGCATCAGCCTTTGGCTTGGGTGGTATGATAACGCAGAATTTCGATGGCGTAGACCATCCAATTGCGTATTGTTCTCGTTCACTTCTACCAGCAGAAACGCGTTACTCTGCTACGGAACGCGAGGCTCTTGCTGTCATTTTTGCAGTAGAACGTTTTCGTCCATATTTGGAAGGTGGACCAAAATTTACCATTTATACCGATCATTCTAGTTTGAAGTGGTTTTTAAAATTGAAAAACCCAACAGGTAGATTAGCTCGATGGGGTCTCCGTCTTGCTTCTTTTAATTATGAAATTGTCCATCGTAAGGGTGTAGACAATGTTGTCCCTGATGGCTTATCTCGTTTGTTACCAGTTACTCAAATATCAGCACTATCTAATGATACCTGGTATACTAAGCTTTTTGAAGCAGTGTCTTCAAACCCAAGTGGTTATGCAAATTTCAATGTAAAAGATAACCAACTTTTTCGTTTTTGTAAAAGTAAATATCAACTTACTAGCTCTCATGATTGGAAATTGGTAGTTCCATTCGAAGCTAGGGAAGGTCTAATTAAAGATAATCACGAGTCCGAAATATCATGTCATTTTGGCATATTTAAAACTCATAAGAGACTTAGTTTGAGATATTTTTGGCCTTCTATGTATCGTGATGTTACAAAATTTATAAATAAGTGTGACAATTGTCAAGCTTATAAATATTCAAATAAATCACCCTTAGGATTAATGGGTAATCCTAAAATGTGTACTAGACCCTTCCAGATGATATCCATGGATTTACTTGGACCTTATCCAATGACAAGAAACAGAAACATTTATGTTTTAGTTGTAACTTGCTGTTTTTCTAAATATTGCCTTCTATTTCCGTTGAAGCGTGCCTTGGGAAGCACAGTTTGCCAACATTTAGAAAATGATGTTTTCCTTAGGTTTGGTATTCCTCAAACAGTAATAGCTGATAATGGAAAACAGTTTGTCAGTAAGGATTTTCATAATTTGATGGCAAAATATAAAGTGCCAAATGTCCGATTCTGCCCACTGTATACTCCACAGGTTAATACAACCGAACGAACTAACAGGACAATCGTCACTGCGCTGGCATTATTCATTAAAGATGACCATCGTAGCTGGGATTTACTCCTTCCAAAAGTTCAATTTGGTATTAACTCTGCCGTTAATGAGACTACGAATTTTAGTCCACATTTCCTAGTACATGGGCAAGAACCCATACTATGTGGCTCCTTTTATTCTCATTCTCCGGTATTGCAAGATGAAGTAATATTCGGAAGTTGCCAAAACTTTGCGCAAGATCTTGGTGAATTGGCCGACATTTTCCAACAAGTTAGAGTTCGTCTAGTCGAATCGCATGACAGAAACAAAGCTTTCTACGATAAAAAGCGAAGACATGCTGATTTAAACGTAGGAGACCTTGTTTGGAAAAGGAATTATCAACAAAGTAAAGCTGGTCAGTATTTCATTGCCAAATTTGCACCTAAATTCATCAAATGCCGTGTCGTTCGAAAATTATCCTCACTTGTGTATGAATTATCGGATTTGAATGGCCGTAAATTAGGTCAGTGGCATGTTAAAGACTTTAAATTGTTACCGAATCAAACTTAATCATTCCTATTAGACTCGATACTAGACTTTCGTTTTTCTGTTAGCATCAATCCTATCACATTTACTACTTTTTATTTTCAATGTTTGGCGTAATTCACTATTATTGAAGTGATTATAGCTGCGAGTATGTTTGGTCAGCAAGGTTCTCAATCTTATGAGTCTTCCTGTAGTTTGTAAGCCTTGAGCGAACGTTGTATGGGAGGTCCTTTAAGTGATGATGAATGAATGGGTGAGTTGAAAATAATAATGACTTTCTTAACTTTGTTAATAGGAACGCTTTCACAGTTAGATTTCTCTTCCACATTTCCTGTTTTTGTTATTCGATGTCACTTCTTTACTTGTTATTTGTAAACATCTAAACAAAGGATATTCTGTTGGTTTTGGTCTTCCTGATGCGTTATTTTCCTGTTTTAAGCTAACGTAAGTCAACGTAGCACCGTGATTGTTCTATCAGATGTCGTAGTTATATTCCTATGTGATAACGTAGTAGTAATTTTAGTTATCGCTCTTTCTTTAATTTCATGCTTCGATGCAATGGTATGGTTTGCATTGAGGGCAATGCTCGTCGTTCTCTGGTTTTCCTACCAGATCACTTCTTATGGAGGGAGGCTGTAACGAAATAGCGAATTTCCCCCTTGATTAAACCAACAAACGCCATCTGCCGTTTATCTCGATTATTATCTATGTCTCCGGTTTGATTCCTAGCTGTAATGCAAATTTGTTGCTTGCCTGCTGGTAATCTGGTTTCGCTCACGGAGGTAGTTTTTTGGATATTATTTTTTCATTCGTTTTGGTTGCATGGGCGTTTGTGAAGGGCTCCCGAATGGCGGCCGCAGTTTTAATCATAAATTTTGCTGTGCGAGGAAATTAAAAGATACGCACCTAGCCAGCCAGGACTGCGCTATCTATAAACCCGTTCTCCAGATGGAAGCGGTAAGTAGTTACTCGATTTTCAATTGATCTAGTTCTCCACCTTTTGATGTCGAGTTAATTTCTTTTTTGCTCGCATTTCAGGGTTTTATCCAGCTACTTTTATCCAGCTACTTTTATCCAGCTACTTTTATCCAGCTACTTTTGAACAGCTACTTTTAACAGCTACTTTTATCAGCTACTATGGAATACTATAGGCTCCTATAGGCAAATAGGTTGTCGTGGGATATTTACCCCCTTATTTATTTGAAGAAGGAAAAAAAAACATACATTTCATTTCGGGAAGGACCCTTGCGCCTTTGGGCTTGCGAACGGCATTCCAGGAAATGTATGGAAAGGAAAAACGGGATTTCACAACTAAAGGGATCGATCAGGCGGCCTGGAATCTTTTGTTCAACTTGGTTATGTGTTTTTTATATTGTTTTTTATAACAGTTTTTTTATTAAATCTTTCATTCCTTTTTTTTGAATTGCAAACCAGATCTTTTTATTTTTTACCACGATCCTGAGGGAGACCCGTTGCTCTCCTCCCGGAGTTACTAGTCGGTGTGTTACCTTTATGTTTTATAATTCTTTATTTTAAAATGTTGTTTTCTGTGCCTTAGTGCACAGTGGCGCCCAAATTTCATAGTGAAGAACGTAAACTTATTTGGAGGTTACAGTTTCTAAAGTATTATTATTAGTTTTTAATTAATTCACTTCATAATAATATACGATATCCCATCCCTGTAAAGAAAAAAGAAATAAACCTCTCTGTCTGGGGATGCAGGTGAGGCCTGAGCCTTCTTCGGTGGTCGTCCTCGTTTCCTGCGAGGGCGATCCAACCCCTCCATTCGCAATGACATTCCATGATCATGGGCATAGCAGTTGCCTTCTTCAAGCTCTGAAAAGGGACATTGGAATATTACGGAATACATTTTAGCTTCAATTTATGTAGGAAGTTACTATCTCAGGTCATTGTCTGACTGTTGGCCCGTTCGGATGTTTCAACTGGAAAACTACTAATGCTAGGTTTAAATATGTACACGGAAAAACTTATAGCCCGAAATTCACGTTTGACAGAGGCTTGGTTGCTGAGTAGTTAGATCTCAAAGATAATATTATTTTTGTGAATTTGAGGCTGCCATTTATTACATAAAAAAAAAAGGAAAAAAAGGCGGGCCATGTCAAATGTAGCATAAATAAATTCAACATCATTTTGTCACATTCGCATTTCGGACTAAGATCTTTTGAAATATTACTAAAGAAACAAAATTTTCTTTGTGACCAGCATAAATTCAAATATTTATGTATCTTAAAAAGTAAGGTTTATGCATTTGCATTTGGGTATTTTTTTTTTGTAATTTTTATCAACACCCTCACAATTGCTAAAATTGGAAAAGTTTAACAAAATAATATTGATTGAGGTAGGTAAGGTCGCGTATAAAAACAACACAGTAACATACCTGCGGGCGCGGGCTATGTATTCAGTATTTTATCACTAATGTGCACTAAAAACCAGAACAAAGATAAAGAAATTTCAAGATATCAATAAATAAATTTTATCTATAATTGGTCTTCTGATCCTATGATTCGGGTCTTTCAAGCCAGTTTATAAACGATTTTCCTTGAGGATTACTGAACAAAACATAATTTTATTTACAGATGAAAGCACGATAGAAATTTAAACTTCTGCTCTTCCAACTTACTTAAGAGAGAAGTAGAGTCTTCTTCATTAACAATTCCTCCTGATTTCCTTTGTACTTCAACTTGCTTTTTGTATAAAGTTCGAAGGATACTCTATAAATAAAAATAAAATTATTTTTAATACTAAAGTAAAGGTATGTTTTAATATATAAATATATATAATACGCTAACCACTTATGATACCTATAATTGTTTGTTACTGAAGATGGTTATCTTACCTACATGTTTTATGGACATATGCCTCGCGGCTATTCTAAAAACCTGTGTAGCCTTCTGTGTAGATAGGCCTTATGTAAGACATGTACGATCCACATTTCATACAAACATTGCAAATTTGCAGAACTAAATTTGCCTTCTTAAAGAAAGGAAAATAGTTTAACTTATCGGATTAATAGTTTATCCTATAGTACTCGCCTTCTGAAGAAACATCAGTTTTTAACAAAATGTAGATTGAAACTCAAGTTTTACTGGTTAATTTAATTAAAGAGGAAAGAAAGAGAAAAAGTTGATAGCTATATAGTTCAACCTACCCTGAGAGTACATTATAGCTGCCATTTTTTACATATTTGCAATTAATATTATTGTTAAGGTCTTCTAAAAATATGTAAAATGTATGCATGTTTTATTCAAGTAAATCTAAGAATAATTTGTTAAAAGTTCTGGATTTTTCTAATCTTGAGAAAAGAAAGGCAAGGAATTTAATTGAGGTGTAAATATGTGTAAGACTTTGTGTGACAAGTTTACCCACTCAGCACAATATACATAACATGCACTTTACCCCTTTCAGGGGTTGGTCCATATTGACAAACAAACATTAATCAGTAAAAAAATATACAAAAAAAATTTGAAAAAAATATTGGAAACTACGAGAAAAATTAATTCAACATTTAATCAAAATCATTTTAATGTTTCAGAACGCTGTTAAAGGAGGATGTTTCACAACACAGGGGGTTCACTGAGTTGAAACTATATTCAAATATACCTGGTCGCGGAGTGGGGAATGCCCAAGCGTGTATTGTATTTAAAAACCAAAATATCTGTACCTATAATATAATTATTTTAGCACAATTTTTTTTCATTATTTTTATTTCGTGAGATCGGTTTAGTTGTTAATATAGATCAACCCCACTGAAAAGAGGAAAGTGGAATAAATAGGGCAATCTGTATATCATGGTATAATGATCATGGTTTGCATGATCATTCTGTTATATAAACACAAACACATGCATATTTTGTAAACATTAGTTTTATGAATTAAAATCAGTAAATATCCACATACAGTTAAAAAAAAATGTGCAAATTTAATTGAAGCTGAAGGAAACAGAATCACATTATTTTCTGTATAAGGCACAATAAACCTCACATGAATATGACATTAAAATCATATCACATGCATTACAGATCACACATATTTTATCAATAGAGAAATATTATAAGGTGAATTTACTGACGCACCCTAAACTATAAAATAAAGAAATAAATTTAGATTTGTACTTTGAAAAACCTTTCAGTGCTTTTGGTAAACTTTAAGGTCATGCCGCTGTATGTATGTTCCTAAAATTAAAGTAGCGATTATTAAATTGTACTTTACAAAAGTATTTAAACTGTGTCTTCATTGTTCGTTGCTCGAAATAAACATTTAAAGTTATTATATTATAAAGTTCATAATTTGATATGGGTAAAAGGATTCCTGGATAAAATAAAGTGTATTTTATGTAAAAACCAATACATACCTGACCGTGTATAATTAATTCAAAGAATTGAACAGTTGAGTCTAATTGAATATTACATCCTGGACAAATGGTTTTTGGGAGCTTTCCGTCATCGATGACCTGGAACAAATAGACAACTTATTTAAATGACATGTGGAAGAGACTGATACTTTGAAAACTACCTCATATATTGCCGTACAATTTTGACATAAATATATTACAGAAAGAAAACTTCAGTGCATACTTAAATCTGGAAGAACCTCATATACTATGTCGTGGAGAATAACTCTAAGGCTTGAATCATATGGAGTAAAAACTATGACAAATGTGGGTTTTCATATTTTTTTATTAAGTAATTCAATATATAAATGTAAAATTATAACGATATTAACATTATTGTTATTATTATTTCATATTATTACGGCGTACACAAGGCCGGATTTAGGATGCTGCCCTGTGCGAAATAAACTTTGCCGCCTCCCTTTCCCACCGGTTTAGCCCGCCGTGCAATCCTCTGACACTTTGATGCATGAAACACAGTATTACATGTGAGAAAATTTTAAAATAATATTTACACAAAATAATAGGTTAAATCATATTAAAAATACTAAAAAACCATCATAAACACAGGGCCATCACACGTCAACAAACGAAAAAGAGCCCGTAATGGCGTCAACTGACTGCTAAATTCTTACAACAAATTTCACTATGAAGCCGACCGTTTCTTATTGAATTGTATACCCCATCTCACAAAAAACAAACAGCAATAGGAAATCATAAACCACCAGAACTGCTAGTAGGTAAAAATCACATATCAAATACGTCGTGTGGCGAGGACGCCAATTGGCGTTTCAACAGTTGAAGACATCGTAGAGGACGCCATATTACACAATAATACTAGAAATATATGTTTTTACCAAGAAATAGGTTATATTTAGGTTAGGAATCATTTATTCTACATTAAATTTGCGTAAAATTAAACAAAGGATTCTAGCTATATTATAGGATTGATTAATTTCCGATCAAAAACAGACGCAACCTATTTATTTTCATTCATACTGCCGAAAGAAGTAGGATGACTCCTTATATCACAGTGGAGAAATAGTTTTACTTTTAGAAAATTTGCCGCCCTATGCAGGTTTTAAAATAAATTAAAATTTAAAATAAATGAATTTATTATTTTAATATAAATTTAGTATTTTATGTAATAATATTTATTATAGTTAATTTAGTTTTATTTTTAATTAATCCTATATCTTTAGGTATATTAATAATTATTTTTATTCTAAATATTAATTTTTAGGTGCATATATTGCACATTCGGAAATCCGGCCCTGGGCCTACATGAAGTCAATGTGGAAATAGCATTATTACTTATGTAACCAGAAATCTGGAAAATGTGAACAAAAATAGAGAATAAAGATGATTGTTCTATGTTATTGCTTAATGCGCTTTAGATATAAATGTTAGGAAATAACTTGAAAATATCATGGTTATGCATGGTCATGAAAAATCTGGAAAATTATTTGAAAAAAAAATATAGAATGCAAGGTTGTGTCAGGTTAACCCTGTGGTAGCTTGCTCCCCAGCTTTCGGATATTAGGGCCTAGGAGTTGCTTACTTATTGTTTGTTCGATTAATTACTTTCTGCCAACATATGATTGGCAGAAAGTAACACATGAGATACATATTTTTTTACAAAATATCTATGAATTTGTAACAAATTCTGCATAATCACATATCCATTATTTTTATTTTTTTGATAAAATATAATTCTTTCTTATTTCATCTAATTAGATTGTTACATAATAATTTGACAATATTTTACACTAAAAAGGACAGGTGGGAGTTAACAAATGCATTTTTATAAAACTCAGCGCTGGGTTTAAACCGACATCCTGCGAGCTTCTCCAGTACCTGTACTTGAGAAAGTACAGGATTTCTTTAATACCTTTATAAATATTTCGCTATCCTATGCTTTATTAAAAAATAAATAAACTTTTCTAAATTTTTCAACATTGTCGACTCCAGTGCACCTGCTCACCTGTCTAAATACGTACATTTAAGTATCAATTTTAATTGCTTAAATTAATTTCAAATTTCAAAGTGTATCTATATCAAAATTTATAACTTAAATATTTACAATCTTTTTCTTCTAGAATAAAATTAAAAAAAATATATAATAATAAAAGCTAAGCCGTCTCTTTTGATTGTTTATGAAAAAAAAAATGAATTTGATCTTTAAATTAATAAAACAAAACATTTAACCACATCTAGGAATCAAACCTATATGCAAGGAAGGTATAATAAGTTTGATTCTCAGTGGTGGCTATTTTCTAAATATTTGTCGTATTTCTTTTTATATTTATATTACTATTACGGGTTAATATTTTTGTTTTTAGTTGATATTGATAATGCTATTGTAAAAGCTTTATTGGTTTTAGGTGTTTTGTCATTCGGTTAAAATTGTTATCTACCGATTACTAATATTATTAACATTAAGTTATTTTTCTTTGCTGGCATTTTGATAATCGAGCTTCACCCCCATTAATAGCATTCTTCAAAATTAATAATATATAAATTAACTGTCACTGATCAACAGCCAACCAATCAAAGCAAAGCAGCCATGACCTACCCAAACATTATGTGATATAGGTTAGGTTACTTATTATGACAGTAAAATTAAAACTGTCAAATCTTGGTTCATTTCAAATTATTTTAGTATCGTTTATTTTCATTGAATAAACTTATGAGTTCAGTCTATCTATACATATAAGGCCGAGAACAAAATATGAGATATGAATAATTATTTTAATTAATTAATATAGTGCTGTGAAAATGGCTGTTTTAAATAATACATCGTTTGTGAATAATACAAATAACGGCGCCTGTAACTGCATCAAGGAATTAAAAGGACTTCGGATGCATGCAATCTGAAACACGCCGAAAATGTTAAAACGGATATTAAATAAACGTAATCATTCATTAGGCGATCTTTCTTTCTCCCTGGCTGAAAATTCAAAACACTAAAAAGTGGTGTAAAATTTGAAACTAAAGAATTTCACTTTAGGTAGGTACATATCGGTACAAATCCTATTTGTATTCAATCTAGATTAATAATGGACATGACTGGATTTGAAAAATTGTAGACAAATCAAAATATTTTATTTTAGGTAAAAAATACAACACATTGACATGAACAGAAACGAAAAAAACAATAACGTAATGATGCCATAAACATTTTTACACACTTTTAATTTAAAAATTGAGTGAAAAAAGAATATTTCTAGATAGTGTTCTGCATTGAGTCCTGGGGTTAATCGAAATGATATTTTTATGCATCAATGATAACATTTCTAAACCTACGCGGACACGCTTACCCTCTCTTTATCGAAATCATGTCCAGGAATAAAAATACCAGATAAACTAGGTTATATGGATTAATAATATTAGGTTAAAAGGAAATCAGGCGACGCCATTTTGAAACATTAGGAAGTCAATATGCTTTCTTATAAAATTGATTGAACTGACCTTGATTGGGAGATATTTGTTAATCAGTTCACTTAAATCACTTTCGGGGTCTTCTAATTCGAATAAAGGAGTCCCGCTTTGATTTTTTTCGGCACATAAACGACAAAAATATGAATCGTAAAGCATCACGGCGTATTTTGTTTTCTTTGAAGAAACTTGACTTGAATTGACGTGTAGTGTTGCCTGATTAAATGTATTGCATGTATAAATATTTCTAAAATTCAATATCAGGCAATGAAAAATTGCAAAATAATAATATACAATTTGAGTCTCGTTTCAATTAAAATGAGTACTTTATAAAATATTTATTATGATTTATAACTAATAATTTTCCACGTTGGTAGCTGTCTGCTTGCGTGGCTTTTTTTGACGCCATGACAGCTATGGGCTGGGTGTTTGGTTGAATTTTCGAGATCATAGCTGTCACTTTGCTCGCCCCCCTCCCCCCCTTCCCTGTTGGTTGATTCGTTTCGTTTCTTCATTCTTTTACGAATCCTTCGTGCTCGCGAACAGTGGGTCGGGACCGTCGTTTACGTGTCGGAGAAAATATCAGTTTCCATCTGCCAAAATGAGAATTTATAAAGATATAATTACAGGTAATAACACTCCCGTCATTATGTTCTAATTGATGGTGTTCATATTTTTTAAATTTATTTTTGTAAATATTCTGTACTGTAAATGTCAATGTTATTTTTTGTGTTTCATTAATGTTTGGCGTTAGAATTTATTTATACCTCTTGAACTTGATGCCTAATCGTATTTGTTCTGATTTACGAAAAAAGGTTATAAAGTTAACATGTACAAAAAAAGACTTTGTTATCTATGTATGACTGCTCTTATTTCAGGTGACGAGATGTTCTCGGATAGCTATAAGATGAAATTAGTAGATGAGGTTTTGTACGAAGTAACCGGAAAATTAGTTCAAAGGAGCCAAGGAGAAATAAGCATCGACGGGTTCAACCCCTCCGCCGAAGAGGCCGACGAAGGAACGGAGCTGGCGGTCGAATCCGGCGTCGATGTAGTTCTGAATCATCGGCTTTCAGAAACCTATGCATTTCACGATAAGAAATCATATACTTTGTATCTTAAGGACTATATGAAAAAGTAAGTTTTTTTTAGAGAATTTATTTTTTGTTTTTAAGGGAACAAAGTAAACATTTTGGCTACAACTATAGCAGCTAAGCAAAATCGTACACGTAAATAAAATGTGACATTTTCAATAACCGCAAGCCTCACTCCCAAATTCTGACATTGTTTAATTAAAGGTCAAATGGGATGGGATTGAATAGGCAGGCTACATATGGTGTGATTTGACCCAATTTGTTTATGGATTTTATATAACATAATAAACCAATATGTAGTGTTTTTGACAGGGGTGTGGTGTGGTGCAATCGCACCAATATGTAATTGCTATTTGAAAATTTGTTTTAATTGGTATGTATGTATAAAATCTGATTGAATTTGCTGTTGCAAGAATTAGGCGCATTCCGAATTAGGGAAACTCAATTTCGTATAAATGTCAGCAGTATTAATTAAACATCAATTTTTGCCCCGAAATTTTTCACCTCATTGCTATAACCTGCGTTGTGTTTACATGCTAAGTTAGATTGTTATGGAATGCAGTTATCTTTGCCTATTAGTACTTATCTGTGTTCCTTAGTTCTCCAAGCTACATGCAAGTTCACTCCTTGTTTATTTATTTGCATAATTTTTAATTTGGTGATCGCTTTTCTTCTAGTATATGCCGTGAATATGTTAGCCTAAGAAAGTAGTTTAAGTGAAGATGATTTAAAACAAATTTTTGCATCATGCAATTGGAGCATCTTTATTTTTATTTTCAGCATTATGCACAGGGTACATATTTAAATTGCCAATAACGTTTATTGTTTTTTTATGTTTGCATATTTTAGTAGAATGACTATGCTAGATTGCGACCTCTTGGTGAAGTTTCGAACTTCAAACTGCAAAAACAAAACGTTTCTTGTATTTGAGATTTATGTGCTTTGTGTAAATGGCGTAAAAATAATGATTACGCCATAAGTGACTGAAATCCCCTTATATGCAACAGGTATTTTTTTATTGATTTTCTTCTCATGGTAAAAAATATAAAATAATATACCTAGATATCTAAAAACAAATAAAAAATAACAAACGTTTGTCATCGCTTTACTTTTTTGTTTATTGAGTATCAAAAATAAAATTTTGTGGGTTTTTTTTGTAATGAGATTATATTTTAGAGAATTTCATAAGCTATTCAAAATTGTGCAGGTTATCAACATAACATTCATAGCATTACCAAAAAAATCCCGACGAAAAAGTTAATATTAATTTACTGCCAAAATCCAACATTTTAAAATGATAGTTACAACTTATGCTAGTATCGAGTTTACTTTACGCTGGCTATATGGTCACCGATGGTTTTCTACTACCTGTGGCCATTTTATTTTAGCCATTTTGCGGTCTAATAACTGTATTATCTCGGAAAAAACTTGGTTCTGGCCTCAAATACAATTGAAGTGCAATATCAACAAGTAATACCAACCCGAAAAATGTTCCAAAAAATTACACTTCACTTAACGGATTAAAACATTCTTTTAGCATTTTTTTCTGTCGAGTGCGAAGAAGAGAGAACGAATCTTATTTTGGAGAATTAATAAACAACCTTCACTTATGAAATTTTGATTTTTTTCTCGAATGACTTTAATTTATGAAATATTTTGAATTACATTTCAATGGCGCTATATTTAACAGCAAAAACGCTCTACGGAAATATTTAGGTCTCGATATCTTGACATTTTGAAAACGATCACATATCTCATTTAAAGGATGAGTTAAATAAATTCGTCCAATACAAACTAATGATAAGATACTATTGCTACCGTATGTATATATTGTATAAAGACTAGGTTCTTGTACAAGTATATACCATGTACTGTGGATGAAGACATTCTATAATTATGTTTTATGATTTTGACCGAAATATAATATGTTTACGTTTAGCATGGTAACCACCATTAAATTTCTAATATGGTTGAAAGCACATTCAAAATATCAATTTCATTTATTATGCTTTTGGACCAAAATGTGCTATAGAAATCAGTTGTTATTTTTATTGAAAATGTTAACCGCAGTTAGTACGTTAGCTGCAGTCACGTAGATAAAAATAATACACTTGACCTTTATCTTAAACTTTATTGTTTAACGGTTTATGTAAGTCTGTTACCAAGTGGTGCCATTGATTGAAGTGTCTTCCTGCGGGAAGCAATATGATTTAAAAACTCTTTGAAATTGTATATAGGCTTCAGTATCATAAAAAAATATTAATTATGAATAAGTTCTCCTCAACCTAGTATGTGGGTTACAATAATCCAATTTTTATATTATATTATTTCCCTGTATCTTTTATTTATTTATCTTGAAATATTTAAAAAAAAATATGTACCTTTATTCATAAGAATAATTATAGAAATTATTTTTTAACTGCTATTAATTACACTAACTGCGAATGTGGTTCAAAATCTTTATTGTCGCATCAGGATGAAAGCCTATTTTATTTACATGTCCCTAGACCATTCTTGATAAAAATTCAGCAAATTGGCCCAGCGATTTCAATGTTTTAATGTCATCAAGAGCTCAGGGAATTGATGTCAGCGCTTTAATAAAATTAATAAATTTAGTGATGAATTATTTTGCATTTTTTAATGTAATTTCTTTAATATAAGTTCTCGTAATAGGGAACATAATCACTCCCTTCAGTCTTCAAGGGTGGTCTTGGAACATTTTGTAAAAACATCTGGGGTGTGATTTAAAAATGCAGTAAGAGTATAAAATATATGAATGTTAATAATGATAAGCTAACACAAAGCATAAATAACTAAAATTTAAATTTATAATCCTCATTTCTAGATTTATTTTTTATTAGAATGGTCATTTTATATTTTTATACTGGCACTGGTATACTTTTATAGGTTTTTAAGGACATTGTATATTTTAATGGACTTTTTTTTATTTTTATTTTTTGTCTGGTACGCTATAATAATGGCAAACTCAGATATTTATTCCGTTAATATCTGTTACAAAATATTTAAAATCTAAAAAAATCACAGATAAAAAATATTTAAAACATTCATAGTCCTTTGCCAACTACAAAAAGTATGTTCGTATTGTTTGCCTTACTATATACGGTAAAATAATTCAATCTTTTTATTTACAGGCTTGTTGCTAAACTTGAGGAGAAAGCACCTGATCAAGTTGAAGTCTTCAAATCAAATATGAACAAAGTAATGAAAGACATTCTGGGTAGATTTAAGGAGCTGCAGTTCTTTACGGGGGAGTCAATGGACTGCGACGGCATGGTTGCCATGCTGGAGTACCGCGAGATCAATGGCGACTCTGTGCCTGTACTGATGTTCTTTAAGCATGGACTTGAGGAAGAAAAGTTCTAGCTAATACGTATCTCATTAGGTTGTTCAAAGTGGGCAGACTACGGAATGTTTACTATGATGGTTATCTGACTTTTTCTTGTTATGATGTAATTATACAATGTATATTTATTGGACATATGTAATATTACTTTAAAAACTTGCTTTATTTCCATTTTTTATAGATAATTTTACACATTATTTATTTTCACGATAAGAAGAAAGATCTTAGCAGCATATAGATTTGATTCTCGGGTATATTTGGGTCAATAATGTTAAAAAAATATTTATATTGTATTTAGTAAATATACATTGACGGCATGTAATTTATCATGGAATTTATATCCATTTTTCCTCAATGCAACTTTAATTTTGAATTTACATTTAAAAAATAATAATTGCTAATTCTTACGGTATGGTGTCTATTCATTGACATGAAACAGTTGTTAATTTAATTAACTACATCTGTATTTGCCCCCTTTTATTGTTTCTTTGAAGTTTAATTGCGACTGAAACTTTTATAACTCATATATAACAGCGGAGATGGAGTTGATATATTTGTATAATAAAAAAATAACAAAATTGTGTTTTGATTAATATTTATTCCTGTAACCTTTAATATTTATCAAGTATAGTTAAAAAAAAAACTCAGTTCTTTAGCACAACATATTTTGAAATGACAAATGTTTTTTAATTGTCACTCTATTATTGTATGATATATACATACATCTTAATTTAGAAAGCTAGATGCAATGAAATATTTATTGAGGTTTTTTTAGGTTGAATATGTAATTATTCAGGCCCCTAGAAACAAAAGCGGCTTTGTCCACGAGTAGTAATTTCTGGCTTGCCGATTTATCATTTCTCAAATTGGTCTACATTGCCGTTTTTCCTTACAATATATATTTATTATATATAATAAATAATCAAAATAAATCACCTAGTTATATATTTATATAGTTTTAGTGGTTTATGTAAAGATAAATTGAAACAGAAAGAGTTCTGAAACTTCCTAGACTTAAAATTGCAGGATATGGTTTTAAGCTCAGCGATTAGATTTACGAATACATGTACATATACTGTTATTGCAAATGTCATTAAGAATATGCACAGAAAATATTTACAATTTATATTTTTAGTCTTCTCACCTTTGTGCTTATTGGTAATGACCACTTAACATTCACACCTAAAACAGCAAATGGCTAAATAGTATACAATTCAAAATGTATGATTTCAGATTTTTTGCCCAGTGCCTTTTTGAATTTGTCCTTTACAAACTACCGAAACGCTAGTTCTGATATTACTTTCTTTATAAATGTTGACAAAGAAGAAATACATATTTATGTGCACGCTAGGGGCATGCAAGTGAAAGTTGGTTGGAAAATGGTTGTAGTTGTTTCTTATGCAATATTGAGAAATATGCAGACCAATATTTTTAAATCATCCATAATACTCCTAGAAATATGTTTTAAACCAGTGGTCAACAAACTTATTAGCCAAAGAACCAAATATGCAAATTAAAACGATTTAAAAAAATTGAGAGCCAAATCTGTTTGTTATATAGTAAACATTTATCATAATTTTAGAGATTCATTAAAGGACTTTATTCATTGATAAAAAATAATTTGATATCTAGTAAAGCATCCATATAAACACTACTTAATGTGAAGAATGTTCTTGCATCACCTTTGAAAGTTTCCTCAAGTCCGGTTTGTAGGTTGTTGTTCACTGCGACTGCGACTGTAGGTTGTTGTTGACTTCGAACACTGGTGACAAGAGTGTTCGCAGTCCACAGCCGGATAATATTAGAGGCCGGGCAAGCCCGTAGGATATTTGTGCCAGACCCACACTCAAGAGTTCAAAGAGCCGCATGCGGCTTCGTAGCCGCACTTTGGCGACCTCTGTTTTAAACTATCCAAAGGCCAAAATTAGTCCCAATTGCCTTTTGTGCATCTTTCAATTTTTGGATATCTTTCCCATTGTTTCCAGGTACTTAATAGCTTATAACAAAATTAAATAATGTTATTCTCATAAGAAGTAAGTAGGAATATCTGGACATTGCGTAAGGAGGCATTGCTAAAAATGTAGATAATGAGATAATGCTCCGAATTGAATTGCTTTTGCCCACTGGTGATATATGCGATTAACTGAAACATTCCTTGATTATTTTAAACCTATAATGATACGGAGAACATGCTTTATAAATAAATTTAAAAGAAATGAAATTAGTAATAAAGGAATAATAAACATTAGGTTTGCGTTAAGAGAATCAAAGAAACAGCTGTTTTTTAGTGTGATTTCTATTGTTTGCACCTTATCCTTTATAATTAGTATACTCTTCATTATACAGCCGATATTTTTTCTAAATGCGAATTATCCAACTCCTTTACTTAGAATAAGCTCACTCGAGTAATAAAATATGTCAAAGTAAGGTTAGGTTACCCACTTTAAATCAAAAACCACTTTCTTGATTTATACACTAATTTTAGTCATTTACAATAATTGTAAATTATAATTGGCTTATAATTTACTAAAAGGTTCAAGGGCTAAGGACCAAAATGATCAAGAACAGAAAGCCTCATTTATGGTGTGACTTTGTTACGTGTTCGTCGGTCTTTCCTAAAGATATGTTGAATATTTTTTATTTAGGTGCACAATAATTTTAACAATATGGTATAGCAAATAAGTATAATGAAACAGTAGATTCGTACAAGCGATTGACACTACTATACTCTGCTTCCTGCCCCCTTAACTAGACTATCGTCCGTACTAAAGAAGGCATTGTTCCGTGCTTTCCAAGGTTTAAATGATACACGATACACAGGTTACTGTCTTCGCTTTAAAAAAATTAAGTGATTATAGTGTTAGTTTTACGTTATACGTTTATAGTATACTTTACTTTAAAAAAACCATATTAAATCTAAAATTTTAAATGATATTATGTAAGATATACGTATATAAAGATAATACACTAAATATATTTACTATACTCTATATATGTATACTATTTGTATTTATATTATATCAAGTTACTTGTTTTTTACTACCAATAAGAACATTTTTATACTTTTTATATTTTATACATATATATTATATGTATACACGTATGTATGTATATTTTTATTATAAAATTATATAGGTACCTAATAAGTAATGTTTAGCAAGACGTTTTTTAATAGATTTTTAATGATTTTTTTGAGAACATTCTCGAGTCATTGACGCTTTTGGGCTCAGGAGGCAGAATGTTATACAGTTTAGTGCCACGTATCTTCGAGAACTCTGCCCAAATGTGGTTTTCGTTCTAGGAATAGATAACAACTCATTTTAATGCCCTCGTATTATGGATGTGCTCAACTTTTTTCTGATTTTGAATATTTTTATGGATACCTATTGTGCCATTCTTGGCATACAATTGTTTAACGCCTAGTACATTAAAATCGACGAATAGTCGGTCAAATTGTTTCTAATACTGCTATTTATATAGGCTTCAGGTTAGTTTTGACACAATTTCCCCACCCTACTATTCCATAACTAAGGATCGATTGACACAGGGCGTAGGAATACAATCTTTAAAATAGAAACATCTAAAATAAACCGCAATCTTTTAAAAATGTAGGTCAGCCTACAAACTCTGTTTGCAAGCTTTTCCATTTGAGGTAACCAGCTCATTATGATCAACCATAATTCCGAAATATTTGGTTTTACGAGATAGTCGGTCAAAACGACATTTTGTATAGGTACACATTTAAAAGCTTGTCTTAATTTTTTTTTTTATATATTAATTTATTTTCATTTCAATTCGGTTTTGACAGCCATTTGGATTATTTGAGTGAAAAGCATGGGAGGGAATTGAACGTGTTTGATGGTAAATAATTCGAATTTTATTTACGAAAGGTACGTATGTCAATATTATATAAAATATAATGACAAACATTTTAATAGTTTTGTAAATTATATTTGCTTATAAATATAAGCTTTAAAACTAAAAAACGAAAAAAAAAACAGTATTAAAAATATAGAAAACTTTAGAAATTAAATTGAAAATTGCTTTTGGCAAAAATGCAAATAATATTGTTTTACTTTTCCAAATGCTCGTTTGGTTACACAGGTTTCCGAAGACTTAAGGGAGCATTTAAAAAAAATTGGGAAAATAAATCATGGCCAAATTTATACATTTTATCAAAGCGCTCGTGTAAATTCCCCCTTTGCCCGCAGGCGCTCGGCCAAGGCTGATCAATGACGTGGCCTCGAGAGCGATTTTATATTTTTCCGCAAATTATCACTTTTTTTTCTTGGTAACCATGATGAATTTTGAAATGACGTCAAAGCAAATCACGACTGAAATCGCAGGCCCAATTAACTCTTTTTTTTTTATTGGAAATGGTCTTGGAACACGGCATACTACAACAACAACAATTGTTTTTTTAATATTACTATTATTAAATTATAAAAATTACTATTATTAATTAAATTGAAATTATATGAACGCTATGGCCATCATAACAGCCATTCGTTTTAAATATGGTCAAAGATAGTGTCATTTAATCTAGCATGGCAATTTTCCGCAATTACAAAATATAAATTAAATACATTAAAAAACAACAATCAAATATAATAAGTCATATAAATTTGACTCATTATATTTTATTTTTGTTTTTTAATAGCTACAAATCGCTTTAGAAGTAGGTAGGTCCCAAATCTGATTTATTATCCGCCTTCGATGGCGGAAAAACATTATTATTACATATGCATATAACCGCACAACCCGCCCATGGGGTTACGTTTGTAAAACAATAGTCGGAGCGAAGCGAAGCGTAGTTCCCATGGATCGACTACAATAGCGAAATGTTTATGATGTCAGATCTCAATCTTTTCACCGCCGATTATAGAATTTTAAAGTTTTAATTGAATCTACGCGAAAAATCCTAGTTTGCGACTGAGCCAAAGGTCTAAAATTCGAAATAATAAAAAGTATTCTCTCTGTGGGAAGTCGCGTGTTAAAGTTTTTCGTGCGAAAGAATTATTTATTTGAAGTTTGCAATCTAGTATTACCGGAAGCAATTTTCAATCGTTACTGTATTCAACCTCAAAAGTTTTATATATTTTTTAATACTGTTTTTTTCTCTCTTACAAAAGAGCCCCAATATTAAATTTTAAAAGGGTTTCAGATTTTTAAATACTACTTCTAAATTCGCGAGGTTATTGAAAAATTGTTTGAAATATGTACGCTTAGTTATATGTATATTATTGAATGATATTATAATCGTTATGGAATTGTCCATTCTTATTCACTTATATTAATTGAATATAGACTTTTTATCATTTAATCTAGGTTTTTTTTTTCTTACAATATTTAAAAGAAAACATGTGTATATTATAAATATTATAAACATTTTGTATTGTATGTATAACAACAAACTATATGGCAATTTGGTAGGAGTTTTTGTAATCTTTTGTGTATTCTAAAATAATTAAAAAACAAGTGTTTAGGAAGGACAAACATTTCATATAGGTTATCGTGAATCACTCTTAGAAAATAGAAAAAAATATATATTTTGCCTCTCCTATTTGTATTGTTGAAATTGAGATGCTAAGCAGAAACGATTCTATGACCCGGGACTATTAAATGATTTCATATAGCTTGAAGGCCCTGCAGCTGCAGATGAAGAGGGTAGCGACTTATCCCGAGTGCCGGAGGCACGAGCTAGAATTAATGCCGATGAACCTATAGTAATCATTTAAAGTATCACATAGAAGTTATTTTCTTTTATATCTAGAGCAATGTTTCCCAAACTTATTTTCCCCGTGGACCCTAGCCCAGTATTTTTTATCCTTCCTGGACTCCCCCCCTCAGGATTCCCACACTGTGATAGGTTTTTTTGTATAGTGTAATCATTTTTTTTCTTCTTGTCAGGGACCCCTTGGCAGTGTAAACTTTGGGAACCTCTGATCTAGAGCTTTAAAGTCGTGAGCACACTCAAGGAGCGCAATATAATGCTATCTAGCATTCTATCAATAACATAACGTAGATAACGCGAACTATAAAATAAATATTTTATTTATTAAAGTAATTTTGGTTATACTGTTTAGATTAAGTGAATTGAATAGTTACTTACCAATATGTTTTGCTGAATATATTTTATTATACACTTCAATCAGTGTTTAAAAAATGATATGTTCCTATAATATTAGTTCTTATAATATTCAATTATTGTGTAACATTGTTGTGTTTACAGTAGGGAGCAGCTTCTATGATGGTATACTAGCGGTTTCCATATAATAGTCCGATTTTTATAGGATATTGCCGATATTATATTTACATCCTTACAACTATTACGTATTACGTAACCTTTGAGTAATTTTAATTCATTAATTTTTTAAGATTCCTGAGAAATCCTTTTCAGAGTCTTTTTTGATAGTAATAATTCTATGACGATTTCTTTAAAAGTATATAAACCAGATGTATTTATTATGAGAATGTTATGGATAGCTGTATTTTGAACATCATTCTCAGTAATAGGGAAGTACATTCTTACGGCAAAGCGGCACCGGCTGAAGTTTTAACGAGGCGAGCGGGCTGCCGGCATATTTCTCAAGAACCGCACCAGAACTCGAATATTTCATCATGAAGTACGTCAACAAGGAGCTCCGCGGCGCGATATTATGATTTGTGGGCCGCGCAGCTGCCGCGGGGCGCGCAACTTGGCGCGGCCGCCGACTGCTCATGAGGAATGGCGGCGTCGGGACCTCCAGACTCTCCAGCGCTCCGGCGGGTCCGACCGACCCCAGGCGAAGGTGGACGGTGGATGCGGTCGCGGTGACTTTTTCTTATTTTGTATTTGGCAGTTGGTAAAGTATGGAGACGAGAGAATCCACGCCGGCCACGCCAAGATGTAACAATGACCAGTCACACAGTCAAACAGCGATGATAACGAGTCAATCATTTCCCCATTATATTGTTTTTTTAATAGCTATGAATTTGACAATTTGTAAAGCAAAATTTCAGCTCTTAAAACTATAAATATCATTTGTCTCTTTTTGAAATTTAAAGCAAAGAAACTACTTATAGAAAGATACCTTATTAAAGATATATTTCTTAAAGATAATCTAAGGATTTTACTCAATCCTTTCTCGGAACATCTCTTTTATTCAATGGTAGATTAAATATCTTTGCTTAGTAATAAAAAAAAGTTTTTTAACTGAAAACAGCGAATCCATCAATTACTTTTTTAATTTCTCCTACATCTTTTGATGTTTTTAATTCTTTGAGGACATCTTGCTAGGTCAATGGTGTGCGATTCAATGAAATTTTAAATTGTCTTTTTAAATTTTAAAGTTCCACTTTCCATGTAACAGATATAACTACATCATACGTTTTTACAGCTTTATTTTTCAGCTAACATTCAGATCCTGAAACATCACTTCGTCTATCACTAAAACAGATATACTGACACTCTTACAATTAAGGACTCGTGAGATGTCTGCTTTAAAGGAAGATTAAAAACATGGTAGTTGGAAATGCATTTAATAGCGCCTCCTTTACAAAACATACATAAAATTAAAAAAACGGAAACAAATGAGGGTATCCATCGCTACCGCCATTACTAGCTAATCCCCCCCTTTTACACTCCTCAATTGACCAGATATATACTGCCATTGGTTAGTCACATCTACATACATAATATTAAAATGCCATGGGCATCTCTATACTTTGTCATTGAAGTCCCTTCTCACCACAGGCGTTCGACCCCTCCTCCTCCCCTCCCTTTCCCTGAACTAACCAACTGATGTGACCTATGGCCGATATACCCAACACCATCGTAAATATACTTAGACGGTGTTGATATTATACCCCCCCCCCCCTGAGAGCAGCTACTACAGACAAAAGCGTCCCCATAAATTATACTATGTTGCAGTGGCGGTACTTCCATAGAAGCCGACAAGCCGGGCTTGGCTAGATGTTTTAACAAAATTACTAGGTACCTCAAAAAAAAATCGCTTTGGCGTAATTGGCGTAAAAAGGGTGTAATCTTGCCGCGATATGGCTTACCTATTCTTCAAATTCTGGGCGCACCACTGTTATGTTGCTTTATTTTTAGGTTAAAAAAAACGTGTATTACTTTTTCGAAAACTATACAGGTACATTTAAGAGTACACTCACATAAATACATGTAAAATATTTTTTTTATAAAAAAATATTCCGCCCTTTTTTTTGTAAATCGTGTTTCTCTTCTTTCAACTTACTAGTGACAGCTATTACTAATTCCTCGAGGATTAATCCGAGGGTCCGCGCAGAGAGGTGTATCATAGTTTCATCAATATGCATTTAAAATATATTAGTACCGCGTTTTTAACTAACTTCCTGATTGCGCAAAGAATAGTAATTATCATACAATATTAAAAAAATATACGTAAAACTAGTATACCTTTAGAAGTGTGCGGTTAGATGAGTCAATGAAATAATAATAAAAAAAAATATATAAAAATAAATATATTCAAAACTGTCAAAGATTTGTAAGTATTTTGTTTATCAAATAACATTTTATGTATGTATCTTATCTTATCTATTCTCTATAAATCTACTTCAAAAGATATAAATATGTACTTCAATTTCAATAGTTCAATCAACCCAATGACATTAAAATTATTCAAATCTTGTACCATTAAAATAAACGCATTGCCTCGCCGATTCGAGGACTGGCTGTAACTGCTGTAACGCTTAATGGCTGCGCTGACTGGCGCTGGCGAAATGCTTTTTGGGGAAGATTGGCTGTGAAATTGCCGCTTGATCGTTATCGATAAAATGGTCTCGGCTGATTTATGAATTTCGCTCGCCGGCTCCAGCGAGCTGGATTTTTAAAATTACCTTTTTAATGCTTTTCTCTCGGCTTACCCGCCTGAGCTATATTTAGTGACCGCTGCTGTTTGCACAGCATCCGCGTCACTAGGATTCTACCCCCGAAAACGACACTCGTCGATAACCAGTCCTACGGCGCCCAGACCAGTAGTAACTGCGGCACTCAGTGTCTTTTCAGAGCTACGCTTTGTGAGCGTAATAATAAATTCTCTATGGTAAAAAGATAAGACCACTATATTTGTACAAATTTAGGCGCATGCAATCACTCATAAAAAACTTCTGCCAAATTTTAACTTCACTGCTAAATATGACGGATAGATCTTTAATCATTTCGCACTCTTTAAGAATGATACCGTTTTTTTTGTGCTTTCAGAAATATGGTTGTAATTTGGGATTGTTTGAAGACCTGTATTATGTCAGTCTAATTGCCTAATTACCCTTTTGATTACCCAAGCGAATTGTACCCAGGTAAATATTAGTCAAATAAAAGTTAGGTATAAAACAAAAAATCTATAAGTTACCAATAGACAACGACACGTCACTTTGTAGGGATGCGGTCTAAAATTTAATTTTATTTGTTAAAGACATAAAGAACTGTAGACATGCACATAACTGTAAAAAACGAGCATAGGTTACGAAAAGTGAATCCTCAAACAGGCCACACCAATATTTATGACTTAACTGTTTGGCAGTGGGAGGGCATAGATCGTCTAGTTTAACAAAAATGCAAGATAGCCGTCTCGATCAGGCCTTATCCATTTATTTTCGAAAGTAAAATTTTACGAACATATCGTGATCATTTTATTTATTTATGTATATCGTGATCCATCAAATTGAGAAATCTAAACAGCATCGGTTATCACTGCTCCGATATGGGCCCTACCTTCTTCGCGATGTCTGTACTAAGGAAGGCTGTATATTCATTTTGCTAAAAAAAAATAATATTTTGTCCAACGTCATATACATACATATACATAACACAATATTACATAGATAGTACTAATAGTGCACAATATAGTTGTACATAAATACAAGTAAAGATATATGCTAAAATATACATAAAAAATACACATAAAATTATAATACTATATACCTATACTAAAAGTCTGACTAAATATATTAAAAATCCTTAAGCGAAAAAAACCTATACCTCGAAAATCCCTATCACGTGAAAAAACATACATTGAGATCTCTTATAACTGGTATCGTAATTTATTGTGTCAAAATTAGTAAATATTTTTTAACACAGTTTGTTCAACAGCCAAGTAATTATATACATATTAGTTTATATAACATACCTACGTACATAATTATTTTATTATAAAATAATAAATATCTATATGTGATATTATTAAATATATAATATTATTTATTTAATACTTAAATATGTATTACTCGTATATTTCATTTATTAATTTTATATTAATAAATATATATATTCGTTTACACTCTTAAAATATTTATTCTATGTACACTCCAGTTATTAATATACTATTAAAATAATATACAATATTCATACACAATATTAATAATATACAATACACAATATTAATATACAATATTGTATAATAATATACAATATTAATATACAATATAATATAACTCTCCTCTACACCCTGACAAAGTCAGTGCTTAGTCACAGGCGCAGTGCAATTGGTCATGGTGAGGTTGATACGTTATAAAATTCTTAGTTAGTCGACAAAAAATTATAAGTTATATCTTGTAATATTTATAATGTCCTTATATTGTAATTTGTGCATAGTAAAAAAATAAATGTCTAATTTGAGTTCATCTATTTATAGTTTAGATAAGTATTTGACTTTTTTACTTCTTTTAGGTCGACAAAAATTATTACTTGTATTTTACTAAAACCGATTTTAAAAGGCTTAATCGTTTAGAAATAGTTCAATCATGTATCAAAAGTTTTCCCCATATATGGCATTTTGATTCCATATTCCTAAAAGCATTGAAAAATGGCTATAAAACCGTACGAAGGTTGGCGGTGACACATTAACCGCATTGATTTCAGGGGAACAAACCGCAACGAGCCTCATGTCATTTTGCGGTTTCACCGGTTTTCGTTTTCGTACGTGACCTGGGAAAATATCCAGGTGTAATGTAAATCTGTAGGGGAAAACGCAATCCTGTATTTTTTCTACATCAATTTCGTTTATTGGCTCTATTCATAGACTGTTAAATTCGTAGATGAGTTAAATTATTTTTGAAATAACAGATTCGACAATGTTTCGATGGGTTTTACAGCTAGACCCTGCTCTCGGCTTTTGGCCTCTAATAAATAAGTCGGCTTTTCGCACTTTACCGCCGTCGAAATAATTATCGGTTGAGTTTCTATTTGTATTTAACAAAAAAATAAAGAATTAAAATGTAAAGATGTCAATTTTATATACATAGGTACGTTATGCAGAGTGAAAATCTTACGTATATTACTAATGTTTCAAATCTTATTTTTCATATTTTTCTTTCAAATTTCAGATATTTTTTATGCTATATTTGAAATAATTTATTTTTATATTTATAATAACTTATTTGGTGTCAAGATGGTTCTTTTGTAAAAAGACTTGTCAAAATGTTTAAAAACGATACAAAGTTCGATGTTCCATTCTTCCATTAGTAGTTTCGATTAGGTGATACGATAATGAAATTGTCCTAAGTAAATAAGAGAAAGATAGACATGTAGTGTTCTCTTTACTCGAGTAAAGGGAAATAATAATATTAAAAGAATCAATTTAAAAAAAACAGTAATTTACTATCTTCCTTAATCGTTTTTGCTTGTTGACATGAACATATCTACGAGTATGTCAGTGCTTACCATCTTACATGGTATGAATCGTTGACATACATGTTTTGACGTCAAAAAACTAAAACGGTAAATAAAGATAGTAATTGGTATGGTATGGGTATATGGGTATGATGGTTTTCTCTATGATCGTTTTTGTTTTGTTATGTAATCGCAAAAAATAAACCCATTAACGACTAGTAGGAGCTGGAAATATAATATTTAACCAAAACAGCAAACATGTTAGCTCATAAGGGTTAAACGTATGTCATTCATCGCACGGCGAGTTCGAAAGAGGAAGGCAGATTGTGTTAAATAATGGCGGGAAGCGCCATACGCGAAATAATTCAATTATAAAGTTCCATCAGGAGCGTGTTAATGGCGCCCGATGGTGTGCTTGGGGGGAGCAGCTCAATTCCGCCCTGGAATCTGGAGCGCTCTCCGTGCTTCATCCCGAGCGCCCGCGTGGCTGTCACCGCCGCGGCGACTGCATAGTATATATACTTTTTGACTAGAAAGTCCTGCCTTCAAAAATATAATAAAACACTAGAAATTACCTGTTTTTTTATTGGGAATCGACGCGGTGTACATAGGTTCGATTTCTAATAGGGCATTTTTTTTGTATAACTTACTTTTATAAAATACACTATTCGATACACTGTGTGCATATTATCGGGTTAACTAGGCATGCCAGTGCAATCAACTGCGATTATATTTTACGTCCAATAAGCATGAAACTAAAAATGGATAAAAACCGTAGAGAAGGGAAAGTAGAAGGTTTTAGCTTTACTTTCAAGGAAAAGTCATGAAATTAATCAAGATGCACACAGCCTTGTGAATAAACACGTTAGTATCTACGCTGCAAAGCTTAAAAGTGACTACTATCCATAAGTAATAAATGGGCTGCCATTTTAGCAAATGCGACTGCCTGCTATGTTTACATAAAATAGTTGCGGAAGCAATGAGTTATTTCCAGGTTTAACTAGTTTGAAGAACCATTTAGGAAAGATACAATTTTGATAGTAAATAATACATACATAAAATAAAACAATAATACAACATTTTCAAATTTGCTATGTATAAATAATGAATTATAAATTTATCTTCTATAGTCAATATGAAAGGAGATTACCTATTCAGAAATCAGAATATTGTATAGAAAGAAGTTGGTAAATAACATACGAGTAAAACCGTTCTGAAAATAATAAAAAAATCACAAAGCACATGAAAAAAATCTGAATTAATTTACTTTTTGAATTTTTACTACGTTACACTAGATGGAACTCTACGAAACCACGTCTGAAAAATCCTTATTAACCTTATTAAATAAAATAAAAACAAACATACATATATAATTGAGAAACATCTCCTTTATCGCATACATAAATCACATATTTATAATATTTTGAATTGAAATATTTGTTTTCATTTCAACACAAAATAATATTACTGTACATTAAATTGATAATTATAAAATTTGTAACGACATTAGGATTGTAATATTTAAAAATAAAGGATTCTGCTATTTCATAGAATGTTAAACTTAAATAGAACCTAATTTAAAAAGTTCGACACACTGATTGTTATAATAGTTCTGTTATCACCTAAAAATATATGGATTAAATACTAATGTAAATTAACTTCTATGATTTCTTTGACATTGTATTTTCCTTTGCGTTGGTACTTTTCCTTAGCAGCGACACATCTGGTGGTGTTTTTTGATAATTCCTCTGGGCACATGAGTTGCATGTTCCTGAAGACACAGTTAATGAATGTCGTGGAATCAGGGCTGCACAGATTCCCGTCCACATGGAGCTGTTCGTTTTCGTTTAAAGATTTTGACTTCCTCCGGCGGTCCTTTGATTTCTTTATAAGTGCTTTCACCTTCTTGTATTTCAGGGACTGCAAGTTAAATAATGATAATGATAAATCGTGTATTCCAAGGGGCAGGGAGGATAGCGTAATCCTTGCCCCTTATAAAAGATACCTTATTGAAATTAAAAGGGAAAATACATTCAACGGGGATCTAAAAAGGTATATTATTGAACAAACTATTTACAGTTTGAATGAATTCAAATAATTCTCTTATTATTTCTTTGTTTTTTATTTTATTTATTTTTTATTACATGATCGTCTTTAAATTATCACTTGTTCTATGGTTTACTTACTAATGAATATTTATTGTTGTTGATGATTTGTTTGTTTTGCTTGTCATAAACTTTTATACTCTTTTTAATATTGTATTGTCATTCCTACATACGTTTTGTTTTAATGGAAATAAAATATTTGAATTAAAGTAATATTAGTAGAATGAAAAAGAACCAAAGAAAAAAAGTAATATTAATAGTTTAAATACAAAAATAGAATAAAACACCTATAAAATATAAAGTTCGTTCATCAAATGAACTGGTTCAAACCGACGCGACGTATTTAACCCATTGCTTGTAGATTGGCCCATAGAAGGTCCTCGTCGTTATGGAGTGCCTCGAACTTTGAAGTATCATGACTACTCCAACTATGTTAAACCTGTTACAAGAGAGGCTAGAAAAAGGTAGTAATTGTATTATTGTTTACGACATGAGAAGAGTTAAGAACCAAAATAAAATAAAATAATAAATTAAAAAAATGTTTAAAGGTTCCTATATCCCTGATATAATTATATTTCTTATAATTCCTTTTTTGAATTCGTGTAATGGTAAAAATGATGAACTCATTGTTTAACAATTAAATTTTGTAAGATCCAAAATACATTAAAATTATTAGATTTCTATCGTGGCTAAAAATTGATGCAATAGAGCCATTCTAGTAAACAACGTGCAAGTATGTGTGTATCAAATGATATTGAACCTTTATAAAATATTAAAAAAAAATAATATGCAAGCTGTATTAAAAAATAGAGGGCGTATTTATATTCCTTGATGTCCTTTTAGGGGGTTGATCTTTACCGACAAATAAACTCACAAAAAAAAAAAAATAATAATAATCTCGAAAATAAAAAAAAACATAATTATATTATTAAAAATCTTTGTTTTTCTTTGAAGTGCTTTCCGAACCGCGTGAACGCGAGGTCACTGCCCTACCTCGCGTTTTTATCGTAATTGGAAAACATTTTTCCAATATTTTTTGCTGATGTATTTTTTGCTGATGATAACGTTTGATTATTGATCTATATCAATCAGTTAACACCAATACAACCTGTATAAAGGTAATAAATTCGATGTGACTATTAACCCCGCTTGATATTTTACATATCATAACGTGATTATTTTATGTTTGCTGAGATATACATTACAAAACGCCGTAAACTCCAAATTGACGTTTTACTATTAGGATTTGTACAAAATAAATGAAAGAAAGGGATAGAGCACTATTTTCACTTCATTTTCATTTAATTGTGTTTTATTTCAAGCATTGCGACACAATAATTAGACAAATCGCGTAGGTTTATGTAGTTTGTATTAAATTATCTAAGACCTTAAATACAATAAAAAAAAATATCAGAAAATTGTTAAATATTTGTCTTTAACGTGTATAGGTTAATAATATTTTAGATTTGTCCGTTGAACCGTTATTGTAAACATAATAATATTTATATGGCATGATGACATTACTTCAATGAAATGAATTGAATTGTTTATTATGAGTTAATGATTTGATTCAAAGGAATGTACTCACCTTAATGCACGTGTCGAATATTTGATCGCTGACTTTCTTTTGCCATTCTTGTTTGGCGATGTCGTTTAATAATATTACTTTCATTTTTTCCGGCAGAATGCTGCCATCGTCGTCAACCTAAAAAAAAAATAAAATAATTAAAATATAATATAGATTATATTCTTTCTCTTCTTGTTTTTTTTTCGAAATTAGGTAATTTACCGCCTCATTGGGTCGTCTGCGTGTCTTGACAGACAATCATATTACTATCGGTACATCACAGCGTAACTCCAGAGAGGCTGCGGGCTCACGTTCGGAAGTAGAACAGCATGCCGTTGTTTAGAAACACATCTGAACATTCCACTCCACAGCCACGTTCCAGGGCAGGGTTGAAAGGGCCAACTTTGTAATTAAATTTTGTCCCGCAACTAGCGGCACAACAGCAAACTCGTCACGATCCGGCCCATCTCTACTCTCCTCTCTCGCTAACGAATCATTTGCATATTTGATTGTGATTGACCTGAAGTGTTTGTGTTGTCGATTCAGTGACGTCACATAAAGTAACGTTTAGTCCGAATGCGATAGTTTTGTATTGTCAATCGCGAATGGGTTCAATTTTATTGGCCAGTCATTATAGATTCTGTAATGCGCCGCGAAATTACTATTTTTAACGCATCCAACCGAAAACCTCGCATTGCGCGTTTTGCATCATTCATTATTAGAATAGTTTTATATACTTATTAAAACTTTTAGTGAGTTGCAGTATAAGTTAGGTAACAATACAAGCGATCACTAAATACATTTGTTTAATGCAGTAACGTTTTTTTAAGGCTATATACAAAAAAGTGATTAAAATACGGATACGACTGTACTGCGCTTTTGGATGAAAAATATTGCCATTAAATTGTGAAACCTAAAAGAATCCTCAAAAACAAAGGATGATAACTTAAATGGTTAGATGAACAAATTTTTAGTTAAGGCTATGTATGGTGTTGGCGGTACCTTAAAAGCCTAGACGATTCTTGCCAGCCACCCTCAGTAGCTTCCCTCTCATCTTTTTTTTCAATATATGACGAAATAAAATCTGATAATTGTGGCTTCAATATTTCGAGATATTGGTTGAATTATGATGCAAGCTCATTAAAAAATATCTAATAGACATCTAATTTTGTACGGCATTTTCGTTCGACTGAAAAACGCGACAAATATAATGCGACTCCGTTTCGTTTCAATTTAAAACATTTCGTTCAAATCACTAACCACCCTAACTCCCCCTATCCAATTTAACTTTAAGTAGAGACGTTTAATTTCATTTTTATGGTACTATTTCTTATTTAGATTTGAAATTAGTTTAGTAAAGTATAACGTTATACTTTACCGTGTGTAAATTATTTTAATGTGGTTAGACAGATTTATTTAGTAATTTTACTATTTTTTTCTATATAAATACAAAAAAATCAATTGTGTAAAAATACCATCTAATTAATTTTATCTGATTCTATGAAAAGAAAATTATGTTACGTCAATAGTGAAGGAAAATTGAAAGAGAACTCGGTATAGTAAAAAAAAATGGCAGAGTACCGAATCGAGGCCTGTCTAGGATGGACCTACAATGTAACCGGGCGAATCCGGGAGAATAGATTTAAATAAGGAGAAAATTTCATTTCAACTTACCGCGTTCTGTTTTTGCAGCACGCATTGCATGATGCACTGAAAACAATAAATAAAAAACGAACATTTATTATTCTCATTAATTTTTTTTATCTCCTTGCCGGTCCAACTCGAGGTTTGGATACTGTAGGATCATGCAAAACCTTCTTAAAACGATATGCTGAGTAAAATAGCAAATTCAATAAAACAAAGTAACAATCATGGCCAACCGACAGAATCCCCCTTTTTTTTTAAATAATTGCTATGACCTAGGTCATATACAATTATTTTGGGCCCTATTCAACTAGACCAAATGTGCCTGTGCTAGAGTCAAGGGATATGGTGGTAATGAAGTATTAAAAATGATATGATCATATGGCGATTCGAACCCGCGACCTTTGGGCTAATAGTCCAACACCTTAACCACTAGACTACCACGATCTCAATGTCATTAATACAAGTGTCACAATAGAAGGACGATACCTGGTTTGGCTGCAATTATGACAGTATATTTTGATTGATGTCATAATATGTAAAATTTCAAAATTCACTTCAAAATTCGATAAATAAAAGCTACTTAAAGAAACCGCGTTCCACCTTGTAATGAAAAAATCAAAACGGTGGATAAAATACACATAGTTTGTCGTATAAAACAAAAGTAAAAATATATAAAACGGGGTCTTCCAGAAGGTAAACTTACCTTCTGATAATCTACGGAAAAAGACGGTTGCTATTTTGATTTAAAAAAAAAAGGAATAAATGCATTGGTATTCCAAAGAAATTTTAAAAGTAAATTGCTTTATATTGAAAGTATATAAAGAACTTTATGTATACTCCAAATTTAAAATACAATAAATAAATTCTAAATTTTAGCTATAATAATCACTTTCAATCCATCAAACACTTGCAAACAATTCCACTATTGATTTTATTTTTTATGCATTATTGCAATGTAATCGTATTTTTAGGATTATAATTTAATTATATTTATCGAAATGGAATGGTAAAAATGGCCAATGTTTCGCTTTTTAACATACCCTTCATACAATAGTAACCATTTCATTAAAAAAATTCCGTAGAAGGTGATTTATTTGCAGAAAATACATTCCAAAGTTCGCGACCCGAGACCCGTTGATCATTACCGACCACCTGAACGACTTATGAGTTGGCGGTTTACAGTGTTTCGCTTTATTCCAATTAAGCCAATGTTGACTTCAAACAGAAAAGCTTTCTGCGTAAAGACGAAAAGAAAAATGGCGTCTAGACTAGAAATTGAGCCCTTGAAATATGAATAGACAAGCCACGCAATTAAGATGCCAACTTAATTTATTGGCAATATATTTTTTTTACGACCGAACCAAGACTATATTAATATAATAAATATTAAAAAAATATATATTGAATATATTTATTTGCTTTAAAAAATTTACCCTAACAATGGCAAATATTGAAATAAAACGTAAGCTTTCAAATGTATCAGTAATATTTCAATGAGGCGTAAAACCCGTTCACCTTAAATTTAAATTTACCGTGTGACGTTACGTAACCTTTAAAGTTGTCATTAACTGAATTAGAAAAAAGTCCTAAAAACAAACACTTTTATGAAAATTATTTAAGGTTTAAAATATTTTTATTTTTGATCGACTCGTATATACAGGATGATTTATATCGACCGAATTTTCTTAGCACCATTAGATGACTCATTAAATTTACTACAGATTTTTTTTAATGTCTTTGCTGCATCTATTTACATTGTATTTGTATATATTGAATAATAAAAATTGCTTCTGGCTTGTATTGCAAGCATTTAATGATTAAACCAAAACAAAGCGCAAATGCTAAACTTTACAAAATTATTAAGCGGCTAAAATACATAAATTCTAACAAATAAAAATGCAGTCCTAAATTTTTAATAAAAGGAAACTATAATTTTATTATTGCCTAAATGCAAAAAAGAAAAAAAAATCCATTTAAACTCTGCGCTCTAAGTTCTGTACATGTGAGTGGCGCATTTATGCTACATATTAAGTTGAAGTTAGCTTAGAATGCAAGCCTTACCTTCAAAGTGTCCTTGGAGCGATTGGTCCTCAAAGCAACTCCTTCGTTTGTTTTTATGTTGTACTCGATGAAGCATTCTTTCTTGACAGGTCGAAGAGATTTCGCGTAATCGCTGAGAGGGTCGAAGGTGTCATTACCGCAACAATACTTCGAGCGCCATCTTTCTCTAGGCGTTTCGCTTAACATTTATACATACAATTATTTATATATTTATACGCGTGCATGCATAAGATACGATATATGTAAACGTTTACTTACTAGGTAAGAAACAATACATGCTAAATATATGCTATACGCACAGGAACATTCTTATAATAATTGATGGGCTTAGCAGAAATATAGTTGGTTATCGTTACGGCACATTATATCGATCAATGTTTATTTCTTAATAATCCCCCTATTATCTGATTGCGTACATTTCGTGACAATTTTTAAATAGGTATGTAAAATTTAAAATGAAGCATTATAAATAAAAATAAAATATATTTTACTATCAATCACGTTTAGATAAATAATTAGTACGATTACTAACATAACGCCTTCATGATTTTCTTTTTATTTTTACCCATGATGATTCATTAGCATATATCCTACGTTGAACGTGTCATTCTTGTAAATATTCATTAAACCATTCACTTCTCATTCATCATACGTCATATTCGTTACATTTTCACCGTTTTTCAAAATTATTGTTTCTTTTTTTAATCATTTCTTACTACTTTAATGAAAGTTTGACCGTATTGCATAAGCGCACAGATAGATAGGTGAGAGTGAAAAGCTTTCATAAAATACAGGCCTGTATTTAAACCAGCGTGCATTACCTCAAGCTATGCAACTATCTGTGCATTCAATATTAATTTTTCTTTGAACATTCTGGCTATATAATTTGTTTGAAAATTTTCAATCTGTAAAAATATTAAAAAGCATTCGAATTTTCCAAATGTCAGTACTGTCAGATTTTTATATAAGTAATGTAAACTAACGGCGAACGCCTATTAAACGTAAGGAATCATCTAAAAATGGTATTTAAGCAATACATTATACAATTTTACTATATTTGTTATAACTCAAAAAATGTCTATTTCATCTGAAAATTGTTACTTAATTATGTATCATTCGATCACTGAGAGTTAAACACGAAAAAACATTAATATAAACCTTTTTAAACCATCTGATGTATGTTTATTGAGTAGCGTATCCCTAATTATCCTGTGACCATGATTCTGACGAGAACGGGATATTGGAAATTTAGTATCAGCCATACCTGGAACAATCAAACGTGATATATTAACTCCAGGCATTGCCGGAGTCTTTTTCGAATAAATACGCGCATTAGGTCAAAGAAAGTGAGGGAAAGAGATGGCGACGAGGTCGATGGAGTGAGAGAGAAACCAATAATTTAAAAGATACAATGATCTAGTTAGGTTTAGCTAATGGTATAATAAAATATTGTAAGGACTTCATGATGAAAATATAAATGAATAAATGTGGTATAGAAAAATAGTAATATGCATTTTAAACGTTTTAGTACTGGAGAGTACCGGATAACGTGTAAATGAACCTTTTAAAAACAAGAATGGCTATGAAACCTTATAGATATGACGTAATATCAACCGCTTCTATGCGTTGCTTAGCAGTAGTAAATTATTGAACCATAACCTGACGTCTTACAGATAGGGTCCTATAGAAGGTATTAAAGACGACTTCGCCTCAGACTAATTGCATAGGTGGTATCAACTTGTGATGGGTTGCTTCATTTCCTATCTCAATTTGTATCTTCATTTTCGACTAGCCTCCGGTGTAATGTAAACGGCTATGGTTATTTTTCAAGAGCATCAATCTACACACAAAAAATCAACTCTTTCGCATTTGTACTTTTCGAGTTGAAAAATGCAACGGATGGACAGATAGCTAAAGGATAGTTCTGTAATATAATAATATTATAGTAGTGTCATAGGAGTTTACATTATAAGTAGTATAAAATAGTAATCAAAGTAAAAGTAGTAATAACTGTTTTTTTCATCGCATGTAAATCTATCAATTTCTTCAAATTAAATAAATAAATGAAATATATGTTAGTGTATAAGTATAGATTTTTTATAATCATACACCATTAAAAATGTTTTATATTTGCACTTTTATAAACAGGTAACATTTAAATATTTAAACAGTTAAAACTAAAACTACTTCAAACGGTACAACATGTAACGCCATGTGTAGATAACGCCGACAGACCGGGCCCGCCTACCGTTGACGGTATAAACGAATCGCTCACCTGCCAACACATGACATTGCACCACAATCGCGAGTGAGACCAGGCACACTAGAAAGAAGGAAACGTGCAATCGACTGAATCTAACAAACATTTTGTATGCTGGGTAACGGTAAATTGTTTAATTTGTACACTCAATGGTCGCCGGTCGAGTTAAGCGCGACTGAGTACTGAGTGAACACTTGGACAAAATGAAAGCTGTTTATATTGCGTTTTGTTTCAGTAGATCCCCTTGCACACACAGCACACATACATTAGAAGAGATAGCTCTCAAACTGCGATCAGTTCACACGGTAGCTGAATATTGTAATGACTGGTTGTAACATCTTAAAACAGTAATTAACAATCATATGGTACATTTTATGACTTATCTTGATTGAGGAAAGAATATTACAAACTAACTAAATTCTGCGATTTTATTTTATTTTGATCATAAAAATATTTACAGCTGTACATACAATTATTAATGTAATACAATTTGAATAAGTTTGAATGTTTTTTCCCCAATTAGTAAATACATTTCTTTTATTCTCTTTGGCATTTCAAATAAAAATATAATAATCCTGTGGTAATATTATTATTATGATTGCTAATATTTTAATGTAATTTTTAATAAAAGGTGATAAATTTTACATTATGTTAAATAAACAAAATATTGACACGTGCGACTTATACTTACTAGTAAAATTTCTCGTAATCGAAGTTTTATAAAGTTAGGCATGAAAAATAAATAATATGGCGGCTCAGAAGGTTTAGTTTATGGTTTTTCGGAACCATACGACACGTTTTTTCGGCACTCACTCTTCATTTCTGATTCGTGCTTGCTGCATTCGGCGCCTACGACACAAGATACCCACGCCTTATATGACTGCCATACTGTTCAAAGGGTTTGAAAACAGACAACGTTGACTTGCTGAGAGATCTCATTTACCATGCATGTTCGAAGCAATTGGAGTGCAAAGAAATTGAGGTTAGATGGTGTACCCAGTTTGTTTCTTAAAAGGAAACGTAATCGATATTAATTATTATTTTATGAAAACCTAAAATTTAGAAATTTCTTGAAAAATACGTAATATTTTTAGTTTTAAGCACTCTAACATTGTGGTTAAAAATGCTTCAAAGAAGTGTAGCAAACGGAAAATCGATGATGCAAACGAAATTAATTATACTTATAGCCTGCAATAAATGTTTTTTAAATTTATTATAACCGGAAAAAATCTATTTTGAGTTTTGACTATATTAACCTCGCGTGAGTTGTTATAATGACAAAGAATATGTTAATGGTTTTTTCGTTTTTCTTAAAATGAAATTGCCATAATTCAATTCGGACCATAGTTCCATAGGTCGTCCATAATTCAGTTGGTAAATAATAGCTTCGGTACTGTTTATGTAAACTCAGCAGCTAGACTCCTTTCAAGGTGAACGTTAGGGCTATGAGCTTTTCTGATGAGAATTCTCGCCTACAGCATACAAAGAAAGTCAAATTCCAAGTAAACCGTGCACATGCTCAGAGAGACGGATGGCAAGTACTAGGAGAACAGCTCCATGTAAAATAGTGTGTTGTTATTTCTAATCATTTTAATATCATATAAATTAATATAAATAAATAATATCGTTCATAAATAAATATTCATAAATTAATATCGTTGAGTCTCTGTGTTCAACGGTGATTTAGAGATATGAGGAAGTTGACGCTGTGGATCCAATGATCCCTGGCTCATAAGGCTGCCACCTCTCAGGCTTCAATAAAATAACAATCTTCAAGGAAATTTTAATGATCAATCTTCAATAATTTCAATGACACAAAACAAAAATGTTTTGTTCCACATATGACTTTATTGCAATAATATACGAGCTATAAGAGTATTTATACATTATTTGTAAACGAGGGTGTCAAAGAAGATTCAAAACAATAACAAATTAAGGTACTTTAAAGCACTTTTGCTTTTTTTTTAATCTTATTAGTTATATTTGAGAGTAAATTAATAGAAATAATTGTTTCGAAATTGTTTGTTTTGATTTTTAAATTGCAAAACAAACCATACATATATTTCCATGCGTTTCTCTTATTTGATATGTACTATATTTAAAGAAAAATAGATTAATATTTTTACCATTTGAATGTAACGGACTAAAGGATTCCGAAAAATAGCCGAACAAGGAAGGTTGTTCTTTACAAAATATTTAGTCAAAAAAAAAAAAATTTAGTTGGCCACCGCCGCGCGCCCCGCCGGTTGACCGACGAAAACGCAATTTTGACTGAGGTCTGTGAGGTCTGCTTCGTTCGCTTTCCAGCAGAGGTCAGCCGAGCCGCGGCTGCACACGACGAGAAAGTGTCTATTTATTACAGTTATTAGAAGCACATGTGGCAGTAAGCAGTATGTGTAATTTGCAAACAATAATTATAATTATGTTTGTGTTTGGAAAGTCCAGGGTGTTTTTTAAAAACGTATTCTTGCTGAAAGATTATGTGGGTTTTGTCGTAGTTGAATTGGTTAATTGTGACACCTGCGATTAACGAATAGTACATTATTTTAGATATTTAAAAAAATCTTATTTAATTTATACCTTTGGTCCAATTTAATAAAGTTTTGTAATAATAATGTCTAGGTGCTAATGCTTTTGTAATATGAATGGGTCCTACTTTTGATATGTGAAATACTTTTCTCGAAAGATGTATTTAAACTTTATAATAAATGATGTATAGCAGTCCCAAAATTCTGTACAGTGTAGAGACCTAGACCACCACCTATACAGTTTTTTAAAAACTGGATGCCTTTGAAATGTGGGTCTACAGACCCAGTCTTCCTCGCCAGTTGGACAGATAAAGTTGAAAATGATGCCTGCCGCCAGTAAAATTATTTTAGCCAACATGATCGTTAAGCGGATATGGTATCAGTAGAAGTCCCATAATTGATCCTTGCAGAATTTTTTATTGTATGATAAAGTAACTTTTGTAAGAAGTTAATAACATACTTTTATAGAATATTTTTCTGGCGCACTTACCTCGACTGAATATTTTTACAATAAAATATACCTAAGCAAATAGGGTTACATTTGGGAAACATAAAAAAAAAAAAAAAATGATATTCAAAATATTTTCCGTCTTTTACGCAAAAGGTTTTCCTTTACTTCAATAATATAGGAAATACTAGACATATTCGAAATCCAATAAACTTAGAATTCAAAGCGATGCAAAAGCTGAATCGAGCTCTTCCCAAGAGAGTAGAAGATGGCCCACGGAATCTTAAGCTCGTTGTCCGCTGTTAAGAAACCGAAAGATGAGAGGCGTTTCAAAGACTTCCGGTAAACTATATTCACACAATGTATTTATTTAAATTCACAAAAAAATATTATAATATCACTGTTAATATGAAAATACTCTACATATTAAATCGAGAAAACATAATTTAGATAGCGCCGTCTGGAAAATAAATGCAATAAACTCAGCGTTCGTTATTAAACGATATTAAAAAAAAAAAATACACCAGTCTAAATCAATACTATATAATTTTAAAAATATAATTCACGTATGAATAATGTATATAAATTTTAAATGTGTGTTAATGGAGATAAATAATTTTCCAGCTCTTTTTTTCAGCTTTTCGATTACAGCGACACAGAATAAAATTTTACGTAACCTGTATGTATTATAAATACATTTTCAAACAAAGAATCTTTAAAACCATCGCTGTGTATATTCAATAATATTATTGTTAACATTCTGAGAAACTTTATAAGCCATTTCAGAACCCATTTTCATTTTCACCCTGCCGGAACGAACCTGGCCGAGTGTGAAAAATAAATGGTCACTAATAAGTAAAATTCGCTTAGTTAACAACGGACGGACAACTATTTATTTTTAATAATATATTTTTTTCGCCATTTACCAAAGTGGCTAAATGTTCACACAGATAATACTTAGTGAGATATGTTTATATGACCCTGAAGTTAAGCAGTAAACGAGTAGTCCGATTGGGAGAGAGCAATCAGATCCTAAACTCCGTTTCTGCGGAAACTGATATTTTTGTCTACCCGCCTAAAAAAAAAATAGGGTAGCGAATCTGCTTTCTTCTGTAATATCATGACTCAAATGTTTGGTTAACTTTTTCTATTTCCTTTATTTGCCGTTAACTAGATAGATTGACTAGTTAGATAGATTGGAATAATTAAGAGGCAGGGACGGCAGTGCCATCCTTGCGTCTCAGAAAAAAATACATAATAAGAGAAAAAAAAATTAATAAAAATTAAAAAAAGAAAGAAAGAAATTTAATATTAATATTAAAAAAAAAATAAAATTAAAAACAAGTGACTTCGTCCATCGACCGGTTTAAAGCTGATGTTTAATCCATCGCTTGTCGACGAGCCATAGAAATCGCTCGTCTCTATGAGCTCGTTTATTTTCGTTGAAATACAAAAATACAATACTTATTACGTACGTGAGACGTCACTAATAAGAAAGGTTCATAGGATAAATATCATAAATACAAAACATTATACACACAATAAATAGTGCATAATATTTTATATATATTCTACATACAATATATATTTATTAAATCTATAATTCTAATAATTGTGTTACTTACAATTTATAGACTAAATATATATACATATATAATATATATATATAGAAAAAACTAAGCAAAGAAAATATATAAAATTACTTATTATAGTCCATATTATTAGCTTTTCTATTGTAATACACTGCTCACCATCTTTTCAGATCTTTTCAAATGGCGCCTATCGCGAGGAGCCATTTGGTGATGTTTTTTGCAAGACTCAATTTAGATTTTGCTTTTTTAATCTGCTCTACGCTGTTGAGAAGTTTAGTTTAAACAAGTTAAACTTACTAATTGTTATATTATTTGAAAAAATCTCGAACATTTTCTATTAGCCAAATATTGATCAATTTCCCTAATACCTTTTTATCAACAATCGATCACCCTTCCTCTTATTAAATTTATATTTTGGCAACTATAAAATATAATAAAGTTATCACCCATTTTGATGATTTAAATACATAATTACATTTTTTAAGGTACTTTATCTATCGAGTGTGTGTGCATTAGAGGCCAAATGTAGTATAATATGTCGTAAAATACAGTAATAATGAATGTAATATTAATTAGAGAATTGTTAGGTATGTTTACTAGAAAAATGTGCTCACTATAATAAACTGCCCAAAGTCTCCGTTTTGTTTATGTGCTGCTTCCTTTACCGCCCTAGCCCGCTGGGTCCGCCGCCAAACTTTGCAATGCCCCCGATAATAGCCGAGCTGATCAAGGTAACCCCAAGGCAGCGGCGCGGCGCGACGACGATATTATTAAATTATCGCTCGTCTCAAAGGCAAGGCAGCTGCCGGAGTGTTTGTCCGCGGCGAGGGCGTGCGGTTTGTAGCCTTCGCCTGTACACATAACCAATAGCGATTGAAGACCAAGTTTGATTTGGATCAACACCGTGGCTAGACTGCCAATTGAGCGAACTTAATTGAGCTCAAACTAGACTACTTGATGACATTAGCTTGACAAGGGACTTTCATGGGTGAAATGTCACCCACATCTATAGCTACGTACCTGTTATAAATCAAAAAGTTTCTATCGCATATAATTTGATGTGTTTTTATAGATTTTAATGTTGCTTTGTGCCTTTTGTCCGTTGTGTCTGGTAAAAAAAATCTTTTGACATTGAAAATAATAAAGTTCTTCTAATTATACTCAAATATCAACCTCGATGGATAACATAACTGAAGGCAGTTGGTTGTTAGCCAAAGTTTTTTTAATTTCTTGTGAATGTTTAAACCTAGCCTAACTTAAAACATCTTGAGATCCTCTAAAGATAAATTATATCAAATACTCAGGTTTATTAACATCATGGTACAGCTGATGATTGATTAAAAGCGTAAAGAGCGCGTTTACAGCTATCTCGAATAAGCGCATAAAAGGAAAAAAACGTGTTGCTCTAAATGCTATCTCCTACAATATAGGAGATAGCATTACGTCTATATAAATTGTTGGTTAAAATTATAAACTATGGACATCTGAGATTTAAAATAAATGTGATGGTGTAAGAAAGTAGAGAATGGTTTGCCTAAAAGTATTGAGAAAAGAGAAATATTCTATTTTTTGAACCATTTAACTGATGTAAACAATTTTAGGTTTAGTTTAATTTAAAGAAAATTTTTATTTATTACTTTCTCTTTCTCTAATCTTCATTTCAAATAAAAATTTATAATAATATTTATAAATTTAATAGTTATATTATGTTCTGGATTAATTAATGATACAAAAAGTGTATATATATTTAATGAAAACACATGATTTTTTAAATAACAGAGCTGTTATGAATTGAAACAAAGGCACGTAAAAAATCTTCTGACATATTTATCAAACATCATTGCATATTAACAAGATTAAATATTTTCATAATAGCGTTCAAAGTAACCAGAAATTCGCAAATGAATAATTAAATACTAAACATCGTTATTATATCGTAGTAATCGGAGCTACAAACATAACAAGTGAAAGTGATGTAGCGATTGGACAAAATAACATTACCTGCTCCGCAACGTGGCCGTTCCTGTACGTTACGAGCGACTGTTACGCAAAACCCGGATGACCGGGTTCCGACTTCTCATCAGGGCAAGTAGCTCTAACGCTTCAGTGATATTTATTTAGAACAACTACACGTTCATCCTCGTGCCTTCAACACCGTGGCAAGCAAAAATATTTTAAAGATTACCCCTACAATAATCAAACATACTTCGATAAAACAATAATGTATCTAATTATGTGGGTCTTTATTTGATACCCAGATTCAATAGCCTACGAGTATTATCTACGGAGAGTGAACCTATTTTGGATTATGTGATGTTGATGTTTTTAATGTTCTTTTAAGAATTTTTGCTACTAATGCAAACAAAAATAAAAATATTTATTAAACTAGATAACGGTTAACATCATTTAGTTTAATCGCTGCTCTGTCCGGGTAATTAATATTATTTTTTTATATCCTAATTAGTAATTACCCACGACAAATTAGCAATTGGAAAAATGTAACTGTTATAGATGGATTAAGAGGTTCAATTTTGCTTGATTATTTGATTATTAAGCTCATATTTGATTACTAATTTTATCTAACCTTCTATTAAAAAATAAATATTTCGTATGTGATGTTTCTTTCGTATATGGCTTTTCTAAAGTATAGCTCAATCGGTTTATATTGATTTGAAAAATAAAAGAATAAATTTTAACTATGAAAAACGTTAAGTGAAATAACACAAACACGCATTCAATTACAGAATTGTCTTATTTTGCTGCCATTATGAAAATATCAAGGCATTTGGTATTTCTCTAAGTAGCACCTTCCTGACGACACAAGCCATAAGTTGACGATGACTTAAACAACAGTTGATGTACCATAAAATAAGTTAATGGTAATGCATTCCAGAGGTAACCGAAACGTAGAAACCGCCCCCTTTACTCGTGCTAACAGTCATCGTATTCACGCGATAACGTAAATTGATCATCACCGATCTGCTCCAGCCGCATGTACCAATACAAATTAGTATAATTTGCTCTCAAACTGCACTTCTCGCTTATACCATCCCATCCCCACACTTCCAGCTCGCTTCGCTTCATATTTGCATTTCCAATGAAATGTACAATCAATTAACAATGGTAATATCCTGGCTCGGAAATTGGATGTGGATGTCCCTACCTATCCGTGGGTCATTAATGCTATGCGCTAGACTTCAGTCTAAAAGCGACACCACACGGGCGTGTCTTGCACCACATAGAACATACGGCTACGAACTACCTTACATTACATTATAGAACTTACATAAACTGAAGCAAAAGTGTAGCTTACTCGTTTTGTTTATTAGAGTCAAATCCTACTATTAATCATTTTATATTAAAAGAAGGCAATTAAAAGGTAAAATGATAACTCTAACAAAGCCCATAATCTAATGAATACATATTTTTATCAGTGTAATTATGCAAAAACTAAACTATTTTATTTACATTTCTCGTCATTTTCTTTTTTATGTAATCAGTTCTACATGAACCTACATTTCAATTCAATTGTTAAACATTGGATTCATGTAATTGGCCAAATAAATAACTATTTATTTACGGTTTTATCAACTAAGTTACGCTGTATATTTCCCTAAAATATATTAAATTAAATTTAATTAAATATTCGATGATAGCTTTCAGTAACGGAAATCGCCTAAAAAAATTAAGACTATTTTAAAATCGTTGATTTATCACTACTAAAATAAGAGTTGCATTTCGCGTAGTTACTCTTCTTCTCCTAAACCATTGTCTGGATTCGAATAAGGTTTTCACTGTTGGATGACTCAGATCTTCGGCAAGGTTGCAAGCTATAAGTAATGCCCTCAAGTCATAAAACTGTTTATCAGGGGCAAGATATCCTGACCCTCAATTTTTTGTATGAAGCGAAATATTCGAAATCCAAAGAAAAAGCGTTGTCTTATAAAATTGTATAAATGATGAAAATACAATGTTTATAAATCAATTCGTCGACGTTGGATACGACTAAAATTTATGTGAATTGGCGTGGCATGATTTGTGTAGTGAGACGACGGCAAAGGATAAAAGAAACAAACCTTCTGTGAAGGTTCTGACTAACAAAGAATGTTTTGCTTTAAATTAGTTATAACTTTTCTATGGTAGCACTCGGCACAATATCTGTAGTGTGCATATTTTGATCTTCATTACGACGGAAGGTCGGATCTGATTTTTTTTTTTTTAATGGACGGCTATTTGTGGCAATTATCATTAAAATAAAACATTTCGGAGTAAACGACTTTGTTTACAAAGAACATCACCGTGCGAAGCCGGCTCGGTATAGTTAGTATTTTTATAAAGCGTAGGTTTTAAAGCCTTAAAGTTATATACAAATGCATGTTTAACTCTCAACTGTCTTCTTTAATGTTAACATTGTCAAATTTTATCTAGTTACTAAGATGAAATAAGAAGAAGACAAAGACGAAATAATTTTAAAATAATTAAATTAAAACTTTCAATATTCGCAAAAAATATGCCATTAATTTTGTAAGGTAATTTGACGATGAACGATATTTTTACTAAAATAAATATTGTATGCTATAATTGTGCAAAAAGGACAATATAAACTTGATTTCAATCCTAACTATTGCAACTTTTAAATTTTATAACAAAAATAAATGAGTAAAAACATATTTTTAGTACAAGTTATTAACTGCGTATACAAAATTTCGTATCTGTGCTTTGACCGTTGAGGAGTTTCTTTGCATGGATCCAATCCGGGTTGCAGACTCAGGTCCAGCAATAATAATGGATAATATTAATGCATTGTCATTGGAACTGAACCAATATGTCAAATTTCAACTTAGTACGATCTAATTCAGTTTGCAAGATTTGACCTAACAGACTAACAAACATTACAAGCTATATGAAAGCTTGTAAAAAAAGAATTTTACTGTAGGTTTCTAGATATTTAGGATCAACTGTTTCTAAATAAAGCTTCCAATGAAGAATAAAATATATTTATCTATCATACGTCGAAAGGTAGCTCTGAAACAAGCGCGCTGGGTTTTTAATGAGAAATGGGGATTTATTTTTGTTTGGCAAGATGTAATTAATATGCATGATGCATGGTATAACGAAATGTTGCAATAATGTATATTTTTTCTATACAGAACAGGAATATCTGTGTCTGGTAATGCTTTTTTGTATTGTTTCATTAGATTAATGAACTTGAAGCGTAATGAACGAAACAGGATTTTTTAAGGCTTGTGGTAGTGTTTTTTAAAGCGCGGTTTCGAAATAAATAATTACGTAATTACCTATCCTGATCTAAGAAGCATTTTGTGGGGTGCATAGTAAGATTTCATTAAAGTGTTTAACCTTTACTCCCGAACATTTTATACTATATTTTAAGTTGAAGTATTTTATTGTCTATTTGTCAAGATAATTTTCACAGCCATACCTAACTGGACAATAAAATTTTCAATAAAGTTAGTTTTAAATTTAATTTATAGTTAAGCATGTAAATTTATTTAAAAAATATATTGTGTGTGGTTACAATACGCACGTTAGAAGTAAATCTTTTGTAAGAACGTTGATTTTCGTCATCAACTGCATTATAAAGTTTTAATTAATATTTCAAAATTATTACATCATACTTCAACAATGTTCACACTCGTCAATTTATATAAGGATTAAATCAACATGACAGGGAATCAAAACCTAACGTGACAGCTGGGTGCACCACACCGATTTTAACCGAATGAGCTCATCCCCCCCTCATCATCAGCCCCGAGCATCCTCCCGAGTTTAGCCAAAGGAACGTGTTAGATACATTCTTGCCATGGAAAATTTGTGCAAGGTCTTAAGTTTTACGCATCCGTATTCGAGCGCTGACCGAATTGAGATCAACTGTTAAAAAATATAATAAATTTGGGACGATTTTTTTACCCTCCTTGGGTCCAAGTCTTGGGACACCTTGTATATTAGAAAATTATGCTTTATTTTGCAAAATAAATATGATACAACGCAAAGTTAAGTCCCAAAAAGCAACAGCGGGTAATTAAAATTGTGAAATGGCTTTTTCTAATTTAGTGTCACTAACAAAAAGGCTGTCCGCTCCAAGTTGCGTGGTTCTGAATAAAGGCGACGCGACGGACGGCTCTTTTCCTCGCGCGCTAAGCTACTTACACCAGGAGGAAATTAATGTGCTACAAACGGCAGGCTGCCTTCGCTACTACTCTCCTTTAAAATATCGCAGGATAAGAGGGGTTAACACTTTGAGGTTACGCACGGTTAATTTGCTTTAATAGAAATTAAGTGCTTAGATTAGAATATTTCGCTGGCTGCGAGCAACAGCGGGTTTGCGGATTAGCTCGCATTGACGCTACGACGGACAAAGGACTTATATAAGAACAGTCAAAGAATAGATTTATTTCAATTGTCTCACAACCTCGAAAATCAAACCTAGCTATATAGTTTACAGCTACATAACTTTGTCAGTCTTTTTTTATAGTTTTTCAAATGATTTCAGTCAATTTGTAAATAGATCTTGAAAACCTCTATTATCCAGTTTCATTTACGAAGAATTCATACACAAATTTTAAATATTTATTGAATATTTATCTAAAATGTTAATTTACTTTAATAAATTAGGCGGAAAACATTTTGTATAAAAATATGTGTGTATATTTGTCCCCCACCTCCCCCGCTCCCTCCCTCCTCCCTCACCCCACCCTTTGAACCAATTTAAATCAAATTTTCACTGAATAATAGCCTATTCTTCGATTTTAATTAAATATCAGAATAATCTGAAGTAGTACTGAGTAAAATGCAATCAAAATGCGCAAATACAGGTGTTATGTAATGTTTTTTTATTTTTAATTTATATTTGAGGTTATTCTTTGGGCACCCAATATCGAAACCCGAACCTGAAAAAATATTGTAAAAATTTAGGAACAAAGCTTCTTTATTATGTTTCTAATATAACTATCACACCAACATCATCGTAGCATTGAACCTGTATTGGTAATTTCTAATTAATGTTTCAAAATATATATACGTATTCATTAGACATTTTCGTAGGCTTAACACGACTAGGATTAGTTAATATGCTTTGCATTCCAAATACAGATTAGAGAATGGTATGTCGTGTTCTGTCAGTTTGAAAATGGCTCTCGGTCATGTTTGGGTAGCAATCACAAGACATGGGACATGTACGGAGACATTTTAACGAATAGCCTCTGGGCGTCGGAATAGTAATCTCGGCAACGTGGCAGGATGGGAAATGCACAACTTAATACGATTATCTAACACATCGTATATAGATAGTGCTCTATACATATTTACCTATTCCGATTAACTTTGCCTGATTGTTATTTAATTTCTATAGGTATGTTGTTCGGCAATTTCACTGTCAAATTAATAAGGCTGATTCTATAAATTTATAAAAAATCTTAGCACACCAAGGTTAGGTATTTTATATTCTCCTACAAAACAATTCGTTTTTATATGTATATCTTATTTGCTGTAGAAATAATATTTATTATGCCTTTTGTTTAGTAAACTTAACCTTGGTTTTACTGTAGAATGTTATTTGTATTTGCCTGACTTTTTACAAAATTTTATAACCTTTACTTTTACAAATAAAGAGGGTGGGAATATAAACTTTTTGAATATAATTTTGTTAAAATAACACATTACTTATAGATCAACGTTTTTTTTTTGATAAACAACTTAAATAAATAAAATATATATTTTAAATGATCACTTTATTCGCTGTATTCAAAACTCAATCTTTAAACTATTTACGATTAATCTATAACTACCTATTTATGATTAACTTTTTATACCTTACAGACCTGCAATAGACGGTTAGTCAGACAGTAGGTATTGAAGTCTTTTCCTTGTTTTTTTCTAAACATTTGGCTCATTATTTATTTAGTATTTAATCGTTAAAGTTTTTAATTCAGATACGTAGATATAATATTGAATACCGCATATATTGTATGAGCCGTGTTATATAAATAAATATATTATTTTTTTATTGTAAAATATATATTTTAATAATAATATGTTAATCGTGTGATATATCGTTGGTAATTGCATAAAAATTATTAGAACTCAAAAATAGTTGCTACAGAAGTAATAATAATTATTATAAAATGGCCAAAAGTTGAAATGTTATTAGGGTGACTACTCTATAATGTACTACAATTTTGGAATTCTCTATGATTGAATATATTATTCATAAGATATTTGTGAATACCATGCAGATTTTTGTTAAAGATATTTTTTTTGTTATTTGCACCAAAAAAGACAAATAAAACAGATACATCGATTAAAAAAAATATTTATAAATATAAAAAGTCGAGAAAGATTTTAGTATTTACGTAGATAAAAATATAAGTTTAAAATTATTTTGAAATAATAAGTTACATTCACTGAAAAAAGTATTTAAGAAAAAATGTACGTAAGAAGGTAAGGGACTTCAAAACAGCCTCTTGATTCAATTTAGAATTAAGTTTACTCTCTGGCGCCTAAGTAATTTATCATTTAAACTTAATTTAGCACTTCCACTTTAAAAACTCCTTTTGTTGCAATTTTCTTTGGATAGGTATTCCAAATTAGATTTGAGTACTTAAGAGAAGAAAGTCGCATTATATCCGTATTTCTAATTTCCATATAGTTTAAATAAAGCTAAAACTAAATACCTACGGTACCAAATGTGGTTTAAATAGACAGAAACGTTATACCGATACCGGTACATAGTAAAATATAAAACCTACTTTTTAGGTTAGGTTACACTTAAAACAATGTGTCATATTTATTTAATTGTAAAAGAAATCTACAGATTCACATAGTAGTTGAAACATCAAAATAGAAAGAGAAAAATTGAATTTGAATATATGAGTATTTTCTTTGCAGAATATAATAGCTTGTGGTTATAGCTTGCAGCTAGCTATGCGGTAGAAATTTTGTTTCTAGATATAATCATTGATTGGATCACTGAAGTATGTTGTTTGAACTTAACCGCTCGCCAGCACCTTCAAAATAGTTTTACATAAACCGTGCCTTCAATATTAAAAATCAGTTTTTTCTTAAAATAATTACTTTAAAATAAAATGTAGATTCAAATAGAAAACTTTGCACTGTGTAGTGTTGTTTTGGTTATGAATTTTATGATTCGAAGCCCATTTCCCAATCGTTTGAAGACACGTAGATTACAGATTTGTGAGATTGCGCAGAGAATCTCAGAATCTCGTGATGAAAATCAGTCCAAATGCGCTGTGCCGTCGTAATTGGCTTTGCTGACTAGAGCTAAAATCAGAAGGAGATGAATATTAATCTGTTTTAGCTTACGGCGCGATTAGACGACCTAATAGCTTTTAGCTAATACGCGCTAATACTCGGTGAGATTTATTTTTATGTTCCGGACTATTTTACTAGATCGCGGAAACACACGCCATTCCGGCATTTATCGTGTCGTACCGACGCGTGTAAAGTATAGTCCGATTTCCCAGGCAGCTGAATAATTAAATTCCGTTTTTGCGTGTCTGCGCTTGATAGGATTAAAAATCTGATTTCTATTACACCTTTGTGATATCAGCGGTAATTATTTTTCGCCTAAGAACATTTCTTTTAAAATTATATTTAGTTTCCTTGATACTTTTTTTGTATTTTTTTTATTTTTAAATATATAATCATGTGTTTTATTAGTTTTTGGCAGAGAAACCTATTAAATAAATAGCACCTTTAAAAAAATGATTATACATGTTTTTTAATTGCTTCTAATATTTATATTTTTCAGGTGTATTGTGAATTATTTCATTGGTTAAACAAAACCATGGTATTAAGAGCGCATTATAAAACATAAAGGTGTGACTGGTTGATTTGTCTTTTATATTCTCGAAATAGTCTCCATTGTAGCTGGTATTCACATGATATTATGTATGTGTTAAAGAGTACAATAGACAGCAATTCGTATCTCAAAATTTCGCGTTACATACGCTCTGGTGAAATTGCGTTCTACTCTCCGTCATTTCCGAAACAATTTCCTATTCTGCAGACAAAATGTTCGCTGCTTTGCAGATCAGCGCGGCGCAGGTCTGCGGGAGGCGAGAGTGCGGCTCAGCTTTTAGTCTTTCCAATTGACTTTCCGCGCGGCAGACAAATGAAAATATCTGATGCCTCTGTGACAGCGCTAGGTTTCCAGATATGTACTCCACTATGATATGCGTCCAGATTGAACTTCTCCACTTATTACGTACGTGGGTGGCCAAGGTCAAAGAGAACAGTCAGTCAACTATCCCCTTCAACCACGACAAACATATAACGTTCTTTATCCAAACGGTTATAATTAAATGTATTTTTTTTTCTTATAATTGGGAAATATTTTTGCAATTTATCTTGCTGATAAATGTTTGATTGTTTTTCTATACCAATCAACTGAAAGGACGGTAGCAGTTTTAGTACTTCCTGTATAAATGCAAGCAATAGCTCTGCTATTTTATTCCCGTTCTATAATACTATTTTTCAATTAGCAAACCATTTTTTAATGGATGTGAAGGAAATTTTTTGTGGCCCTTATCTATTTCATTATTGCCCGCGATTAGGTATAAACAAACACAGCTAAACAACTGCTTCTCCACGACCCTTCAATTAATATCCCTAATTTACGGAAAGCTATTTTTAAGGTCCTCCCCGTTAGGGTGCTCGTTCAGGTAGATACTCGTTTTTAAATGATTAACTTTCCCGGCCAGCCCCTGCTATGGCTGTCACATAAAACACATGAGATCATAACAGGCGCCATGGATGACCCCTGGAATGCGTCGTTATCGTGGGGAAATATTCATAGGTTAGGTTTGTATTGTTTTATGACAGCCTTAAAGCAAGCAGCAGTAAATGACAGTTTCAAAAGAATATCTCCATTTTCGTCCAAAACCCACTATAATAATTCTGCAAGCATTCTTGAGGTACATACAACGTTGTTATTCTCAGAGAAATGGAATAGGTATGTATATAAATATCTTAGATAACTTTATTTCAATAACACTTTTCTAATAAAATCCAGGCAATTTTCAAAACGGCGTTTTCCATTGGGCATATAATATTAATTGTTATCATGTTATATTTCGCTGTTTATAATTCTTTTAAATAAATAAATAAATTATATGAACGTACCTAAGTTTCCATGTCCTTGTTAGGATTAATTTCATTGGCCAAACAGTTGTAGCGAATTTCTGTTATTATGATTAAGTATGATTCCCCTATAAAATTCATAATAATAATAAAAAAAGGAGTTTCTGTTTTAATAAAAAAAAAAAAAAGTGCTGTGTACCACAAGGTTACCGCGCGCGTTAAAAGTAAAGCTTGTGCGGTGTATTTGGTTTAATTTGTCATCAAAAAAATTGAATTACTTTATAAAATGAATTATTATTCAAAATTACCTGTAAAAAAAATATACATACTGACATCTATATAATTCAACAATAGTTCCGAACGCCTATTTTCTATAAGTAGAAAATCAACGTGACAGATGAACAAAATTAGCTTGAAGTTAGGCGCGCGCCCAGCTGCCGACGAGCGTCCTTCCGAGTCTATCCGAATGAGCGTATTGCATTAGATTCATTTTCTGTCTCAGAAACATTGTGGTCTAAAAAAGTTGTACTTGAAAAATTTGGTTTGTAAATTAATCTCGAGTGCATGAGCCATCACTTATGACAAATTCTTGCTATTTATTGAAGGATGCCAATAAAAAGTTTATTGCGACTGTTGATATCTGCCTATAGATGTGACGCAGGATTATTATGTACCTACCTCCCCCCCCCCTCACCCCCGTTTGGTGTCGGCGTCGCGTGTCACGCAGAAAATTAATTGCATTTTGAATTTTTAAAATTTACGTGCATTTAGAGTGCACTCACCAAACTCTTGATTCGGCTCACTTTTATAAATCAACACATTAATGCAGTTTTAACATGAAGTTCATTAGCGGATGCGGAAACGTAAATGGCAGCTTTTAAAATATCGCTTTGCCATTGCGTCAATTATTCAAGTTGGACTTTTATCCGCAGATAACATCAGATTATAGCCTCTCTATGTAGAGCGTATTTTGAATTTTAAACCAATTAGCGAACTTTATGTAAAGTCTGTTAATTGGTTTAAAATTTAAAGTACGAGAGTTTTAACTTTAGATTTTGGGTTTTATTTACAACTTCGATGGTATTATGGTATTTCATCTATGTGCTAATTATAAAAAAAAAATAACACTATAATTATTTAATTTAACTTTCTTTAAATTATCAAAAATACCGAGTAACATTATAAACTTGAACAGGACGGAATACTGCCTTTCTACTACCTTCTTTAGTACAGACGATAGTCTAGTTAAGAATTAGGAAAAAGTATAGTTGTGTTTATACCATTATTCTTGATTGCTATTCTATATTTTAAAAATAGACTGTTAACTTAAATAAATAAATAAGTAATGACACAATAAAATAAGGTAAAAGTGTTATTGGCATGATTCATTGATTCTGATATAAGTCATTTAAATCGTACTACTTTAAAAAAGTCTACCTATTTATTGTGACGCAACATGAGTATACCGGAAACATTCGAGATTATGAAGATGAAACACCAAGTTAAACAAAGAAATAACGCTTGCTTCTCAACAGCGGTCTAGGGTTCAAACCCTCACGGGTCCAAACCGACCGGGTCAAAGGCGGTTAAGAATATCCTAAGTTACTCTTCTCAGGACATTTAAATTGAACAGGATCATGAATTATCAAAATTGTAATATTATCGCAAGGTATAGCTAAACTATCCTAATATATCATATTAGAATAGTAAATATATTAGGATAAAAAACCCTCTTGAGTTTTTTTTACCTTGAATGAAAATACTTTATAAAGGGTGTTTTTTTTAGAGGCGTGGTTTTCAAGAAGAGATAAAATGCATATAATTTGATGTTATGGCTAAGAATTTAGTTTTATTATAAAGATAAGGGTTTGCCATTATGTTTTAAAAATGATTTCAGGTAGGTGCCGACGCGGCTGACTCGAACAAATTCCAGCCGAGAGGCCCAATTTTCAACCACTTTTTGCAGCAAGTTGGGCCGTATGTCAGCAATAACGCGCCGAATATTCTCTTCCAAGGCGTTAATCGTGTCCGGCTTATCTGCGTAGACAAGCGACTTCACATAACCCCACAAAAAATAGTCCAGCGGTGTTAAATCGCACGACCTTGGAGGCCACGCCACAGGCCCACAATGCGATTTTTACTTTATTTTAGAGTGATTTTAAAAAAATTTATAGTGATTTTCTCTAAATTCGCACTATTTGCAAACGTTGTTCAGGAGTAAGTCATTATTATTCATTATGAAATGGCAAACCAAACTGAGCATAAATCAAGTGACAGCTGTCAAAAACACCGAAAAACTACGAAACTACGAAAAAAGTAGTGCCAGATTGAAAACCACGCTTCTAAAAAAAACACCCGTCCCCCGTCACCCGTGTTTATATGCTTAAACATAAAAAATGATTTACCGTGAACAAAAAAGCTTTAAGATATCGAAAAATATTTAGAAAAATTGGTTACTCAACAAACTCTTTAACAACTTTTTAAAGACGAAAAAAAACGACTTTTCTAACTTACCTATTTTAAAACTCATTCGGAAATAAACGGTATATTAGGAAGTTAAGGTTTACTATGTGAGTTTATGTTCTGTGCTTAAAATGGTTGTATAGTGTTAGTGTTGATAGAAGTTTGTCAGCATCTCTTTTCAACCAAGAAACACAAAACAACTGGTAAACAATTACATTCTTTGCGAGATGTTTTCTACTTGCAATGAATGTTCAATAGCTCCATGAAGACCACACAAGAAATGTAGAAAAAATCCGTCAGAATATTATATTAGGTATTAAAGATTGAGATTGTGGTAGTCTAGTGGTTGGCAATTCCCCCCCTCCCTCCCTCCATCCGAGATTAAAAAAATAAGAAGCGTAAATGATAAAGAAGAATTCATCATTGAAATAACACAATAAATAAAATCAGGGTAGGTATTTGTAGTAATTAATTTCTCATTGGGGAACGAACATAAAAATACTGGTTTAAAGGTCTAAAGACACTTAAAGTAACCTAAATGTATTTTACGCTTATTTCTTTTTAAAAATTTTCGGAGTAGGCCAACGGGGGAGGGGAGATTCCCCCCTCCCCACGAAAAGATTTCTGAATCCGCCCTTGAATCTTCCCTGACTCTAGCATAAGCGCATTTAGCTCAGTTGAGCGGGGCCTAAAATAATTGTATATGACCCAAGTCATAAATTAAATGTATTTAAAAAAAAATGAAAATTAATAAAAAAAAATATTTACAGTAATACATAAGTATACAGTTTCTTATTAAATTCCTTCATTTATAATAAATATAACACGAGGTATTATAAAAAAACTTGTATTATTTATTATCGATCTCGTATACCTACGTTTGGTAAATCAGCTTGCAATACCAAAAATCACTGTGCTATAGGAGCATTATGACGTTTGAATCCATAATGTCACTTTCATTAGTTTTTTTATAGCTTATTTTTTTTAATATATATTTTTATATCATAGAGAGACGTTGCAATAATATATAAATACAAGTAAGATTATAATTTCACTCGATCTATCTTACAATTCGACAGTTTCCTAACTATGTACCAGGATGATAGTTAAACATGATGTCAGTGAAATTCTCTCTCTAGATCAAGTATTATAGAAAAATATTTTGTCGGAAAGCTTATAATATCCATATACTATAGAGAATAAATAATACCAACCACGTTCACGTCACTGCGAAAGTTCCTCCATCAAAAATACGTTAACTGGACGCAAAATTCGACTCAGCGGCGACGCAGCTTAGAATGAGAGTAAATAACTATTCATCGTACCTAAAATTAGGCATAATAAGTTACTTAAGGCAACGCGCAATCATGTTGTAAAACATTTCTAGATGTCACATTAAGTATATTCACTCTATTCTTTCACAAGTTCTGATATGTTAAAAAAATCTTTATTGAGTGAAATTAATGAGGTATTCATATTTGACATTTTAAAGGGAGCAGATGCGTGGTAAGATGCTATTCTTAATCAAATTAGTATGATAATTCCATGATAATAGACAAGCATACAATGAGATCGTTGTAGTCTTGTGGTTAAAGCGTTTGATTTTTGACCCGACGTTCTCGGTCCGAATCCGTACAATTATTGAAGTCATACAATTTTTAACACTTTACTATCACCATCTTCCCTGCCCTTGCGCAAGCAAATTTAGCTTAGTTGAGCAGGGTCCAAAATTGTATTTGGCCTAGAACACTAGGTGACCAGGGCCTCATACCAATTATTTGAAAATAATATAATAATAGCTGTTCCTTAAGTAGTGGCAGCGTTTTTTGGGCTAATGGATAGTAAGCATAACAAATTTAAAAAAACCCTTCCTCAAAAATTTTGTCCCCTACAAACAGCCACCATTCCTACATACATTCTTAGAAGGTGTCTAACAATTTTTTTATGACTAAATCATCGTATTGACGCTAAGTGACTATGAATGCTAAAAAATGCACCGGTTCAATAAAAAGAGGAAATCGACGAAGAATGATGACACAACAAAATTGGTAAAAGGTAGCTAATAAACCATTGATTATGCAGTGGTTTTAGATAGATCAACCTTACAAAAATAACTAATCGCCCAAAAAAATATTCTGAGATGTAGATGGCGCTATTTTTTTGCCAAAGGAATGATATAATATGTAAAAAAATATATTGCCATCTGTCATTAAAATGATAAAACTGTGTGCTTTTCTAATAAACTACGGTGTTTTAGGGATGTTTGAGACTTGCTAGCCTATGTAGCACATTCATGCACAACATCCAAATGTTTGCATCTCGTTTTTTTAGCAATTTTTCTTAGCAAGTAAGTAATCTAAAAGCACCATAAAATCAATGCTGCTAGAAAGCAAGAAATAATCTAGTATTTTTTCAATTGGTTCTTATTAAAATGTTTCAGAAAAATAAAATGGCTTAATACAATGGAATAAAATCGCCACTTAGTCTATAAATCCGCGGTATATGGATCCACAATCCAATGAAAAATGATTAACCCGCCACGTGGCATAGGCAGACAAAATACACATGACTGCGCGGTGGTCCAATAGCGTGGGGAAATAAAATAAAGCAAACTTGCGCACGTGCGGCCTCACTAGAGAGCCGGCGTTTATCGTCTGTATCGTGTATAATAATCAAAATGTAAAGTCAACAGTCTGAATTACGGATAACATTCTCGTTAGGTCGTCGACGGTAGCGGATGAAAGTGATGACACATTCGAGTCGATCGTCGATTGGCAGCTCATAGCCAAGTCTACAATGTTTATTATTTGGATTTACAATAACAATAGTTACAATAAAGATCATTGCTAGTTTTTCTCACAATCTGGTAATATTTTTTTGTAAAGTCCTATAACATTTATATGACGTATGGTAATTATTACGAACTACTTATGTTAACCTGAGAGCCAAGTGTTTGAGCGCTCCCGGAAGTAATATCAGCTCTCATAAATTTATCAAACACATACAACCTTGTTTTTATTTGCTTGGGCTAGAAAATTTAAGTCATAATCATATATTGCTTGCTAAAAATAAAGTTGTACTTCGAATGTGCGTATTATTTATTTAAACAAACTGTAAACTGGCTTATGTGTGTAAGAAACAAGAGCTAAACAATATTTAATGTAAGATTATATGATTTGGTATATTAATGGTAATGTTTATAGATCGGCCACCACAGATTGAGCAGTAATAAAAAAATAAGAAGGCTTTGACAACCTGTAACTATAATATAATATCAACTGCTTCTATACATTGTTCAGTAGCTGTAAATTATTTAACCAGAATCTGAAGTTATTAACCAGGCCTTACAGGCGTTATTAACGGCATCTTCCCCTTAGATTAAACGCGCCTGTGCGCAACTTTCTATAGGTTGCTTCATTTCCTATCTCCACTTGTGCCTGCAGCACTTTTAGTCTATTCGTTGTGCTTTTTTGTGCTGAGTAGATTAAAATAAAAAAAAAAACATACATGACATGACATTCTTTCAATTATCATAAATTATAGTGTTTTTTTTTGTAAAATTTGTTAGGCGGCTAGAAAAGAAACAATACGGATATAATATTTCAATTTATATTATTTTAATACGGCATGGTACATTCTTTTAAATGTTTCTATTTGCCCAATAGATGTTTGTATTCATTATAACTTACCAGTAATAAATAATACGTTTCCAACAACTGTGCTGCCATATTTTTGAAATTCGAATATGATGTTTGGGATTTCTATCGAACTGTCAATGTTTCATTTATTAGTACTAAAAAAAATGTTGATTTTATATATATCTATATTATCCGAACAGTCTTCGATGCTCTTTTGCATTTGTACTTATCGAGTTAAAAGGTGACGATGATAGTAGCTTCTTATACACGTATAGAAGCTAATAGTGAGTTTTGTCAGGCAATGATATAGTTCTGAGATGACGAACGCCTGAAGGACCAACCCATTAGGCACAGAGGACCGACGTGTACAAATCATTAATAAGAATTGCATTCAGAGGCAGCCAGTGTCTAGAAACCGTTGCTAACCCTCCGCCTTCAGAGCGGAGGGGAAAGTGGGATTTTTGGAAGCCTCCGCTCGCCACGCCGCGGCGCGTTGTTGCCGAGGAAAAAGCGAATTCGGCGCGAGTTTTTGTTTGTTGGCATCATAACTGAGTTAAGCGCGCGATTCGGCCAGACGAGTCGTCGAGCCAAAATGGATGCCCGTTATGTTTGCGTGTTGCGTGTAACAGTATTACAGTGAAAAAAAAATACGTATTATATCTGTAAGCAAAGTCTTATTTATTTTCTCAATAGTTTTTTCTTTCATTTCATTATTTTATGCAGCTAAAATTAATTATTATTTTACCCCTTTGACTGTAAGATATTGTCGCATATTTGCGTTAGTTGGCTGATGTGGTTGTGGTTGTTTAGTGTGACATTTAAAAAATAAAACGCAAAGGAACTCCTAACATTAAATAATACAATGTTTGTGGTTGTTCCAAAGACTATATCCCGCCCTTTACAAGTATGTTTGTCCAGTGACTTCGAGTAGGTATAAATACGCCTAACCTTAGAATATCTGCCCCCTGTTTTAAATGCAAATCAAGTGACATCTATACATAACACACCCTACCCGCCATACGCAATGCCACGACGCCACTAGCTACATTTCTACCTGAAGGGAGAAATTGCCATTCATGAATATTCATTTTCCAATTTGCTCGCCCACATATCATTCTCAAAACGCAACTTAGAGTTGCCATTACAAAGCAATCTTATTTAAATATTTTACATAATATTGGCTTTTCCAGATTAGGCATACATTTATAATTGTCGGGCCCGTCCTCATTTGTTAAGTGCGAACATTTAAATTTATATCTCCGTTGTATTATAATTAGTAGGTGATATTTATATAATATAAATGGCTTACATTGTTTTGATACTATAAAAATCGATACAAAATAAAAAATAATAACTAAAATGAGATCGAGGTAGTTTAGTGGTTGAAAGGCGTTTGGCTATTAAGCTAGCGGTTGCAGGTTCAAATCCGCACATAGTCATACTTTATTTAACGCTTCATTACCACCATATTCCCGGACTTTAGCACAAGCATATTTGACTTAATTGTGTAAGGCCTAAAGTAATTGTATCCTGGGTCAAGCTATTTTTTTTTTTAAAAAAGAGAAAATATCAAGAGCAAACAATCTTAGCGGGCGACTTTTCCGAAAAAGAGGTTTTGTAATCTAATCGGATGATCCATTTTTAACCCTTTTTACATCGAGAATCTTCCCATATTGGTCACAATAGTCCCAAGCTCCAGCAATGAGAAATGTTTGTACACTAAATGAAAAAATATCGTTTTATATTAATAGTTTTCAAATAAATTTAACGTTTGAACAAACGTCAACACAGAACTGTCAACACACAGAAACCTACTTTTTCGCGACGAAGCGTCATAATTTAGGGGCATGATGTGTCCCAAAGAGTTCAAATTTTTATCGTTCGATGGTTGTCATGATCTCAGTCTTCCATTCTTCGGAGAACTTCCTCGTTGCATTTGTTATTTTGTTTCTCCAAGATATTTTCAACATCCTTCTGTATCGAAGTCCAATATCCAACACAACGAAGTCCTTGATCCTACTAGCGTCTACATTTCTGCTCCACAATAAAATAGAGAAGTTAAGGTTCGCATCCTCAATTCTAGTTCGAAGCCGAAATGCCACAACTTTTTTTGCATTATGGCGGTCTAAAAATTCTTTTTATTGTTTAATTTCAGGCCACAACTCCTGCTAACTACATCATTTGCGCTAAAAATATGAGAATAAACAATACAAAAATAGTTAGGTATAGAATGCGGTAAATTTTTATGTAGATTTTTAATGGCTACTCTACATCCCTTTTTGAGCTGATTGGTACTGGTATAACTGTTATGTCTATAATTTTCATCTGCAGGTACTTTTAAAAATAAATATGTACATAGTTATGTCTATGAAGCTTAAATGCCGCTCATAATTACTATTGAGATCGTACCGGAAGTAAAGATAATAGCCAAATGCAAATCCTAACGGAATGAATTAATTCTTGCAGTATTTATCTTGGTGCAGAGCACAGAATCTTAGGAGCGCTAATACGGGAGGCAGGAGAGAGCCTCGACTGTTTGCTCAGATCTTCCTGCGGGCTTGTAATGAAGGTGAGGGGAGCAGGGATTATCCCGGCCTTAAGGCAAGTCTCAAAGGCCCGTGACGCTCGAACGCTCGTCGATCATACATTTTAATGTAGAAATACCAACACGGATAAGTACAATTGTCGATTTAAACTATTCAGGAGAGGGCCTTATGTTAAAAGATTTAAAATCACGATATACCCTTTTAACGAAATATTATAAAAAACATTTAAGTATTACACATTACTGTGTATGTGTATTGATAATTACGTGTATGATTTAAAGTAAAGTAAAAAAATACCTCTAAAGTATTTTTAACTGAAATCATTTTTCTAAGATGGTGTTTTATTTTTTTTTTGCGATTTGTAAAGGTTGGGGCAAATGAGAAATTTTTTGAATAATATTTAATCTAGATTCTATAAGTATCTTACAGAATATAAAATCACGTGTTTAATGCATAGCGATGAAAATATTTTTTTCACTGTTATAATGGAGGGCAATTGAAGCTTTACTGTGAATGGCATCACAATGCGACAATACGCAATGTTATTACGAAGATAAAACAATGTCTATATTTTTTCTAGTTTCAGGTTAACTTTACATGTTCAAGGTAAAGTTATTGGTGCTCTTGACTGTAAGTGAATATTTGTGTGTTTTTTAGTGTAATAATAACAATAAAAAATGTAGCAATTGCATTACAATTTACAACATTCATAATCAAGAGCAAGAAATTAGAGAAAACGTAACAAATATATATAATATTGAAAATGTTTAAATTCGGTCTCTACGTTCCTTGGACTAAGGAGCTTTTGCATTGGCATCTTCACCCGCGCCGACCCTGGCGCCTGCTAAATGCTTCTGTATCCATTCGCCGACAAATAAAACAATCCGTGCATTGAATAAATAATCAAGTTCGCGTTGCAATATCCGCCACCCGACTTTCACCCCTCGGGCCTCGACTCCAACCGAACCAACAGCCGAACTCGTCTGCCACCCGCTTAGCACCACTACTGCCTTCGTAAGGCACACAGAGCATTAATACCTATTACAAAATATAACTCTCACAATTGACAATGCGTAGTGTTAATTTACCATTCGATTCAACTAAATAAGGTTTTAAGGTTACCGTATCACACAGCGAACAAATGAAATAAAAATACGGGTAAATACCGCCCTACATAATCTTAAATATAGGTCTGTAGGTTACTACAATTATTTATTATTACTTATAATAAAACTTTATTATTAAAATGTTCACCACTGTATTAATTTTTTACGTATTTTTGAAACTATTATATTATAATAGTACTTTACATTAAAGCATTAATACTATATGCTCGCCTTGGTATACTTTAATTTCAAGAGTATACACTGACTACTTCATAATTACATAAAATACAAACTTCTATTTGAAACATATGAAAACATAATATTTAGTATAAATAAAAATAAAATATTAATCCTTCCAATTGCAAAAGATACTTATTTCTCGGTTTGATTGAATGGCATTTTTACCGAACTCATTACGAATGTAGAATTGTTTCTAGTGTCAATTTTTTAACGATGAGTGATATAGGTTGACGTTTTTGTTAAGAAGTGATATTTTTTTTAATCTATTTATCTTAGAGTCGACGGGAATGGAGTAGAGTAGGATATATTGTGAGGGTTAATTGCCCACGCTTAAGTAGATATTTGCGTTGTAACATACTCGAGAATTTAATAATGAATAGCTTGAATACGTGTGCTTTTACAGGTTACGATAAATTTTGCTAGAAGGATCAATTTAACGTTCGAAATATTGAGAAGGGATGCTTATTCGCACACGACAATCATTAAAACTGCCAAAAGCAAGTAGTTAAAGCGTAATTAATGGGATAAAGGAATCTAACATGCGAAAATCTTTTACGAAAAACTCAAAAAATTCAACAAAGCGAGTTTTATTCACCGGTTAAAGTCGGAGAGTGGAATGTTTCAACTTCTCCTGGTTGCAAAACATCAGAAAGTACTGACTGGAGTTGCCAGACGTCGTAACAGATAAATAATTAAGAGAGGTGGTATGACATTCAAATGGCCACTAAATAGTTCTCTTTGGAAACGAGACACGAAATATACGAAATGTTTTGAATTGAATACGTCAATAAAATAAGTGTAGGAAGCCATGACAGCAAACTGATTATAACGAAATTAGGGAAATTTCTATTGTTGCGAAACAGTGTAAAAAATTTTATTTAAATATATCATGTGATAATGAAAAAAATATTTTTTTTGCGTTATTTTCTCAGTTCCGTTTCGCGTTTAATAGCGGCATTTAAATTATTTTTGCCTTAGTTTATAAGTTTTGTCTAAGAAGCAACGAGGGTCGCTCGTTTTGATTTTAATCGATATCTTTTGTCAGGATTTATAATTTGTGTTAGAGTAAATCTTAAAAAAATAATAATTGTATTAGTATGTTATTAAAATTGCGTTTAACTGGCGTTCATGTAAAATCAACATAAACAATATAATATCGAATTATACTGGTTAAAAACCTAGTCGAAATAAAGGAATCGTATGCGGTTAGAAAGACCGTCTCGCCAGTAAACCAGCGATACTCATGAAATTTCATATGAGCCAGTAAAGCCGTGTCGGGAATGCGAGTATGTAATAATGAGCAGTATTGTTACGATTATGCCATTTAGTTATTTAATTATGAGTTTAATATGATACTGGTCGATTATCTGCCATACAAGAAAAGATAAATGTTCCAGGTGAGAAAATTAAAAAAAAATAATCCGGTAAATTAATTATTGTATATTCTGAGCATATTCAGTGCTTAGTCGTTATATTATTTTTATATTTATATTTCACTAATATATTTATTTATCATAAACCAAAATGAGTAAGATTTGTATGTCAAATCTTTGGGCAAACAGTGAATCAAAATAATTTTATGTTACATCGAAACATTAATTTAATTAACTGGCAACCATGTTCCTGCATCGGCAAAAAGAGCGATGTCGCTCGGTAAAAGGCTGACTTTGACAAAAAGGACGGTTTGAAATCGTGCCGGATGGATGCTGCAAACTTTAAAGTGAGTGGTTTTTCCCGTAAACCACGAGAGCCCTATCCGGCCGAAACGGCCCTGCTGCATTACGCCCAGCACAGATGCCTTGAAGCCCTGGAAGGCTTAAGATCTGGTTTAATTTGTATGAGTTTGGACGAATATGCGATGATTGCAACGCGATATATGTGGTAAAATTAATCTGTTTCCCTAATTCATAAAGAGAGTGTTTTTTTTTCGAAAAAGGACTTCGACTGTATTAAAAACAGCGTTTTAACATATCCACGACTTACTAAATATACTTAATCCTAAGATTGTTCAGTCCTCAAGTCCGCGTCCAGCCTAAGACCTTGAAGGTAGCCTATTTAGACCCACCAACAAAGTACTCGTACGTATATCTCAAACTATAATAAATATAACTTCTACATACTCGGATACCTAATGGATGGCGATTACGAAAATAAAGGTTACCTTAGAACAGATGTTTACGTCTAGTTAGGTAAACATGGTACCAGCTTCCTCGACGCTACCTAGTATGTTGAGTTCACGTTAAAACTAAACATTTTATGCCGCCTTTTTGAGAGATAGTGTTACCGAATTACCAGGAAATTGTAATATTGTGCTCAAATAAATAAAAAAAATATATACATAAAATGATAAAAAAGTATGATTTTGATAGAAGTTTCAAATTTTTGTTCGTCATTCATTTAACTGAAAGTGAAATATTAGCTTTCTTAGAAACCGTTTCAGAATTGTCGTTTTAATATCAATGATTGTTTACTCTATTATGACCTAACTCCTAATTTTAAGCCAATAGTAAAAATATTACTGTGATAGCCCACTTTTAGGGCAACCAGTCATTATGCTTTATTAAACCCATTCATTCGTATGCGTGTTTAACAAAAGCCTTTATGCCATAACCAACCTCAATATTATACAAACTATATGGTAAAATATTTCGTCTATTGGAGTCTATTCTGGTTGGAGTATATGGAGCCTTTCAATCGATTTCACACATAGACCCATACACACATAGACACATAGACCATTTCATTACTCGGTTGAATTTCTCAAATAATTACGAAATAGGTATGTAGACATTCTTGTAATTTATATTTTATATTACAAGGCAGCTAGTAGAGTGAAAGTAGTTATTGTAACATCTGATAATAAAGTTAGACTTATATCTCGTGAAATAATTAGATCTTGATAAAGCTATTGATAAAGTCAAACTCATAAATATTGACAGTTCTGAGAAATATTAGGTCATTAATCATTACCCTATCGTGGACCACAAAGTCAATGTTCTCATATAATATTCTGACGCGGGGCTATGGGGCGGAGGGGTTAAGAGGGTGAGGGGTGGGTTGCGGCGCATCGTGTACTATTCTGTAAAATCATTTTCCTAGTTTCCCACGCGAGCCACAAGCCAAAGTTTGACGCTATGAAAAATTATCTAAATATGGAAATGTGCGCTCCGACGGAGGAAAACTTGCGAAAATAACAGCAGCGGGAAAAATATAAACGGAAGAAGGTTGAATTTTCTTCTGTACTCTATAGAGGGTAGTATCGTGGGATTAAGTCAAGGTTTTGCGGCGTGAAGAATGGATGGCGCTCTTGTGACAAAAGTGATAAAAAATCCTTTCACGTATAATCCCTCCGCTGCAGGATTCGGTCATAAAAGGATCCAGATGGCATTTATTATAGTGGGGTCAAAAAAATCTACGATTTTTAATATATTAACTTTGTATTTAAATTCACCGCCTGTAAATAAACAATCTAAGTTTTAAATGTTGCCGATAAACTAAGCCAGTAGGCGATCATACTGAGAGGTGTGTGGCTAAACAATATTTATTTATTGTGCATTCCTCAAAAACAACCGCCCTATTTAAAAAAAATATCGAATCGTTATTACTACTATTTTATTGCTGTACGAATTAAATTATATTTTTACCAATCACTTGCCAATATACATTACTAATAACAAAATAAATCTCCTCAAGAAATACGTCGATTTCTAATAGCTTTACAAAAACAATTCAGTTTTACTATGGTTTGACAGATGTCATATTTTTTTGCTATGATTTCAAGATCGTGAATAAGTGCTGCGCTATACGGCTATTAATATTCACACTTTGTCCTGTGACAGTTTGAATCCGGATATCTAAATTTACCAAAGAGACGAATCCGTTATTGCAATCCATTCATCCAGTTTTATAGTAATCTAACTAGAATATGTCTCCATAAATATTCGAACATCATTCTTATACCTACTATACCACCCATACCCATCCCCCCCTATTCATTTATAGAATGTGTTCAACCTTAAATTTAAAATATCCTGAAATTGATATGTTTAGTGTTAACCTAGTGGCGTTCGAATAACGCATCAAAAACCGAACTTTAACATGAAATTTCCCTTTTCTCTCTCCCTCTCTTCTTATCTCTTGCATTTCTCAAAATCAACGCAACTTTTATACTCCTTCGGCAGAAAGATTTAATTGGTTTTATTTTATTCTTAAGTTGGCACCATTTTTTGATTGTTTTATTATGTGTATATTTCATTATATGATTTATTTTTGTAACGTGACTTTTTTATTTCGTAAATAAAGATATATAAATAAATAACATTATTCTTCAACGGACAAATAGATATTTGTATATCGTGGTAGTCCAGTGGCTAAGTTGTTTGACTCTTGGGCACGAGTTCGAATCCGCACAAGGTCATACCATTTTTAACGTTTCATTACCACCATCTCCCTGACTCAGTACAAGCACATTTGTTTTAGTTAAGTAGAGCCCAAAATAATTGTATATGATCAATTCTTTTACAAAATAAATAGATATATATATCCCCGAACACTTGCCGGCGCTTTATATTGCTTATTAAATATGAAATGCATTTTCAATTACTGTTATTGTTTACACATTTACACATTTAGTTTCATATCTTAAACTAATAAAATGAAACCACATTGCAATCTCTCCAACACAAGGTATCAACCGTCTATCTAAAATATTTTTTTACGCAAATATTAACTTTTAAATATTTTCAAATATATATACAAGTACATTATAGTATCCTTATACACAAATAAAAGTAATAAACATCAAAAAAAAGTTGAAATAAAAAAAATATAATGCGTGCGTATGTAGTTGTGTATATTTGGGTAAATGTGTGCGTATATATAGTATATAATTATGCATTGGTGAGTGTATATAGAATATACACATTGTAATTATTCAAACGAAAACGTATATATTTTCAATAATTCTGAAATTATGTAGCTTATTGTAGCAGACAAAATTATTAATTTGTATTAAAATGTAACTATTACAATTTTTTTACTGGCCAACTTTAGCAAATTTGGTCATTTATGTTTTTATATTTTAATTTTGTTATTATTTTTGATTTAAGACACTCGAACTTATATTTTTTTCGCTACCTCTAGAGGGGTCCAGCAGTTGCGACTGTCGTACGGCTATACACTTGCTGTTTTGTAACGTATTTAGGCAAGGTAAATAAAGTGTTTCTTATTATTATCAATCATCGATTACTTTTATCCACGCAATATGCCTAGTTGAGTGTTAAAATATACCCGTAACTCTTTTCTAAAGCAAATTATATCCAATTAAGTTCACATTAGAAAAGTTTATTATTAAATAATAACAATGAATTCAATTATAAACTTACCTATGTATAAACAAATAAATACATTTGAATGAGAACATACTATCAAATACATGAGACGAGTTAATATTACAATGGAAGAAGAAAGAAAGTAGAAAGAAGATTTTAAGTCCATTGTACCTAAATACGAATATTTTGATCGACACAGAAATTGAATTTAATAGTTGCATGAGTTTTTTTTGATGTGTAAACATTTATACCGTGCCCAAATAATTTTTCAAGGCTAAACTGTATTCCGATTTGGTACTGGGGGCGTATCTCATAGAGAAAGTTAGCACTGTGCTGGAAGGGAAAGTTTTTACAAAGTAACCGACATTAATTATTGAAATCAAAATAAAATAATAGTACGGGAATGGGACGTCGCTATTTAATTGCTTAGTAACTAATATAACATTTATTTTGTTTGGGAAATAAAAGAAATGGATTAACGATATCTCATATTTCATTTCATTTAAATTTTCAACACTTTCATTGAATGCACAGACGAGCGTTGATGTTTATACACATCTTTGCCGTGAGTCCCGGAACTCACACATTTTTATTTTGAAATCACGTACTTATCTACTTATCTACTAATTAGGAGGTAAACAAGATACATAGATATTCTTTTTAACATCAGAACAATAATTTACTCAATTTTACATGACGAAATTATGTCAAATATTCTGATGAAAAATTGAGCAAATAATTGTTCTGATGTTAAACAGAATATCTATGTATTTTGTTTAGTTTATTTTATGGGCCACCGCGGAGCAAAAAGGTTTCAGTACACAACACAGCGCTGATGGAAGGAGTTCGACAAGTTTTGGAAAAACTTTTTATGAAGTGAATCTTTGTAAAAGGACAAAGTTGTCGGTGGTTGGTGGACAGGGATGGGGGGGGGGGGGAGAGGTAAGGGGTAATGGCGTGCTCCAGCATCCGTGGAGATTGCGATCATAAATAAAGTAAAGGGATTAGACTGTCATCACCCAAATCCGATACAACCTTCGAGAAAATATAGTCTAATAAATAATACCGTCGAGACGACACACTTTACAGCGAATTTTCGTCTAAACTTATAAAGCATATCAGAATAATAAATAAACCAGAGCATACGAGTAATTTTCGCGGTTTGAATGCTGAATGGTGTTGGTGTTGAATGTAATTTTGGTGGTTTGAATGCTTTTGGCTTGAAAGAAGGAAAAATGTTTATGTTTAGCCTATTTATATCAATAGGTACACGAATGTACACTTAAATTTTATATATACATTTACTAAATAATATATTTTTTTTAATATGTATGTAGTTTTAATATGCGACATACATAATAAGAGCATACATGTTTATATTGTGTATATTTATTTCTATGCCCGCGAGTCCTGGACATTTAAAAGGGGAAATTGACAGCTTTCGAAGTATTAATCTGCGGTAGTCTAGTGTCGCAATCGCGAGTTCGAATCCGCACATTATAGTCATACCATTTTTAACGTTTGATTACCACCATCTCCTTTGACTCTAGCATAAGCACATTTATCATAGTTGAGTAAGGCCCTAAATATTTGTATATGAACTAGGCTATTGCAAATATTTTTTTAAGAAAAAAAAAAATGTACTTGAACACATGCCGGCGCTCTAAATTGCTTATTTAAAATGAAATGCATTTTCAATTAATGCAATAGGTTTATTGTTTATAAATCATCCTGATTAAGCCAACCAATCCATTTCTAATAATATTACGGATCTACCAAAACGTTCGACGCCTGCGCAGAGACACTGTTGCACAATATGGTGTGGTACTTCACTGATTGATATAATTAAGTTTATTGTACTTAGTTTTTTGGGTATAGGTTTATTTTGAACTCGAATTGAAAGTCGAAGTCTTACTCAGCAATTATTTTTTAAAAAATTATTTTATTACGCGGCCATTTCTATTCTTAGTAAATTACTGCTATGAGAATTCCGTGTATTTTTCAGCAGTCGTGACGCTGAATATTTTGCGAATACGACGTTATGAATGGACCATTCGTGAGGTGCATTTTTTGTCTGCCAAGAGTATTTTATTCCCTCAAGTACTGCCATCATCTCATGTTCACTGAAAGCTAGTCACGTTTTCACGGCTTGGAAGCATTTTCTCTTGAACACCGTTTTTATTTTTGAAAATACTAAATACTTTATATTTGTACTTTGCTGAACAAATTTTGTTCTACAAGTTTTCTTAATTTAGACATATTTTTCCATACAAAATAAATAATATCCCAGGAAATGTTTGGTTCACTTGCGGCTCTACTTAGGGCGTCAAAAGGAGTAACTATGCATTTAAACCTTTATAGGATTTTATTTTTTACTGTTCTTTACATACTTTTTTTGGCACATTGAAAAACTTGTAGGACGAAAGTTGATTAGTTTGAAGTATAGAATGACCCTATAAAAGGATGTGCATGAGAAAAAGTTGAACCTGTATATATTTATTTATAGTATAAATTATATTGCTCAAACTTAAATCTGAGTAGAAGATGGTAATGAAGCACCAGTGAGTTCGTAGTGGTACTCCCAATTGAATTGTAAAACATCTTACATTATTTGAAACGCAAATACTATAAAATAACAAAATTGTACTGTTATAAGATGAACAATAAACGTCGCTTATGGTGGCATTGAACTGAGTATGAACCAATCCTACCCGCAACGCGCTGAGCTGACGACACGCAATTCGTTTGGCCCTTATTTATAAATTTTAATTAGTTTAGATTCGTAGAATTTATTTACCTGGTATGCATGCGGTGAAACTCCAATCTTTCGACGTTTGAGTGAATAACAACACACAAACTAAAAATTGTCTGCAATAAACACACCCACTACACATACTGAATTCACTTCACTTTATTTTGGTATACATACTTCAGAATGAAGTCCATTCTTTCTAATTTAGCCGGTTTTGAAAAAGTTAGGTTATAACGCGATCGTACGCGATGTATCGTCGCATCGATCGATACTGACTGACATAAAGAAATACCTAGGCCCAGTGACTAAATAGGTCGGTAGACTTGCCGTGCGCATACGCTGGCTGCATTTAGCCGCGATCCACAAATATTTGTAACCCGTAAAAAAACAAAAGTTGTTTTTAAATAAACAAAGTACATAAGTAACAAGGACATAAGTGTTTTTAAATACACTTTGCATACATATAGAATATTTATGTAAAAAATAATATCTTTATTTATTTTTACCTTTGCATATAATCTGTTTTATGTACAGAGTAATTTTATTTTTGGAGGTAATATAATTTTTAGGAGGTAATATAGTTTTAACAAACAACCAAAATAAATTAAGGGTATTAGTATTATATTTAAATTTGTAATTTGCCAGTAAATGTTTATAATCTGTATGTTTTCTAAATAAAATAAAATAAAAAATATTTAACAAAATTCTCTACCAAAGTTTAATAAAAGAACATCTCTGGTAAATGAAACTGCACATAATGCTATAATAAGCATGGGAGATAGTTGAGGACAATTGGCTTCAATTGCCAAGGACTCGCAAGGTTTTGATGACTAAGCATTGGAAACCTGAAGCTTGTCAGTGGCAAACATAGCTAGCTGCATGCAATGGTGAAATGTCGATGATTCGTCACTTCTGTTACACATGATAAATAGTTATTTTTTTTGTGAATTCTTTATTTATAAACAAAATACATATTCTATTTGTTTGTTCACTAAACCCTTGCGGGTTTTTATGTGAACTAATTCGTTCCCAGTTTTTACTTATTTAATAAAATTTATATACTACATTTTATTACATATTCAATATTAACATATGACAATACTTTTAACAATGCTGAGCTATACATGACGGTATCAATCCAGACTGTCTTTAATATGCTTATTTATAAAAAAAAAAATAGTCACTTCCAATCGCGTCGGTCTTATTATAATAAAATCGGTACGAGTACATCTCCCACCGGTCGCTTCGAGTACATTCATCTACAAAAATACTATTTATAATATATTTTTTTAATTCTTTTTTTTAAACGTGTTTAGATAAGTTATTTTTTTCCTTTAGATTACTCGGCAGGTTATTAAATAAAATTGGAACAATTCTCTCAGGCCTTTTTTTGTCATATTCTTTGTTGAATTTGGCCACTTCCAAATTTCCTTTACTAACAATGTATAGCAGTTGATATTATATGATACCTACAGGCCTCGTTAGGCTGGTCAGGGGAGTTAGTGCTTATTAGTAGTTATTGGCCTAAAAGTGTCGAATTCACAAAGTACTTGTAAAATCGTACGCTTAGACACGTCCAGTTTCCAGCAATTAAAATGTCAATAAAGAGAAATAACGAAATCATACGCATAGACAAAAGTTGTAAATATTTTATCGCTTGTAGTTTTTTAAATTTTATTGGATAGGACCTCCTTTACGCTTTTAACGGGACATTTGACAAATAACTAAAAGATAAAGGAAACATTTATACAAAATAAAAATAAAACAAGTGTAACTAAAGTACACAAACGTCCCTTGTCTATATCTAGTTAGTGGCGAGTTATTTACAGTTAGATCGGCCTTCGTTTAAGACCGTCACTTAATTAGGTGAGGCGTCACGGCGGCGTCGCCCCGACATCGGTCGGCCGGCGCCGCCCGCCCTCAGAAGCGTCACATCCCTACCCTGCCAGGGTTCACAACTTTCCAATAAATAATTCTTTTGCATGAAAAAAAAATTATATATATAGTTTAGCAGGAGTTAGAGCTCTTAAACTTCTATATGTGTATTATTTCTGCTTAATGCAGTTATTGGGATATGTACTGTTTTATGCTATTCATTTTATCATTAAAAAAAACAATAGTCTCTAAAATATTATCTTTTGGTACCTATCTTTTATTACCCAAATTGACTCTAGTGCATAGAAACTTTTCGAAAGCATTCGAGAAAAAATATCTAATTTATTAACCAACAATCCAGAAAAAGTTAGTCAAAATTAATAAGAAAGGAAAAAATACCTCAAGTCTACTTTTAAACTGCGCGGATGTAATTAATATGGCATTAAACAATGAAAAACACGTTTTAATGTTACTTATAGACTTCTCCCGTGCATTCGATACTCTCGTGCATAGAAACTTTCCGAAAGCATTCGATGAGGTTGGCTTTCGAGGAAAAATATCGAATTTATTAACAAATTATCTAGAAAAAAGAAAGATGGTGGTCAAAATTAATAATAAATATAGCAAAAAGGAAAATGTGAATTCTGTTACTGCCCAGGGCCGTAAATAGGACCCAATAATGTATATTACTTATACTAATAATATAAGTAAATGTGTATCTTATTGCGAAATGTACACCTATGCAGGCGATACATCATTCATTGCTGTATATAGTGATCTCAAAACTGCGACAGAGATGCTGTACGAGACTTTTATAAGATACAAGATTTATCACATAATAGCGGACTTATTATAAATGCCGATAAAACAAAGTCATGCATATCAGGTCTTGGATTATTTAAACATTATAACATTCTACCGGCAAACGTGATGTTTATATATAGGATGGTGGTACACTTTACCGACTTTTTTCAAAACATACAGTACGCAGCAAATACAAAATGAAATTTTGTATATACTTCCATTATTTTTTTTTTACGATAAACGATTGTTGTACCATTATTTTTTAAAAACTTACCAAGAACTCACTGAAAAGTAATATTAAACCTAAAAAAAATAAATTTGATGTTAAAAATATTTGCTACGAAATTTATTTTGTGCTTTAAAATTATCTACAAATTTGAGAAAAAATACTTTGTTTGGAAATTGACTTTTATTTTTCCTTTTTAATATATGAATAATAGAGCCACCACTTTTGACAATATCTAGTTTGACAAGTTTTATTAGTATTATTATTTAAAATAAAATACATACCTTACTCAAAAACATTAGAAAATCTCTATTTTAAACAAGCTTCCGTAAACACTCATTATTATAATGTCCCTTTCTAATGCAGAGAGTTTTGTATGGAGTATCACCGTTTTTAACATATTACATGTAATATGTCAAACCCCTTAAAGCGTATCCGAGTGCCTGCCTAGTTCTCCTATTACAAGATGTTGTGTGAACTCAAAATGCATCCTGGCGACATGTCTTAAGATTTACGCTCTGTCTTCCGCAGGAGGGACCAAAATCATCTACAGGGGGTTCATTTTTAATTGAAAGTAAAATAATCGCGTTAATAGTAATGCAAGGTCGTTTCAATAAGGCCTAACATTGTGTTATTGAATTGAAACTTTCTAAACCTTACGTAATTTTCCCTAGACAGTGAATGAATCTAATTGTGACACGCACATTTGGCGTAACTCAGGAGGACGCTCAGAGGTGGTGTGTTCATTCGGCTAAAGTCGAAGTGCGCCCACTGTCTCGTTGATTGTCTTCTTATACCAATGAATAGGCGTTCGGAAACATTGTAAAATGTAGATGTCAGTATGGAGTGATAATTTTAAAATATATCCCAATACATTATTATGCAGTGGATAACAAATTAATCAACTTGCAGAAGTTTTACTCCTAACGCGCATGTTGTAACACTGTTTTTTTTAACTGTGTTTTTTTTAGTAAATTAATTACCTTAATAATTTAGCAAATTTCTGCGACGGCCCTCTAACTTTTAAACCCTTTATTAATTGAGTACCGATTTTAGATGTAAAATCAATATCGACAAATTTAAACTTTGGTTGGTTAAGTTCTAAGGAAATACTGCGTACTAATGTCGTTGGAGACATTTTTTTTTTTGTAGAGTTGAAAAACATATTGAACTTTCAAAAATTAAATAGGTAGTGTGTATTTTTAAAAACTATGTATTTTTTTTTTTTGATGTTCAGACACCAATATAGCGAAGAAAACCAAAATATTTTGATTTCCTTTTTTATATGTTATAGTTCTTGCTACCATTTCTTTTGTGAACAAAGTACACTCGATCGTTATTCTTAGAAGATAACGAACGTAAAGCCTAGTGTCTTGAACCTAAAAGTTCTACAATTATGATAAAAAACTATTTGAATGTTGTAATAAAATCAAATACATATACTTTCTAATGTGTAAATTGTACATATAGGGAAGTTTTTTTGCCCGGTAAATATAGACTTATAATTTACAATAAGTAAAGAGAAATTATAACAAGGGACGAATGACTGAAAAGTTTTTGTTTTAATATTTTTGTAAATCGAATAATTTAAACAAGGCGATATAGTTTGCTTTGAAACTGTGGTTTAATCTGAAAGGTTATTAGAAATATTTTATAAAAGAAGAAACATCATACTAGGTTACGATTGAATAAGGAGCGAGTGGCAACTTGTTGGCGATGGCAGTGGTAACAAAAAAATGGTTCCAAATAAGAAATACTATTATAATGTTAAATAAATAAAAAAATAGAATAATGCAATTATTTTAAAAACAATACATACAATAATATTATCAAGTTCTGAGAAGATTCGGTATTAAGAAATCAAATATTGATTAAATATTTTAACTCATCTGATATTTATTACATCCTGTAAATATTCCCGCTTTTCTCGAGCATTTATTTAATCCCAACAGAGTCTTCTTTCAGCAAGATCCCGACGCGACGCGACGCCACGTTACACGGGCGGTACAAACAAGCCATGTTTGTTTGCTAGTCGATGTACATAAATATGTCGGCACATTGTTCCACCTATCATTGGCTACCCTCATTCGAACCCATTTATTGCGTTATATCCGTTGCACGAATGTTCCCCTAGACCGTGGTTACACTTGCTTGGATATATCTGTTCTCGAAACTCGAAACGATTCCCTGTTGAATTATTCTGAAAGAACCATATCCTGAAAACTGTAAAATATAAACCATAAGTCGAACTGTGAAGCTTCATGTAGAATATTTATTTATATATTTAAACAGTGTATTTATTTCTTCAAAAAGTATATTAAGTGTTTAACGGGTAAAAGTTGCATTTATTTGTGTGTGTCGTTAGTGTGTGTGTATATATTTGTGCTTAAAGTTAATTTTTATAATTATTGGTCATATGTAAGCTTTAACAGTATATTAATACGATTAAGCATTAGGCTGATTGATAATACATAAGTTTTATTGGAGAATTTAATTTAGGACTTTTTCGCTGACGCAATCTATCGGGGTTAGCTGTTAGAGATTGTCCTACGGCAATAAGCTCGCTCTTTTGTATCTTACATACGTCCTATGCAAGTCGAATACAGTGTTATTATCCTAGAAGAATTGTCAAGAAAAGGCAAATATATGTTGTCCTATACCTAACAAGGCATGTTATGTTATTTCATCTTATTGTTCACTAACTATACTCACGCAGTACGGATATAACACAACCTTCATTACACGATGGTAATGGTCGCTGTTTGTCAAATAGCCGTCAGTTGTCAGGCCGTTTTGAATTTCGAATAATTCGCTTCATACAAAAATCTAGCTCCTAATAAGTTATTGCCGAAAATTCAAGTTATCCAACATTAAAATCCCTATTCGAATTCATTCCCCGTTCTGGGGAGGAGAACGCGAAAAATAAATCTCATTTATAAGTAGTAATGATACGTCATAGAAGATGACGTGTCTGCCCCCACGGCCAGTCCGGAAGGAGGTGGCGTGCGAGCCAGCGCGGTCCGGGCAATATTCAGAACATGAAATGAAGATAATTAAAGACGAACTATTCGTGCCAATCCGCCTCCGAGCCCTCCCAGCCCTCCCAGCCGCGGGCGTCTGCTTTATATCCCGCGCAAGTGACGTACTTAATTTGCAAGTCAATTGTGCGGGAAAGTACAATACAGACTGCACTACAAGGATTGCGGCGCCACGCTAACAACTTTAATCAAAATTATTATTCCTTCCTTGAATACTCTTTCACTTCGGACGAGAGCGGATATGCCTGTATTTAATTATAAGTACTTCCTTAGCCAGTTCCTCGATCTTTTAATTAAATTATTCAATTTGAGCAATACAACATTGCAAATCTATATTTCTAGTTCTATTGAAATAATTTTCTAATTATTTTATACTTGCCCACCCAATCTCCCCTATTTACAGAAAGTAAAAATTGACATTTAACATTCACGAACGTGTACTGTGATCAACACAAGGTTCATACCAAAATTAGTTACATTTTAATTTGTAATAGTTTTCATATATATACATATTTTTAATTCGTATAATAACCAAAATATGTATAGATATCAGTAAAACGTACAGTAAAAATAGGGTTATCCACCCTTTAATATAATAGAGGTTGCAGTGGTATCAGACACTCACAACTATCTTTAAAGTCCAAAGTGGTTCTCAATTCGACTTGTATGTATATTTTTTGTTTGTTTTGTGTTATTTTTGTTTGTTTGTGTATTTTTCGTTCACTCATTACTCTGGATTTGGTGATTTGGAATATGTATTTTTTTGCATATGACAAAAAAATTCCCACGAATGATTCTATTTTAGTTTAGTTAAGTAACGTCTAGTCTAAGGTAAGAAAAATAAATAAAATAACTAAACTTTCCGTTTACAATGTTTTCATATCGAATATAGACCAATATAATTATAGTATATTCTTAACGAGTAGGCAATGATTATTGTTATTCGAAAATAAAAAAACCGATTCACCAAAACGTTGAACTTTCTTAGCGTATGTTTTATAGTGAAGTAGCATATGTTGCGTTTCTGTCCCGCATTCAACGTTTTGGTGGATCGATTGAAATATGACTGATGATTGATTGATTGGATGACTTCCTTGGTCAAATCCAGTGAACGAGACCTCGCAGACCAAAGCTTTGAGATGAGCCATTGAGTTGTATAATGTATTAAATTAAATGTAATATACTGATGAATGGACTCCAGTGAAATACGTGCAAACGAGTACGCCATCTAAATATAGAAAAGTAAATAAATATGTATTAAGCGGTGGAAAAAAGTCGCATCGATCATTTGTGGCTGGCAGAGAGTTAATTATATGATAGCGATGTTGAATGGATAAAAGTGGCACGAGTAGGGTCTAGAGTCCTGGCGGTGCGTGACCGCGGGCCATGATGGATGCCTCAGCACCTGGAATCTACGGAATTCTCGACGCTCATAAAGAACGTCATGCCCTTGTTTATTTTATCCCTAATTAAGAAACAACTTCCAGCATGACTCGTTAACCCACGCAAGGAGCATTTCAATCATAATAATGTAAGAGTTTTATTTATTTATTTTCGTATTTATTAATTTATTACAATTTCTATTGACGGACATAATTATGTAAAGAATAGTTTATCATAACTAGGTATTGCCTGTTCTAAGAAAGATATTCGAAATACCAGAAAATAATAATAACAATACTCGTAGGAGAAAGTTATTTTATTTGTGATACGTATTTTGTAGTATGATAATATAATATGAATTATAAAAAGATATATATGCATATATGAAATAAAATGACCTTTACATGACATGTATCTTTAATGATATCTATTTTTTTATATTCATAAGTTTATTTTCAGTTTTATTGCTTCCTAGTTTTAGCAACTTTGTTCTTCCTGGATTGTACCTATGTTATAATGTCAATTTCTTCATAGATAATATTTATGATTTTTGGTGGAAGTTTTTTGACGTATATTGGTCGACGTGTTCTCACGTTGTAAGTTTAAATTATAGAAATAAATTTAATAATTAAATTAAAAAATAAATAATGTAATTATAATTATTATTAATTATTTATTTAAACTATTTTTATATTTTACCTCGGTGTTTATAATATTTTTTACTTGAATAATTTGCCTAGTATCATTATAAGTTGTCATAGGCCGTACTTACGATGTATTAGCATTAACTGTATATTTTATACTAGCAGTTTGTCTACTAGTGATTTCGTTTTTGGCTCTATAACTATGCTAAATAGAATAACAAGGTCATAGGGCGTATACGCTATTTTGAGGTTAGTCATCAAAGCGTGGAGGGAGAGTGAAGTGGCCGGATTCCCGAGGGACCACATCTATCAAGACCCCCGCTTCGCGTATGCATCAAACCCTCCACCCCTCTAGTCCTCCCCGTTCAACACTACATACTCAATGTTAAGTGCACATCTCATCAGCACGGCCCAAGTTTACTACCTTTGCGGCTTCTTTCAAACGACCGAATGCGGCATAAGTCAGTACGAGCATCTTAAATTCTGTGGTATAGTTATTTATATCGAAAATAAAATAGAATATAGGTAAAATAATGTGTTTACACAACTGATAGAGATGGCATTGTCACATTTATTTTTGCTCCTTCCAAAGGAAACATTTTACGACTAATACTATTTGCAGCCATTTTGTTTCGACAACGAAACATCAAAAATCTTGCGAACATGCAAGGTTTTTTCCACCGAGTTTGCTATTTTTAGGTGTTGGCCTGTAAGAAAGTGACTTACGTAAGTATAGGTATCAGTATTTTTAAATAAAGCTGATCCCGCTTGTAAACAAGGAATATAAAAGCAGTATATTAAAAGAGCTGCACAATTAAAATGGTCAATTAAATTTAATGTATCTAATACCATCTTGTTTAAAAGTAAAGTTCCATACTAGTATTATTTATTTATTATAGAATTACAACAAAGAAAAAAAACGGTATGACTGTATCGGGGTATATCTATAGTCAAGGGATTGACGTAATACCCTCCTAATCGAACGTCGCAAAATAAAGGCCGTGTCGTTGATCGCATAGATGCCGAAATTTGGGTGCCCTGTCCATCCTGCTGATCCTATCAACCACTGGATAGTTACCAAGGATATTCTTATTTATTGGTAACGTCTTTAATATTTCGTGATGACTTTTGCGCGAGTTTTGTTGTGAAATTGAGAGATGTGAAATTTTTGAGAGTTACAAAATTTTCAATGCTTTCTTGGGTTTGAGTTATAATTATTCTTGTTTAGCTTCAAAAAGTGTCCACGGAGTCTCTCGTTTGTTTTTCACCGTGAAGATGAACAAAATGACCTAAAGAATCAAAATTTCTGGTATACCAAACTATACCATTAAATGATTTCAATCTTAAGAATGCCCATCTTGAATTTGAAATTTGCATTGAGTTTTTAAAATTATATTTTTTTGTGTATTTTTTTTCAAATGGTATCGCTTGGATCTAATTGAAACCTATCGTTTGAAATCATAATTGAAGTCGTAATCAGTCGGCTATATAAACACAGGCTTGCCATACGTCTCTTTGTTAATATTTCGTTAAAACTTACGTTCATCAATATATTTTTCCTGTCTTTCAACATGGCGAAGTCTTCCAAGCATTCAAACCAAGTCCTTAACTTCGTAGATAATACAATTGCCCCGTCGAAGTTCTTCACTTAAAATGTCAATTATAATTGTATTTTGTACACGGCTACTGCTTTGGAAAAAGAAACAAAAATTTGACAGCGTTCGTTATCTTGAAGCGAACTCAATTACGGCATCGAAAGAAAAGAAAACTTATTTGCACAGCGGCGACTAGCGGCAATTCGATTAAGTACTTTCCGCTTCGGGCGAAGCGACGAACGCCATCTAGTTGTCGGAAGTAGCAAAGACAGGCTGCTCAGTGCTCCGCGACAGCCTTTGGCCGATAACTTGACAATAGGATGTCATCAAAGATCAAGGACCTATTTGGATAGTACAGGACTACACATTTTAGTAGCCTTGCACAATTAGGTTTGTCAATTTTATTCAACAGCAATTGAAGCAAACTTGACAATAATGGAATGGTAAAAAATATGTGATATCTTATCAATTAATGTGAGAGGAAAAAGTACGACTGACAATATAAAAAATCTTATTCTTATTATCGGGCAGACCGTTGTTCATAAACGTAAGAATAATAAACGGTTAGTAAGGATAATTGTCGTTCTAGGGTATTTTTTTTTTTGAGTCTATTCTAAATTGTCTAATATTGCGTATTTTTTTTAACAGTGGCAATTGATTATTTTATTGACTAATTAAATTAAACTGGTATACACTGGTAACTGGTATAAACTGATTTTTCGAACTTTATATCTTTGTTCGAGCTTGAAATGATGGATAAATCTTTGTGGCTCGTATTTAGGTTAAGAGTTTTATATTTCATAACATAATTTTTATTGTTACAGAATTCACATACAAACGCACTCGTAGGGATTAAACAAAAAGTGGTCAATATTTTTCTTAAGACTGACACTTACTTTTAAAACAGTCTTAAGAAAAATCTTGTCCATTTTTTATTTCATTCCTACTAAACAAAAAAGGCATTTTTACCTATACGTAATTTAAGAAATATGTTATATTTTTAGAAAAGATATTCGCAACAGATCCTCGAAACACGAAATTACGAAAGATTCAGCGACAATCGTCTTGATGGATCTCAGATTAAGCGGATGCTGTCTTTTTGATTGTTGATTCGTTTTAGCGTTGATTCTGCGCGGCGGCGTTCGATCCCGTTATAAATGACCATCGTTAGTCACGCGCTATTGGTCTTATCTCCAGACTGAATTCCGACGGGATCTCACTGCGAAAACCCTGCGCCTCATCCGAATTTAATGAGGAAATTATTCGGTTTTGGGGATGCGAAACGAGAATTGTGGGATCAAGGTTCAAATCCCTCTCGAATGGGCGAGGCAGGCGATTACATTTTTTTTGTAGGATCTTTCATAAGAAAAGAACCAATGGCTATAGCGACGATCACTTTTATAATGTATGTTAATTGGCAAATTTCATTAAAAAATCGATGATTTGTTAGTGAATTTGGCCCTTAAACTTTAATATTTAGTCACTGCAGATAGTATCTATTATTAATATGATATCGCTATGCTAAATTATCCAATAAATTAACCAATATGTAAATCTATGTTTTTTTTTTAAATTTAAAAATATAGATAAAAACATACCAATACATACCTACCCATATGCTAATGATTATGTTTAAGAGTTAGAGAGAGTGTTCGCCTTCTCGGCAGAGACTGGGATACAAAAAATGTCTGTTTCGGCAAACAAATTCCTTCTACCGGTCTATCGGCTAAATTGTTCGTGGACTAAACAGCAAAGTTTATCTTATAGCTACCTACTACACACAGGCAAACCTTACATAAATAGTAGGTCGCGAAATCTTACCATTAATAGATATGGGACACGGAACCCTCTGCGTGTGAACACAGTTTACACATGGCTGGTTGTTAGCGGCAGATTGCATTTCATATTTAGATCAGGCCGAGAAGATGACGTCTGTAGGACCCGGCCCGGATGTATGCAAATGTGCATTACTCGCATCATCAGATTTAATGGGCCACCGCTTACTGAATTATTATTTTATTAAAACTAAATATTTTTTTAAAGGATTGAACCTATTAAATAAGGACCTCATCCTGTCGCATAAAAGTCTTCTACAAAAAAAAAAATAATATTAATAAAACCGACTTCAAAATTATTGTAAAACCAACGAAACTAAGAAATAATACATTTTTTTTTATATTTAGTAAACAATAAAAAAAAACCGTTCCACCAAAACGTTAAAGTCTAGATTCTCGCGTCACTCCACTGTGCGTTACTGTGTAAAATTGTTGGTTTTTCCAATAAAGATAAATAAAAACATTAAATTAAATATTCCAAAGCCGAAGTCAATCTCGCTTTTATACTGCACGTTCGTGAGGAGAGTAGGTGAGGTGTTAGAGTATAGTTCCATTATCTGGAGTCCTCATGAAATGACACACTGTAATATCCTGAAGGTTACTCAGAGGAGGTTCCTAATATACCTCTATCTCCGTAGGTATGGATATTTTTCTGAAATGTTTCCCAATACGTTTCCATCAGCATTTGTATTAGGGATGTTAGGCTTTAACACACTCTAGTTTAGGCGACAAGTCCATACATTGTTTTATTTTTATAAAGTTATTTGCGGTCTCATCGAGAATCCCCTAATACTCAGAGATATTGGTTTCTTTGTCCCGGATAGTTTTACTAGAGCGCGGAAACACACGTTATTTAGGCGGTTAGCGTGTCGTAGCGGCGTATACAAGTATAGTCTAATTGGGAGAGCAGTCGAATTATTAAATTCCATTTCCGCGGAGATTGATATCTTTGTCTGTTCGCCCAATAGGATTAAAAATCTGCTTTCAATTATATATTTGTAAGATCAGCGTGAATTATTTATTCGTTAATGTTTGCCTGGAGGCATTATTTTAATTTTTAACGTGGTATTTTTCATGATTAGTTTTAGTTATTTTTTGTTTTTTTATTGTTTGTTGTTTTTGATGTTGTTTTTTTTTCTTTTAGTAGTTTAAGTTTTTACTTTAATTGTAAACCTGTTGAATAAATAAATAAATAAAATTATTAGATTAAATAATAGCATACGACCTGGTTAGGGAACTCGAACACAAGAGACAAGTTTCATAGTAAGTAATTAAGAGAAACTTCGTTGCATGTTACACCGCTATGCATACGAGTAACGCGCTCTTCGTGAGGAAGTGAGGATACTCTTAGTGGCACTCGGGGGATGAAGACATTTGCAAGTCAATGATGCGCGGAGGAGCCTCACAAACGAAGCAAGCTTTGTTGTCCTTAGAGAATTGAAAATGTACGTTTTAGTTTCATTTTTAATAATGATTTCAAATAACAATAATCGTATTCGTCTTATTTATCATCTAGAAAGAACATCTCGAAAGTCTCGCGGAACGGCAATAGGCAGGAAATAAAATATGGTGTTTTTTTAAAGATGCCTTTGTAAAAGGGGTCGAACAAGATACGTTTGCTTATTTAGATTATAACCTTGTAACGGACCAGTAGGGAATAATGAAAATGATGGTTGGTTTTATTGAAGAAGATGTTACAGTGATACATATAGTACAATTTAGGATCGAGGATTAGGATCGAGTGTTTCCTAGCGACCTTGCAACTCTTTAGAAGCTTCTCGAATGCGAATTCCACTTGGTAACTCTGACCGAAGGCGACAGGCTTCGGATGCATCCTGGACAAGTTGTCGACTGCAAGACTGGATGTTCTCCGCGACTAACTGTATCCGACGACTGGCTGTGGTGTGTTAGGGAACGATTCAGCGATGCAATGAGGAAGCGGAGAGGTGGAAAGGAAAACCCGCGTACGCTCGGTGCGCACGAGTCGAGCGTTAGACTTTACTGGTAACCTAACAGGGCACGTGTTCAACATACGTCAATGCGATCACTGAAAAACTCTAAAGGCTCCGAATGTTTGCAATTCATGTCGGTTAATATTACCACATTAATAATTTAATTTAGGTATTTGTTTATTAATGAGATGCTACATTATATTGTAACCTTTGCAATTTTAATATTATATTGTAAATAAATAATATTTATATTAATTATAAACTTGAGACAATCAATAAAAAAAAACAAATATTTTGAAACTTATTTGAGACAGAGTAAGGGTCAAAAGTTCTATGAAATATATATAGATATATATATATATATATATATATATATTACATTCACAGTATTCCAATATGCAACTATATATGCCCACTTCTTTTATTTCTAGATTCCAGAACATAAATTCAACAGCCCAGCTACCGCCGTTTAATTTACTGTATAACGTAGACATTGTTACATTGCAGCCTAATCTTTTCTATATAATGTTTTCATATACACGCATATAATATGTCAAACCCTAGGCAGTGTAGTGTTAAATACATTAATATTTCCTTTCGGGGATTTTTTTCGACTGAGAGATACGACCCTAATCAATCCACATTTGTTTTACTATATATTATTTTTATATAATTTGCTTTACTCTTGTCAGTTTATGCCGGTTTGTGTAACCAACCACAGACAATAGATGTCTTTCAGATGTTTAGTTATCTAACTTGAATATTTGTTTTGCCGTAAATTAAAAGGCGGTCAAAATATTTCGATAATATTTGCTATATGTGTGGCATGGCATCTTCCAAGCGATGAGAATATTCTCATAATTTATTGCGGGTTTTGATAGCACGTCATTTCGCTGACAAAATGCAGTGAATTATTGGATGCGGTGTTTCTCACACTAGTGATGCACGTGTTTGCCATAAAGCGTTAAGTATATTCACGCCATCTGCACGCAAAAAGTGGTTGATTATAATAACCCCTGATCGCGTGCCGCCATTTTACGCTCAATCGCTTCCGATAAACGTTCGATTTGGCGCACACACAACCTTGTCGTGCACAGGAGCGGCCTTCGCGTCGAAGCAAATAATTATTGGATACCGACGGGATCTTCTCGTGTCTAAAAGTTAGGTCCTGTGTAGGTAACCCGAGCCTTTTGCCTTGTCATTTGCTTTCTTAGATCCTGAGTCCTCATATATATTTTACTTAGTAGCATTAATTACGAGGGGCTCATAGCTGCGTATTTGTAAAATGATGATACTAAATAATACAATACAATATGGCAACCACGCGACACGTTATTTTAATTGTGGTAAAAATAATTTAATTAAAAAAATCTCAATTTGAATAACTTTTTTTGCTACTGTAAGCGAACGATGTGAATACAATTGGATCCGGAATGTATGCATCCATTTAGGTTTATTAAGAAAAAGAAATACAACCAAAATGGCATGGCCAATTTGTTTGGCATAAACGTGTCGTGGCAAACATTCAGAAAAATCAAAAATATTACAGTCAATCAATATATTTTAAGTTAAACATAACATAAGGCTTAAAAATAATAGTATTTGCGTAGACATTTTCAATATTATTTCAGTTTAGTAATATATATTAATTTATTGAAAGTTGCCTTCTTTCTATTTCAGTCCCTCGCTAAAGAAGAACAAAGTGACATTACAAATGTCACACCTATAGAAAGGAAAAGTTAATTAAAAAAAAAAAACAAGGATCTATATATTTCTTATGTCTGTAATTAAAATCCTTCGAATTGTAATAGGCCATTAATTTAGTAGAGTCGCTTGTTGGTTATGTAAAACTATTGTATTGTTACTGCTCTGAATGCGAATGTATTTTGGTTCCTGAATAAATAAATAAATAAATTTAGTACTAATATGAATATTTAAATAAATATCTTGTGAGTTTAATGTGATACCGTGTCGTGTAGGCATGTTATTTTTCATTTATGTGTGCATTTCATGCAATGCGCTGTCATTCCATAAGGACGGGATCATTCGTCATGGCTGGCGCGATATTATTACAACACACGCTGTGAAGTAAAATAATGAGAGAAGTTTCTGCAGGCAGCGAGTAACATGGATAGAAAGCCGTTCCATTTGCTGCGCTGAAGGCTAACGATATTAGCTCCCTGCAAAGGCTCTCTGCGACATTGTTTTAGCTTTGCGGGTAATGCGTATGTACCTATACAAGTTATATATTATTATGTTTAAATAATTATAAAATTACAGTTTACCAAAAGATGTTTGAAAAACCTTTACGTAGTCTTCAAGTGGGTTTAATGGTTAGGTCTAGCCCACTTTGAGAGTCATTGTATCCTCATTTTTGACACTCTGGTTGCTACATTTTTAATACTGACAAATAAACAAAAAAATTCTCGCATAGGACGGACACTTTGTGCTCTTCTCTAAATTTGTTTAATACCAGTTCTTATGGCAAAAAAAAAACATTAAAAAAACATATTTATTTTTTTCTGACACTCCACTGACCTTAATATTATAGACGGCCATATTACGCACGCGTTTAGAAAGAAGCGCGCGGGTTACTCGAACTAAAAGTACTTTTATTGATCGTAAAAATAGCTGTAAAGACAAGTTTATTATTTTGTTTTTATTAAAACTAGAAAATATAGAATTTGCGCGTTTATTATGTAGATCAAAAATAACAAAATCAAGGCTAGTTAGTAACCAAAAAAAAAATTAGGTTGGGTTATGAATAAGGAATGGCTTATGGGAATTTGCATGTCATGAAAAAATTTTTTTAGTGACTAAAAATTTTTATAATAATAATTACTATGCAACTGTTAATTTTGAAAGATTGTTTAGATTTTAGTTTTTGGGCAAATATTTTTTTTTTATAGGTATTAAGTTAAGCTACGCTGCAGGTATTCTGCTGTAGTGATATACCAACTACCAACTATTTACGATCGCGCCATATTAGCGCGTCTTACGCGTAAGATGCGGCACCCTGCATCGATCTATGGATTCATACGCCTAAACGATGAACTCTATGGAGTGCCCTTACTATTAGCCTTTATAGCCAGTATAGGGGTGATTCTGAGTCATTTTTAAAGTTTGTTAAAACTGTTTAAACTGATTTTTGATACTGATTTTGAATAAAAAATACGCAAGTAATAATTAAACGGGAAAATTACAAGAGCAAAGCTAAACCCACTTGATGATCCAAGTCTCTGACTAATTTAGCAGCTGTCCAGCTTGTCAACACAATAAGCCGCCGAGGCGACGAGACGACGCGACGCCAGGAATGGAACGTGGACATTAATAAGTAATTCGCTATGCCTACATGGAAGTACACGTTCCCTCATTTGGAGAGAGAGACGGGAAGAACTCGATTCTCTGTAATCACAAACATGTAGATATAAATAATTGCATCTCCTATTTAATATTAACCTGTCGCTTACACTGTCTCAGAATTTCTTCTATAGATGGTTTCCGATGAAACTCGCTACTTCGCGCTGCCGGGTCTCACAGCGCGGCCGAGAGAATTCGGCTATTCAACCTTTGTTGGTTGACTATTCTGGCAATTTTATCTATTTATAATTTTTCTAAGCACTGTAAATATGGCAGCCTAATGCTTAGCTACGTAGGTACGCTGTTATTTTAATTTTAATTTTAGTGTTATTAGTCCCGTAAAAAATAATTATGTTAGACGGTATATTAAAAAAACATGCCCATCTTCTTCACACACATCCCTGCACCAGCTACTTTACTTTAAGTCTTTAATTTTTACATTATACGTAAAGTTTTCAATTTTTTTTCTCGAAAACCATAATGAATTTTGATATGACGTCAAAACCAATAATGATTAAAATCGCAGGGCCAATTAGCTGTTTTTTTTATCGAGATCGGATATGGTGTATATGTACATAGTTTGATTGACTAAAATACTTTGTGAGTTTAATGGACAATATTTTTACTTGAAAACTATTAAGATTTAATTTATTTCAGTCAAAATAATATCTACTCAGGTTCGAGTCAAATAGTCTGTAGTTAAATTTAGTTTTTATTTACACTTCAGATTTTACTGATAATTTTTAGTCGTACTGTAAGAACTTTATTTAACTTAAATAATAACATTATCGTTATTAATTATATACCCGATAAAAATGTTATAAAGAGAGGAAAATCTATAATATCTTTAAATTCTGTAATATACTGTTCATAAAATGTACGAATTATTTCCCACGTGACATTATTACGATACGATACGAGTAGGTACATTCGCATTCAAATTATAGTGAATGGAATAAGATAATAGTAGCATTTGTCTGTTAGACTAGTTGCCGCTTCTAAGCCAAAAGCATAGCAATAAAACGCTGACAGCGTAACATTAGCGTGGTTGCCATGTTCCCACGGGACCCAGGATAATTTCCCGATATTGTCTCTCCCCAAGTTTAGCGAGGGACCCCAATCATACGTTAACTTTACAACGAACGCTCGCTCAATACGATTATCTTCATCTTCAGGGGAGTTGTATTGCGAATAGACTGCCGCGCCATCTATAACATTTCACTGGCAGCAGTATTCCAGCAAGGTCGGTAGCTTATTTTGAATTCTATTTGTTAGTAGTTGTTTCGAATCCTTCAATTAGTTAGTAGAGCATCATTCATTATATTTGCGTCACCTAACACGTGTTGATGTTTGGGGTTTAGATGTTTTTTTAACTACTAATCATCTAAGCTATATTGCTTTTAGACTACTATATTTAGAGTATACGGTGGTGTGAAAAGTGTTAAAAACTGTAAATTTATTTAATAAGTTTGCAGCATTTAACCTCCTCCACGGCGTATGTTATTTCCCTGATTCAAAACCTATAACCGCTGGTTAGGTCAAAAGTCTAACACTCCAACAAATAGACCACCACCCTCTCGCTAATTCAGAGGCGCGCTTTATCTTTTTATGTTTCTTGTACACATATTCAATAGTTATTTTAAATACAAAGTCTTCTCAAAGAAGTTGTCATTTTCTTGGTTTCTATGGGTGATCACTGCAAAACCGTTACCTATTAGCTTTTGGAAGTACAGGTCTGAATAATGCAGGTACAAATAATTATTCAGCCCTAAAATAAGTGACTGTCGATTCCATTTTTTTTATTACCTAAAAAATGACTAGACTTGACTTTTGTGTCACTACGAAATTCGCAACATATTATCTAGTGATTACTGATACTACTTTTTTTTAACAAACATATTGTTTAAATGCTAATAAAGAAATACAAGGGGCCGCCTGATTTTCAGTCCATCCCTTTCTCTTCTCGAGAGGCAGAGCGGGATGTCTCTATTCTTAGTCGAACCGGTTCCGTCTGTGGATACGTTTCGATACAAAATGGTTGCCATGATTAAAAGTTATATATCCCACAAGTTATTCCCATTGCATATTATATTAATGCATGCTATCCCACGAGTACGATTTTCAGTATATATTTTTATAGAAAAAATTGATTAGGTAAAATATATGACACGTTTAAACTGTATCGATTTAAAAAAATGATGTTGTTAAATATAATTATAAAACCTATTTTCAGGTAGTTGGTATGCTACCTTTTGGATGAATGCAGTTTTCTTTGCGAACTTATACGATACAAGTGCTTGATACTTGTATATACTTGTCCATGTCGAAACTAATCATGTTTTGATTGGCCAACAAAGATAGGAGGAACGGTTTGACAGACGGGATTGGATCTACTCAAAGAAGTCATCGGTCAGCACGAATATGTTGATCGGCTGATTTCAGCCCGGTCGCAGTGCGACGTCGAGTCGTCCGTCTCTTAACAACATGTCATACAACTCGAACCTCCGCTGGAGTGTCTTTTTGAAAGGAAAATCTCTAATAAGCAATAGAAAACTGGATGCCGCTTAAATAAAAAACCACGACTTTCATTTGAAAATCATAATGCTTGATTTTCTTTGTGCTAAAAGTTATGTGTTTATGTTGTCTCTGATCCGTTATTGTAAATAATCACCGCGGCACCAGTTATTTTCCTTTTCGATGTGGAAAACATACTTATACAAAGATGCAATTATTTTTAACGCTCGCAGATTCGATAGTATCTTGTTATTAATAAAAACAGCTTAGTTAGTATTACAAATGTAATGTGCTTTGTTTTGTGCAATTATTTATTTTTTAATAATTGTTTTTATAACTTTCCCGTCGTTTGTTTAAAAAAATACGAAAATATTTTGTTTAGAAATATACTTAGTATAAGAAATATCCTATGCCTTATTATTAACCAAAATATTTTCGTTTTTACAAGCTTTTATTTAGCTCGCAATTGGATCTTGCACGCTGAATTGGAACCACTTCTTCTTTTCCTTCGGAGTTGAAATTTGATATGTTGGGTCAGTTCTAATGACAATGCATTCTTATGGTAAGCATGACCTGATTCTATACCCAGGACTGGCTCCAGATGAAGGAACTCCTCAACGGTTAACAGCACAGAAACGAATTTTTATATACGCATTCAAGTACTTAAATATAAGATTGTTTTTAAAAGTATATTATTACTATTAATTTTTATTTTGTAAATTCTGCTTGCTACAATTATTTAGTTATAAATTTTGTTATATATATATAATATTTTGTTATAATAAAAGAAGTGTCTTACTGTTTAGTTAGTAATGACTTGGTGCATTTTGTTAGTGTGCATAGCGCATGGGTCGCATTCTTAATTAAAGTATGAATTCCAGCCCAGGGCCTGGATGGCCGTCATGATAGCGGCTGTCGGCGCGGGGCTTCGATCGGCCCTAAAGAGCAGGCGATGACTTGCGAGGGTTCTCCGCTCACGGCCTCATCAGCGGTGGCCGTCCCGGAGACTCATCAGCCAAAACCGACGAATCATCGGTAAATATTTGTTCGAATGACGTTTTGAAATTGTGCTCGTCTCACAAAGCTGGCCGATACAATATATCACTGTTCTGAGAAAACGTTGCGTCGGGATGAATCAATCATAAAATAAAAATTCATTTTGACTTCGTTTATACTTATATATTGTGTTTAAAAGACAAAAAATAACCCCATTTCTCATAATAATAGAATATTTACACCTTTGATAATAAACGGAATCTTAAAATGCATTGGCGAACGAGATAGGCTTCACCGAAAATCGACATTTATTTCTGAAAACTGTTTATTCAAAGATTCCTAAATACACCGCAATACACGCAAACAAAGATATAACAGACACGGTTTATATCCACACATACAATTATTATACGGATTTAAATGTATAATTTTTATTTATGGCCGGGTTGAAATAAAAAAAATATTCCTTATTTAATTTTTTATATGGTGTGTGAATAGTGCCTTGTTTTAAATATGTTTTTTATACTTATTAGTCGTACAGCGTTACATGCACATATGGCCTAGTCTAAGGTCCTCCCCTCCATCAGAGGCGTTTAAAATTCAAAGCAAAGCGGACGTCATTCATTGGTTGCATAATAATGGAGTCTGCGATAAAGGAACTCATTTCGCGAGCACTTTACTCGGCGACACATTTCTTCTCGTGCACTCCGTTATAAACAGCTTCAAAACATTATTTTGTCATAATATTTACTTAAGTAGTTGTGAACAAAAATGATGTATTAGACGACCTAAAACCGGTCGCTCGTCGTTTATATTTTACTATACCTAAAAATTATAATTGGCTAAACGAGTTGTTATTTATGAAAATTCATTTATTTATACGAAGAATTCAAAATACAAAAATGTGTAAGATAGTAGTAACGTTTAATTGAAAAAATAATGTTTTATGAAAATATGTTATTTATTTATTTTTAAGTCATAGAAATACGTCCAGATAAACATACAAACAATTTATTACAAATTTAGTTTATGTTATACCGTTTCATTTAAATTCTAATGAAACGGTTATTTATTTAGATGTATGTCTCCTATTACCAAAAATATTAAAAACTAAATGTTGGGTTTTAATACGTATTTTTTGCTCAAAAAATATTATCATTATAATTTTGATGTAATTTCAAATAATAAATGATAAAAGTGCAATGATCGTGCAGGAGTAATTATTGCAAAACAAAACTAAACAGGACAATAATATTTAATTTATTCATGTTCGAATTACAAAAAATATGACAGCACGGTTGTTAGAACATATTATTTATTACTGGCCATTTCAAATTAATATAAACTCATCTATGAGCAAAAATAGAAATATTTAGGTAAAAGAATGTTCAGTCCCACAATATAATTATTATATATTGTGGTTGCGCAATAGAAATTGTACACAATAGGTACAGGTAATGACGTAAGTACAATATAAATTAAATTTCCTATACTTTCCTAAACTGAAGTAGTAATAAAGATAGTTATAGTTAAAAAAGAATAATATTGAAATATCTTAAACGAATTTAAAAAATATAAAATAAAAAAGTATTTTAAATTTAAACCAAAATACAAAAGAAGAACATGAAAAAACATGATATGTAATCCTGTAGACAAATAGTACTCGGGAAGTATTCCTGGATCAATTCTGGTGGAGCGGGAATCTGCGGCAAACACAATTGCAATGTAATGGGAGTCTTTATTGCAGTTTAGCAACCACGGGCGCTTTAGCACCCGCCTCGGCCTGATATGATGCGCTGGGAGATGTCTGCGCGCAGGCGCGCCGTTGGAACACTGAATGTAGGGTAGGTACTCGTAGTTTTCTATTTCAATGGCGTAATTGGAATTTAACCCCGAGAGTACTTTGGTGTGGCTATGCTTTTGCACATTTAATTTAAGTTTTTGAATGAAGATTTAAAGTTCATTAGAAGTAAATAAATATATAAATCGATAGGTGTATGTGTATATTCACCGATTCACCGAGATTCACGGTTAAGATGTATCCAAATGATCCAAAATGAATAACGGACGCGAATCCGATTTGACATATTTGTATTAAGTTAATAGACTCTGACGTAAGAGGTTCACTAATTGATAAAACCAAATAGAAATAACTACACTCCAGTCCGCGTGTAAATGTTTCCAAAAAACGTATTTTTAACACCACTTTTTTTGTAAGATCTTATTTTACTAACACTTCACAGCTAAACGTAATTTAATTACGGGCTATCGGTTATGCCTCTATATTTTCTATTATCAGAATTAGCTACAAGTTTGAATATGTGTTGAGTTAAATTAGAGCAATTATTCAAAAAGATGTCCTGAATTGAAAAGGTACGTTACAAGAAGCAAAGCCTGAAAAGAGGACTTCATAATTAACACACCTCGTTAATGACTCTTCCTCGAGAGAAGCGACCATAAATTAAACAAAAGCTGCGTCATAAGAAACGAGTCGAACGTAAAACAAAGAAAGCATTGTGTCGGCGGTTGGATTCTGACATGTCATCCCGACAGCGACGTCACGCTCTCTGGCTACAAAATTTCGATGACATCCGGCAAGAGCGAACAAAATGGTTTCTAAGTACTATTTTTTTTTATTTTGTGAAATTTTATAGCTATAGAAACCATTGAAGATAGACATGCAGTGCCATAGATTGCTTTTGTTCAGTTTAAGATGCTCTATTTAACGATGTAAGGTGATGTAAGGTGATGTAAGATGATGCATCCTAACACAGATATTTTATATTAATTACGGGACCGGATGCCCATTAATAACGAGCCAGATTGGAATAGATATAAAATGTATTAACCATTAGCTAGAGAGTAACTGCAATTTCCATCGCAATCTTTTACTTATATTTATTGGGACAGTATTGGACCTTCAGTCAGCTGGTTCAGCTTCAGCTCGGCAGCGCCGTGGAGACTTTTCTTAACCAACATTGCTAAAATTTCAAAGAGATGACAGTCGCAAAGTTTTAAGTTTAAGTCGTTACACGTAAGAACTTTTTTTTTAACGTTGTTACCTATTTTAATAAATTAAGTGCAGAAATATTGTTAAAATTTAGTTATTAATTCAATTATATACATTTTTTTCCAATAAAATCCTGAATAAAAATAAAATCATGTTTTACTAAAAAAAATGATCTCTAAATTCGAACTTTTGGATTGTCTTTTATAATGACTTAACTGATTTACCTATAGAGAGACACATGGGCTCTGCTATCATTATACAGGGTGTCCCATAAGTGGTGGATCAAACGAAATGAGGTGATAGGAGAGGTCATTTGAAGTGGTCATTTGAGAAGTTTTTAAAGTGGTGGTACAACTTTCCGTAGTACATTTTTTTTAGGTAAACTTTATACAAAGTTGAGGTATTTTTTTTATGAAAATAGTAAATTATGACAAAATTCAAGTTTACTTTTTTAATATCGAGGAAAAGTTCACGAAAATACTTTTACTAGAAAGATAAATTAATAATAAGCACGAAACAAGAAAAAAAATCTTGAAAAATAGATCATTTTTTATTCACGATTTTTTATGTAAGATGGGGTAAGTATTTTCAAAAAAGTGGTTGAAAGTGGTATAACTTCTAAACCATTGAGAATTGGTAGGTTCCAGACCATGTTTATATTAAGTTTGATTGCAAATGACCTCTCCTATCACCTCATTTCGTTTGATCCACCACTTATGGGACACGCTGTATATTACTAGCTGTACAACCCCGGGCTTCGCCCCAGGTTGCCAGCTAGGCTTTGACGGCGCCTTCGGGGCACGACAACTCATGCCTGCGCACTCGGTCTCTAGACCTTCGCGGGTGTGCGCACAACAATTCACAAAATCTTAATCGATGCCTATGTTATGTAAAGAAGCTAAATGCCATTTTTCGAGTTTCTAGACCCGACGGTTTATAAGTTCCATACAAACTTTAAACCCCCATTACCCCCCTTAATGGTTGAATTTTGCAAAATCCACTATTAGTGCGTGCCTATATTATGTAAAGAAGCTATTTGTAAAATGTCCCCAGACCTAAATATATATTTTTCATAAAAATGTTCACCCCCCAATAACCCACCTTATTGGTTGAATTGTTTTTACGGAACTTATTTTTTTAATTTAATTTTTCACATATATTGTCTGATTTGTTAATGTCGTTATTTTTTTAATATTTAAAAACCAAATTACTATAAATTTTACTGCACAAAATGTATTTATATACTTTTTTTCTAGTCCAAATTTGTTCCCATAAAATCTTTTTTTGTAGAAATAACTGAACCCATTTTACAATTTCTGAATTGTAATAATTTATGTCTTGTAGCAACAATCAAATTATGTGAAGTTCCAGTTGTGGTCTTATAGCTAGGCCTAATGAAAGTCGTTCTGCGCCTTCGTCACCGCACGTTTCGGCACTTTGAGACCCTATTATTTATATATTTTACACTGGTTTCATAATGAGCTTAATGAGATAATTAAAGCTTATTGATAATAAGTTTAAAGAGGAAGAAAATTAGGGCAGTCACCACAATTATTTTCAAACATTTATTCAATGAATGTTCAATGGCGATTATTATGAGTTAACGAGTTTGACGTGATAAAATATTTGATGGGTAATTTTTCCGCGGCACGAGATGGCGCGCGGATCGCGTCGCTTACCCCGACCGCGGCCCGGATCAGTCACGCTCGACGGATATTAAAATCTCACCCCAGAATCAAATCGAGAAGGCCGAAGAGCGGCACAAAGACGCTCCGGACGCAGCTGCGGCGGCACAATGGCGTCCATTAAGGCGACTACAGAGGCAAAACAAAATCCCGAATCTGCCCGTATTCCACCCCCCGAGTCCCTTCTTCAAACCCCGCAGAGCGAAAATCTTTAGCCAATGGGATTCATTCTAATAAAACGGTCGCGACGCGAAGCGAGGCTCCAAACTTGTCGCCGCGCTGCCGCCGATATTTGACAATATGTACCCTGTTTCAGCATTCAATACCTGTTTCAATATCTGCCCTTTTAGTACTAAAGTCTTGAAACACTCTTATTATTACATGGAGTATATTATACACGTTACACAATAATCTACTTCTATTTACAAAGTATGGAACAACGATGTCTTTACAAAATATAAGTACATTATTTACATTATATACATAATATTCATAATTATTAAATGAGTTTAATAAAAAATCGATAAATATTACAATACGGCTCATGAATAAATAAAAATAGTTCATCAGATAATACAACGAATTTAAGTTATCTTAAATGTGTTAGAATAACGTAAGCTTCAATATGACTTTCTCTATAGAGTAAATGAAATATAGTACAATATAAATTCAGTAAATTTAGACGGTAAAACGATTACTTATAGTGCCTACCTTTGACTAAACCACCACCACCAAAATCTAACAAATTTAGGCAGTGTAACAAAATTATTAAATTTTGAAACACAAATTTCAAAACTGTAGCAGGAAACAAAACTTAGCAATTATTAAGAATTGTAATGTAAGTGATAAGTAATTTACACTTATTAAGTGTAAATAATAAGTAAGAAAGATATACTTACCAAAAACAAATAAAAATTCGTTATTTATAGGAGCGTTGCTCAAACAATGTACGAATTGATAATTACATCATGCAATAATTAAAACGTATTATAATGCGCAACAACGCCTGAGTTGGAATCAGGGGTGCAACGATGGTTTGTTTGCAAATTAATTATTTGGATAGTATTTAATATGCACAAGGTAAAATAAAAATATTTGTTACAGTTATAAAACAAACAAAAGCCCAAAGCAAAAACTACAAAGCATGAAAATAATAATATAATAAGAAAAATATTGCAAACAAATGGTCACTACAATAATTTAATAGAAAAAATCAGTAGTAAATATTTATTTCTGTTACTATTTTAAGTAACAATAAAAATAAAAAAGATTTTTCTTATCTTGTTTTTTCATAATTTCCAAATCACTATAAAATAAATTTGAAACGCAGTTTTCCATGTGGACCTTGAGGTAATGCGTTAATTAGTGGCAAAATAATATATTTTTCTTTAATATACAAACGTACTATACAGTAAAAAAACAAGCAGAGTTACTGCTTTTGCATTGGTATAATAATTATAACATGACTGACATAACAAATAAAACCACTAATTCCACTCGTTTTTACAGGTTTCCCCATAAACATGCAATACATGGAAACTAGTACATATTTTAATACCACATTAAAGAATTTTGGAATTTTATGCACTCTAGAACAAATATTTAATAAAAAAATCCTTATAATTAGACAAATATAAAAATACTTTCGTAAACATGTACGCATTGCTCATAGGCCTAATCCTCTAAAACTGCTAGTATGTTTTGATTAATTGTAAAAATGTCAACCACCACTTAAAATATTAAAATAAAGATACTTAATTAATTGTTGTTTCAAACTTAACTAGACAAACATGAAATATTATAACGAAATACAATTTTTGGACATAACACTTTTTAACAAAGGATGGAAAACCGTTCCAAATGCAAGCTTGACAGAACGCTTCGAGAAAACTTCGTATGCGGAAATGTTTTGTTTCAATTGTATCAATTGTTCCATAGAAATTAAATTTATCAAATAAAAACATTCGATGGTAGGCCCTTCGGGCCTTATTTAGTTTGTCGCCGTATGTAAATGGTATTCGAGTCATTTCTATGTATTTCACGTAACAGTCCTTCCAATTCTTTCTATAGAAATTAAATTTATCAAATGATAACACTAGATGCTAGGCCCTTCGGGCCTTATTTAGTTTGTCGCCGTATGTAAATGCTATTCGAGTCATTTCTATGTATTTCACGTAACAGTCCTTCCAATTCTTTCTATAGAAATTAAATTTATCAAATGATAACACTAGATGCTAGGCCCTTCGGGCCTTATTTAGTTTGTCGCCGTATGTAAATGGTATTCGAGTCATTTCTATGTATTTCCCGTAACAGTCCTTCCAATTCTTTCTATAGAAATTAAATTTATCAAATGATAACACTAGATGCTAGGCCCTTCGGGCCTTATTTAGTTTGTCGCCGTATGTAAATGGTATTCGAGTCATTTCTATGTATTTCACGTAACAGTCCTTCCAATTCTTTCTATAGAAATTAAATTTATCAAATGATAACACTAGATGCTAGGCCCTTCGGGCCTTATTTAGTTTGTCGCCGTATGTAAATGCTATTCGAGTCATTTCTATGTATTTCACGTAACAGTCCTTCCAATTCTTTCTATAGAAATTAAATTTATCAAATGATAACACTAGATGCTAGGCCCTTCGGGCCTTATTTAGTTTGTCGCCGTATGTAAATGCTATTCGAGTCATTTCTATGTATTTCCCGTAACAGTCCTTCCAATTCTTTCTATAGAAATTAAATTTATCAAATGATAACACTAGATGCTAGGCCCTTCGGGCCTTATTTAGTTTGTCGCCGTATGTAAATGCTATTCGAGTCATTTCTATGTATTTCACGTAACAGTCCTTCCAATTCTTTCTATAGAAATTAAATTTATCAAATGATAACACTAGATGCTAGGCCCTTCGGGCCTTATTTAGTTTGTCGCCGTATGTAAATGCTATTCGAGTCATTTCTATGTATTTCCCGTAACAGTCCTTCCAATTCTTTCTATAGAAATTAAATTTATCAAATGATAACACTAGATGCTAGGCCCTTCGGGCCTTATTTAGTTTGTCGCCGTATGTAAATGCTATTCGAGTCATTTCTATGTATTTCACGTAACAGTCCTTCTAATTCTTTCTATAGAAATTAAATTTATCAAATGATAACACTCGATGCTAGGCCCTTCGGGCATTATTAACTAATTCGTCGACATTATTAACTAATAGACTATGGTCACTTTTATATAGTGTTTATTTTTAAATTGTCCACTGGATTGCCTTATTAGGAATCAAACGGGAAGTTATTATAGATAATGAGAATCCGAAGCAATTCGTGGTTAATAGTAGGAATGGTGCTAGAGGCCGAAAACATGTACATCCCAAAGGTAGATAAAGCTTTGGCCGCTTTTTATTGTTAAAGATAATAAAAATAGATGTTTGAACCTCCACCTCATATTCGCATTCAAGAACATTTGGAGTAGTTTCAGATTCAGCCAATCCTCTAGCCTCTTCATTGATGAAATCAGAGTGATTGTGGTTTGCCTAAAATAAAAAAATATATATTTAAAATAGAATCATTCAACTTAAATTTTATGCGTGTAAGAATATTTGGAATAAATATTAAATTAAATTAACTCACTATCGTTGTGGCGTTGGCCGAAGAATCATTAGAAGACATCAATGTAATGTACTCTCCTGGTTTTCTCTACATTGGGATTGCATTCGTAATCTGCAACATTTGAAAATATAATAAATCAATCATCGTTTTCAAATCGCTTGTTTTTACATTATTTATATAGCATAACATCGATACAAATGCTGAAGTAAAGCTCGTTTAATGCGTTTAAAAAGGAACTTGTTTAATTTTTTAAAATTATTTAGATTATATAGTATAATAATTTCATTAAAATAAATAATATTATGTCATAAAAGTATCTAAAATAAAGGCAAACTACACTACAGATATGTTGTTTTCAAGTATCTATCTACATAACTATAATGTATTTAGATAATATGATCACACTATAATAATGTCTTTCGCTCGAGATGTGCCAACCCTGAATCAGTCAGTCGCTCGCAAAATTCCGTGAATTTGAATCGTCAAATTCTTCGACGCATCGGCTTCAAACTTTCACCTGACGACAATATTTTATAAATATCACATCAGCCGTGGCATGGCCTTGACTAAAACTACTTCTTAGGAATAATGGTTTTTTTCGCGCGAAAATGAATTTCAAAATAGGTATAAAGTATAGTAAATCTATATATATATTTATATAATAGTTATACCATTTATAGCTCAAGCACGACTGAATCGATTTTTATGATTTTTGATTTGTTGGATTTGTCTCCGCCCCGAATAGCAGAATAACTATTAAAACATCAGAAAAAATCACAACAAAAAAATATAAAGAATGCATATTTGTTAATAATTTAATGCACATAATAAAATATCATAACATGTATTGATTACGAGGCGGTACAAAGTTCGCCGGGTCAGCATAATTATATTAAAATAAAAAATTACCAGTTATGTTGACCTAGAACTAGATATTTCAAAGGTCGTTAGCTTTCTAACAAGGTTAGAGTTCTAAGAAAGGTTTGTTTATATTATATACTAATTTTAAAAATTCTCATTACAAAAGATGATAATAGTACATTATTTATATTCTCTTGATCTACATAGGAAGTTTTTTTTTTACTATTTTGGTAAATAGGTATGTACATATATAGCAAATAGCTTTGAACTTTTCATTCACATTACGAAATTAGTAAAAACATAAAATGGTAATAATTACAAATACAAACCTATTTTCCTGTAGAGTAATCCTTGTTTTTTTCTAATTGCTGACTTTCTGAATGAACAACGCCGCTTCGTCTTGACAACTTTATTTTTACGTAAATAAATACGCGACGAAAATTGAAAAACAAACGAGCGCAGAAACAACGTCTAGTCACTGGAGCGGCCAAAACCGCACTGATTGGATTACTAAGAAAATAATCTGAGCTGCAATGCGCGGTCAGCAAAAAACGCCCGTGCACAAAGAACAGAAAGGTGTAAACTCTATAGCGGACATGAATGGCGTTTATAACATAAACCACGGCCTACCATTTTGTATGAAATATTGATAGCATTTAGTTTTTTTTTTAGAAAAATAACGAATACATTTTTTCAATTTTTTCTTTTTCCATTAATAATACAAGAACATATATTTTCCGAAAATCTAAATAATTTTGGCATTTAATTTCATTTTCATATATCAAATCTAAAACAAAAATCACCCATTTTAGGCCAACTTTGTTATTTTATTTCTAAGTTGTTATACCATATATCGCAAATTAGACAGGTAACTCCCTCCGCGACTCGATTCTCTTCAATAAAATATTTTTATTATATATGAGATGATTCTGGATTCAGAGATAGTCGACATCAAAAAATGATGTTTCAAAAACATTGTGGATTTGTTTTTTTTTTTATGTTTTTTTGACAATGTTTAAAGAAGTTTTCTATAGCTATTTCCCTAGAATAATAAATGATATTTAATATAAGTAAAGTAGATTAGTGGTATTTCTTCTGAATACGCATGCAACATACTTTGAAAACCTGCAAAATTCGCATTTTGATAACATTCAGGTATGTAGGCGCCTTAAACTCCTGTTGGTCTCCTGTACCGCTTCTTTGCGCCGTGTACCTGGTGGGGCTGTGGGCCAGTATTTGACATCTTTATCGATTCGGACCGGAAAAATTATGTTGTAAATTATATTTTTAAAATTTAATGTGGAGTATCGTTTGAGAGATCTACTTTCAAGGATTTCAAAAATATATCTATTAGGATTGATTATATAAATATATAGCTTAAAATGATTTATAAAAAATACAGTATCTCCCAAAAAAAAAAGGGGATAACATTGAAAAATTCATTGTTTTGGTGGTACAACACTCCTCTACCATTAAGTATTTAGACGAGTGGTTTACAGATTTATGTACATTGAAGATATATCTTGGAAGTTGATTTTTGAAATTGATTTTCGTGTTTGAAATATTGATTAAATAATAAAATATGATCACTTTTATTTTTCGCTTCGGGTTCGATAATGCAGCCTACGACCAATATTTTACGATTGAATAATATTTGGGCAAAGGATGAACCATAAGAGGTATAACAAATTAATTTATGACAGAATTGTAGATATTAAAAAGATCTACAAAAAAGTTAGCAATAACGTTTGTTTATCTCATAAGCTTGACCGGCAGTAATCATTTTAAGTTTTGTTAACATTAAATAAAAGTGTACAGTATGAACCAAGATAAGCCAGCCATGTGTCAGTAGAATACCGTCACTGGTACTACCTACTGCGAATGAAAGGACAAGACCCGCCCCCTAAACTTACCGTATACGGTCAAAAGACATTTCGCCACGGTGGCTATTACTTGAAATTAATTGCGCTCGTCCATTATCGAATTAACCGTAACATTCTGCTGAGAATAAACTAGACGCAGTATATATGGGGTGTTGTATGAATACCGAATATCTGGACTTACGTCAAAATATTGCAGCTGATGTTGACTTGGGAGAGATTCAACAAAAGATAGGTTTATAATTGAATTGAAAAATAAAATCGATGATAATAGGTAGTCCTGTGATTACCTACCGTACAGTAATCGATAATATGAGGGGTTTAAACTTATCAACGTTTTATATTTATCAAAAGTTCTGATAAAAACATTGGATATTCGGAAATTTCATATGACACATTTTGAAAACACGCAATGATATATTGTCAAACCGCAGTTAATTTGTTTCAAATAACCTAAAGATACGTTGCAATTTCGCTGTCATATTTTTTAATATGACAACGTAAAAGGTTGATTCGAAGAAAATATATCAAGCACACCTGGAGATGGACGGAGAATGACACCAGCCGAAATTGTAACGTAACTGTATTCATATTGCCGAAGTGCCATTTCTGGGCCCATTGTGAGGGAGGCTCGTTTGATTGTCGCGTTTAAGAGCAACCGAGCCATCCCGACGCTGCTGATGTCACTTCGTCACCATTGACATCTCAATAAGACGCTTGCTTATTTTCCCTCTCCATTGTTGTGAGACGCTGCATTGTTGCCATATTCCGACGGGTACACCTTTCAATCCATTACTCATTTCCACATTGTTGTTCTTTCTTATCTTCGAATCTTGCTAACATTTTTTCCTTCCTCCTTTATGAATCTATTCAGTGGCGCTCTGGCGTGTCCTTTGTTGCTGTGAAAAAGTTGTTCTCCGGCCGCGGGCCGCGACGCACAATGAGCATCCAACCCATAGATGGCCCATGCGGCGCGGCGTGGCTTATTGTACCGCAGCGTCATTGTGCGCCGTCCGAAATTCACTCATTTGGACCTTGATTCGTACCTAACTAAATAAACTACCTTCAGTCGGTTCGGTTATTTGAACGGTATTGTGCGTCGGGATCTTTAATAAGAAAACAAACTTTGTGTAGAATTAAGATTACGGTAGTGAACGCACGGTTTCATTCAGATCGGAACTCATTATATTTGGCCCCTTTGAGTTAGAAACAAATGGACTTCTCGTCTCTTTAGACGAACTGTGTTTTGCGCGCTCTATGCGGTGATATTGCTGGTATTGGCAGGTGATTGGTTACCAATCTACGCGTGCATAGTCTTTATTTAGGGGAAGTAAAGAACTAAATGCTAATACCTCGTTTTATACGCAAGGATGTTGAGTAGAATATTTTAGGAATATTAATAATAATTACAATATAACTGTAGCAAGCTAAGGAGCCAAATTGGCTCTACTTATTGATTTTGTTTTACAAAAATGTTTTTCCTCTTAAAATTCGTTGACCACTTAAAATTGTAGGTATTGTCTACCTGTTTATCCTCTACTCTATAGTCGCTTATACCTTGTCTGGTTTTGTAGTTAGTATTAAGATATTTATTATATTTCTTCTGAAAATTTTGAACATAATTTTTTTTATATTATATTGAGGCATCAGATGACATATTCATATAAATAGTCTACTGAGAACTAATGAACAATAAAGTAACTTTCATGTATTTAACTTTATACGAACAATAATTAACACTTTTTAATAAAAAAAAAATGAATAAAGGAAATTACTTCGATACTATTACTACTATTGGTATTATTGGTACTTTGGTACCATTTGTTAGTATTGAAATTATTACTTTTAATGCTCTTTTTTATAGCTTTAATTGATAATGTGAGTAAATTTAAGATGAAACATGTAATTAAATATACGTTGTTTTATTTATTGTAAAGATATTTTTTACATAGGCATATACATTTTAAATTACACCTCACCTCTTAGCAGAGTACCTAATACTTAAAATACTTACGGATAAAATACAAAACAAGTCTTATGAGATATGTTAATTCGGTAATAATCAAAATAAAAAAAAAAAAATAGCTTTTATTTATAATATCACACTTTACTTGAGTTATCCATTGTTATCTCGTTTACTGATAAAATATATAGTTATATATTCCTTTATATGTTATATATATGTAGTACATATACTTTTGAATATATGTATATGTATATGTGTGTATTTGTACTCGCTTATGTATTATATAAATGTATATACTTTTTATTATGCAAATGTTTTACAAATTTGCATTATTTATTCTTATAGTTTATTTATGGGTGTAACTTTTTCAAAGGTTTTCCTCTTAGTTTAATACCGAAATAATGTCAGTTAACAAAAATCGACTGTCACTGCCTTCTTTGGTACTGACGGCGTCTAATTAAGAAGGCAGGGAACATCAGTGCAGTATGTGCCGGTCGCTTGTTGATTACATTAAATAGCCATGTATTTTGGTTTATAAGAATAAATAAATAAAATAAATAAACCAATGGTTTCCGGTGGGTCGTACTCATTGTCATAGTAACAGAATGAGTTTTATATACCTTTGATGGATATGAAACTTAATAGATTCCCCCTCTCCAAAAGCCCGATGAAAAATAAAAATTTTTGATAATAAAACATTTTACTATACACCAAAATGTACGTAAACATAGTGTTCTTGTTTCTGTGACAGTTCACGCTTGAGTAATTTGAGTTGAGTCAAGATTACCAGAGGGGTCGGTTTTGTGGTTTTGTATTGGAATATTCGGGAATATCTTCTGTCTCTGTGGCGCGTAACGTAATACAAACCGCAAATTAAAGACAGGCTTGACTTTAGTAAAATTTCTAATGCATATTATGATATTTAAACGCGTAATTTCAAATATTGGTTTAGAGTTAATTACAGGACAATACCAAGTTATTAAATAATATAGTATGCGTATACCATCAAAACAAACATGTATTTCTTATTTATATTTTAAATGTATAATATTTTATACTTTAAATAAAATTTAAAAAAAAATGTTTCTTTATAGATATTAAGTAGCGATAATACAATATTATCGCAAGGCAGGGTCGTCAATAAACCTCACAACGTATCAACTAAGAAAACCTAAGAAAATCAGGGATATTTTGGTTTCTAACCAGCTAAAATTATGAAAATAATTTTTCAGAAATAAATCAGTATTTAGGTAAATTTCTAAAACAGGTCATAACATCTTGGCTTTTTGGAATGAATTCTTGGCATCTTGGCTTACCTGGGCTTATTGGCTTGGCAATAGTGTTGAAACAGAAGTGCTTCTCAATTGTATTCTCATTTAATGCTACCATCTAAATATTATTAGATGCACACATTTATTTTCATTGTACGAACTCTTTTGTTGTAGGAATCAGAAGCGTACATGTTGAGATGATATAATAATTCCAGGTTATTTATATATACTTTAATTAACTTTAAAAATGTAACATATCTAACCGCACGCTTGTGTTGTCGCCACACGACCTCACTATGCGTTCAACCGCGTTCTCAAACGATTTTATTAAATTTTGAATTCGGGTTTTTCGTAATTGGGAAATATTTTTTGCTAATTAATGTAATAAATTGTTAATATAAATCAACCTCATAAAAAGATATCGGTGAATTTAAATATACATTTCCTTGTTTTGAAACAGATTTCATTTGCGTTAGAAAGGGAGGTTTAGGTAATCGAAGACCGCTGATGCAATGTAAAGTTATAAAAAATAATTTAAACATTTATTATTACCTTAGGAGAAACATTTAATAGTACGTAGGTGCATTTTTAAAAATAAACTTTAATTTATTAAATACCAGATCCTATGACCATGATTAATGCCTTATTGGTTTTTTCTCTTTTATTAGAAAACTAATCAATCATAATGTCGTCACAAAGTTGGGTTTTTATCTCGATAGAATGGTATTTACGTGCGAAATTAAGTGAAATATTCTTTGGTTGAAGGGCAACAAACAAACCGGGCGCGCGGCGGCAATCTATCAACCACGCGAACAGAGCCAGAGCCCATCGGAGACATTTCATCTGCACGCTGACTGGCTGCTGCCTGCTGCCTGCTGCCGGGTCAGCCGTGGTCTTCCGTCCAACCCCACCCCAACCCCGGCGACAGCCCCAGCGCCAACCCGCCACCAAACGGTGATTGATGAAAGCATTCGGCGTTCGGTGCCAGCGCCGTACGCCATCGCGGTATATAGATCGTCCGTACGACGGAAATTGTAACGGATGTCGCGAACTTGCTCTCCTTGGTCACTTTCAGCGTACAGTTTGACACAATAATTATTATATATATATATATATATATATAATAATTATATATAAATAAATATATATATATAATAATTATATATAAATACATATATATATTATATATATATATATATTTATTTATTATACAATAAGTACAACCACTGTAAAATTAAACAGATCACAACTTATACGATAAATAAACATTGTTTTTTTTTGTTAATAACAGGTAATTCTCAACGAGTGGCCATAAGAGTTTTTTTTTATTTCGAGATAATCGCGTTTTTGTTTCAACATTTTTTTTGTTTCTTTGAAGTAATTAATTTTTCTGGCGATAAGTGATGCGTTCCTTTCTTATATCATAAGTAAAATAATTATGATGGTTACAATATTACATGATATAAAAGAAAAGGTAAAAATACTCTTTTTATCTTTAGCTTGAGTGCTACTAATTAGCCATACAATCCTTGACAAATAGCCATATTACTAAATCGAAAACTCTGTAACTAGCTAAAAAAATATATTCAAGCTAAGTCTAGTTTAAAAAAAACAAAGAATTGAAATTCTCACAAGAACTTACAACCTTTGTTTTGTTTCCAAATTTAAATGATACTAAATAAAAAATCTGATACTGCAAACTGAGATAAAACGCCGCGTAAACAGCGTTCTCAAGTATCGTCCATATGCCTAAAAGGTATTTATAAAATACGGCATTCCCCCTAAGTAAGACGTTCCGCGCTTTTGTTCCGATACTTAAATAAATAAGTAGGTCTGATAACGCTTAGCAGGAAAGCCGTATTTTATCATATAAATAAGCCTTTTATATCTTAAGCAACATATATATATATATAATTATATATATGATGATTGTTTTTTAATAACGGCAAATCGCCTGAAAAGATAAATGACACAATCTTTGACAATATTGAAAAATTTTGAAAAAGTTTTTAATTATTTGATAAAGTGCTGGATAGCATAATATTTATAAAGGTTCTAAAGAGGTCCTGTACTTGAGAGCGCAGGATGTCGGTTTAAACCCAGCGCTGAGTTTTATAAAAATGCATTTTTAACTCTCACCTGTCCTCTTTAGTGTAAAATATTGTCAAATATTATGTAACCATCTAATTAAATGAAATAAGGAAAGGATGATATTTTAACAAAAAATATAAAAATAATGGATATGTGATTACGATGAAGAATGATGGTGAAATGAGATGATTTTATGAGTGATTTATGTATGAAGTTGATAAAAATAAAAATAATCGATATGTAATATATATATAATTGTGCAAAAATATATTAAAATAAGACTGAATAATTTTTCGAATTCTTGTCTTGATATAAAAAATCATGTCTTATTACTACTAAGATTGTGTTTCCCTGCAATGACAGCGTTTTGAATCATGTGTGATGTGTAAAGGCAACGTATGAATGTCGCTTGCAATATGAGGTCACGAGATAAGAGCGTCCGCTATAGATGACCTCACACTTAGCCTGGCATTTGAATCATTTGAATAGAAGTTGGTAAAACCAGGTGTTGACCTAGTGGCAAGTTGTAAACACAACTTTGTAAATATTGCCTATTGATCTTTTATCTTTTGAATATTAATTATTATTACTTATTTATTTATTTAACACATATCAGATACACATAGTCAAACAGATGTATCCCAAACCCTAAACTTCATGTTTATCCAAGTAAGTAGATATCTACCTATATATGTTTATTACTAGTTAGTTTTTGGTTGAATGTTAGATCAATTTAAGTACAAAACAAGTTATATATGAATTTAGTAATTATTATTGAACTCCAATCATTACCCAATTAATTTTAATAATGAATTCATTATTAATAATTAATTATAATAATTAATTAATTAATATTAATTAATTAGAGTAGGCAATGCCATAGCAGAATATACTTTAATAAAACAAATGTCGATCTATAACAGGTTTTTTTAAAAAAAAAAAAGAATTGCTATAACCTAGGTCAAATGTAATTATTTTGGTATCCCACTCAACTGCTATACTTATGCTGGTACCTATACTAGACCCAGGGGATATGGTGGTAATGAAGCGTTAAAAATGATATGACCATGTGCGGATTCGAATCGGAGGTGAGATTGCAACCACGGCAATATGCACAAGGTATTAGAAATGTTGAGTTGTAGGATTTCGGGATGAAAAACTTTTTTGCTTAGTAGATTAAAATAGCATTAAAGGTTAAATATCGAGTTAAATAATAATGATTTATATAATATAATATAATACATAATAATAATAATTTATTGGGTAAAATATGACATAATTTTAACACTTAATCTTTTTAATACTTTATGTTCGTGTAGTATCCACATTAAAGCAGTAAACGTTTACGTTTTGGCTGGTTCGGATCATGTATGAATTTGCCTTGGTTACTGTTGAAATTTTGTTATTTTAGGTATACTAATTCTCCCATATTTCCTTAAAAGTGTCTTAAATTTAAGTACAAATAAATTATCCCATTGACATTATGCATTGACAAAACCTTGACTTAATCTAACTAATAAATCTAAATAAACTCAATAGCAAAATAAAACTTTAAACAGACAAAAAAAAAAATATGAAAAATAATGATATACCTAAATTTAAAACAACTGTATCTACCTATGTAGTTTAATGAATCGTTAATGGTTATCATATTAGCGATAACAGATCGTGTTTATTGTAAAGATATGCTAAATTGGATAATGTAATCGGTCTACTAAATTCTTGTTTATTCATACTTTGCAATCGTGACCAACGGCCTCCGTGGCGCAATGGCTAGCGCGTTCGGCTGTTAACCGAAAGGTTGGTGGTTCGAGCCCACCCGGGGGCGTCTTTTTTTATTAAATAAAATTTTACTACTACAACTTAAATTATTAATTAGATATTATGTCGGCGTAAACCATGTGAGCGCCCGAAAACTTAATAGGATGTTTACCAATAATAAGAACTTTATTATATTATTTTTTATTTTTTTTTTTTGGTTGTATTTTGAATAGTTTTTGTTCAGGTTTTTTTTTATTATTGATAGTGTCCTCCGATCAAGTTAGGTAATAAGGAAATACTAACTCATAGCTTCTGGTACGGAATCCACTTTTAAACAGTCTGAACTCAAACTCAGCAGTATCCTTTTAAGGGGTTCTGGGTATGAAACTGAGAAACTTTTGTTAGAGGCATTTTTCTCTAAAATTATGCGACGTAGTAATTTGAAATTTAGCATAATGTTAGGCCTTCATGATGTGCACATTTTTAATAGCCAAGGATTATAAAATATATTTCTTTAATCGGGTTGAATTGAGCCTTCTCTAAAATAAGTTTTTTTATAGTTTTATCATTTGAAAAGGGCTACTTTTAGGTATACCTAAAATATTATTTTTGTTAAATCGGTATAGAATATACAGGCTGTACTGGGATGATCATTCCCGTTAAAAAATCCAGCTAATTGGACCTGCAATTTCAAACATGATTTGTAAAAACAAATATCAAAATTCATAACGGTTTCAGAGAAAAAAGGTAAACTTTATGTCATAATTATTTTCGCATTTTTTTTTACATAATTTCATACTTGCAACAGGGCATATAAACACCCCCTTAAGTCTTCGGGGATGGTCTTAGGATATCCTGTATGTATAACTCAAAATATGCGAAAAATCACCTTCCCCTTATCTTCTAGGTTTTTAATGCCAATATTTTGATATCTAGTTTATAATTTGATTAAAAATTTAATTGCACTAAATACTATGTTAGTTACCTTAATAGGTGTGGTAATACTTTAGGAGCTGGCGCATATTTATTAACTACGCGTAACGATATTTTTGTTACCAATTAAAATAAAATGTGTATAAAACCTCTGTTTTATAGCATTAATATTCAGTCAAAAAAGGTATCAAATATAACTACATATTGCAAGTTCAAGGTAGTAATTGGACAGGTTTTTGGAATTGAAATATTTTTACCTGCGCGAGTAGGGTTTTTACTTCAAAATCAAACCTACCTAAAAAAATATTACTTACTATAGTTAAGCATGTAAAAACAAGGCTATGTACTTAGAGTTAAATTTCTCGGTGTTTATAATAGCAATACCCGTGTTTTTTAATCGATTCGAAAAAATGCACTTTTTGACGCTTACATACCTTACGCTGACTATACCGTAGGACATAAATAAACCAAAATAATCGTTTCGATTACATTTAAATAAATTAAATTTCGATCGATCGACCATTTGTTGATAAACTTTTGGTACGGAACCCTGTTTTTTTCTCGGAAACCAATTTCATTTTTGATATAACACACATAATAACGAATACTGGTAACGGATATAACAACAGGAGTTTGTTTACCTACAAGCAGATTGAAGACTAAAAACGATTGAGAAAACTTATTTCAATAACCAATTTCAATAAGTATGGTTGCAAGTGATAATGGGATTATATTTATCGCCATTACGCGCCGTTCTTCAGACATTTTGTATGTATATGCCGGACTAAAAATATTTTTAGTTCAGATATAAATTTATAATAAATTGGATCACCTATACCTGTATGCCTGTGTGTGGATGCAATTGAATTGGGTGGACTCGTATTGTTAGATGCACATTTCGTGTTTACTAAATTAAATTACATTTTATAATAATTAACAATAACGGGTATTTATTTGAAATATTATATATATATAATGCAATACGATTAGTTTTCATTAATCAGCAAATATAACCGGTGTATTAATGTAAAAAAAAAAAAAACAGGTATTTATTGTACTTGTTTTTTAGGAAATATAAGATAAAAATTGCAAGATGCTAGGTAAATTATTTTTTAGTGCTTCAAATATATTTATTAATAATAAATGTTATAAACCCTGGCCTAAAATCAGTATTCAGAAAAAAAATATTTAAATTGCTTTAAAAAAATTGTTCAATAAAATAAGGAAGGTTTTTAAATATAAAGGTAATTGATAAGTCTCTCTCCGTTTCTGAAGTAGGAAATAATTTAATTTATCACAATGAAACATTTCAAAATAAATTCTAGCGCTGTTCCTTATTTGGTATCCCAGTGCGACTTTCTTGACGTCATGTTCTCGTCTCTATATTTCGAAGTTCGAACCACCAACTCCGTAACAAAGTTAAACTCTCTGAGCTGACAAATTGCCAGGTAGGCCGGAAGAACTCCTCAGAACAAAAGAGCAGCGCCATTTTATTGACGTATTCAGTCACGTTATCTCTATTGAAAAGGTTTATGAAGAGGACTCATTGTTGATTGAATATATTAAAAGGCAATAATGCAATAGAGAGTATGTAAGAGTTTATTTCAAACGGTCATATGTCCTTGGGCAGCGGGCGGCGTCTTTTTTAGTTCAGCGTTTCATTTTATCAGAACTGGGACTAAAAAAATCAGAACTAGAACTTTGTCTATGCTGTGTTCGGGAGTATTCGTTATACAGTCAAAATATTGCCATTATTACAACAAGAAAATAAATATATATTACATATTAGAACAAGTAGGTATAGATGAGTAGGTGTATTTAGCCCGTTATAATTTGTCAGTCGCTTGGAAATGGATTTCCAGGCTGGAAAAAAAAAACAATTACAGGAATTGTATTTATGAATGTTTTCAAAATAATGTTTTGACTGTCTTTTTATTTAAAGTTCATGTGAATTAAGTCTATCCTACAATTATTTAAGGTATTCATTTAAATTAAGGTCGGTAATATTACTTTACCCTTATCACAACATATAGTGAATGCAGAACTCACAATGACTTCAGATTCGAAATGTTTTGCATTACAAAACCTGCATTGATAATCCATTCCACAATCAAAAGTAATAAAATTTCTTGTAATGACATTCAGTGCACATTTAAATGTATCCCACAAAATAATTTCATCATTTTTTTAATACTATTTACACTATTTAAATTTGCAATTGGCCTATTATCTACGCATTCCGATATATATTTTAGGCATTTAACAATATATATTCCTCCTGCTTTGTGTCTCACATCAGTTCTATGTGGAGGCATAATGGATGATAGATGCGAATATCTGAATGTAAATAAAAATAAAGTTACTGAAATTAAAAATGAAACATGTAAAATGAAACACAGGGTTTAATTAAAATAATAAAATGTACCCACTTTTTTTAACCCAATAATTATGTTTTTTTTTGTTATTACTATTGTATTGACATTAACAGATTATTAAAAAAGGAACATTTGAAATCACACAAACCTTAGTATTAACGTTTAATTTAATGTATTTGTAACACATTTTAGCTTTCTGTGCTCCTTCTTTATAAATTAAAGGCCAAATCCCACTCCTCCGTGCGCGCAATATTACGTCTTAACATATAGATTTTAAAACATGTATGGGATATCCTGAATCAGGAATCAATTTTAAATTGAAACCGCGAATTTAGGGTAGGTAATCTAAAAACCATCAAGCTTTTTAAACTGCACTTATCTATTTCCTTAGCGCTTTTGCAATTATTTTGCGGTGTGCTGGACAGCACGTGCGTATAAGTTGCCATCTAGCTGTCGTTCTTTGCGTCCCCTTTCTATTCTGTGGGCGGGCGGCGTCGAGCGGGCGGAGGGGAGTGGGCGGCGAACGCGGTCGGCGGTACTCGGCCACGGCCGGCGCGTCGCGAGGCGTGCGGCCTGCGGGCGACCGGGACCTAGCAGCTAGCTCAGTCGCACTCCATGTAGATGACGCGGTGCCCGTATCGCAAGGTTTTTGTTTGTGACGTCATTGCGGTAGAGGGCGTTCGCAGCGGTATTTTATCGATTTACTTCCAGTCAGGTAATATTGTTTTATATATATTTACATTTCTAGTAAGAGTGGTACAAGAAAAAGAGTGGTACACTTACAAGAAAAAGAAACAATTAAGTACCTACCTAAATATTGGATACTATTATTTGCCCGAGTTTATAAAGGTTTTATTTTTTTTATCCATTCTTGATATTTGTACGTTTCTTATTAGCTTTTCTAATCAACAGTTTAAAACTCAAATTTGTTTTATAAAGTGCTTTTTATCAAATACCACCCGGATAAATCCATAATTATGTGGCCTAAACAAATTAATTAAATAAATTTAGTAATTAAATGATTCGTAGGGTATATAGGGGTTTTTATTACATAGCAGCGGACTACCTAAGATATTTATCACACTCGTACTATAAACCTACTATATTTATATTATACAGGTCTATTTAGACCACTAATAATTATTCAAAAATTCGTGTTGACCCGTTCGCTTCAAAAAAATATGAATCAATTATGTTTCCCTGAAATGTATGCAGAGAGAAAATGACAGCTGACTAGTAAATCAAATAATTAGGTACTACTACCTTACCGCTATACCGCTACTTATATTAAAAAAGTTGATTAACAATAGCAACTTGTTTATTTTATATGATATATGTGGTCATCTTACTAATACACATTTGTATGTATTGCGTTCTAGTTACTATATGAAAACCCGAAGCCGTTTGTCAAGTACGACCACAAACAATCTTCCAATGGGCGCCAATACATATAAACTGATCGATCAGGTTGAGAAGCATCGATGCCTCTACGACGTATTCTGTTCGGACCACAAAGACAATATTAAGAAAAAAAATGCCTGGAATCAAATTGCTAAACAAATGGGCTGGAAATGTTGTGAGCATTATTGAACTTTCCTTTTTTTTAATTGCATGTAACATGATAAAAGCTATTTTTAAAGTTGAGGTTTTTACCATATAGTATTTTAATAAGGCACCGATAGTTTGTTAGACAAAGAGGTTTGTTTGTATAAGATGACTCAATCCGGTCATTTACCATACAAACGCTGTAGTGTTGTGAATCTCATATTTGTAGATATAGAAAAAAAAATAATAGTAGATATAGTTTAATCTTATAATCATCTAGAGAAATAACAAAAAAAAACCTATTTAAAAGTTAAGAGCGTCGAAAAGTCTGTTTTTTACCTTATAAGGTTCTAAAAATAATTGATAAAGAATATGTTTCCGATATAATACAGGTGATAATAATAGTGTTCCGTTTAACTCAGCTTTGTGTTGCGGCAATTATATCTGTCAAAGGGTATTAAATCTAAGTATTCAAACATTATTTTGTATATGAAATAAGCTGCTTGCTAAGTAGTTGCAACAAAGACTTGGAAGGGGTATGTGTTTAAATATTTCAAAGCGTTTCTATAAATGTTAGCTATATTCAAAATAAATAAATATATAAAACAAACAAATATATATTTCACAGCGTCCATACCCAGGTCGAAGTGGAGAAACCTCAGAGACTCCTACTTGAAGTATCTGAAAGCTAATCTACCAGATGGTCCGCCGTCATCAAGACGATACTTAAACTGGCCATGGGGAGAAAAGATGGAATTCATGAAGACATATATTTTGGACAAACCAAACGAATCCAATGCCAAGGAGGAGATCGACACCAACGTAGATTTAAACACAGATGAAGTCAGCCAAGGTGGAATGGTGATATTTCCAACAAACGATGAACCTGAAGGTCAATGCGAGTCAGAAGAAGAACTAATAGATGAACCAGAATTCGAAAAGGAAATTTTCGTTTCCAAATTTCCAAAATTAAGTAACATTGTTGCGACTAATATTCCTTTGCCATCTCATTCTGAAGAGAGAGCAAATGATCACATGGATGAAGTGGACCTTCTGTTCCTGAGCTATTCGCGTACATTGAAGAAGTTCGGATTCAGAAGGCAAGCACTTATAAAGATGCAAATATCACAGATAATAGGCGAAGCGGAGATCGAAGAAATCGAAGAGAAAGAAATGTCTTACAAAAACTCGTCGATTCAATGGGAGCCGCGGCAATTGAATTGCAGTCAAGTCACCCGTTAAGTTAAAATACACACGTGAAAAAAAAAACCCACCTTAAAATGGTAGGATGATCAAGTAACTATATTAAGTACAAAAAAGGGATAAGAAGATTAATTTAATATTACAATTATATACCGTACCCAAAGACCATTCCCAATAAAAAAAAGCCACCTAATTGGCCCTGCCATTTCTAGTATTATTTGTAAAGCTGATATGTCAAAATTCATTATGGCTTTCGAGAAAAAAAAAGTTGCAAACTTTACCTGATAATATTATACGGTTCTTGTGATACCTGATCGACGATGCCGCTGCGAGGCCATTGGTAGCGCGTCGCGGCCAAGTTTAAGTTGCTGCCTATAAGAAAAATAATTTACACCAGCACTTTAATAAAAATTTGGAGATGATTTTTTTTCGCATTTTTGTATATGTATAATTTCCTACTCATAAACACCTTATAAATTCTTCGGGAATTGTCTCGAAACACCTTTTATGATAATAGCTCAATTAAAACACATGTTAGTAGCATTCTACTTAAGCTAATTTTACAGTTAAGACCTATTTAATTGCGCTCGGCGGTTCTAGCGACAGTTGCTGTTACAATACTAGCAAATTAATTTAAGAAGTAACGTAAAATGTTTGTTTTTTTTTAAATTCGAGTACAATTCATGGATAAAAAATTATAAATATGTATGTATGTATGTATTGTAAATATGTATGTGCTCAATTATTTATGATGAGAAGAAACATGTAAAAGAAACTGTAAATTGTATTAGAACTATCCGTTTTTTAAAACAGACACAAAGTGCTATAAATGTTTGGTTTATTCAGTCCCACAATAAATTATAATAATATGAAATTGATCAAATTTATGAATTTAATTGAAATGTCGTAACGATTATCAAACATATTGTAAATAAGTCACTTGTGTTCGTCATTTATGTTATACATTATTTATTTGTACAATAACTGTGGATATATTAAATAAATAAATAAGAAATAGTTTTCTCTTTAGTTATACACTTTGTGGTTAGCGGCTTTTTGTAAAAATCTTTTCATTTAATAAACTGTTAAATTAATTAATAAATCAATACAAAGAATATACTGAGAGCCGTGATAGAACATCACGAAAATGCCACCATCAGTTTTGTTTAAATTGAATATTTATAATTTATTACAATGGTTAGTTATTAGTCAAAGTTATATTTAGTAATTATTATGTAACTTTTTTAAAATATTTTTTATATTATGTTAAAAGGACAAACATTCTTTATTATATCATTGATTTAATTTCGCGTTTTAATAAAAACACAAAAATTGAGTTCTGATCGAAATCGAAATCATGCGCAATGGCACACTAACGCGCCAGGAAATAATTACGAATCATGTTCGTCGCGGATAGCGCGTGAACCATTCCACGTTTTTTAATTGACTGATCAACAATATGGCATTTACATTCAATAAAAAAAAATAAAGTAAAGCCGTTTAATTAGTAAAAAAACTGATTTAAATTGCAACATAAAAGTTTGTTATTTGTTCTACAGACAAAGACAATTTCGAGTCGAAAATTAAGCTAATGATGTCATAATAAAGTTCAATGACATCTATCAATTTGATTCAATAGTTACCGAATGCTGTCAAATTTAGAATTTTGAATGTGCAAAGTTGTCATAATTTAGAATAACACTATTTATGTCAACTGAAAGTTGAAACAACAATACTAAAAACCTACATAGATTTTTTTTTTAAAAAAAAACTATTTTTCATATACACTACTTTTTGAAACAAAACTTTACACGTACCAAAATAAAGAAAATATTTATTTTACCACATTTAATAATAGCTCAATTTTACATATAACCTGGTATGGGTTATAAAATAGGGGGGGGGTCCCCCCTATTTTATAAGATGGTTTAAGTTAATATTCGATTCGCCGAGCCATTTGGCAGCAGGCATCATAAAACGTTCCCATGTGTAGGTAGGTAGCTTCATGGAAGGCTTCCCTCCCGCGGACCTGCTCATAAAACAATAACAGTAAAACACCTTCAGCTGCAGGCCCATAAATAGGCGCTCGTAAAGCCATAAACATAAATATATCACGTCCAGGTGACTTCGCGCCGAGCCTCATTCTTCAGAAGGTGCGAAGGACGTCAAAAAATATTTAATCCCATTCTCAGAACGTCACGCCCGCAAATAATGACCCTAAGAAAGGTTTCTTGACACCTCTTTAGCATGCTTTTAATGGCCTTCTATGAATATCTCAACCGCTGGTGATAGATACCCTTTTTTCGTGTCTTCGGTGGATGGATATGCAAAATTCCTATTTAAGATCCATAAAATAATTTATCTTTTACGAAATTTTTAGACGTGTTTGCAATTTTTTATTCGTTTACATATTATATTATAAATCAACATTTTAAAATATATAAATAGAACTGGGTAGACAGAAAACATAAGTAAAATAAAAAAAATATATCTTTATATTTATTATTGTAGAAGTGTTTATATTATATTTATAATATTTTAATATATTATCATAAAACTCACTCGACACACTCGACTGAGTTGTCAGTGCCTAGTGGGATGGTTCGATCCGCAATACAATTAGTTTCGGCGAGATCGATTTTTTTATATGTTAGTTTTTTTATGTATTTTTCTATGATAAAATAAAAAAAACAGCTACAGCAAAATAGATTATTTTTAACTAACCGTCTTCAGTGTATTTCTGTGTCATTCTCTACATATATTATGTTCAGTCGGATTATAACAACATAGCCGGATATACCTGGTAACAAATAGTTGTTATTAATTTTGCCTGTAATCACAACCTCCATTCCATACATACCATCATTAAAAGCAGTTACTATCCCCGTCCTTTGGCCGTCTGTCCATCCGTCCGTCTGTCAGTCCGTTGCAACTTTCAACTCAAAAAGTACAAATGCTAGAGGTAAATTTTTGTGTGTAGATTGATGCTCTTGAAAAACAACCATAAACATCTAAGTAGTGATAGTGTCTTATGTTTAATCTCATCGGAGGCTGGTCGGATAATATACGAGATATATAACATTAAAGTTTTTAGTACTAATGTTGTTAAAATTTATAATGATTTGTTTTAATATACTCAGACTTAAAAAATAACTAAATAAATAAATGACTGTCGCCTCTATGGCCATCCAAAATGCAAATCGAATGAACTAAAAGTGCCGCAGGTATATGTAGAGATAGGAAATGAAGCAAACCATTACAAGTTGGTCGCACATGTAGTCTGGGTGGAAGATGCCTTTATGCCATTGGGCCTAACTGTAAGACGTCAGGTTCTGGTTAAATAATTTACTACTACTAAAGAATGTATAGAAGTAATTGGTATTATATGATAGCTACAGGGTGTCATAGCTATTCTTGATTTATTTTATTCCTTAAATCAGCCAACACAAATCGGCCAACATGATCTTTACTATAACTGTATACTACTTTAATGTGTATAATATACTAATGGATGTTTTTATTTTATTTTAATACTGAATTTAAGTAATACTGAACATTATGTTGAGGATACCGTATTTTGTTAAACACTTTAAATGTGAATTCAGAATCAACCTTTCAACGTTGCCACTTTGCTTTGTCTTTTCTCAGACTGCGATGCCATTAGCGTAACTTCTCAGATGAATAGATTTATCACTCCTCGAGGAACGTTACGTTAGATATATATGTTTAGGGTATTTTGTCCATTCAAATGGGGTCTTTTCGAATGTATGTATAAATAAAATCTAACCGAAAACTTGCCTTTAGTTGCCACGTGTAATAATTAAAATAAAAATATTGCAAATTTAAATAAATTACAATTTCATTCTCTCTTGTTTCTCCACTCTATTTTTTTAAGATGAGTAATTAGGTTGGTTTTTCCTAGCCCATTTTAAAACCTAAAGTACATATAAATACACCCCTTTTTAATAAATCAAATGGTGATTTTAATTATACTAATCCTAATGACACTATTCTGTATTTTACTTTTTAAATTTTCAGCATTCCCATTATATCAATCTTTACTTAGATCTGTGCCCGTCCCGTCACTTATTTGTCAATAATTCAACAAGTTTTCATCCTTTTTAGCCCTTTTTATTTTACCTTAGTAAGTAATTTCATAATATTTAAGAATATTCTGTACTTCAGAGGATACGACAAGGATAAAAATGTATGTTTATAAAACCTAAATCCTACGATCGAAAGGGTAACTTGATCTTTATAATTTATTTTCTAGATTTCTAACCAGTTATATATTAATTATTATATAATGGGTGTACAATATTTAGAGACGTGACTAATATGATGTTACAGCTTCCTTTCTTTAACTACAATACTTTTAATTAGTGATTTATAATTGATGATTATCGATATATTGCTAAGAAGATTAAAGATACAAAAAGTTTGACACGAATATTTTAGAAACAACGTTCGTAGATTGTGACGTAATATTGCAAATGTAAATGATAATAAATAAAATACTTAGTATAACTTCATGTTATTTTGTAGGTACATAAGATAGGTCTTTCGGCCATCGGGGCCGGGAGTCTGGAGGCTTTGAAAAATATGAAACGTACGTGACATTCGTCCGGGGATGCTGCGCCCAGGGCCTAGCGCCACAGAAGGCTGCAATTCACCCCGAACAATCTTCTTATATTTTTCAGAAATGCTATCATTTTACTCTGACAGAGAACCACTTGATAAACTGTGGTTATAACACGAAATAACACCTCTTATTATATTATTATTTTTCGTGGATGTAAATAAATTTAAAAAAAAAAATCTTTATTAAATTAAAGCGATATGACACGATTCATAAAGTAATCCAGCAAGATCGAACATACTTATATTTTACTGTACACATATTTCTGGCATTACAGATGTAGGTAGCACTAGAAAAGTATTTTTATGTATCACTGTTTTGTGCCTAAATAAATAAAATAAAGTAATACTGTAATAACAAAAAAATATATTTTCTAATAAAAAAATATAATAATAAAACATTAATACTATCAATATTATACACAGTACGAAAACGAGTGAGTACTTAGTATATTTATTAACCTTATAAATAAATAAAATGAAATTTTGGCAGAATTTAATTGAGTTTGTCCCTTTGGATTGGTTTTTTACCCAATGACGTGTGATTTTATAGCTAAATCATACCAATTTAGTCGGAAATATTATAGGCAATGAAGCATTAATATTTGATACTTAAACAGGCAAACCTATATACTATATACTCTATCAGATTAGATCAACATTTTTTGAAAACGTAATTTATCCTAAAGGTCCTCTTTTAAACTTAGATAAGCAACAAAGTCTTTGTAGTTTATCTAAGTTATATGTGTAATTGTTGTATATTTAAAAGTTACAAACCCATTTAATGCGAACATACTTAGGAATCACGGGTGTTAAACATAGGTGAAAGGGTGCTATACTGTAAAAGAGGTACTTTTATGGATTTTTTTTTACATAATCATAAATAACTTCTTTAAAAACTATCTCAAGGAAGCACATCGCTATGTATTCACATTCGCACACAAATTTATTTATTTATTTATTTTATTTATTTATTGTGACATATTTAATTTGTCAAAAAAAAAAACGTAAAGTACTAGAACAATCTGTAATCAATTTAGAAATGTATATTATAAATGCACAAGGAGCGATTAGCACTGCTACAATTTGTGTCCTGCCTTCTTTACTAGACTATATCTGTACTAAGGAAGGCAGTATTATATTGTGCTACAACTAAGAATGTCAAACCGTCAATGCACCTATAGAGAAATATGAAAAGTGTGTCTATTTGTAAGAAAAACAAGTTAAAATATATATATACAATATTGTTGCATAGAATGTTTATGTTCCGACAAATATGTCTATATTTATAGTTAGATTAAAAGAAAAATAAAATTCATAATGAGTATACTAGAGTTCATGTTAACGTAGCAAACAAAAGATTGCATATTTGAGTAAATTTAGACTATACAATACAATATTTTTATTTTTTTTATATATATGCATTTCTATTATAATTTATGTACCTCTTTAAATACGTTGTAATTTATAGTTAGGATATTAACTAAGCAATATAATAATAATGATGGTCGATAAAATGTTAAAATAAAATGTTTAAAAAATCAGCAGATTCTTGTTTGTAGTTTTGGGGCTTAATGTAAGCTTTATACTTATAATTAACCACATATCATTTAAAAATAATAAACTAACTGTACAAATAAATTCTATCCAGATACTCGTACTGACCATCATTTTGTTATTTAACCAATGTTCATAAAAGTTATTTTTTTCTACATTAATATTAACTTTTTTCATCGATTTAAATTAAAATCAAGAGAGCCGTTTAAATAAAATTAAATATTCGCGACATTGTCGTCTTATACTTCAGTGAATTTGGAAACGCAAAAGTTCTACAGGAAAAGTTGTTTCCATGAAGTCTGCGATATGATGTGGTGAAAGAAATTTAGAACGCTCGAAATACAAGATCTTTCCAATAATAATATTTTATATAGGAAAAGAAAAATAATATACACAGGTAGGTACAATAAAATTCTCTGGATTGAACAGTGAAGAACAATTTTTTTATGGAAATTTTTAACATAATCCGCTCGAACTTTGATATACTTTTCATATCGTATCTTTATTACTTCAATCCCATGGAAATAACAGTATGGATACTATCTTTGTACTGGGATACAGCGGTATGGACATCGTTTGACTGCTCTTCAGGGTTAGAAAGAGAAAATAGTGGCTGGGGCCAGGTCTGGAGAATACGTCGGATGGGTCAGGATGGCGTCACATAATATTTTAAGTAGATCAGCGTAATAGAAGCTCGTAATCATGGTTATATTCCGCAAATAATCAATTTAAATGATTCCCTCAGCATCCCAGAAAACGAAACACGAACCTTGCCGGCACTGGGTACAGCCTTAAATTTAAGGGGTGCTCTATATATCCACTACTGTTTAGTCTAGGGAGCGTAGTAGGGTATCCATGTCTCGCCACATTTCACAAAGCGACGTAAAACATTTTCTGAATTGACCTTGTACCTATCAAGAAACTCATTTGCAGTCCCCTCCCACCACAAAGGCAATTTTTCGTGCATGGTTCTCCATATGCTTTCAGTTTAGATATTTAGGATCTCGACCTACTATTTCTTAATCGACCGATTGGTCTCTAAGATAAGGTATTCAACTTTTTAACGACATCATCTCCAGTCGCCTCGACCGGGCATCCACCGCGAGGGTAGTCATCCAGTGACTCTCTGCCAAACTTAACATTAGAAAACGAAGAAGCATCTGTCCCATAAGCAGCCTGTTTTCGGTTGGTGCTATTCCCCATTTTGTTAAGAATCACCGTGCGATACTCCAATGTATTAATTTTCTAAAAATTGCTTAAATCGCTGCTTTCAATCACAAGCATTTTTATTTTATTTTATAATCGGAGTGCCATCCCTACGATAGGCCCGGAACTTTTCTACCTCCCTTGGTATATTGCAATGTATAACAAAATACTGTGATGTGATTCCTTGTAAAAATCTTTTCCGGTACTTCCTTCTTTTATTTTTAATATATTTACTGTCTGCTACTGTATTCTATAACACAAGAAAAATAAAAACGGTAAGGGTGGGGCATTATGCAAGCACACGAATAAGGTAGTAAAGAAAAAAGTTACTGTATGTATGTTGCAGTAAATACTTTTACGTTTCTTCGCTATATTTATAATTTTATTACCTTTGTATGCATATACTAATTATTATTGTGCCGTAAAGTCAATATTTTATGTATGCAAAGATTGCGGCGATATGATTCACTTTTCTATTCAATGTTGGAATTGAATTGATAAATCAATACTTTGAATAATGAATGCTGCCGCTTTATAAAAATGACATTTAGAAAAAAATAGGGTCCATTGTTATAAAACTAATACAAATATATGTACCGCGAAGGTATCATTATTTCTTTATGCTAGAATAGGGAAGAAATGAATTTTTTAAAACACGACACGGAAAAATAACATGCGGTGATGCGCTAGATTATTATTCGTTACCTTTCTAATAATTGGTATCCGGGAATAAACAATTAATTTGATATACGTTTGGCGTTGCATATAATTATAGGGTTATAAAGTTGGAAGATAATAACCTGATAAAAACGTTTTGACTGCCGAAACAACCTTGCGGGGAAAGAAGCTTTACCTTATCAAGTTTCCGCGCCATCTAGAGTACTTTATTTATTTTCTATATTCATTAATTAAATTTTGGCCTGTAATAAACCACTCGGGTGACTTTAGGTGAATACTTCAGAATATTTCAAAAGTTCAAGCATTTTACCAAATGATCAAAATGCATTGATTCCAATGTCAAAAATTAAATATAGTAGGATTTAGACAAGTACCTAGTAGTACCAAGTAATAGTTTGATTCTGGCTATAATGATTTTAATTGTTATGAATTGGATAACAGATCGTTTTCCGAATCATCTATCACCAACCCTCTCATCTAATTTCCATCTGAAAACTCATGTCGACGATGCAGTGAACAAGGCTCACAGGCAAAAGGTGCAAAGGTGTAATCTTAACTTAATATTAACCTAATAAGTTTTTGGGCTTCAATCTGTATGCAAATGTATGGCATTTGAATTTCTTTATGTAGACAGATTATTCCCCGCAAAGGTCGTAAATTTAAAAATTCATCCGAAATGAAAGTTCATATTGAGTTGTAAGACCTCAAAGATATCTGTAAAGGTAAATGTGACGCCATTGAAGTATTTGACTTATAATTCTCCGGTAAAGAATATTTTTTGCATTTCATTAGTAAAATACTAATATTGAATACCCGTCACTTTCTAAAACATATAGACGAATAATACTCGTATATTCTTCGTCATTTTGTCAAAATGGCAGAAAGGCTATTGAAAAAACAAAACCCTTATTCTATTAATATTATATATTATTATACTATATATATATATTATTATAGTATAATAATAATATATATAATTATATTATTGTATAATTGAGTTGTAAAGTTATTTGACTTATATTTGATGATTGTTTTTTAATAGCGGCAAATCGCCTGAAAAGATAAATGACACAATCTTTGACAATATTGAAAAAAATTTGAAAAAGTTTTTAATTATTTGATAAAGTGCTGGATAGCATAATATTTATAAAGGTTCTAAAGAGGTCCTGTATTTGAGAGCGCAGGATGTCGGTTTAAACCCAGCGCTGAGTTTTATAAAAATGCATTTTTAACTCTCACCTGTCCTCTTTAGTGTAAAATATTGTCAAATATATATATATATATATATTTGACTTATATTTGATGATTGTTTTTTAATAGCGGCAAATCGCCTGAAATGATAAATGACACAATCTTTGACAATATTGAGAAATTTTGAACAATATTTTAATTTTTTTATAAAGTGCTGGATAGCATAATATTTAATATTGAGAAATTTTGAACAATATTTCAATTTTTTTATTAAGTGCTGTATAGCATAATATTTATAAAGGTACTAAAGAGGTCCTGTACTTGAGAGCGCAGGATGATACATATATATATATATATATATATATATATATATATATATATATATAAATATTATGTAACTAGAACAATACTATATAGGGAAATCAGCTGTTTCCCAATTTCGTTTGGTTTGATAAAACTGGTTTTTTAGCAAATAGAACAAAAAGGGACTATCCATTTTTATCTGCCACTTTAATTCAAATTGTATTCAATTTTATTAAAATAGACAAAAAAATGATGAACGGTTAAATTAAATCAATTAAGTCAATCATATATCAGATTGTTGTCCAGGATCGGGTGCGAAATTTTGAATTATATGGCTGCTCGCAGGGTTTGCTAAGAATGGGTCGCTTCATTTCCCATGTTTACTCGTGTTTGCGGCATCGGTCGTTTTATGCGCCAGGTGGCCGCTAGACAGGTCATAGGGTGTGGAAACTGCTGCAAGGGATCTTTTATACCCTAAGAACTCAAGAAGCCGTCCAAAGATTCGTGCAAAGATGATTTTCCGTTCGTACAATCAAAAAGCACGACAGTACTTCGAATAGACCGAACTACTCAACACATTGTCACCTAATTACTCCACATAGTTTGTCAACAAGAGAAACTGTCACCGCGCTGTTGTATGAAATTTGGCAAGCGCTCATAGCTGAGGTCATCTCGTGGCAGAGGGTATTTGGTCACGGATACTCAACCGAATAGCTCTGGTCGACGGCGCGCCCCTGGCAAAGAAGCGACATCAGCAGGCAAAAATACCCGGCTGGTGGCAGACAAGCATGAAGCAGGCCCCTCCATCGCCATCGCCTCCGTCCTTCTGCTGACTGCTCCCCGGCCCGTGGCCCGTAGTCTTTCGCCGGCAACGGAGACGTTAAGTCGGCCGCGCCGTACTGAAGTCGCGTCGCTCGTTTTAGCCAGATACACGCCATGATAAATGCTACGTTTCGAAGTGAATAATAGATGCTATTAATTATATTTGTGCCGATCTATTCGTGTAAAACTTATTTTATTTGTTAAAAAACAGTTTTGTGTTTCTTGTGCGTTATTATTGTTTCTTTTATATGTTCAGACTTTCTACGGAAGTTTATATTATGTTTATCGATGTTTGAAATGCAAAAAACTTGCTACTTTACAAAAGCCTAGGTAAGTTATTTTTTGGTTTATTTTTACTAGTTTTATAAAATGTCATGATTGTATTTTTATACACATAAAAAGTTTTCACTTGCCTATATACTAATAAAAATGCTTTTTAGTAGTGTGCATACTGTTAGTTTTATATCTAGTTATTTTAGCAATGAAGAAATTTATAGGAAAAAATATTTTAACTGTATTTATGTATTTTATTAAATATAAATGTACAAATAACACCTACATAAAGCTATTTGAGGTGCACAGGTGAGTGGTGAGGAAACCAACAGTTAAAACATAATACAAAAATATAAAAATTAATAAAAAATAATATAAAAATATAATAATAATATTAATAATAATATTATTATTATTTATAATATTAATAATATTAATAATATAAAATTAATATAAAAATTAACACATACCACTTACTAATAAAAGCTCCATAAAAATATAACTATTATATATATCTCATTTCTTATAGCTAAAGAAATGTATGTGTTTATTTGTCGATGTATATCAATATTGTAATTCTTTGTTGCTTTCTATAGGACCCATAATATCCAAACAATAAATATTTGAAATGCGACTTAATCAATTTATATTATTTGTGGTTTTTTTTGCAGCTTCTATACATTGTTTAGTAGTAGTAGTAAATTATCCAGAACCTGACATCTTACAGCTATGCCCTACAGGCGTTATTAACAGCATCTCCCCCCAGATAACACGCACCTGTACTACTAACTTGCCATGAATTGCTTCATTTCCTATCTCCACTTGTGCCTGCGAGACTTTTAGCCCATTCGATGTACGTTTTGGATGACCATAGCGGCAAAAATGAGTTGTTTTTAGGTCTAAATAGATTAAAATAAAATACATAGGTACAATGGTATCATGACTGACTTTAAATTCATTATAAATTTTAACACCATTTCAGTATTTTGTTCACCCCCCCCCCCCACCTCCTAGTTAGTGAATTTGTGATTTATTTAATAGCAACTTCTCCCAAATTGACTTATTACAATAAATCTGTTCAACCATCTTTAGGACGTCTCTAAATCGTGTCTGCAGCCCTTGAGATAGTTCAGGAATAGCATAAGCTTTTCCGTGAAAAAAATACATATATGTAGTATATAAATGCCAACTTTCATGGTGATCGCTCAAACGGTACCGAAGTCTATTAACGTCCAACAGACAGATATACCAGGATCCATTTTATATTAAGTACATATGTTATAGATAATCAAAGCTTAAATTGATGTTTCATGTTATTTTTTTGTATTTTTTTTTAAATTAAAGTTTTTGTTCTTATTTGATTTATCTTATTTAATATTATTCTTTTTTTATGTCATTATCTGTATTGTGTGCAATTTCTGTAGGGAACCACAATAAATGAATAAATAAGCGGATATATTTCAATTTATATAATTATAATGTGGTCCTGAACATTCTTTCACATGTTTCTATTTGCGCTCATAGCTGATTTTATTTTCATTTTAACTAGCCACTAATAATTAACAATACGTCGCAATAGCCGTGCTGTCATATTTTAAAAAATCGAATAGAATCGAATACAAATATTGCTGCGCTGTATCGAAGTGACAATGTTTCATTCTTTAGTACTAAAAAGTTGTTAAATTAAATGTTAATTATTCAGCCTAACAATTTTCGTGTGTATATCATAATATACACACGAAATTTCAACTTTTTCACATTTGTACTTTTCGAGTTGAAAGATGCGACGGGCGGACGGATGGGGATAGTAGCTTCTTATTTATTTTATTTATTTATTTATTTATTGTACATAATTAATTTGACAAAAAAATAGAAATGTAGTAGTAGAAATACACAGTTATAAAAGAATATTGCAAATGCACAGGGAGCGATTAGCATTGCTACATTTTGTGCCCTGCCTTCTTTACTAGACTATGTCTGTAGTAAGGAAGGCAGTGTTGTAGTGTGCTACTATTCATGGACGTATAGTAGCTAAAAGTATCTTATTGGTATGTCATAAATTCGTGGGTATATGGTATACCAGGCCTAAAATTTCATTATCTGAAATCGGCTTCGCCAGCGCAAAAACGGAAGGTCAATGCCGAGACTCTCCGGTTGTGTATAATTAGGTACACGAGAGAATGCACGGCACCTAAAAATAATTACACACGTTTCGACCGTCCGTCCGGTCCGTAATGGAAAACGACAATAAATACTTCCGAGAGCTTTTCTAAATCTGCTCTCTGTCAAGAACTTCGATTGTTGGAAATGATAAACGGAACCATTTTGTGTCCCAATAAAAACCCTTCTTCACATAAAGTATGATTTGAAAGGAGCTGTTTGGACACAATATTTTATTCACATTTCAATAACTAATGTTATCCAATAGTTATTAATCAAATACTATTACTGAAAAATATATATTTACCCTCATTTTACCCTCGTTTGGCTTTGCCTTGGTTAAACTTATACAATTCTATTAAGCCCTACTCAATTAAGTTAAATTTGAATTTACTTGGGTCAGGAGAGATAGTAATATGTGTTGATTTGAACCTACGACCACTGGGTCAATAGTTGACTTTAATAACGAGACTATTACGATCATACATTATGTTTTTTTAAATTACAATACCAATAGCAGTCATTATCGATAAACTATAATATTGTAAATTTTACTACTATTTAAAAAATTATAAACCCTGAAAAATATGTTATGGTATGTGCATAGTAATATTGAGGTCGGATTTTGCATTTAAAACCAAATTTTCAAACGTGTGTGTATATTTTTTTTATTTTGAAAATTTCACGTTTAAAAAATCCAACACCTGTTATGACGGGTATTGGTTTCACTATAGGTGGCTTGGTAGATATATCCAGTCCTTTGCAGGTCTAATAACAGTGCTGTTCCAGGCCTAACACATTAATATCTAATTAATTTCGCGATACAGTGTGATTAAAATACACAAAAGCGTGGTTCTAATATCATGTTTTTATACTCGATGCTTATGGCGGCACACCGAACAAAAACGCAAGTCAGTCATTTGCATCACGACTGATAAAAAATACCTCACGTCTTAAGGCATTCATTGTGTCATCATGGGCGATATACGAGTGTGTGTGTAATCCATCTTAAATCTGACTCAATGTATGTAGTAAACATATAGGCATCGCTATAGTATATATATCTCTACGAATTGCGGCTATCGTCAAAACACGTTTTAGCGTCAGTTGAACAATTCGAAAGCCGCTTGGCTAACATAACGTAACAATGCATTGAATCCATGATTTGATTTATACCACCATTTAAACATACATTATATATTATTGGGTAACTTCAGTAATTTAGAACTATATCACTGTATGAATACACATATGTATTACTTACTTTGAATGTATATAACTAGAGAATTGGTAGACAAATGTTTAGCTTAAAGTTTGCCATAGATTTTACTTAATTTTTACGACACATACAATTATTTTGGGCCCTACTCAATTTAATGAAATGTACTTGATCTAGAGCAACGATACTCGACCTTTTTTGTCTTCGGGCCACATACATATATTTGTAAAGCTACGCGGGCCGCAACACTATACTGGTATGACGAAAAAAATATGTACGTCAAAGTCAAAATTAATCTCAAGATATAAATATAAAATGCCAGATTTTGTAAATCATGTCCCTGATAATAAATGTGTTTAGGGCCGCACAAAAAAGCTAGGCGGGCCGCAGGTTGAGTATCGAGGTTCTAGAGTCAGGCAAGATGGTGGAAATGAAGCGTTAAACATGGTATGGCTGAGTGCGGATTCGAACCCGCGATTGCTGGGTCAATAGTCAGGCGCCTTAAGAGACAGTCCGACGCTAGGAGTAATTTTAACCTAATTTTTGAGACACTTGACTAGTTCCACGATCACAATAGGAATTCTAATACTAATTCATCCATCTACATCCTTTTCCTCCGGGGCTATTGCTGTCTCTCTTATTGCGAACTATTCGTACGTGTTGTCCCCCTCCGTTTTCAAGTTATGTCCGATATAATGGTAAATAAATGAGTGTGTTAGACTGTTGTTTGAAAAGGAGAATTTCGCGAAGAATTAAGTAAGACGTTACTTATTGCGTTCTCGCTTTGAGTATTAACTTATTACCCGACTGATGAGTACACGCTTTACGATCGCTCCTGACCCGCAGGATGTCTTGATAATAATTCCCGCCGGCACCAGAAGCGAACAAAGCCATTCAACGTTTCTGTATTTCGTTTTATCTTACGGTTCATTGGCCGTCCCGTTCCTTCCCACGGCGTTAGAGGAGCGCGAAACGCGTGTCGGCGTCGCGGCGTTACCATCTCATTAGCATATAAATAAACAACGCGATTTAATTCTTCACATTCCGCCTGCGAATGAATTCAGACGCGCGGATTGTCGCCGGCGATAGCGCGTCCGCTTTTGGAAGCCATTTTCCAAAATGGCGTCGAAGTAATGGAAGCAGTTTCGAAAAGGCTGGTACTATGATCACACAAAAATTTAATTCATTCACAAACAAAATTGCTTCAAAATTAAAAAAAACTGTTGGAACCTCCCCGCCAGGGTGGTTCCAACAGTTTCCTATAATTATATTTTGATATACCTATTCGCAATAATTATAAATATGGTTTTTTAAAGACATCGCAAATATATTAAAAAGTATTTCTTTATTTTTCGCCAGACTGAATTTATAGCTGCTGTGTCGTGGAAAATTAACCCCGTCCTCACGTCCGTCGCTCCTAGCCTTGCCGCCCGCGCCGTAGGGCGTCCCATTTATACTAGAATTTACGTCGCGGCTCACTTAAAATGTAAATCTCTTTCATTTTATATTTCTGCTTGCTATTACAATTTTTTGTGCGAAATCGCCACCCGCGTTTTGCACGCAACCCACATTAAAATGATTCCAGAAAATCGTACAGCTTCCCGTCTGCTGAGTCGATCGTAAAATCGGATGTGATCTAACGGCTCCTATAAGTTCTGGTTCTCACGAGTAAACGAGGGCCCTACGATTATCGATTATTTTTAACTCGTAAAATAAAAGAATTATGTTTGTATTTATGTTTTTTATTTTTTTATTTAATTATTAAAATATCCATACATACAAATTAATATCATTAAATGTGTATTACTATATCGCATTTTATTGATATTCTCTAGAAGAAAAGTACAATTTGTGTGGATTAGTAACACCTCACTAGGTAAATGTCTGTGTCGAGGTGTTACCTAATTGAAATACATAAGTAGGGAGATAATAAGAGCGCGAGGTCTTTATTAGAGATCTGTGATAAATATATATACAGATAAAAACATTATCGATAGCACAATGTCCCTTGTATTACATTCTGACTTAAATTAAACCTAAAAAAAAAAAAAAAAAAAGATAAAATCTGGTGCAATTATATTGTTTCTTAAAGGCGACTAAATTCGGCCTTACATTTAATAATTCCTTAGTTTAAATTTTAAAAGGAAACTTACTTTTTTTTTTAATTAACTTATATAAAAAAAAAAACCTAAATCATTTTAATTAAATAAACTATTTTTAATAGTTTTAAAATTAAAGTTCACACATTGCCTTGACGATTTAGTAAACGGTGACAGACGCATAAACATCATATTTATCCTTCTAATATGTATACCTACCTATACATATGCCTACGTTGATAAGTTGGCAAATTTCATATAGAAACTGCGGTGAATTATGATTTATGAATTTATACACAAATGAATATTCCAACGCTTGTAAGGTACGGACATTGAAGCTTGCAGCTACGCTATATGAGACGGCTAACAAAATGGAGCTGTTCCAAACCACCAGTCACGCGTTTCTTGTTAGAGTATTCAATTAGGAAGTTTTCTCGGTTCATTCATCGCGTCACGTCGCATCGCATCGCACTGTCGCTGCCTTCACCCACAAACAGTACGCGTGTCTTCGTAAATAAACTGAAACTCTAAAGACCGTGAAACTCATGCACTTCCCCTGATTTCAGACATACTCAAGCTTGTGGCCATTAAGATGTCATAAAATATTAACATTATCATTTGTTTTGGCTCGAAAATTGATCCAACCGGTGAAAGCCATTTTTTTTCTTCGTCGCGGGCGTCGGCAGAGAATGAAAGTCAGAACACATTTCACATTTGAGTCGATTGTCGATTGACAGCTCGGACTAGAGCCATAGTCCAAGATAGACTTGGACCATTCGAATTATCGATCAAAAAACAGACTCGTGACGGATCGGGATATCGGTGATATTTGGTCTGTTTGCTGGTTGTTGACTAGGCAATATGACCCACTATGAAAACTATGCATTGTTGAAACCTATACAAATATGTATAGTAAACCACTTCAGATTTTTTGTACGTAAATTTTTGATTTGCCTGTTCAACTTTTGTTGAATAGGCAAATCAATTTGATGAGAAAGGTCCATCAATGTGCTGAGTCCATCAATTTATATTTGCCAATTTTGTTAATTAGCTCATTACTATTTCGATCAATTATCATTATTTTTGTCGATGATGTTTGCTGGGGTAGATACAAATTAATCAATTTTATATCTTTCGCTAATAGTCGGCGGGGTATTATATTTATTCTACTTTTGAGTGTGTTATTTTGTTGTTAATAAAATTAAACATAGCCAGCCATGGCGAGTTCATTCATTGATGTCAATTCGTAGAAGTTTTCGAGTTTATCGTAATCTCAGCTGTTTGACTTAAGAGTTGTTCTCTAATTTAAAGAAGCATTTTTTACCATAATCATCACTTTACTTCAAAAAACAAATACCTTTTGTAACTCACAACACATACATATACGGTGTACTTACCAATATAGTTTTACCCTTAGCATTTATTACTTCTATTGGTAACTTATTACCAGAACCACCAACCTACCAACCACAGATTTAACCGATTCGAACTGAGTAAAGAAACGTCGCTCTCGGAGAGGGAGCTCCAATTCAATACAATCTACATCGTCATCCTCAATAAATATTGAATTGCTTATTTGGCCGGTAAGAACGTGGTGTGGTCGCGAGGTTAAGCTATGTACTAAGCCCAAATCGAAAGATTGAATCCTCAGATAGTCACATAGTTTTAAAAGCCTAATCAGCATACATTGTACAGGCATTTATTTACAGGCATATCATTGTAATTATTTTCTATGTTGTGGGTTCGAAGACTATGTGAAAAGTTCTTCTTATAAAGGTTACATGCAAGATGTGTGCCTACTTACAAATAATTTCATTATTGAATAAATGTATATGCGCTTGTACAAATGTTAAAATAGCGGATTACAATAATATCGACCACTCACACATTAGAAATAAATCTAAATTAGTGTGGTGTCGTGTGAATGAAATAAAGTGATCTGTGCGGAATTTTATACAGAGCTCTTTTTTAGTTAGCGGGTCTTAATGAAGTTTATCATTTAGGCGATTTAATCCTTGTCATTTAAGTAGTTAGCAATTTAAATGTTCTATTATATACTGGTGCATATAAACAACACGCCAATCTATCATGTAAAATGTAGATTTAGATGCGCCAGCCAATCAAACGCAGGCGGCGTTGTCAATCGCAGCAATACCGAAATTGGTTTGTCAAAATCAGGAAAACGCTGTAAAAAATAAACGATGATTTCGGAATAAAAACGCGTTCGCCTCTCTCGCTCTCTCTCTCTGTATGTTACCATTAAACGAACCCATTCGGCATACATGAATGTAAAAATATGCATTACAAGCTGTATTCATGAACACAAGAGGAATTCTCATTCGTCCTACCAATGTGTACCTAATGCCGTTAAGATGTGAGTAGTCAGTGATACTATACACAATAATTTGGTAGGTATTATATACTGCAATCAAATATTAGTTACGTTTTTACAATATAAGGTTAGATCTCTTTCGAAATTTCTCTGTAGTTAAGTATAAATTTAATGTATTGGCGTGAGATTGTGTAAATCTTGTGAAGGTCCTTTAAAGCAGTGCTCCGCAACCGGTGCGCCGTGGCACACTGGTGTGCCGTAAGCAAGATACAGGTGTGCCGCGGTAAAATTCAAAGTATTTTGATATTTTAGTATAGAATAAAAATAATTATTATATAATTTTTCAATGTTTCTCCAGCGCCTGGTGCCAATTGTTAAAAACTGCGCAGTGTGCTTTGCATACACCATGACTGCACCAAATTAGTCATAAACAAAGAAAAAATACCCTTATGCGCATCGATGAAGACTCATGTCCGTGTGCATGCTTTAAACGCATTTGCACTTTTGGTGTGCCGCGGAATTTTAGGAAGAATTTTGGTGTGTCGTAGGTGAGAAAAGGTTGCGGAGCACTGCTTTAAAGCGTCGAAGTGGGCAATCACTGATGATATGTTGGATGGTTTGGTTATCGTGTCCGCAATCGCATTTGGGGCTTTCTGACATTTTCCATTTAAAAAGCATGTCCTTACTTTTTCCGTGGCCTGTTCTTAGGCGGTTCAAAGCGCACCAAGATTTTCTGGGAAGGTTAAAACCTGGAACGCATTGAGTTGGGTCTTGGATGTACCCATACTTGTCAGGATTTCTATTAAACCATTCACTTTTCCATGCGTTGGCCATGTTAAAATTGCCTAATGTGAGTTGTTTTCCACTCTTCCAGGATGGTTTGCGTGAGATAAGTCGCTGTGGTCTTGTATTTTTTATGTCATAGTGTATAACCAGGTTAGGGTTGTCTTGGACTTTTCCCCATGCTTGCATGCATGCCCATGATAGCATTGGACCAAATGCTATCGACTGGATATACTCTCTGGACATAAACATATAGTCCTATAGATTATTATGTTTAATACTTTAATTTTTTATTTTCATTAACTTCTGACATTTTTTGTACATTTTTGCCATACGATAAATAAATAAATTTAATGTATTGAGGCCTACAATTTTTATTTAAGACAAAATATCGATCAATGTCATGATAATGCAGGATAAATCATGCTTTTTTTATCTGCCTACGTTGGTACTTCTCCACGTGCTTTTACTGTTCAGGTCAGTAGGGCCTCTTTCCGGTGGTGCTCTTCTTTGTCTTGCGCGTGATTTTAAACTATTCTCTCTCATCTAACGCATAAACACTCTGTGCCGTTGTTGATTAATTATAAAAAACAGAATCAACTTATGTCTAAAGACTTTTAAATTTGCATATTTGTCTTCTGTAGGTTTATTTCTTGATTTTTGTATTGAGACAATAAGATATTTACGTCTACACTTTTGATAAAATGTATAGAAAAATATAGGCTTTTTGAGGATCTTGACGCGTAGACAAAATAGAAATTTACCTTATTAATTCAATAGACGCTTAGATATTTATGAGATAAAACGATACCTAGTACTCTTTTTCTTTTAAATCTACAAATAGAGAGTATAGCGTTTGTATAGAGAATAGATCGGGTTGAGTCCTCTTAATGCCAGAATCTGAATCTGAATCTGTCTCCTCCCAGAGCTAAGCTTTGCGTCAAGTGGTGAATTGCCAACTGAAACGAAATGGCGCCCATGAGCCCAGCCCATGACTCAGCCCGCGTGTGATTCTGTTCAAGCGTGCAGCGCGAGGATATAAAATACAAAATATTATGCACTCGAGAACAAACACACTATAAACGTGTGAATGCACCGTCATTTCAGCACGCGAAAATTTTATTTGTGAATATAAATTCCGAGCTGTCTTTAATAAGTTCTTCGATTTTACGACTTTCAGAAAACGCAGTCGTAAAAGATGATGCATACCTATATATTTTTATTTAGATGCATAATCTGCATCGGTATATCTATCTACATTTGCCTAAGAATTACTTTTAATCCAGCATCTATAAAATTTTACAAACGATGAAATTAATTAAAACACCTTTACTTTAATTTGAATTATCCACAAGGTTTATATTACTATGTCGATATTTACAACATAATACTTAAAATTTAAGTCCCCCGGTAAAATTTAAGTTGCTTAAACAGTAATTAAAGAGTGACGGGTTCGAATACACGCCCATTTTTAATATTTCATCACCACCATCTCTCCTGACTCTAGCGCAAGCTAACCTAAAATAGTTGAGTCGGGCCCAAAATCATTTTGTATTTCCTATGTTATAGCAAAGGTCAAGTAGATATTTTAATTTCAACTTTAATTCTTTGGTTGAAGTCTGGAGAAGTTTAGCATTTAGCAGCCGCTAAATATTTTGCATATAACACATAAGTTGGGATTAGCATATTTTTCTAAACCTAATTTTCAAAATTTATCCTGAAATGTTAATGAATAAATCTATTTTTAAATTAGCCCTTGATTCGTTAAAAAAGCAAAGGATGAACACGTTGACATGCGTCTCTTTGTTATTTTACATCCGCTTCGAGACAAAACTTTCGCGTACAAATATTCAAATAACAAGAAAAAGTTTCACATTCACAAGCTTCAAGATATATGGCGCAAAGTTTGTTGATACAAGCTGCGTCTAAGTATGGGCCCGACCGAGCGAGTAACACACGCAAGGTACGCCTAACACACACACACTCACCCTCGCACACATGCCTACACACTCTGCCCGTCATATCCCGCTTTGTTGTGTCGAACTTTATGACAAATAGTCAACAAAACAAAGAGCTTCCTACGATCGAACGAAACGGCTCGCCCGCTAACAAACTTTCACACAATGTATGAACCAGTCGAGTTGTTCCAACAGATACTCGGAAAGTCAATACATTAGCTCTATGACATTGCTTTCCGATGGCGTTACACAACCAAAAAAATACAAAATCTAGCGTCACGCTCTAGCATGCTAGAAATGTGCTGACATTGCTTTTCACGCTTTTAAAAAAATATATTTCCTAATAAAATTATGATATCTATTTATTTACGGTCACAATACATTTTGACAATATTATTAATAGTAATAGTAACATTAGTAACAGCAGTATTATTATTTTTAAAAAAATAATAATGTTGCAACGATTGAGTGTGTTTCCTGTTTCCTTAATTAGACTGTCGTCTGTACTAAAACGGCAGTATTCCCGTTCTAGTTTATAATGTTACACGATTCACATGTTACTTTTTTAGTTTTAAAGAAAGTATATTAGGTCAATACCTAAAGTATATTAGGTTAGGGGAATTAGTCATTTTTTTAATTTTTAGCGCATACAAAAAATACCACAATAAATATGTAAAAGTTTCAATTATATTATGTGAATATACTATATGTGCATAACCTAGGTATTCAACGACGCACTTTGCTGATTCGAAACTTAGCAATTTGAATTAATATATTTTTTATCGCAACCTCAGCAAATATTATACGATAATAATTAATTTATAATCGTAATTGAGATCGTGCCCTCTGCAACGCAAGCGAGAAAACGAAAACTCTCGGCTCAGAAGGGTCCGTTATAACTTCAATACGCACATCATAATATAGCCATACTACCCGTGTTTATGCCGACCTGCACTCGTATGTTAAGTCGGCTGGCCTCGGCTGCAGTCGGCTGCAGTCGGCCGCGGAAGGCGAGATGTCAAGATGTTGCAACGAGCGGGAGAGACGTGATATTTTATAATGAGTCTGCGATAACGCCACGTAATCACCCACCTAGAGCTGATGATCCTTCAGCTCGCAAACCTTCGCATGTCCAGAACGTTGAACCGAAATGACAGCCAACTTGTGGATTGTTTATATTTTATAAGTAACAAGCTGATCTGACGAACTTAGTACCGCCTCAGAATCAAATTAAATTCATCCATACAAAGTGTGTGAGAAATTAATTTTCTTTATATTTTTTTTGTCGTGATTTTTTCGGATGTTTTAATAATTATTCTGCTAGACAAATCCGACAAATCAAAGATCATAAAAATCGGTCCAGCCGTTTTTGAATTATAAATGTGTAATTAACTCGGCTTCGTATATATAGATATGTATGTATCTATCTTGTTTATTAGGAAAAAAGCAGTATGAACTAAACACGATTGATAGGTAAGTGGGTTTATGTGAATTAAAAACTTTTAATAACAAAATATACAAACTACAATTGAAATGTCTTGATCGTAGAGGTAGTGGGTTCGAATCTCCCCATGGTCATACAATTTTAACGCTTTATTACCACCATCTCTCCTGACTCTAGCGCAGGCATTTTGGCCGAGTAGGCCAAAAATAATTGTATAAAAAAATAAATGTAGTTGGTTTACCGTTAAATAATACCTAATATGCAGGTATATTTTTTTATGCTATTTTGGCAATCTTTAAACCACCTATTATATTATATTATTAAAGGACTAGTAATAAATAAATAATTGAAATTTGGCGAAAAGTAATGTTTTAATACTATGGCTGTATGTTTTTAATTTATAGTACATTTATTTACTTTCATTACATTCCGGCGTTTCAGAATATAATCACACATACATTCTTCTGAATTATGTCGCTGAGCATTTTTTATTTTTTTTTTATTTGATTAAGGTTTCTAAATTACCGATCGTACACCATTATTGAACTTTAACTGACTTTAGCTAGGTACTGAGAATTACACAAGAATGATGTTATCATAAGAAAGACTGCAATAAGTACTTTCAAAGGTTGCTAAAACTGTCAACAATAATACATTTATTCTATGAAAGTTTTTATCTTAGTTTGAGCATATACGAGTATATATATATAAATAAATTTGAGCCATATTCTACTTATAAATATAATTTATAAGTATAAAATTCTATGCACTTTAAAATAAAAATAAAGGATGCATTATGGAATGAAACGATTTTCTACGTCAGTTTCTTAAAGTCAAAAAATATAATATGCTTTGAGTCTGAAGGGAGTTATTATAAATAGTCTCCGCTATCTTGACTGTTGCTGATGGGACGCGAGACAGCATTGAGCACATGGAAGTGGAAGGCCTCAAGCCCAGCCCAGCCCAGCCCAGCCCAGCCCAGCCCAGCCCAGCCGGCCGCGGTGCTTATCTTCTCCCGGCCGGGAGTTAGCAGCTCAGCGCCTCGCCATGTGCGCGGGCAATTTTCTTAACGATTTCGCGCTCACGGCGTCGCTGCTAATTACTCTGCACTGCTCTGGCGGCGAATGGAAGCACAGCTAGAAAATTTCATTGCGAGCCGTTGGAAATATTATTAGCCGTACGCTTCCTGTTTGTTGAACAATGTTTCCTTTTGAAATAGGCGCAAACGAAAACGGTGGCACCTTCGCTATCGCAGATGTTTTCAAACTATGCTTAGTTGGAAACAATACGCTACAATGGTTTTTGTTTCTGTTTGTTGCAGATTGTTGTACAAAATTATTGTTGCAGAAATTAAATATTACGATAACTATGCTTATGCAAGATGCGTAAGTAAGTGTTTATGTACTCGAATTTTTTGTTACTATTGTTCAAAATCTATATATCATTTTTTGAAAAGCGCTTTGGTATAAATACGATTTGAGCATATGATCATTATTATGGCGTAAGTTATAAAATCGAATAGACATGCTTTCGATATCACCATTTGTCGCCACTCATTTAAACTCGCGAGTGTAGTACAAAAACAACATAATTATACAGGATCTTTAGGTCACCTAGGACGCAATTAAACGTTAAAGTGTCTATATACAATGGTTGAAAAAATACAAAGTAAAAATGCATCATAAAAAGCATTATTTAGAAATAGGTAGATTTTATTCCGAGAAATGTGACTAGGATGACGGATTACTGCCATGATTTTGTGAGCGAGTTTTACATCTGAAATTAATAATATTATATTGCTAGTATGAACAAGCCAAGTAATTAAACATGTTTCATTTATACATACATAATATATACATGCTTATGCATACAAGCTAATTTTTGCAAATGAGATGCCCTAAAAGCACAAACTTTTAACCTTATATTCAAATGGTAATTAATATGTGTAGAAAACAGTCAGATATTATACTCACGACGATTCTAATGTAAAAAGCATAAATATACTAAGAATAAATAATAATACAAAAAAAAGTAATATTAATACTTAATTTACACATAAATCTACAGTGTAATTGTAATTTTAATAATACAAAATTATCGCTCGTTAAATTGTGGGCACGAAAATTATTATAAATTAATTCATATTAATAAATAAGTTTAAACCAAGTAATAATATCAGATTTTTAAATTAGTCATAAATTGTCAAAACTAAAAATCTTACAAACATCTACAGAACCAACTGTACTATGATATACGGAATGATGTACTTCTGTGCTCAAATTTATATAGTTTCTTCTATGAAAAAAAAAACATTTTAATCAAATTCATTTTGTTTAAATAATTTTGTGCAAATAACACCAAATTCGGTATGTTATTCGAATAACTAAATGTTGTTCGTCATGAATATTTCCTTAGAAGTTCATTATCCGAGGTTTCTCCTACGCGATGCACATTTTCAGATGCCATAGGTTTATCGCATGGTTCCATCTAAATGTTTCCGAGTTTCCATTTTATAATGAAGACTCGTCTACAATGCGACATCTTTAAATCAAGTCGACGATGATATTGTGGCGGCTGTTTGTAAGGTGACACCTCTTTGTTGTCTCCCACGTTGAAGATTGCTTTGATGACATCCGATATGAAGTGTCTAGGCCAGTGGAACTAGTTTCACACGTACGCCGATGTGCAGACGAACAAAGGGACGCAAGCGCGTAGGGAATGAAATTCACGTGAATAGCATATTAGGTGATTACCTCCATTAATCAATCTTGTCAACAAGTTAAATTTGCTTATTCTAGCGTCGGGAGAGATGTTTGATTTATATCATCCTTTTTTTATCATTTATGTCACGTCTGTGATTTATGTCATCCTTCGTTCGATTATCAAAATAGTTATAATACCAGCAGGAAGTTTCTTGTTTAAAATTAATTGTTACGTAGAAATATACAGTGTCTCAAGACCATTTTCGATAAAAAATCCAGCTAATTGGCTTCGCGATTTCAATATGGTTTGTAAAGACGACATACCAAAATTCACCATGGTTTCCGAGTAAAAAAAAAAATGTCAGTTTTACGTGTTAATATTAAACCGTTGTTGTAATAGTCACCTCACGCCCTGATCTGATCGTCCGTTCGTGACGCCGGGTCATTGGGTTGCGGTCAAGGCTACGTGACGGCCTTGTGTATAATAGCGCATAAAATTCGTGCGCGTTCAGATTAGTTGGTTGCAAACAAACTCTATTGCAGTTTGGCAAGAACTATATGATCCGTAATTGTTTGTATAATTTTGTGTAAATAAAAAATACTCGATTTTGATTGAACGCGGCGTTTAATGTTTTATTTAAAAGCAGATATAATAACAAATCCACCGCTCTACCGCTTGGAACGACGATAGAGAGATGAGATCTCATTAATAGCCCAGCATCCAAGTAGGACGACGTTCAATGAACGGAATTTCAAGGGCAATGTTCACTTTATCCCGTCCGATATTTTCAATAAGATTGGGATTTAATACCGACGTTTTAATTGTTATATATAATATTATGATTTTAAGAATCGTAGGTGTCTGCTTTTCCACATAAAATGTTTGATCATCTATATTTTTTTCGTGACTTAATCAAATAAGTCTAACCAGTCTTGATGAGACTAAAATTTTTTAATGCTTTCTCAACCTCTTATTATTTTTTCGAAGTGAAAATAGTTCTGTAAACTTTTATGCAGCATTATAATAAATAAAAAAGTTTAAATAAACCAGTTAAAGTCGTGCAGAATGACAAATCAGAAAGTTTCACTTATACATATCAGTACCATTGAAAACATTCCACGAGAGCTTCTCAGAGTACCAGCAAAAAAATATGTTTTTATTATTATTTAAAAATGACATTCGTGACACGATACGCGTCACCTTTTATAATTCACCATAAAGCGCCTTTCACAAACAAAGCCAAATTGAAATAAACCTGCATATATTATTTTTGTTACTGACTCCTCAACTACTTCGCACATCTGTTGTAACAGCACAATGCTGTTACTACGTCACTACACTTGGTGATAGGTTTGCAAATATTTGTCATGTTTGTACAAATACCTCTATAATGTATAGAGGGTCGTATTGCATAGTTTACTCGACAATCAGCTACATGGCCAATAAAAAGATATCACTAATATGCCCAACCGTCAGAGTCGGTTTTTTGGTGTTGGATGGTTACATTGGTGGCAAATATAGTAATGGCAAATAGTTGTCATATACACACCGCCCCCCCCCAAGCCCCCAAGTTAATTACTACAAGCATTCACTACAAAGTCATTATAACCATAACTTTTTTTATAAAAAGTACAATTGCTTAAGTTACCTTAAAAATGCTCTCAATTTAAGATTTATTGTGTAATTTCTACAATATTCTCTCGTATATGCATATATAAATTCCATAACATAGAGCAGACATAACAGTCAGTGGCGTAAGTAGTAATAAATCACGCTTGAAACCGTCCGCGGACAGAGCCGATGCAAGCGCTGTCCCGGCGACACAATTTCAATGGGATTTTCGCCAAATCCCGTTCGCGGCGCGGCGGCGCTCAGGTCTGCAACAATCGCGGCCTTTGTTGGGTTTTGATTAAATTATTCCCCCCTTTGCGGAATATTTTATGAATCCGTTCAGCGTTCCCGAAATACGTGAAGTAACCATTAATTTTAGACTCGGAAGACTAGCGTGCCAAAATGTACTATTCAGAATTTGAACCTTTCAATTTATTTCGTCTTTGTAATATCTAAATAAATAGCCCACGGCCAGATGCACGAACATTATATCAATAAAGGTAAATTTTTAATTAAGGTTCCGTACCAAGTTGGTAAAATTGGAAATATTTTTGTTTAATAAATTACAGGTCTGCGACAGGATACAGTAATGGGTGCAGTGGATAATTTAGTTTTTTAAACATGACTTTGGTTTCTACTGAATCTAATGAATATTTTAAATACCTAAAATTAGATGTTTTTATAAAGACTAAGTATATCTACTTCTACACTTAGTGTTATGTTTCGAAACACTTCGATGAACACTTGATTGGACACTCTAATATTGTTTACGGGTTCGTTATCGCAATGTTTTTTATTTATATTAAAACCTACTGTAGGAATATTGACATTCGTTAACAGCTGAACATTATCAGCAACACGGTGACATCCAACGATCTTTTAAAGTGACATCACTCATTTAGCTCGCCGCCAGCTGTGTTGTCATTGAAATGTTTGTCATATTTCTTTGAAATTAATATTACCAATAAGTGCACCTATTGATACAATAGGTACTTTTGATTTCAATATACACTTAGTTATGCCCTAACGATCATATCTTGGATTGGTAGGTATGTACTAGTAACTGTATCTTATATTTTAACATCACAGCTCTCTACTCTACCTGTCTCTTTATCATAAAATTCTCTAATGTATCCCTTATTTATAAAACTAATGAATTTAAATTTTAAAATAATTAAAATAAAATTTAAATTATTAAATTTAAGTTTAATTAATTTACCTACTCCTATTAATATTTCTTACTTTTGAAATTTAATTTAATTATTTAATAATTAGTTGGTTAATTATAAATATTTTAAATTATTTACATATTATTAATTTGTATATATTAAATTTAATTATTTAATAATTAGTTGGTTAATTATAAATATTTTAAATGTATGCAAATATGGTTTATTTGGTAAATTCACAATGAGTCTACTTGTTTTTAAAGTAGGTACCTTGATATGCAATTCGCAATGTAAAAGTTTTTAGGTGACATTAAATGAAATTTATTTTAACTTTAGAACTTCTTGCCTAATTAATCGAAATAAAAAAAGGAAAAAATAAATGATAAAATATATCTTAGGTACCGAAAGGTATCTGTTCTCCACAAAATACTTTAAGTAACCTCCATCAATGCGTTTATCTATAGTGTTGAAAACCGTATAAATTTATGCATTTTTCTGAATGGTTATCTCTTAGAAAATGTAGCAAGTATGAAGAATTTTAAGCACACGTGAAACACATCACACATCGTGTGACGAGAGATTGATAAAAAGAATAAACTATAATTTATGACATATTACGAATATGTGTGGATAAAATCGATAGAAAAAAACGAACATGAGCGTTTTTTGGATATTTCCGGCGCGCATGAAAGCACGTAACATGAGATTCTAATCGCCATTTTTACACGGCGCATAAAACTGAACAGCATGTCATCAGAAGTGGATGGGAGTCTTTGTCCATGGATAGGTTAGGTTAGGTTAGGCTGCGTACTGACGTTCACAAAAAGCGCTGCTCTGTTATCTTTGGATCGGCCGCCATGCCGACGCGGTTCCGTTGCACCCGTTGCACCTGCACCTGCGCCTGCATCGCCCCGAAGGCGCCGGCCGTCGGTCGAGTCGCAGGCGGCGACGCCATCTTTTATTTTCGCTCTGCGCGATGTGTGATGTGTTTGATGTCCGATCGCTCGATCATGTGAGATTTTAATTCCATTAACTTATCTGTAGAATGATAAAAGAAGCACCTTGCATAAAAATATAGATATATACATAGTTACCTATATTTAAATGGTTTTAAACCACATCTTCACTCGGATTAATGAAGCAAAGCACTAAATTCCCGACTGTTCCAGAAAATGTGCAGCGAAAATTATCTAGGACGGTTCGACACAAACTAAACGGTGTTTATAAAGAAAGCCGTAAATACACAAAACCTACAAAAAAAAAACCAAAAATGGGATTATATTTAGCCAGTATTATAAGAGCGTGGCTTGTAGAGGTTAGAACGTGCATGCAAAAGGACGCGATCAGAAATTAACTGGTATGTAGTTAATTAAAAAAACTGTTCTAGCCTTAAACAAAAGAAAGAGACAACTGTTTGTTTGTTTTAAATGTTATTTAGTTTGCAAACTGAAAAGGATTTTGAAAAATATTATGTAAATGCAAGTTGCAAAAATACCGACTAATACCTATTGGAATACCTTTTAGGGCAAATCTCGAGTGTGGCCGTTTTAGTAGCAGTTTTTTAAACAAACAGACTCTATTTGACATTGATGTGAGTAAGGTCAATAACTGCTATAGCAAACTAACTGCCATCGGCGTCTTCCTCTCTTCTGAGCTGATGGTACGTTGAGAATTTATCCCCACCCAGGCAAACTGCTATCAGCGCTCCGCGCTCAGTTCACGAGCACCGTGTATATCTACATATTATTAGCGATATAATAAATAAGTAATTACGAATGTTTAATATTTATATTAAATTAATTATGATGAATACGTATTTTTGGTACGTTCTGTATAAACAAACCTTAGCTAAGCCGAGTGAATTAGACATCGATTGGAATAGCTTATAGCTTATAGCTTACAGCTTAATCGGTTAGTTAGGACATTCGGTCGCGTCGGAATGTCCGCTGCCGGTGCGATGGAGCTTAGCGCGGCCCGATAGCACAGCAGCTAGCAGCTAGCTAGCTAGCTTGCGAGCTACTAGCCGCAGCCGCGATCCAATCGAGCCGAGCTCGAAGGCAGTCGCTCGTTTGTGAAACGCACGGCGATATGGATCTTAATTGTACCGACGCGACGCGACGCCCGGCGAACTTTATGTGTTAACGGAGCTCATAGCGGAGTCGCTCTCGGCCCGATGGAGTACCCAGTTAATGGTCGTTGGTCGCTCAGGTATTTGCTCAGGTATTGCTTGCTGTACGGGCGCGACGAAATACGTGACGCCCAGACGAGCCCAGAGATGCTTACGCAGATCATTCGGTAACAGCATCGCGACTGTACTTACTCGTAGAGCGGGTGCAATCATAGAAATTGTTAATGACATAGAACCGCTGTAAGCGAGCTACAGTGGATATGACAAAATCATGACATTGCTGTCAGACGAAAACTAAGCTCCGCCCCTCAGTTTAATGTCAGGTGTGACTACGCAATACGTAGATTTCGCTCATGCCGCGTCTAACTAATTCAATGGTCTGTGATTTCAATCGTAATTAAATGAACTCTCATCCGCATGATCCACTTCATATTTTTTCTTTATTATTAAACATATTTTATAAATATGCAATCCCTTGACAATTACATTTATAAACAAAAAACGGTTTTATTTTCTATTTTTATTATTTACATAAGATTTATAAGTTCCTACCTAATGTTAAATAAAAATAAATATTACGCATTTTACATAATGCGTGTACCTATACGTATAAGAATTTAATTCGGCGATAACCACACATCCAATCACCAAAAGAGAGTTGTGTTATTTTCGTAAATGTCAGCATTCATTTTTGGTATGTTAAATATTGTTTTAACCATAAAATTAGTTATTGCTAATAATCAATGCGTTTATTTCTAGCTTAGATAACAAATTAAACTTGGTTCGGCTTAGAGTAAAACTTAGTGTAAAATAATAAGGTTTTACAGGTCCCTTTACATATAAGGATTATATTTAATTGGCCTTATAATCAACCCTTTGAAAAATGTATATACTATTGTTACACTGTATGCTTACCTGTCAATAAATAAATAAAATAAAATTAACATGTGATTGTATTGTACAAATAAGCCAGATGAAACCTCCGAGGACGTTTCTTTTTTTTACAAAGGGCCAGTTCTATACAAATATGTCAACCCATGTCCTCTTATTTTAAAAACAATATTTTCATCAGACACGGCGCTAAATCTTGTTAGATATTTAATTACATGTCGCGTTGGCCGCTTATTTTAACGTTAGCAGCATATATATGCTTATATTTTTATATATAAATACTTATATATACTCCTCCAAAATCACTTAAAATTTTATCGTGCTTTCAAGGACAAAAAAAGTGTTCTATGCCAAAAAAATTTTTACGCTTTCTTCTACTTGTAAAGTTCTTGCTCGTTTAGAATAGGTAATAGACTTCTTTCAGTTTAGCACGTTTAGTGATAAAAAATAAGTATTAAACCACAAAATAATTAAAAGTAAAATAAATTAATTTCAAATAATTGTGATTTACATAAAAAAAGTGCAGTAATAATAATCGTAAGCTGGTGGGAAAACGGATCGCATACGGCAGACGGTGGTACGTCGAAGATACTTAAACACTTTTGAACATAAATTTCATTTTTATGTAACTGCCAACACCGTTTTAAAATCACACTTTGGTTGCACAAGAGTCAACTACTTTGAAACTGAGCAATTTCATTCAATTATATATACTAAGTAAATTAATTTACGGAGTCCTAATATAATCCCGACTTAATATATACCCACCTGCAACAGAAGAACAACTTGTTACCATTCAGGATCGGGAACATTGTCAGACGCCAGCTGCAATTTTTCAAGCCGCCTCGGACACAAGCATATATAAATCAGTTGCGGCGAGCAGGTGATCCTTTCTTGGGATTTTTTTATCGGCGTGGCCGAGAGAGAGAGAGAGAGAGACATAGAGAGAGAGGAGAGAGAGAGAGAGAGAACAATCGATAAAAAAACTACCGACATTCGAATGGAGATAGGCTGTAACTTGTAACGCGTTTCGTGGTTTCGAATCATAATCGAGCGCAGGCCATTGAATTCAAAATGGAGTCTTCAAACCGCACATTCGAAATGTTTTATGAGCCAGTGGTGCAATAGGCCTATGCAACACAAACACATGACATTAATATGCATGTAAAATTTATCGCTAAGAGACAACTGCTTCCGTAGCATGTAGATAATCACGATACCAATCCTAATAAACCCATATTGCCTATATACAGAAAAAAGAGTACTCTTTTAAGATACGAATTAAAACAAACCTTGGTACAATAAATTATTGAAAAATTAGGAAGAATTATAAGGAAAATAGTTGTAAAAGAAAGCAAATTAATTTTAATTATTATTTAGATTCACAGCGCAAACTTTCCAAAATCGCTGTGAGCGAGTGCAACGAACGTAAAATAAATTCGTATTGTAAAACATAAACTATAAATAATAATTCATTACAAACTAATATTACCAAATAATGTAGCACAAAAAATAAATAAAAATAAAATACAACCAAGGAACCAAGATTGAAAACTTATCTACCTACCTAGCAGGACTTTTAAAATCCTGTAAAAAGTAAATTATATTAGGAAAACACTGTGAAAGGTTCGTTAGTGTGTCATCGTTAAAATTGCCTTAAAATAAATATAAAATCAACGTTCCTCCTTCGAGTAGGTTATTTATTGCATTTTTTTATTAGGTACAAAAAATAGGTAGTAATATGTTTGTTTAAAAGTGAAGTTGCCAGAATCAAAATCGGTTCTTAATAAATCAATTTTCTTTTTTTGATCTATTTCGATCGTTCGCCTTTCTAAGTTCCTAACACGTGTAAATAGTATTTAAGTTAATCATAAAAAATGGCATTGTAAAAAAAATCCAAATTATTAAAAAAAAAGATATCCATCGCCAATAGAAATTATTACGGATATGACAAAACGGTTTCTATGCTTATACCACGGTTTTTATGTAATGTTTTGAGATTTTTATTAGAACTTATTTAAAATAGCATCAAATCAGTCTATATCTGCTCACAAGTAGGTAAGTACGTTCTAAACTTCGCAGTTTTAAGCAGTTTGTATCCAATTTTGGCCCGCGGAGCGTTTGATGTCATCAACCGAGCGCTTTGCTGTATTTGTGTAGTGCTAGGGTACCATTGTAAGACTTTTGTCCATTTCTCTTTGCCCAGTCATTTCAGTGGTAACATTAGTTCTACGAAAACCCGTAACTTCATTTGTTGTCTTTATATTTTTTTTTTTGTTTGATGACTAATATTTTTCACTCCATTGATTTTTGAGCAGCTCGAAGCTTTTCAAAGGCTTTATAACTTGCATATAAAGGAGGAATAAATGATGAAAAGCAAGGGCGAGGGTGAGGGGTGCTGATCAGCGGGATGACTGGTAACAACTAAAATTGCCCATGTGAGGGGGCTCATAGTTCACAGAGAGAAAAAAAGGCAGGTTAAATAATGTTAAGGGCAAGGTAAAAAATGGTTAAATATTGTTTTTGTTCGAAAAGTGGGTGGACCGAAAGAGCGCTGATGCTTCAAAGACAAGACACTCAAAGCGGAGAAGTGGGGGAGCAATATGACGATAAACTAAAAAAAGTGGGGAAATATCGAGGGAGTGGGTGGCTAAAGGAAAGGAAATGAAAACGGTTGAAGAGCGCAAGCAGCTCATCGATTACAGATAATGGAAAAAACTGCTGCCAACTGAAGGAACTGAAAATACGCTGAGACGACAAAAGAAGCATTTATTATATCAGCTAATAAATAGCACTATGTCGGCTAATAAATTGTGAAGAGATGCATATTATTAGTAGTCGTACTAAAAATGCATTTAACAATATTATTATGAACGTGGCAGATTCTACAGGTAAAAATAATTATGTTTCGTTTCGTTTTCATCAAGGCTTATCATACAATACAATTTAGAAAATCTATGAACTAGGTATAATATTAAAGATTTATCCAAGAAAACGAACCGTTGTTTCCAAAAAATATCACTGAATAAAATTGAGATTTTACTCTCAATTACAAAATAAAGTTAAAAATACGAAAAGAAACGAGAAAAACTAAAAATAACATACATTTTTTTGGGATGCAGCTTGTGTCGATAATGTCTGGTTTCACTTCACTCTGGATTCGCTAGCTGCGCTTGAGCCATTCCAAAATGGAAACGCAATATTGAATCGCCAGGTGAGGCGTGCGTGCCTCCGAGGAGTTAAAACTCGATATGATGAGCGGGCAACGGACCGCCGATTGGCCGACGTAAACGAGTTCGTCTTAATTATTGATAACAAATCAAAAATGCACGCATCGGAAATCGGGTTGGATATCTATCATCTTGAGAGGCCGATGCCGAATTAATTATTTCACTAACGTATAACCGGCCCCATAAGGCTTTCAATTATAAATGAGGTATAATTGACCAATTTCACTGAAACTTGAAACCAAAACGGCATACTTTGTAAGGTTGCTTGTATTTTATTTATTTCATTATGCTTGTATGAGACGTATATAGGTGCCTAAAAAACTATATAGGTGCCTAGAGACTGTGCCGACAATGAAAAATTCTAAAATTAGTTTTTTACAATTAATCGTAATGCTTTTTGCAACGACAGCTTTTTGAAAAATATAATCTTGTTTGTAAATAAAATCCTGTAAGGTAGATAGATATTCCCCTTTTAGTTAAAACGCTATACATTCATAAGTTATATATTTTTATCTCCCCTGTTTTTTTAACACCTAAAAAAATTGTTGGATATTAAACGTGTAATTTACAAATGTGATGATACGAACCATTGCTGGGGTAATATTTTCTATTTCATTTAGAATGAGTTCTATAAAGCATTTCAGGAAACCAGAAATTACTTAAAAAGAAAAACCATAAATATTATATTTGTTTTTTTTACTAGTCTGCGAATGACCACTATATTATCTAATGTGCGACGTGTTGAGTTCAGGACAATTTTTAAACTAAGATGATTTCAACATCTCATTTTTCAAGTTATGGTAAAACAAATATTAGGACAAGTTATCGAAATTTCATGATTCAAGCAGGAAATTGTGTTAACCTTGGTGTGATAGCGAATATTGGAGAAATGATAAGGATTGAATGTTTCGTCATATTAATAGGTACTTTTGGCTGATAAGTATAACGTAAAATCAATCCCAAAATAAAGTCCTTTTGTAATAAAGATTGCTCGAATATTAGTAAGTTCAACACATACTATATTACATCTAATATTATATATACTATCTAATATAACTACATTCCAAAATAATCATATAAAGGTAATGTTGAATAATAATATAGATAAAGCAGAAAATGTAACATTAATATTATCCAATATATCCAATTTCATATAATTACAAATTTATAAAAAAAAACATTAATTAATTCATAACCGACGTTTGAAATAAATCTACCTTAACACGGGCATAGAGGTAAATTAGGCAGATGTTTTTTTAAAATTTTATTTAAAAAAATGTACTTATTCGAAAATAAACTATTATTATTATTACTTTATATTTATTATAAAGGTAGGCAATTAAAACACAATTTGCGGATGGGATAACCGCCCGCAAAGGAACACTTTTTTTTTTTAATTCGCTATTCTCCCACTCAGAAACCTATTAAAATGCCAACACAAAATTGCGTATTTCCGCCATTCCGACAATTTATGTAATACGTTAATTATAGGTGTTTTTCCATCCCAAGACGACCGAAAAAAATCGTCACGAACCTATCCACCTTTCGCTTACCTGAAGTCCATCCAGAATCCAGAATCCAGGTAGTCGCCGCGGATGGAGCCGCTCATTGTTAATGCAGGAGGAGTGGGTGAGGCAGGAGCGGTCATCTCGTATTCCGGGTTCGCGTCCCGGTCTCCCGGTTGCATCTGCGGGCCGCTTCTGGTTCAGACTGAATTATTTCACCGCCACAAATTGAGTCCTTTGGAAAGCCAATTTCACTCGCCGGCGTTTTTTTGCCCTTTTCATAGTCATTCCTCACCGGGATAGCATTGTGTGACATAGCCCTATTTATACGAGCGGCAAACTTGTTTTGAGATATGTTATCACTACAAACATAAATATTTATTAAAGTTTTACCTAGTGAAATCCAATGCATGCCAGGAATGTATTACATAAAATACGTTTTTATATTTCGAAATCATTTGATTTCTCTTTTCTCTACCTTACCTTCCCTTAAAATAAATGGAGGGAGAGAAAAGACTCTCTTGCTGTTCTTAGTTTATACACTTATTGTTATAGTAATAATTTCTCGGTGGATATTTTTGATTGGTTTTATTATATACTTTTAAAATTACTAATTATTATATCTACCGCTTGAAAGTACCTATATTATTTTTATGCTTAATTTCCTCAATAAAGTTAAATAAATAAATATTATCTTTTAAATGAATAAGAGGAGTTAGTTAGGTATTGAGGCTAGTATTTTTTATTGTGATTTTATTTTGTAATGAGCACAATAATAATATGAAGATAAAAACAAAAGGCAAACATGTTTAAACTATTCGTCTAAAAATAACGGTTACCTCATTTTCCAGCTTAGAAAAATGTTCATAATCTCAACAACTAGGGTCAATGTCCACGCATGTTCGAGGACGGGCATTGATAAGGAATGTCTTCCAATTGTCTCATCATTACTCTCGAACATAACCCTCGTAACGATAGTGGAATGTCTCGATGGCTCGTTCAGGCCGTCCATAGGTGGCATTCTTCGGTGGCGGCCATGACTGCCCATGACTCATCGAAACTTTTCTTAAAATATAATAGCACTTACACGTTGTTTAGTACCGAGCTACTCATACTCAAACTGTGAATATAATCAATTTCTTGTTAAACCTTGAGTTTTTAAAACCTTGAGTCATTGTTTTGGCCTTGACCTTGGTAATTTCAACACATAAAACAACGTATTTAATAGTTCAGGCAGATCTCCGAAATGAACTCTTAGATTGCATTTGGGATCTTCCTAGTGTTGCAATTTTCCAATTTCTATACTGGGAAGGCAGTATTACAAACAAAAATAATTTTGGTTTTTCGCGATCTTACTTGCTTATCCTCACCAAATTTTTGCTTTGCTTGAAAATATTCAATTATTAAGTATAGATAGTATGATTTAGTAGGTATCTCAATTTCCTAGGAAAATAGAAATTTTCCTCATATTCCAAATAGGACTTTCGAATCTTTAAAAAAATATGTCATCGCATTTTAAAGGTTCGCATGTTAAAGGCAATTTCTTGTTTGTATGAATAAATAAATAAATTATTTAAATTTAATTAATAAAATAAAACTAAGTTCTTTAATTTTATACATTTATATTTTAATTTTGATTATTTCTTTTTGCTCCTGTCATTTGTAAACAAACATACTTTGTTCGTGTATAGGTTTTATTAGTTGTTTTGAAGTGAATTATATGTAGGTACATCTTAGCAGTAGTTTGTCATTAATTATTCTGTATATAATGTCTTTTTAAACCCATTTCAGCTAAATCTGGTTTTGTCTTGGCAATACTAGCGGTCTCATAATATAATTTGTAAACAGCCTGTTTTATCATTAGTATTTAGATGGTAACAGATTTAGGAAATATTAGAAGGGAAAACGTATGAATGAAAAGATATATAATCATTGTGGATCGTAAACAGCTAACGTTCCATGCTAAGCTATGTACAATTGAGGATCTAAACGTTTTGGTGTGAATATAGAGCATTCTTGAAAGTTGCGCAAATTGTTATCGACGCAGGTCATCCGAGTTCAGCCGATAGCAGCAACGCGCATCGATAACGTTTACCTTCTCCTTGTCTCTTTTCCCCATTTTCTCTTTCGCACTGTACTAAATGTACTATCTGTACTAAACTATACTATACGAGTATGTACTCTAAATGTACTAACGAAATTTTTAATGATAACCAATCTCTTTTTCTTTAATCTCAACGAGTCGGTTTCTTTGTATATAAAATCTTAATTAAGACGCTGTTTTTCCAAAATAGAGTAAATCAGTACAGATGCTTCGTTATGAAGTCTACTTCATATTGTCATATCGTTCTAACGATATGACGAACAAAATTAAATGTCTTCTTGATACGATTTTTCTACAGAAGACTTAGAAATATAGCTTTTATGATGATTAAATATAGAGATTAGAATACAAACATCTTTTAACTAAAAAAAACGTTCCCTGGATCAGATCTTTTAGATTGAAATGTTACTTTAATTAGGTATACTTTCGATTAATTAAAAAAAATAACCTCTGGATTAAAATAAATAAGCGTCCTTATTAATCTACCTTTAGTAGCCTTATGGGTCGAGTGAATTTCTCTGTTGAAGTGTTTACTATTAATGTTTCATTTTTTGCTTGTAGAGTTTTCTAATCTGAACATGGTTACATAACAGAACATGGTTGGATTCATAACAGAAAACCATCGTTTACAAGTTATTCACAAGCTATTTTATCTTTTTTTACCTATGGTTTAATTAGGTAACTTTTTTATTTTTATTGTGTTTAAATATAATATCGTCTACAATAAACAATAAATACTAAATCAATAAATGATGTGTTATCGCATATGAAATCATTTTGAAATCCCATATGAAATCATTTGCGTTCGACTCTCTAATATTCAGTTAATATTAATTTATTGTTTGTTTATCCATGCTCTCTGCACATTTGCATATAATGGCTGCGTATTTCATATCGGAAATTGCTTTGGTAGGAAGTCCATACACAAATCAAGTTCATAGCTTCGTTACTGCTTGCGTCCGAAATTGACAACACGGCAAGCAGCCTATGTTCATATTTTGCGAGCAATAAATTTATACATAGTTTGAAACCTGGGACGCTGTAATAAAAAAAATATAACAGCACTTCATTTTAGTGTTTAAAAAACCATTACGTGCATTATCACGACGCTAGTAAAAAACGGCGTTTTTTAACTCAATTATTACAATACAATAAGCTCGTATTATTATTATAGAGGATGTATTTAAATTCGCAGGGAGTCGGTCTAAATCGACTACTAAACCAGTCCCATGAAGAAATAATAATTTCGAAAAAAAATAAAATCCCAAGTACTTTAATGGCAATAAACTTAAAAAATAATAAAAAAAATAAAATTTCATAGAACAAAAGGGTCGGCCCGACCTGAACCGGATCATAAAACCACAACAACCTTAAAACGAGGGTGCTGTCTTCACATTGCTTGGGGCTTTTTCTACTGAAATATTTCTTCGTCCTGAGTGGACTCTTGAGAATTTGCATAGAAATTTCCTCGTCTTTTGTGGTCGCGATCGCAATCACTGCTTTTCATGTCAATGATTTTAGCGTGCGAAATTGCGTGATTATTTTTATTGAACAACAACACTGTACGTACTCAATATTTACTTAGGTTAAAATAAAAAACCCTTTTGAATTGAATTAAAATATTACAGTGGGTATAATTTTGTTATTGTAATTATTATCGACTTAGGTAGTTGTTGGATTTTTTTACAAGCTTTTACTTAGCTTGCAATGTTTGTATGTCGGTTTAGGTCAAATCTTGCAAGTTGAATTGGAACCCCTTCATTTTATCCTACGGAGTTGCTTGGTTGGATATGTTGGTTCAGTTTCGATGATAATAGATTTTTATGATAAGTATGACCTGATTCCACACCCAGGATTGGCTCAAGATGAAAGAACTCCTCGACGGTCAGCAGCAGGGGGGACACGAAATTTTGTATAAACTTCGTTTTTAAAAACGTGTTTTTAGTATTAATTTATTATTCATCTATATAGAGCATTTCTAATGATTTAATAAATAAAATATTGCGTTTGTCTCACAAGGTGTAGAAATAAACATTTATTATATTAAATAACCAAAAAAAATAATTTTAATCAAGGGTATTAGGTATTTTCAAATATCTTAAAAAAGGAGAAAGACACTTAGGATAGAAAAATAGGGAGAGACGTAGAGAAAAAAGTAAAGTGTGAACCTTTGTATATAATAGGTACATTATAGCACCATGTTTGTTTTATTCGTTTTTTTACATTACACACTGTAATTAATATTAATTATTTTGTAATTTTAGGGTTTCATATGAAAAAGGAACTCTTTTACTTTGACGAACTTTTATATGTTTTTCTGTACATATTTTAAAATACACTACTTACGCTTGTTGTTTTTTATGCGTTTATCTTATTAGTTTATCTTTTAATTTATTTGAGTTGATCATAATTAATATAGTTTTTATGCGAATTACTCTATTAACATTAACACTAATTACGAGTACGTATTGTAATTATACCCACTCTAATTTATACCCAACACCACTCACTGAAAGAATATTTAGCTCGGCATGCCTATATTTTTTTTGTGGTTGCTCGCAAAGCAAAAAAAGCTGAAGAAGCTAGTATTTCGTATTTCGGCCAGGGATCTTGATCTTTTTGACTCCTGACCGGTGGGGATTCTGGTTGGAATCAGAAAGAAAAAACACAGTACAATCAATCCTAACTTGGGCTTTGGAGCTGAGTTGGGTAAGGTGCAAAATGAACAGAAAAAAGATGGAAACGCATTTCGAAATATTAGCGTTCTTTCGTTTAACGGCAATAAAAACTGCTAAAAATTTTGTTTGAAAAATAATTTCACTCCCAAAACATTAGCTTTTGAATTTAATGTTTTACTCGTTCAAGAATGTGATATATTTCGACAAACAATTACTGAGTTGGAACTACTAGTACTATGTTTATTTGTAGCCAATTTGTAAATTTTGAATCAATCGAAATAACGCTGTATCAATTTAGGAAAATTATACGTTTTATAATATAAGTGTTGTTTTATATATGACATACAAATTACGATTCCGTAATGCTACAGTTGAAGGTACAATTTGATACTAACTCCTAACTCGGGGGGCTGAGACCCACGAATCCTAATCATAAATTATATTTAAGTGGTTCCGAGTGGGCGGGTTGCAGGGTACAAAAGCTTGTGTTTTTGCATTGAAAACTTTGCGTTCGGATTTTTTTAATCAGCATTCAACCCCCGGGCAAACTCATTGCCTTTCCGTACTGAACGAAACCCTAATATATAAAGGCTCGATTATACAAGCTTCGTAACTGTTTTGATGACGGCTCTAAATTATAGTAAAAAAACATTTTTATTTCTTTAGTTTTACACTTGTTGTTTTTTATGCGTTTATCTTATTAGTTTATCTTTTAATTTATTTGTCTTGTTCATAATTAATATAGTTTTTATGCGAATTACACTATTAACATTAACACTAATTATGTATTGTACTTTAAATAATGTGATTACAAAATATTTTTTTATCTGTAGATAATTTGTAACAAATTACTAATATGTGCATACGACTATGTATCCATATTAAAATCCATAATCCTTTATTCCTTAAAAGTGGGAAAAAAAGTCTAGAAATAAGTATTAATAAATTTGTTTCATTGTCATTGAAAACATTCCTATAAATAGCTTATTTTAAAGACATTTATTTGACGAATAAAATATATTTGAAGAGTACTTTATCTACCTAGGAAATAAACGAGCAGGTTCGACCCAGGGACGCAGTCAGCGCATCGTGTGTCAGCCCATCGGACCACGTTGAATTATAATGCTATAGTTAAAAGATTTGTAAGGATAGACATTATAACATCACATATTTATTCTATCGGATTTCTATTTATGCTATTGCTATTTCTATTCTGCTTTCTATTATGTTGATAATATTACGATCATTTGTTTTGTAATTATAATGGAATGTAAAACAAATATTAACTTTTTATTAATATTTCGTATTTACTTTATTGTACTAGAGGACAAATATTTTTAAATAAATAGGTAAAAATAATATTATGTTTAGGAACCGCATGTTAAAGCATGTAGACGTATTAAATTTAAGTTACTTATATTGAAAATAAGCTATTCTAAATTTTTATTAATATTCGTATTTTTTTCGTAATTTTTAATGAAATGAATGTAGTTTTTTTTATTGAAAAGGAGGTATAAGAGTCGGAAATCAATTAAATAAAACAAAAAAGATTCGTAAAAATGAAACTATACGCTGCTTATTTTATAGTCTCTACACTAGCCCTTGAGTAGTATATTTATATTCATATGTATATGTAGAATTTATTATATTTTATATTATATTGTGTTTTATATTATATTCTGGTGATTGTCCCCTACCCCCAACCCCCAACCCCTCCTACGTCCTGGTCCCGGCCTCGCCCCCGAATGGGTTTTATATTTTTTTTAATTTTGGAGGAAACTATTATTGGCTTTGTGTTTTAATTGTTGTTTTTTATTGTAATTACTATGTAAGCTGTTGTTTCCTGAAATAAATAAATAAATAGTTTTTTTTTCGTGAAGCCGTTCCTTTACATTTTTATCCCCCGGTATTTTTTGCCGGTGGAGATGCGATGAAAAATGTGCAAATAATCGTATCGTTTTACGCGTTGCCTGGGTATCGTACCCGTAGGCCTAGAGCGCCGCTGCACGCCGCCCAGGCATTCCAGACGCTAAGATTTTTTACACGAACATTATAAAAGCAGCCTGGAATTTATAAGGGTGGCATACGCCCAATTCGGATGCAGTTTATTTTGTCGCCTTTAAATAACTTAAACAAATCCCAATCCTTTGTAATATTTCCTGTTTGCACAAGACTTATAATAAATGTTTATATAGCATCGCATATGCTGTGTTTCTCCTGAAAGCCTAGCTTATTTGAAAAAAAAAACTAACCCGCTGTTTTACATGATTTACTGGTACTCAGTCCTGAAAATTGAGTATTACTTTAAAAAATCTATTACATTAGATCTTCAGTCATCGTTTTCTGCCTCCGGTCTCAGGTCTCAATTTAGCTTAAAATGAACAAAATTTCATTAAAGGGGATACTCACTCTTAAAGAGCCTTTTCTCGAAAACGGTCTTCTCCTTCTCGAGCATGACCTTAAATATTCTATCTCATCTAATGGCTTGTAAAAAGAGAAAAACTCTGTGACCCTATAGGATATATATAATCTCGAAAAACAGAATCAATGTATTAAAAAAAATTGTCTCTTCATGAAATTAACTTTATTCCCTTGTATTTCATTTCTTAATTCTTGTATTAAATACAAGAGATAAAACAAAAATAAAATAAGATAAAATAAATGAAAAATACAGACTTTTTGAGCCTCTTCTTGAACTTTTTGAGACTTTCGTCTCTGTTTACATTTAATTAAAGTTTCAAGACTGCAACGTTTGTATGGAAAATTGACCGCGTTTAGGTCTTTTAATACAGTTTATTTTGTGTAAGAGAAATAATCTAAGTCAACCTTTGTTAAGAATAAAAATATTAAATGGAGCGTTACCATATATTTTCCGCTCGTTTATATGGCATGGGTGCTTAAACCACAAAGAAAAAAAACTTTTGTAATGTGGATTAGTAAAAATTACGCACGAGCAACGAACGCGAATATCTCAAAGTCGGAAGATTTTAGTGAGGAATTTGTTAAACGTTACCTTATACGTTAAAGGAAATATTATTCGAAAAATGCACCGTGTGTTAAAAATGTTAGTCGTTTCTGGGTTTTGTAGTCCACGTGCAGGGCCGTAAATTACGGAAGACAGGTGACATGTCGGCTGGCTAACATTGTTGGGAACACGGGGAATATTTGACGCATCTAGAACTGGCCTCTGCGCATAGTAGACCAGTCCTTTCGTGATCGTGTTATAACCCCTATATTCACATATTTAATAATAGAAAAGAAAAATCATATTCACATAAATCTTTTTATCAGTTTCGATAAGAATAGTCTATATTTATATTTTTTGAGTTTTTTATTTCGAAGGCTTTGCTTTCACACATACGGTCTCAGTTTAACTTTTTACAAGCATACCCACGATAACTAGTGGTAGTCTAGTGATTAGGGCGTTGGACTATTAGCCCAAAAGTCGCGGGTTCGAATCCGCACATGATCATACCATCTCCCCTGACTCTAGCACAGGTACATTTGGCGTAGTTGAGTAAAGCCTAAAATAATTGTATATGACCTAGGTTATAGCAATCATTTAAAAAAAAAATCATGATTAATTTACATCGACAATCTTTTTAGAACCTTCGTAGAACAAGTCTGTTTTACGAAGGTTCTACATTTGGTAACCTTTGAATATATAAACCATAAAACAAATATGTTTAGATACCTTGATATCTATTGAATTCAAACTATTCAATTCTATTGAAAAATCTATAGAATTCAAATCTATTCAATTAAAATTCCATTCTATTTTAGAGAAATTTAATAAATGATTAACTGCTGATAGTTCTTTTTTAGTTGAATTTCTCTCTTATAAAAGTCATTAGAAAAAAAAGTCTTTGAAAAAATAGTAATTAAAAGGAAAATAAAGGTGGTTTTTGTAATTTCGATATTATGAAGTTGTAATTAAATAAAAACCAACAATTGCTCACTGAACGCGCAAAGAGTAAAACCTGATGCCCTATAAAAATAAAACACCGAATCCATACGCTTCACCCTAATTTTACCTATAGTAAAGTTCTAAAATTTAGGTACAAAATTTAGAACACTGATATTTGTAGATATTAATTTACGAAAGAAATATGATAATAGAAGCCGATAGTTAAACACGACAGAGTTCATTTAATTTTCCCAGAGGTTATCTATCCCGGCATCGAAAATGACAACTTTCCCCTCATTTTGTGGACAGAATACGTACGATAGATACAGCATCACGTGTTGTGTAAAAAGCTCGAGATGATATTACAGATAGCGCGAGTTTAGCAGAAGCGGACATTCGCTTTATGATACATCAATCATGAGGGATTTGGTCGGGGCGAGCAGCTCTGTCAGCTGTCAGGAGTTAACGTAGCGAAATTAAAAACTGCCGCCGAAATGAGGTCAAATGAAAAGCTAACAATGTTGTTGTTCGTGTCGCAAATCAAAGGCCTTCTGCCGTAAAGCCAGCCATCGCCCTGCCAGTGCCACCGGGGAACTGCCTTAATTGACTGAAAATTTCAATATGACTTCCTCCTGGAAATGGTTTGTCCGGAAATGAAACGAGCCCGCCTTGTCGCTTTTACGCTTCATCGCCATTTGACAAGATATTTTTTGTCTATATCGATTATTGAAGGAAAACAAATCTTGATTAATATTTAGTTATTAAAAAAATTACGAAATAATAATTGTTAAAAAATTTAAAAAATAATTGTATTGCTTGACTAGTCTGTAGACAAGTCTTATCACGACAGTCGGTTATGGTACAAATATGCGATTTGCTACAAGCAAGTAGAAGGCAATCAGACTAAACCTGTTACTGTCAATGGTTATTAATTAAGAGGACTCAACCCGGTCATTTCTCCATACAAACACTGTGTGTTGTCACACTATTTGTAGATAAAAAAAAGAATACTGGATCGTTTTATCTCATAATAATTATCATGGCTTGTAAATAAATTAAGAAGTTCAATTTGTCTGAAAGTTAAGAGTCTGAAAGAAAAGTCTGTATTTTTCCTTATATTTTTTTCAAAAACCAAGACGTAAGTATCCTTTAGATTAAATATATGATCGAGGAAATAAAACTACAGAAACATAGTTGATTTCATAACGTTGCAAATTCAAGAAAGTTTTTAAAGAAAGTACGTAAGAAAGATTCTGTTTTTCACGATTAACCGATAACGACACAGAGTGTTTGTTTGTACGAGCAGTTAGATGACATACATACAAATGATTCAAAGTTAGTAAACATTTTAGAACCTTTCGGTTACATAAATAGATTGCCAGTTCTGTCGGGCGGTTAAATATGGGAACGAAGTGGTTCGATGAGAAATACTCCCGCCATTATGGCCATATTTACCCATCTCTAAACATACAAATGATCCGAAGGTAGTAGAAACTCGACCGAACTGTTTCCTACCTGCAATGACCGTCTCTCTGTTGATTTCATTCGGTAGTTTTGCTACATTTCAAAGTCAAACTTATGTGGAAAAGTAACTATAATTATATGATTATCTATTGTGTAATAATATTTTATAAATATGAAGGAAATCCATAATTGGTTTTGTTGTCTAAGTAATTTTTAATTTCTATCAATTTATCCCAATAATAACTGTGTGTTTTCCCATAATAAAAATAAATAATGCAATCATTGCTTTTTACCCTAATCACAGAACAAATCTACTTTATCGCAATATTATGAAATTGATATCATAAAATGCTGGTCCTTAAATTGCAACATTAATCAAGCAAGCATGTTGATAGTGATATAGGTTATTAATGCTTAACGATCTCCTCGGACAAGTTTTTTTCGTCTCAAACAGGCAGAAATTTCAGCCAGCCAAAATAAGAATTTTACCCAAATGATCCAAAAATAAACCACAATTTCTCACAGCCAACCAGCTATAATTGCTTAATTTCAAATAAAATTTGGTAAAAAATCCTTGCGGTTTAAGTTAATTTAAAAACCTTTTAAATGAATGAATGGCTTTATGGCGAATGGATTTATATCAAATCAAAGCTGACCAAATGTTTTTGACAGATTGATGTGCGCGTTCAATTTGCTTATTTTTGTATGATTTAGCACCTTTTTACGCAGATATGAATCGAATGTCATTTATCACTTTACGCACGCAACCATTTTGTAAAGGCAGCGAGATAGACGGCTGATTTAGGGACCGCTTTTTGGGGTGTCTGAATAAAGACAACACGCAGGGGTTGCTCATGAGCCCATACATTAAGCGCCGTACCCAAAATCGCCCTAGGCGTTTTTGAAAAGCGCCTATCTCTGAATACGCGCGTAATAATCCGAACAGTGTACTGAGATAATCTCGAATATTAACAATATAATATTATGAAGCACATCTACTCCATGTTTATGGTACAGTACGTGAATCGTAGGAATGCTTATTATTTCGCGAAAATGTCTCCCAGGTAGAATCACGTCGTAGGGGCCAATTTCAATATATTGTACTCTCAACGCGTTTCGCCCCACAAGCGAAGAACCGCATTCCATCAGCCGGTAAAGTGCAAACACGTCCGAAGCCTGCGGGCTTAGTCCGGCTGCCAATCGCCGCTAGAAAATCGACCCAAACGGTAAGACTCTTTTCTTTCAGGCGTGCGGCAGTAGCGGATGAAAGTGATGACACATTCGATTCGATTGGCAGCCCAGACTAGGCCCACTCGTCATTGGTTTATTATTGCAATTCGCCCTAACTAATGTAAACATTAGTTAGGGCGAATTTTACATTAGTTAGGGCGAATTGCAATAATAAACCAATGACGAGTGGGCCTAGTCTGGGCTGCCAATCGAATCGAATTTGTTACAGTCGTAAACGACTGTAACAAAATAATATCACAATTATATCAATCTAAACTGCAACAGTTTGAAATTAACATGCCAATAATATAATAATATAATATAATAATCAAACAATCTTTTGAGCAAAATCGTAGCAGCTTTTTAGTTGAATGAGTACCGAACGGAAGGTGTGGCGTGCATGCTAATAATATAGTGTTGTAATAACTTTAAACTTACCTTACTTAAAACAATATCTTTCAGAAAAAAAAACTTGTCATGTATGTAATGTAATTACATACTCTAATTTAATACGCCCACTGAAATATTACTTTATAATGTCATCTGGGTCAAAAATATACGGTAGTAAATCAAATAGAGTAGTAGGTAGGTAAAATATAATTATTATGTAAAAATCTGAAATGACCACCGAAACTCATTCGAATGAAAGCGGTGAAAAAAAAAATATACTTAATTTAGGGATATTTTTTCGCATTTTTTTATATAATTTCTTGCTCATTTTAGGTGAAACAATCCCCCCATTAAGTCTTGGGATAACCTGTATATTTCATCTTGTATTTAATAATGTTATCATATTCACCGACGAACGCTGATGTTTACGCATCCTAACCGTGAGTCCCGGCACTCACACATTTCAATAGGTATGTTTTGAAGACATGCCCGTAGATCATACTTAGTAAATGCTTTACGAACGCGAGGCAAGGATATGGTACGATACGCGAGTTATGAAAGTAATTGCATTGCAAACTTCACATTTACCTATCAGTAAAAGTTTATACCGGCGCGACAGCTCTTTATTTATATGCGGTTTAATTTGGCACGTGCTCGAGGCAAACAAGCCTCTTGGCTTTTGGCTCGAGAGCTCAGCCGCCCAGCCGCCCAACCGCATAACTGCAACTTATTATTTAATTTGCGATTTTGCCAAGCTTTTATTTTCATTATTTTAATATTTCACGTGGTTTCATCAAATATTTTTACGTTCATATTTAAATACTATGATCATAATTTATAATCTTTTCGGCCGTTATAATACTGTGCTCATCTTCTTAGAACTATCATAGTTAACGTAACCTACTAATAGATTATTATATACAAATCTAGATTGTTCTAAAAGCCTATTTTAATGCCGACCTGTTCAGAAATTTCGGTAATGTATAATGTTCTAAATAGGTATGTGGCTGAAAAAAATATTAGATACGTAGTTGTAAGGATTCAATTGCCAATCATAGCCGATCTCTACTGAAATTATGTTTTGCAGATTTCTTTGTAACCTAACCCAATGGTTTGCCGCCCATTTACGAGTATTATCATCCTGAAATTTGTTATTTTTATTAAATCGCTGCTTTAAAATACCTTTATTATAAGCGGCAACGTAGCCTTGATCTCGCGGCGCGACAGGACTATTGATTTAAAAATATTTTTTAAGTTTATTACAAATAATATCACTTATTATTAGGCGAAATAATAATATACCGAAGCTTTTAAAATTGTATTCACATGCTTTAATTGAGAAGGAAAGGCCTGATAGTCTTTGGGACTTCTCTTATAGAACTGCCGATAAATCTCTAAAAACACGCGTTTAATGTGAGCAATTAGTAGATAGTTCTTTGATCGCGCTATTGATTTTATTTTAGTATTTTCATCATATTGAACAAAATAAAAGAAGGTAGTGAAAATATAAAAAATGTTAATCGATCAACAAATGCGATGTTATTAAGGCTCAATACTTAACGATATCCAAATTAACAAGCGGTCGAAACATAAAAACATGCCATGATCATAATTTAATTAATATAGCGTTTCTTAACATTGTTCGAATTTTTTCATAGATTGTCAGTCTCATCCCTTGCGATTAAATCTCCGGGGAGATTACATCTCGTTTTTTCCTCGACCAGGGCGAGCAGTACCTACTCTATTTAAGAGGCAGTACAGGACATAAAACACAAATGCGGGCAATTCAGCTCTTCCGCAACGAGCGTCGAGTCGTTCGTCGAGCAATACAAATCGACATTTAACTTGTGACTTATACGGGTGATTAAATTTGACAATACGTTTGTTAACTGCGACCACTTGATACTTTTAAATAACGCCGTTGACCAATTCTGTTAATTGAGCCCGAATGACGAAAGGCATAATTGACCTTTTCTCTTGTTAATTATTTCAAATAATGAATTCTCGGCTGGAATATAAACGATTTTATGAAACAGGCAATGATTACAATAAAGGCGATATTCTTTAGGATAGTCAGTCATTCTCTGATAGAAAGGGATGAAGGGGGTTCTTATTTTCATATTGTTTTTATATGAAAGTAAAAAACTAGTCTAAATAATAAAAATTACCACAATAAATGACAAATTTTATTATACTATATAGGTGTACCAGAATTATTTTGCTCAATTAATGTAGAAAACGGAAAGGAGGCTAAAACAAAGGCATACTAATTATAGGACTTCCGTTTCTATGCATTTTTACAGTTTTAATTTTCAATAATTATTCACCAAATTATAAAAGCGTCACGTCACGTAGATTAAATATTTCTAGCCGAAATAAAAGCACATCAAATATTGTTGTTGTTCATCATTGTAAAATTCCAAATGATGTAGCCGACTCAGCCATTTATGTAATTTCAAATAACAACGTGTTGTGTGTTTATTTGTTTTTTTTATAAATAATTGTTTTAGACTTTTGTTGAATCAGATGATAGTGGCTTTAAAAAATATATGACTCTAATGTGCGGATTCGAACCCGCGACCGCTGGACACGAAAAACATAATTATATGTTATGCTTAATTTAAGTCGCATCATGAATATTTTCATATAAAGCGAATCAAATTTTGATACGCATTCTGAATGTAAACCGGGACGCAATTAATTAAAATCAGCTGTATGTCAAGTCCGCGGATTTAATTGCAATCAATGTCTGGAGCCGAGTGCCCGCTTTCATCTTTGCAATCAAAGGAACCTCTTACTTTGAAGTTAACGTATCCGCACTTCACAATTTAATGACTTTTACACCAAGGCGGTCCGTCGAAAGTCCCGGACGATCGCGCGCCAAACAGTGGCCAACATTCAAGCGCAAAAGAAATTTGAATTTGCAAGGTTACAAACTATTTCGCCTCATGAAAATCCTTACATTTTTGGATACCAATGTTTGATCAATATTTTATGTCGAGATAATTTTGTTTGAGTACACCAGCTCATAACCAGATTGTTGCGGTATGCCGCCCAGTAGGGCCGTGACACCATGAGTCAGAAATCTGTCGATAGTATCTATCTAGTACAAAAGATTTTCGACGGATTCAGGAAGACCTTGATCGCTTAGCGGGGTCGCTATTAACGCCTCAAAATGCAATAAAATCAGTTTTACCAGAAAAAAAAAGACTATAAATTTCACTTACACGGTTTGCTGGTGAAATTATCCCAGAAACTGATAAAATTCGAAATCTCGGCGTACTTTTGGATAAAAAACTTACAATCGTCCAGCATATAGACGACATTATAACGAAGTCGTATGGTATACTTTACGTGCATTAGAAGCATTCTCGAATTCTTTTACCCAATTTGGTCCTCCTATGCTATTCAGAAGGCTAGATTAGAAGACACACACATGCGGATTACAGATGCGGATTATCAAAAACAAATGCATTATAGAAAGCACGTGGTTCTTGGTTATGAAGAGGCTTTATTATATCATAAAATGGTGTCACTTGAAAACAGACGGACAATCAGTGATATGACTTTTTTGTATAATTCTCTATTCCTACTGAGTGAAATCTCTTTTCGTGAACACCTTCGTCTCTCAAGCACTGCTTACCTTTTCATTTGCCTAAGTGTAATTCAAGTTACGCACAGAATACCGTGCTTAATAATAGAATTCAGGATACTTATAATAAAAAGTTCCAATGCATTGAATTATTTCATCTCGTAGCCAATTTATTAAGGTCGTCTGTGTTATTTTTTAGAACCATATGCCACCTTTTATTTCTGAAATCGTTAAAAACCTATAATACTTTGCGATGTGCGCTCGTCCCTCATCTTAAGATATCAACACTCCACTCTCCATTCTCCTACCTACACACTTCATTCAAACTCACAGTTATTCATTGCTCTCTAACAGACTCATTTCATGACTTTTTAAATGTATAACACACGATAATAATCTGTTAATTTAGGAAATACACTTTTTGGTCCATAATATGTTATGTATAATATTAATTGTAATAATGTTCTATTTCGCTTTTTATAATTCTTTTAATAAATAAATAAATAGAATAAAATACACATAGATGCAAAACACGTTATAAGGGATATAAGGTTGATGCAATTAGACATTAGGTTTTTATAAAATACAATGTCAATTTTTTAATTTAATTGAACAAAGAAAAAAAATGTAGTTAGGTTAGTCAGTATTTCTTAGTTGTTGAAAGAAATAGATTTATCCGTATCGTTAAGCCATATAGTATTATTTTTAAGGTATTGTGGTTTAGTTGTCTTCATGTTGCAAAATCATTTATTACAGGTAGGCAACGACATAATTTATTTTACTTTATTAACTTCATTTGTAAAGATGCGTTCTGACCTCTGCGCTACAGATTTAAAACATTTACCGCTCATATCGCTCATTTACAGCGCAGATTTTAGCACTAGGAAGGGCAACGCAATACCAATTTTAATTGCGAAAACTTTCCAGGAAAACAGAATTAAACGGCGCGCTTTGCCGCCTTAATTATGACTGCAATTTGCGAGGGCATTATTTGCCTTATCGCACATGGCGAAACTGACGTGCAAATTGTTCATTGTATTCAAAGCGAAATCCCTAAATCCCGCGAACGTTCGTCCGACTTTAGTACGTTGCATTGCAGCCGAGGCGAGTCGAGCCGTTAGCCGCGTTTGCTGTGTATCGTCATAAACGGGTCCAGGGCCTCGGGCCGCGGGCCGCGTCGGCTAAACAATGCTGCTAATAATAATAAAGGGGCGCTTTGGGCCGAAAAGCAGTTTGTCATGTTTCTCTGCGCTCTACAAGTTCTGCAACCAGCGCACAATCATTATATTAAATCTACGAGCCGTTAATAAAAGTTAATAAATGTATGTGAAAGAAGGTCTTACAATGTATAAAATAAGAATTGAACAGAGATAAATAGTTGATAAGCCTAGGTAATTAGCGTAGTTTGACAATAAAACAAAAATTAATCATTAGTTCGGAATAAATATGATGAAACATTAATTTTAATCGCTAATTTTCTATTGTTCCAGGTTGCCATGACCTTGTTTATCTTCTTAACGACTTGCTGGCTGGCGACGAAGGCCGTCGCCCTCGCGAACTGCCCCAATGGTTGCTACTGCAACGATGACACTCTCGTCGTTCAGTGCGAAGAAAGCAAACTTGACGTCATGCCAATCACTCTCAACCCATCCATACAGAGGCTCGTTATCAGAAATAACAAAATAAAAACGATTGACAGCTCCATACAATTCTACGCTAATCTGAATTTTCTCGACTTATCGTACAACCATTTAGTAAACATTCCCATCAACAGTTTTGATAATCAGAGAAACTTGCAAGAACTACATCTGAATAATAACAAGCTATCGTCTATTTCGAACTTGACTTTCCATGGTTTGTCTTCACTCGCCGTCCTTAACATGAGGGGAAATTTCATTGAAGAGATCAACAAAGGAGTTTTCTCAAGTCTTCTAAGATTAGAAGAGCTGAATTTGGGTCAAAACAGAATTGCCCGGCTAGATCCTCTGGCTTTCAGCGGTTTATTATCATTGAGAGTATTATATATTGACGATAATCAGCTCCATTCAGTTCCAACTCAATCGTTTGCACAACTGGGTTGTCTTGCGGAGCTGCACATTGGTTTGAATGCATTTACTGCTTTACCCGATAGAGCATTTTCGGGTCTAAGTCGTCTATCAGTTTTGGACTTACATGGAGCAGGATTATATGAAATTAGTATCAGTGCATTTAAAAGTCTTATCGGCTTGCGAAGTCTTGACTTGACAGATAATCGACTTAGAGTAGTTCCAACCGAACAATTATCTGAGTTAACAAGATTAGAAGACCTTTCTTTAGGACAAAATGACATTTCAGTTTTAGAAGTAGACTCTTTTCGTGGTCTTATAAATTTAAGATCATTGGATATAACTGGATCTACGCAATTGAAGCGCATAGAGCGAGGCTCTTTTCTTGAAAACTTGAATCTTGATAAGTTAACTTTAGCCAGTAATAAAGAATTGAACACCATTGAAGAGGGTACCCTGGTTGGTTTACCTAATTTAAGACAATTAGTGCTAAGAGACAATGCATTTTCGACTTTAACAGAATCAATGTTGGCGTGGCATAAACTCAAGCACTTTGAATTGAATGATAACCCCCTTATATGTGATTGCAGACTTCATTGGCTAAAAATATTGCTAAATCAAAGAAATGTAACCCAAATACAATGCTTTGGTCCTGCAAACGTGAAGGGTAAGCTCCTTCGAAAGTTGACTCCTGATGAGTTGGGCTGTGCGACGCAAGATACTCGCCAACGAGCTATCATTGGAGCCATCGTGGTTGGAAGCGTGGCTCTACTGACGACCCTTGCTTTATTATTCTATAGATATCGCAATAAGCTACAAGAGTCTCTGAGAAATTGCAAATTGAAAAAGCACGAATCGACATGTAAGGAACATGAATATCAAAAGACGTTTTCTGATGAGGATTACATGGTTCACGGAATGCACCCGCCTCACCTGCCCCATCCTCATCACACCCTCGGCTACAACAATGGGCCCATGATGCCGGTGACGGAATTATAGCTAGAGTTCTGCCCCTCCCAGAGCGTCTTTTCCCTGCCGAGTGGTCAGCTCGTTTTCGCTCCAAAACCAGGAAGAGCTCAGGGAGGCGGCGGAACCTTACCAGTTACCGGTTTCACTTACATAGACTACAATAGTTGCTGACGTTCACACACCCTTAATGATCGGTCACTTCTTAAAATTAATAGACTGAAATCTCAACGCTATCTTCAACGCACTCCATGAAGGTAAAGATTTTCTCAATTCAATGTATTTATTTGATTTTTCCCAAATAGCTACATTAATGGTAATATATTTAAGTTAGGTTAAAAAAAACTAAGGTATTTATTTTTTATTTCTACTAGCTTTTGGCTGTCAAAAAACCTATTTTATAATATAATGAATTGCGACTATAATTGCAATTATAGAACTCAAATTGTCGAAAAAGTACATTTAAATTATTTAAAAAAAAAAGGTTTAATATTTTTATTACGAAAAATTTGAATTCCTTTAAATCAGGAAAGGCACTGTCTGTTTGGTCTATTGTATATTTTTTAGAATTGTAGTTGTAACGTAGTATATTTTTTTAGCAGTATTTTCTCAGATAAATAAGTTATTATTTTTTCAGTCGGATTCAATTTTTATTTTGAATTTTGTGCATTTCAATTATTCTAAGATGTTATTATTGAACAAAATTAAAAGTATGATGACGAAATGGCAATAACTGACGTCAGAGCCATTATGAAAGTAAAGAAATAATAAGAGGTATTTTTAAAAAACAATAGATGTGAAATATTAAATTAGCAATATATAAAAGCGGGAAAGTATACACAATTACAGAAGTTATATAAGTCATACATAAACGAAAATTAGAATAAGAATTATGGCTTATGTCTCCAGCATAGAATATGCAGTCTTATAAACTAATGATATTATATGTATAACAAGCACAAAGTTATACAGCTGCGCGAAGGCAGATAAATAAATCACAATAATGATAATAACAAAAAATAAATATGTAATAACTTATTTCGGAAAAATGATCCATTTAAAACAATTTTAGGTGGACCAATCTCTATGAACAAAGAAGAATAGTTTAGGATAGTGAGTAAGAATGAGTGATTACATAATTGGCCAAATGGATAGTAAACAAATAGAAGAAATACGAAGATTCTTTCTGGGCTTGTATAATATACCTTGTCTTAGGTTAACTTCGCTCTTATTACATACTAATATTACAAACAGTCTGGACCTGCGGTTGGCATTGACGACCTAACAAATTTCAACCGATGCACGGCTGCATCATTTATTTGTTGATTTGAGCATTTTTTTTTTGTTTCAGATATCTATTGCAACTTCAAGAGAGAGTGATCTGCTGCTGTAATAAAAATGTGCGCCAAATGACTTACTCAAAATTTGTATATGTTACAAAAAACTGCAAAATTAACATAAACAATAACACGTTTTTTAACTTTTCCTTGTGGAATAGGCTGTGATAGTTAAGTTGTTTTTTATCTATGCGGTGTAAATATTCTAAATTTGTATTAAAATTCCCCATATAGTATTTTAAAAGACAATCTATAGGTTATATTAGGCACATGTTATTTTACTTTTATGACGTGGAACTGTAATAAATCGGTAAATTCGTATTAATAAAATTATTATTATGCCAAATTTATCAAAAACAATTGTTTGTGTTTATTCATTTGACATTATAACATCTTAATGCGCTCTTAATCATTTTGTAATATTCAATAGATACATAACTTATTTTTATTAAAAGCATTATACTTTATTGAAATGATACATAATTTACATTGCCGTATAGTATTTTTAATCAATCGATATAAATAAATTTTGTTTTATAAATTATATTAAAATAAGTATTTTCGATACTAGTTCAAAATATCAGAAGGGTTTTTGTAAAAGTCTAGTAAAATGTATTTAAAAATAAAATAAATTATTAAAATTCATATAATGAGTACCTTTAAATTATGTATATTTTGGTTTTCTTTTGCCTTATAACAAAAAATAATAATAATTCATCGTATTCTGTTTATTAATTATAGTATTTTTTCATCCTACGAATAGATCAAATTAGTATCTTATACGACATATCGTTGCTAATAATAGGTAATAACTTCAAATGATCACATATAAAAAATCTTAAATAAACGGCCATAAAACTAACATTCCTTACATGTAATTGTTAAAATCAATATTTTTAAGTTTAAAGTTTAAAGTTGCGTAAAATGTTTTTATTATACCGATTTCGTTTTAGTAATATTATTTAATAATAGATATGTTTTAGTCATTAAATTATTTTAGTAATTGATCGTTCCTTATTTTGTAAATAAGTTTTCATTTATTTTATTTAGTCATTTAATTTTAAACAGGCATTTAATTTTAAATCAATCATAATAAATCTTATACTTATATAATGTTCAAACGAATGTTTTGTAATGAAAAAACATTCGTATTGAAGATTTATTATGATTGATTTAAATTTTAAAATTCTCTGAAATAATATTTTTTTAATTCCATGTCAAAACTTTGTATATATTCTCGATCATAGCTCGAAGAATATCTTAATAAGATGTATAATAAAAGTTTGTGGAGCAAATTTATAACTAAGAATTAAGTTGTTTTAATATTACTTGCAAATCAATAAATTAAAATGAATGAATATGCCATTTTTTTATTTATGAAGTATTTCCTCGTTGTATTAATCAGGAATTGTAACAGAAATGAAAAAATAAACATATGATGACGAATGATAGGGGAATATGATCCTGACGCTCCATGTCTAGCCTTGTCCAGCATATTTACTGTTATTAGTTACAAAAATATGAATGCGCAGATAATCCCAAAAATAACCTCCAGGCCTCCTCATCTTGTTCGTTAAGTACTCAGTACTTAGTACTTGTAGTAGTGTTCGCTAGTATCACAGTACTTATAAAAACATAAACAAATTACATGATGCCACTATTTTTACTGCTAGATTTTTTACTACCCAAATTAGTTATAGTGATAGTCGATACCTACAAACATTTCTAGTAATATATGAAACCATGTAAAAAATATCTTATTCAATTTTGGGTGATTGCCTTTTACACAGGCAGACACATTATACAATAGAAAGCACATTTTTTTAAAACCTATTATTTGTAGTAAATAGTGAGTTAAATATTTTTATTATAAGTTAGAGGCACTTAAATAAAGAATACTGAAATTAAAAGTGCTAAACTGGAATCGAAGTTTCGGATTTTACCTTTAAGTCTTTCAATTTAAGAAACAACAAATTAAAGGGTTTATTACGTCTTGCTATTTAAATCTACAATTGTATCTATTGAAACATTTTTTAGTAAAATGTTTTCAAAAACCTCATAGCATATTTAGCATAATATAAAATGAATTTTGCGGATAAAAGGTGACGAGTATCATTGCTGGCGTCCCGAAACCACGTAGTAATTACTCACAGTGGAACAAATTAGAGGGAGCCAACCAGCCAACCCAAAGGCGTACCCGCCCTCCTGAAGGAACCCTAAGCTCGTCGGCATTATGCGGCGCTCAGCCCAGCTCTGCCTACACATGTGCCTGAAGGAAACCGCGCATCCTTTATGGCGTTACTGAAAGACAATTGGGACGCAACTCGCCCGAAACAGTGATATATTAAATAAGCCTAATTTGAAGCCGACTCATTAGCGCCCGCCCTGTTACGTAGATTTCGGGTTTTGCACGTTAGCGTTAGCGATTCAAGAGGATTAGGCGTCGTCAGAATTCACGCAGGTATGAATAACAAACGAGCAAATACAATAAAGGCGTCTTTGCTTCGGATAAACAGATGACCGATTTGACTGAAAACACTAATGGCATGATTAGCGAGAAATTCATCTTAAAGGTAGGTATCGAAACAAGAGTATGCGTTTGACACCGAATACTGTTAATTATTTTTTTCAGGGGTAAATTGAAGGTTTAAAGTGAGCATAATATTTATATTTTTTACAATTATTTAAAAATAAAATGTTTTTTATTTATTAATTTAAATGATTGGCTTTCAAATATATATAATTACGGAATACGAAATCTGTCTTAGAGCATACGATTATTAATATTTCAATTTGAATATGTTTTCGTTTGTCTATTTAAATAAAATATATTCTTCCGATAAACACATCTGATTACAATTTTCATGTAATGTGTTTTTCACTGCGTGAACGATTCATGGTCGCAATGATATTGAAACACACTCCGAGATGTCAAATCTCACACGACACGATCCGAAAAATTATGTAATGTGAAGTATTTTTTTTTTTCATAAATTTTAAAATCATTTCCTCCCGTTACCCTGCTTAAAATGCCACCGCGTATTCAACGTATCGCCACAGCCGCATAGGGACGCCCGCACGCGCATACGGCACATATCGCAAGTCTCATCGGAGCAAAGTTTCCACCACGATTGTGAACTAAATAATATATGTAGCGGGTCTGGTCGTATTTCGTGGCACGTGAGTGCGGAGACACGTAAACCTCGTACTTTAAGACTTTTAAGTTGCCTTTACTTATCTATACATTTTCCTGTACTCGTCTCTTGAGTACGAGTAAGGATGATTGATGATTGGTGATTATAGTACGATTTTTCTACGGCAGCTTTTGTTGTTTTCATCAAATTCAAGAAGCTTTTAATAAAATAATAGTTTTACAATTATTCGGGGTCAATTGATTGAATACGTGTTTGTTTTTGTACAATGACATACCTATTAATTAAATTTAACACACTAACTTATCTTATTTTTATAAAAACTACTAATCCGACACTTACCACATTTGTCAGAATGAAAGGGGCGATCCAGAATGATATATTACATATTTAACTCATTTTCATAAAAAAATGTGTCACAATCGTGCGCCTAGCCACCGCGTTTAATATTTAGTTTTATGAAGGCATCGAATTTATTAGTAAATTGCTGGAGGGTACAATATTTAATAGCTCCAACATTTTTACCCCAGTGTTCAACGTGTACAGCCAAAATAAAGTTTTACGTACGGAACCCTATAATGTTGTGGTTGATTTTTACCTGTAAAGAATAGAAAAAAAAATCTCCGAAATATTCCGAGGATCATATTTTACATCGCTCTTCCATATTATTTTTGTGAATTTTGCCCCGTTGGCGCTTCAATTTCCATATTTTGACAATTTTTCTTCGCCCTACCGTTTTTCAGGCGGATTCTTTTAGGGAATTGGAATTTTATTTTACAGACACTTTTATGTTCCTATATCATCGTGTATTACGTATTGCCTGCTCGCTCATTATTATACTGACTTCTGTGGCCCACAGTTGCGCAATTTACTTTTCTCTGAATAAAAATAATCAACTTTGAGGTGATGCCAGGTTAACAGCTATTGTTTCGACCTTAAAAATATACATCACTGTGAAACTCGGCATTGGTCGCATGCGCACTGGCAGCACTCAGAGACCGTTGATAATATTCTTAAAATAAACATTTTTGAAGTTATACTTCATTGGGCCCGTTGTACTTCATTTGGATGGGATGTTGGTCGGGAAACCGCGTCACGCGTTAGGAGTAATTTTTACTTTTGTCGAGTTGTAGAGTCCAATTGCTTTATTTACGAAATATGTTTGTCGCGTTGTAGAGTCCCTTCCGAAATTTGAAGCTAGTTGTCTGTGTTTTTTTCACAAATTATACGAAAGTATACGAATATACGAATTTAATAATGATAATGTATAGGTGTATAGTATAATAATGAAGTGGCTAATAATAATATATTGAAGAGAAATATATTGAATAACAGAGAAAAATGTCTTATATTTCATATATATATCCTGTGTCTGTGTGTGTGAGTGAGTGTGTGTGAATGGCCAAAGAAGAATAATTTCCACCGTCTGGTCCGATGGAGACCCAATTTTTTTTTGATCTTCAAATAGTTGGGCAGTAGTAACCAAACAATATAAAAAAAACATTTTTAATTATTTAAAGATGGATAAAATAATGATATGCCTTTTATGTCGGGTCGCAAGAAACAGACAGCCGATAATTTTCTTAAAACAAACGTATTTTGAAATTCATACCGACGGTAATATAAAAGAAATATAATAAATCCTAAAAAATATTTTGTGTTGTGTTGTGGTTGTTACAACACTGCCAAAAAATCTTAAGTGTTAAATGAATAACAACAAAAACATCAAACAATAAAACTGGCCTCATTAAACGTTGCAATTAGTCAATTTACGTTTGATTTACGGGTGGGAGAATTTTCTTCACTTCTTTGAATTTGATATCCACATGATAGTTGATATCATATCCTGTTGATATCATCAGTAAAATAATGGTGTATTGCCATAGCAATACAATTTCGATAATTTTCTTAGTCTTATTATTATGTCTTATTGTTGAGTATTATTTTTCTGCTATAGCCAGTAAAAAATATTTAACAAAAATTGGTTTGATAATTAATTTTAAGTACTCTTTTTTATATTTTGATGTCACTTTGGTGTTTATAAATTAAAAATTTTTCGAATTTTTGGGTTTCCACTTAGTTTTAAGATGTTTACTATAATTTTCTGTGTTAATTCTTTAAATGTGTACCTATGCGAAAAGTGTCCGCATTAAAACGCAATTTTAGTTAACGCTGTTCTGAGGGAGTTTACAGTTGATGGCATGGCCATTAGTTACAGCGCAAAAACCATTCGCTTTTAACTTTCGATCACCGCGGCGTAACTTTACACCGCACTTTGCCGACTGTGAATTTCGAGCATTTGTACCTAAGTACCTACCTATCTTTCCCCCATTCATAGCAACCATATTTCTATCTTTTCGAGACCTTTTGCTCGCTCAATAGCGAACCTGCGTTGCATAAATTCTTTCCGACGCATAAAGCCTGTTGTAAATAAAATAAACTGTGTCTGAATCTACGAAATATTACGATTTTTCTATTGAATATTCATCCATTTCATCCATTTTTAAACACCCTATAAAATAAATAGAGTTCAACGCTCCCCGTCCCCTCTCTAAGCATCTATCCCGGTAAACCTCGGCAACAGAGAATCGTCATCTATTAATGGCACTGAGGCACGTTTAGAGTGAGATTGTACCCAGAAATATAGCAAGATAAAAAAATATATTAAAAAAATGTTTAGCAAGTCGAATAGGCACTAGATTTAAGGTTGTCTTTCTGACTAAGAGTTCGAGATAAGTAAGGATATTTTAATTCAACAGTGTAAGTTTAAAAAATCTACTCTAACCCAATGAAATGAAATAAAATATATTTTAAACAGATATTGACATACAAACAAATGAACATAACCTAAATACCATAACGCTAATTTAAATAGAATTTTACATTCTCACACATCATGCGCGAGTATAGGACAGGTGCTCTGTGTGTTTTTTATTATTATCATAAAATTTGGATTTAAGGTTAATTATTATTAACGGTTTCTTATCTTTACAGTTTTCTTTGCTAAACATTTATTTCAACTTTTTTAATTAACGCTTTTTTGATATTCTTCGCAAAAACAACAAAGTCAAACTATTTTTGAACAAATTTAAATTATTAAAACAATTAGAAGTCGATCAAATTCGTCACTCAAGTAACATAAATCGCCTAATACAAAATGTAATCTTATAGGGGGAGGAAAACAAAACGGAATTCTTTGATCGAATTTCATTTATTTGCAATAATACACATTAACACATTAATATGATCGCGGTCGCGAGTTCGAATCCACACATTTTAGTTAATATGTATGACTTGGGTGATAGCAATACCTTAAAAAAATGTCGAGAGCCACTAAGACCCCAGGAAAAAGCAGTATTGGAAGGTCACCTGATCTGAGGACATAAATGACGTACGAAACAGCAGGGAATGACGAAAGATTTGAGAGAAGTGTTGAACGAGTTGCTCAGTCCTCGTTCGCCAAAAAAGAATGCGTACTATTTCGTAAAATGTTAAATAATAAAATAAAAAAAAACATCGTCATTATCTAAACTTTATCTTTTTACAATATACAAAAGTTATTTATAAAATTTATTAGGCTTAGACTGGGAGCTACTATGTATTTTGTATGAAATATGGTCATCTTAGTTGACAACTTTCGAGCACGTCTACCTGGACGCAAAGGAGAGGTCGATTAATTACCATTGCATCTTTGAAATTCGAGTAATGCGTTTTTAAACCTGCATTGTAGAATAACAGTAAACAAAACATTTTTAGAATATACACCTAATGAACATACCTACTTATAATAGAATATTTAGATTATTAAATTGATTTTTATGCAATGTGTATAATAAAGAGTTATGTTTTTTTTTAAGATTAGTCAGTAAATATGTTTTAGTTATTGCAATTATATATAGAACAAAAAATATATTTCATTTATAATACAAAATACGAAATTCTATATTAATAAAACTAAAATTTCATTAGAAACGAATTACCTATACGAAAAACGAAACGAACGTAAGTAAAAAAAATAGGTCTGTAAGAATAAGGCTTATTTCAACTTAGGTTTAATAACAGTATTGTGAAAAAGTTAGCTGTGTGCACTCTTCACAAACAAGGCAGAGAGGCTGAAAATGCCTTCAGCGGAAATTGAAACGCCTTTAATTATTCAGTTCACGAATTGTTCGTTCGCAGAAGAGAGGGAAGGATCTGGATGCTGACCCGAGCAGTCATGCGTTACGGCACCATTTCTCAAACTGTTGCTGCGCGTACTTTAATGTGAGCGAAACTCTACGTAGTAAACCTATTCTTTAATTTGCTTTACGTAAACAAATTTAACGAAACCACATATAATACAATTTAAAACTATTATTAATTTAAAAAAAAGAAAACTCAACAGATATAAATATATATGGTATAACGGATTGAAAGGTGTTACGAATCGTTACATGGTCGAGGGCAAATGAAGATTTACCTTGTAACAGCGTGCAAATACACACCCCTTTACCCAATACCACATCTCTTTTTTTTTCATATTACATATACATGGAGGTAAAGTTTCCTTTTTAACTAATTTCAAAAATAGGAGTCTTTTAATTCGACACATGGTTTATAAAAATGTTATGCGAGGTCTTCAACGTTTTGATGGATCGGTTTTAATATTGTTTACTAACAATAAAAGTTAATTGTATGACATTATGCCGGCCGCCGCTACGAGTTTGTAACAAGCATATTTCACACCTCTGAAATTGCCAGATATCATGCCCAGTTTAACTGAAAGTTTTATATTGACGTCAAAGAACTAGACTTAATTATTTTGCAAATTTCTAATTTAAAGCCACAAATATGTGCTTTGTTTGGAAAAATGCTAAGTTACATTTTACATGTTGTGACGTCAAAACAGACCGTCCTGAGACGAGTTATAAATTCCTTTCTCACGGATTAGTTTTCATAATCGAAGACGGAACTTTCAGCCTTTACCCTACACGTTTTCGGATTAGACACCTTCCTGGGTAGTCAAACTAACATTCAAGTCTTTACTTTGTGTCAAGTCGAAGCTATTACCAGCCATTTATTAATTGCTATTTGCATTTCTTCTTAGTCAGAAATTGGTTAGGATAAGTTTGTGAAACACAATAAACTACTTGGTGACCCTGTATGAACTCTATCTCTATCCTCACCTTATCCTTGCCACACGTTAACGAGAGATTCACATCCCCCATTATAATATAATATAATAAATTATTTATTATATTAATCTTAGTGTTTTGGTTTTAAATTTATTTTAAGGTCAGTGTATGAAACTCCGCGTAAATTCCCTCGATAGAAAATGTTATCTAGTTACAAAAAATTAGCCAAAACAGAATATAAAGGACTTACTTCGGAAACTGCTCGGCTCGTTCGCGTAACTTGAAGTACCACACACTCGCGTACGGCTAGAGGCACACTTTTCACTCCGTTTTGATAAATTTAGAATGTAGTTAATTATAGATACGAAATATTCTGATATGACCGGCGCGTGGTTAACCGTCATTCGGTTGTTGCAATTAACGTGTTGTCAACTGTCACTTCACTCGGCTCGGTCGGTAGTAGCGGGCGCACCACTGCTGTTGCAGTCTAGAGGCGGCGGTTTCAACTTGCAGCCTTTATGTAAGCCGAGCGGGGAGTTTGAAAGGAAATTGTGAAGGATTATTTGGCTGGGTTATATTTTTTATAATATTTGTCACGCAAACAAACCTTCCGAGTATTTTATATTACTTTTTGCTCATTGTCAAAATTATAATACACGCACTACATACACTGCACTAACATATGTAAAAAAAAGATTATTATAATTTTACTTTATTCTTTTGTTTGTATTTGGTTAAAAACAACCGTTTAAAGTATTAAATATGTGACTGGCTTACGGATATCAGGTGTGCAATGCCCGCAAGATTTAAGTTGTTTAGGTTAAAGTTTATTAATTAATATATATCTATTAATAACCAATATTGTGTCAGTTGAGGTAAACAATAATTAAAACAACAGCAATATTGTTTAGTGCGTTAGAACAAATTGCTTTTAATGACCAACATTGCAACAGCTCAGAGTTTGAGAAATACTGCATTAAAAGAAAATCGCACAGGCTACTGGAAGAGCCTAATAAATAGGGGTATATTTGTTCATTCCGAATTATATCTTCAATTATTATCAGCTGTCGTTTTGAGTTAGTGAGTTAGTGACATCACTTTTGTGAGTTTTTTTTGCGTAATTATAATTGCAAGACAAGGAAAAAACCGGTCGAAGTTATCTTTGGTTTTAAACAGCTTTTGATGCTACAGGACGTCATGATTTTCGATCATTCATTATAGCGTTATACATTATGCACCTGACCAAAAAATGTAATTGTTGTTAAATGTTATACACGCTTTATATTATTCTAGGTAAATAAAGGATATTACCAAAAACCGTACTCAAAAAGTCGGTTCCTTACTCAAAATCAAAGCGCAGAAACGGCGAAGGCACTGCCGATTATTAATAATAATATTATGGACTCTGTAATGCTTAAGAACGGTGTTATGCTATTAATAATACATAGTTGAATATTAATTCTACTAGAAAAGTAAGGGATATATTTATTGGATTTTACCAGATCGACTTTTAAAGCATTATAGGTCAAATATTTCCGGAAAATACAGCTATCTAATTTTCATCATACAGTTATCTCATTTCGTAAAAGAGAAATCAGATACTTATCTAGATTTATCTGATTTTACCGATATAGTTCCTAATTAGTCCCATGTTATAATCGAATTAGCGAGAATCAGATATCTAAGGTTATTGAATTTCACCTGAACAATTTATTAGTATTTGGTTGAAATGTAGACATCAAAAATCTAATAACATTAGATATTGTATTCTTGCTGAACGTTTTGTTTCATAGAACTAAAAATATAAAATAAGGTATTATTGAATGAAATATGATATAAATTTGAAATTCTTGAAAGGAAGTATCATTTATTAGTTTAATAATATACATAAAACAAAAACTTAAACAAAAAAATAATAAGTGAATGAAAATAAACCTATAACGTTAGAAATAATACATTAACATTTTTATTATTAATAAACAATTAAAAAACCGATTCAACAAAACGTTGAAGTCGGCACAGAAAGACACAGTGTGCAGCTTTAGTTTAAACTGTCTTTTCAGTTTAAACTCCGATTCCGTCTACCGGAGTAATGGGCGAATATACATATATCTATTAGAAAAAATATACACATCGTATTGACAACCTCCACCTTTTCATGAAGTCAGTTAATAATAGAAATACATACAATTCAAATATATAATTTACTATATGGATAATTTATACAAGTCACATTATTTATTAATCAAATTTTTTTATTACGGAATCCAATTTTTTCTCAGAAACCAGAAAAAGTTAAACGCGCAAAATGCCGCATAATATTTCCATGGTATTTTTCTAAAAAGAAGGTTTTACACGTTCAAAGAACATTATCTTTCAACATGACGTGGAATGAATCGAGTATACTCTAAAGCGTTTCAAAGGCTAGGCTAGCAAGAAGCGTAGTCACCCCGCGGCGGACGCTTTCACTCTTGTAACGAACGTGCAGTTTGCAGTTTGCGTGAGTAAATATTGAACAGCACTCATGAAATATTTAGTAAGGGGTCGAAGAGTAGCAACTCCTTTTTAAATTAACCACCCCGTCTCCATACATCCTTCCAAAGAGGCGGGGGAATATGGGGGTAGACAATACACCCACTTTACCATAGACATGAAGCGAATCTAATGGATAATACATATAATCGTACTTAAAGCGACGTTAAAGCGACACCATGGAAATTCCATTGCCATTAAGTATATAAATACACCGTATACGAAGTGGGGAAGGTCAGTTTAATAAGTAAAATTGAGGATCCCTTAAAAAAGCCCACGTAGTTATTAATCCAGTAAATTCCCCAAATGGCCCAATAGCGGTATAACCGTAATAATATAAACTGGCCGGTAGTCCTCTCTCGGCGAAAAGAAAACACAGATGACTTATAGAGATAAATCTTTTTTAATTACATAATTTTCCTAATCATTATCTTTATGTTTAGCATATCTTACTTTACGAGTATCAACGCATTAAAGGGTACACGAAAAAAATAAGCTCATCAATAAAAGTAAATTTTTAACTTTTTTTATTATTTGTATATGACCTAGGTCATAACAATTGTTAAAAAAAACCTCTCTTAAATTAAATGTTTTGTAGAACCAGAATGTATTTTCAAAAAAATGATTCATTTTGCCATAGATAAAGGCAAAAGAGCCTTAGTCTAGTTTTCTCTGAAATAAGCTGTTTCTCTGAAATTAATCGCGCATTCTTTCATTGCAGTGTTTTCAGGAAGTTTTATTTCGCTAGTGCCTATGTGAGTGTTTTTTTTGTTAAAAAATCTCCCATTATAAAAGATATGACCAATTTTGATCAATGCGATCACTTGATCTACGCGACATGCATGCGACCCATCATGAGTGCCGCAAACTCGATTCGTTATGGTACCATCTGGGCGCGTAGTTGTGTGATGTCCGTCGGGGTAGTTTACCCCTCCCGGGGGTCCCTTCGGTTGCTCTCGACCACCTCTCACCACACTCTTCGCACTGTGGTTATGCAATCCGACCGAACGAAATTCTGAATTATTCTTTTATTCTTACTATAGTGTTTTGAATGTATGAGTTATGAGTGGGTGGGTGTTATGGGTGAGTGGGTGGTTGTATGAATGGGTGTTTCTTCAGTAATTGGGTAAGCAGTTTGGTATGATAATGTAATTAAATATTTTTTAATATAAAATATCACCAAACCGATGTCGAAGAAAATGTTATTACTATCATATTTTTTTTATATAAAAACAACGAGAATAAAGATTTTTCAGATAAATCCGAGTGGTAGTAGTCCCTCGACATTAAAAACCGAATATATATGATTTTCACATAATACTCTCAAATTCCGTAACTCGCGTCGTAAAAGCCTATTTTTTTTGTAACGTACGTCATATATTTAACTTTAATACTAATTCAAACCTACCGGCCAACCCTCGCCTTAGATTATAATATTTTCTATAGCATTGCCTATCATCCTAAATTGGGCCCTAAGGACTGGGACGGACGAACGAAATTACTGTCAAGGAACTAACGACACCCCATAATTAAAAGCAACACGCGAAAAAATCGTTCTATGAAATTAATGCCTCGCCTGCAATTAAGGCAGAAATATACATCAAAGACCAAAGTAACGGGCTTGGCAAAAAAAAAAAATGTAAACGTATTCTATTATTCATTTGATAGTTACTTAAGCCGTAAAGCAAACGCAACTTATAGTACAGTAGATACAATTATAGTAGACACTTTGTTACAGTAGATATTATGTTTGTTACGGTAGATATTATTACAATAGACACTCTATTACAGTAGATATTAGTATGTTTGTTATGGTAGATATTATTACAGTAGACACTTTGTTATAGTCGATACTATTATGTTTGTTACAGTAGATTATTATTAGTGATTTGTTAGTGTATTATTACAGTAGACACTTTGTTAAAGTATATATTATTATGCCCTTTTATAGAAGTGAGATGGATTAATAAAAAAAATAACATTTTTACATTTTACAATAAATAATGTAATGTAATCATATTTTAGCCAAATTCGTTGGCATTTAAGAATATGTCGCATTTTTGTGATATTATAGCTACGATAAACTTATCTTTTGTATTATTATAAACCTTTTTTGTAGTTTTATCGTCCCTCTACTAACGGGACCTTATGAGATTTTTGATTTTTGTTTTTTTTATTCATTTGATGTCTATTTATATCTTTGTATTTCCTAATATTAAGCTTAAATTGTTGTGTTTGATTAGTATTACCTATATTATTTGATTTGGTTCGTGCGTAAATAAAGATTATTTTAATTGTATGTATCTTAGTATACTCCATTCCCCGAACTTTCGATGCTAATGTAATTTGCAAAACTACCATCCTCGTAGTTATGTATAACAACTTCCAACTAGAACTCTCTAATATGCTCAAATGCAGTTATGTTTGCCTTACTGGCAATTCCTACAGAAGACAATGATAATATTACTATTGCAAATTTGAACGCGGAATAACGGTTGAAATAAAATTGGGACCAATTTATCGTTATGGAGTTATTTGAAAAAAATCGTGTGTGATTACTGTTCCTTCCACATGTCCAAAAACGCATCAGCATAAGAATTGGAAGTAAGCGAGTCAGTCAAAAAAAAAAAAAAATCAGTGCGTGGTTACACCACGCGCGCTAAAAGTAAAAGATTACTGTTCCTTCCACATGTCCAAAAACGCATCAGCATAAGAATTGGAAGTAAGCGAGTCAGTCAAAAAAAAAAAAAAATCAGTGCGTGGTTACACCACGCGCGCTAAAAGTAAAACTTAAGAAAGTTTATTAAATTTGTCATCAACTGCATTATAATGCATTGTACTATATTTCAAAATTATCACCTCATTCTTGCATCAACAACAACAATGTTTTTCGTACGACTATTTATATAGGAAGAAAAACAGCGCGACGGATAACCAAAAATAAACTTCATAGCTGGGCGCACCGACTTTGGCCGAATGAGCACATCGCCTCCGAGCATCTTCCCGAGCTTAGTCGAATGAGCGTGTCAAATAAGATTCATTCACTGCTAGGAAACATTGTGTAAGCGCATAAAGAAGTTTTACTTTAATAACCTTTTAAATTAATTGAAATGCTTAAAAATTACAAAATAGCTTATTGTCATGTAAAAGAATAGTATGTCTGTATGTGGCAGGAACTTTCTGACGACAAATTTGGCTTTTTCGTGTACTTTTAAAATGTTTATGTATGTGTGTGTTTATGTATATATTTGTGTGTTTGTGTGTTGCTTAATTTAAGAAACATTATCTTTATAGTTAGGATTATCCAACTTATCAGATTTTGAGCAACCTAAGTAGATTCATTTTGAATTATATACGAATATGACACAAATGACAAGTAGATATAACTACTATAAGCTATAATTGTAGATAAGAACTTACTGTATAGGCAATACATTTCCTGATCAATATTTTATAAAAGAATATAAAAGAGAATGTTTAAATAAGTAAATAATAAGGAATATATATATATATTGGGTGTATTTATATTCACTGATGTCCTTTTAGAGGTTAGATATAGATCAATAATCATTAATCAGCAAAAAATGTTGGAAAAATGTTTCTCAATTACGAGAAAAACAAATTCGATATTTAAAAGAAATTATTTTAACGTTTGAGAAGGCAGTTGAACCCATGGCTCGAGATCAGGCAATGGCCTCTCAACACAAAGTTTTTTAATGATATAATTATTTTAGTATGAACATTTTTTTGTTCGAAATTATTATTTTTTACGTGAGACCGATATATATAAACCCTCTTATAAGACATCAGTGAATATCAAATACACCCTGTATGTATATTATAATAGATAGTGTAATATTACCGAATCTATCTATGCTAAACAAAGAACAAAGAATTAAATTAAACTTTGCAGTTTACTTGAAAATTGACTAGATTACATTTGAGCGTTATATGAATGGTATGGATCTCTGGAAAAACATATTAAACGCAACACTAAAACCTAATATTCAAACAAAAGAAAAATATAAGAATAATTCTTGTAGTTATATCGGACACGTGACAGCAATTTCCCGACGAGCTCTGTGACGAAATTTTATTAGACAACAGATGCTCGAAGGAGCCATTCGCCTGAACAAGGACCGATGCGATATGCCCCCCGCCCCTCTTTCCTCTCCCGCCCTGCCCTCGCTACCGCGGGTCGCACGCCGCCCGCCCCATCATATCCTATCGTAATTCCCTTGTATTCGTCTTCTATCCGTTTTTCTTTCACTGTAATCGGATTATTGTACGAGTAGCCACTTGGAAACTATGCTCCGTTTACTCCGTTTATTTGTTTTTTTTTCGTTTGACAAAATTCCGATCAGTCTTATTATACTAGTACTTTAATATTCTATTTTGATTTAAACATTAATATGTTTGAACATTTGTAAGTTTATTGAATGAAACCCAAGTAAAATCTTCTTTTTGGGATAATTTCATTTTTTCCGATAAAAAAAAATCATGGTTTCTATTTGAATTTGTATTATTAATTTTAACCGGTCACTAATAAATAATACGTCGTATTTTTAAAACTCGAATATGATCGCGCTCTGTTGATGAACGCCCTATCGAAATGTCTAGTTGTACTAAAAAATCTTTGAGATTAATATTGTGTATCTATATTATCCGAAATGTTCTGATGTAATTTAAACGACTATGGTTGTTTTTCGAAGGTATAAATTCACACACAAAAATTCAACTCTTCCGCATTTGTGCTTTTCGAGTTGTAATATGCAACAGGCAGACGGTCAAAGGACGGGGATGGTAGATTCTTATAAATGAAAGTGTACAAGTTAAAGAAGGTGTGATATTAAAATCACACAAAGAATAATTTATTAGAAAATTAAATCAATTCAAAGTAAAATCTCTCGCGCAAAAACAAAAAAAAAATATTACAAAATCTAATTATACAATATATGAAACATTAACCCTCAAAGCGTGTTGCTTCGCGCTATTGTGCAATATGCGGCTGAAACTCACTCAGCCGCTTTCAGGGATGAAATTCTGCCGCATATTAAACTCGCACTGCTGAAATTAAGCGATAAACGGGTTAGGGTGTTATGGTTTTTTTCGCTCGAATTAATTTTGCTTGAAATTCCAAAAATTATCATGCCAAATTGGATTTAAAAAGCGCGTAGGTACTATAAAGAACTTAAACTATCGTTAACACGTCCTATGAAATTATCGAGTTTACTACTTACTTTCTCTGGGTCAGCAATGAAAGAACTGTCTAAAATAATAAAATTTGCAGTGTGTTACGAAAAACATTGCCAAAAACGAGCTGTGTCTATGACTATGTAAAAAATATATATTAGAAAGGGTGCTACCGTGTGTTACATCTAATAGCACTAATAAAAACATAACTTTTACATGTTGACTGAGTTTTACGTTTATACATAGATTAAAAAAATGTATTATTAACCTAAACAAGATCATCATTAATCTGGAAATGTAACCAGTTTAAAAACGAACCTAAGAAGCACTATGGTTGCAGCTACCATTCTAGCTTTGCTGTAAAATTGTTGCTCGACCAAATAAGACCATTTTTATTGCAAACAAGATTATTGGTTATATGTTGATAGTAACTTGTTCAGACTTGCATTGACTTGGTCCATAGACTTACATGTCCGTACCAACAAAGATCTTGTTTATTCTCATCTCGTTAAAATGACAAATATCAGCGTTTAGAAGAAATAAATACCCTGAATGAATGCGTACAATAATGGTTGATATCAACAGTGCTTTTACGTTTGACCAAAACAGAGGTGTCATCCTTTCAACCTGATTCGCAATAGTAATTAACCCATTTTATTATATACATAAAACAATTCAAAAACAATCGTGTAGATAAGTACTTACCTACCTCCCTAATTCCGGTAGATCCCACACTGTAAATAACTCCGAATTCTCATCCAAGATTGCACGCACGAATATTCTAATCGAAAATGCGATAATAAAACCATCCACAATATAAAATATCTAACCAATAAATTATCACAGTGCACGTTCACACTAAGTTTAATAATACAATTATTATATACTTCGCACTTCGCACGCAAGCTAAGTTACGACGACGAAACGAAATAAACTCGCCACGTGGCTCGTGGGCCATATAGTACGAGTACGTTGGCTGACTGACGAGTTGTGTTCTGCTATCCGTACCTCTACCTCCTGTGCCGTCTCCGCACTGCAGCGAACCCACCTATAAATTAGTGTCTATCCCTCTGTATGAGTTTTTCTCACATAATGTTCACTCTGATTTAATCATTTTTGTTACTGTTTATAGATTATTATTCTTATAGACAGGGGCGTGACTACCTATAGTGCCTTACTTTTTTAACGAGAAAAGAACCACAAATATACGGTAGACTATTTTAAATTTTCCGCATGATAGTTTTTAGGTGAGGGCGATAGATGCGTGCATTCAAAGTAGGAACTTGCTTGCTTCGTTCGAGGACACGACCATTGGCGATGGTCGACGCATCGTGCACGTACTCATGGCATATAACCTTCTCGCTTTCTCTGGCTTCGGTTGCTCCAATCACACATAGGCAAAATCAAAGAAAAACATAAATGGATATACCAGTACATATAATGCGTCTTTCATATCGGCCAAAAGCCGGGCTTCCAGGAGGAAGTTGTGCCGTTGGAACGTTGCTAATATCACTTTAGTTCGTACGGAATAAACCCATTGTTTTTGTTTTGACGATAGTTTGACAGAGGGTTTTTAAGGTTATTTTTTTACAAATCCGTGAATTAATTCGGTAGTGTACAATATTGTATAAAAAAATTAAATGTGTTGATCAGAAATTTAAAAAAACTTGCCATTTAACTTTAGTATAAAGTTCGGCAAATTATATTTTCTCGTACTTGCTTTTATATTTTCTAACTAATTAAAATTGACTGATTTACATATTTCGAACATCTTCACTTCAAGTAAACACGCTGACGAAATCCTAGTAATTCTACAGCTGACAACATAACCTCAAAATGTGAGATGACGCGACATATGTCAAAAGTTATGCGACAATGACGACAGATATTGTATACACAAACCCTAGCGGCGAGTAGCGAACTAATCACGAATGCGAAAACATATTCTTAACAAAGTCGAACTTAAAAAGTAACTGAAAAACACAATTTAATTTAGTCATGCTTAAAAGTTAAGTTGGTCCTAACTAAGAACGATTTTAAGCAAAGACTGAAATTTCGGCCCTAAGCGGTTAATATAAAGGTTATAAGACAAGCGATAAGTTGCTTAAAATTAAACAGAAATTCGTGTGGTCTGGAGCATCATGCTTCACACCATATAGTATCCCTTCTATGTAGAAGGAATAACAAATAAAAAACTTGCTAAAAATATAAGAAATTGTTTAGCGTGATTTACTTCATAGTAATAATCGATTTTGACAGAATCCGGGCGGTAAGTAGGAAATTGGCAAACGAAACCTCAGCAGTGGCCGGATATTAAGGTTACAAGAAATGTATGGACGGTCGACAGCGGATAGGACTGAAGATACCTTGTAAAGGAATTAATGTATTTATTTATTTGTAAAATACTACGCCTACGAGATTTGCCAGATTGTAAACAATAGTCCCGTTTAAAATAAATTTAAAATGAATATTAAATCAAAATTGAAAAAAACATACAATACAAATAGAAGATTGTACAAAATGTTATCAATAATCATAACGCGTTTTAGGTCAGTAAAAATAAGGTTAGAGTATGCTTTCAATCAAATTATAGATTATTTTTATTTAATTTAAAATATGTTTAATTACTGTGGGTTCATATTACATATGGGTTGTTAATCCAAGAAATGTTTAATGTGTATTTTTTTAAATAATTATTTTACTCTAGGTACTGATAAAACAATAATTGTAGTATTTCGTTCCTAAAATATTAAATATCGTGTTATTTACTTGGTATAAGAAATGTAAAAGATCATATCCAGGAAATATATTTTTTTTTTAAATTTTGTTTTTAGTAAATATTTTTATTTCCTGAAAGTTCTTATAGATTTTTTTATACTAAGTAAAGAATACGATTTATATAATTGTGGACTTTTATGATTTTTAACTGATGCAAAAACGTGAAAAATAATAATATAAATAATAACCATTCAAAATGTGTTAGATGAAAACCTGTAAATACTTATTGTAATTAGGCATATGTATTTTCTATTAAATAAAAAAACCCGCTTGTTCAGTATTTAACTAAGGGAAAAATAAAGAACGCACTACTCTGCATTATATCATATTACATATCTATAGCAACCTGTTCATATTCTGTTGATAAACTAACATTTTAAGTCTTTCCTGCCTACCCTCTTTACGCAACATAGCAACGGTCGACTGTCACTGCGCCGTCGATTTGTGCGTAACGTGTTGCATCGAGACCTGTCAATATTGACAGGTCGATTTCGTCCAATCTGTGTATTTTCCGACAATCTCGAGGCCGCGGAAGAATCCATCTACTTAATCCATCTAGGAACCGCAGCGTTCATCAGGCATCAGGCAAAAATCAAGCAACCTTGGCACAGAAGGTAAGTCGCTTTTTTTTAACGTGTTCTTAACATTTTCTTAACGTGTCTGAAAACCCTATCTTACAACGCTAATCAGAATTATAAAGTAAAAGTAAAAAATATAAAGTAAAATCCTCTCTTCACTAATCTACTTTTACTGGCCAATTTGTATCGTGTGTAAAAATAAGCTCAAAGACATATACATACATAAAAGGTATTGCACATGTGTGAAATATAGAAGATGTGTTTGATTTGTTTGCTATTCGGATATATTTTCTATTGTCTTCATTATTTTAAAAATTCCCGCAGTACACAATCAAACAGACCGTCCCATCATTCCCGCACACATTTGTGGTAAAAGCAATCCTCCTTCAAAAGGCGGATAAAAATATGACAGACGTTGAGGGGTCCTCGCCACAATGGAGGGGGCCTCGGACGCGGCGCGGGCGGCCGCGGGATTGTATTCCGCGCAAAACGTAACATTTTTTCCATTCGCTTCTGTCCGGAGCTCATTTTTTCCAACAAAAACTAGAAGCGACCGATTTATATTCCGGCCGCGATCGCCGAGCGCCGCGCGAGATTACTCTTCGGCGAAAATAAAGATGGCGCCCACGACCGAAAATGTAAACCGCACAAGGGCCTTCATTACATTGTAATTCAATTCACATGAGGTTTGCACATGCAAGTGCTCTTCAAGCAGTAATTATTATTCCAGTTAAAGTAGACGTTACGAGATACATTACTCGGGTGCCCCTCCAGGGAGCTGACAGAGTTTAGTGGGTGTAACGCGCATACTTCGCTTCTGGGGGAGTTATGATACTTCTTCTTCGCACTCTATTTGCTTCCATTCTTCGCGTGACCACGTTCTGGTAATCAGATATGTACCTATAGGTCCAGTCTATTAATCTCTTCATCTGTGAATTAGAAAATTATCTTCAAATATTACAGCCCTAATATAGTTTAATGGATTTAACAGTAAAATGTGTGAGACGGATTCACTTATATTTCTATAATCATTTACAAAAATATTTCTTTGTTTAGTTAGGCATCAATTACTATAAACCTATTGTTTTAGTTATCTATAACACTAAATAAAAAATGTTTTATAATAATAACTGGTGATATAATAATAATATGTGATCGTGGCAGTCTAGTGGTTAAGGCGTTGGACTATTGACCCAAAAGTCGCGGGTTCGAATCCGCACGTGGTCATACCGTTTTTAACGTTTCATTACCACCGTCTCCTCTGACTCTAGAACAAGCACATTTAGCCTAGTTGAGTAGCTCCCAAAATAATTGTATGTGATCGAGGTTATAGCAATTATTAAAAAAAAAAACTCCTGCCATCTTCTCAACTCCACAAGATGGCAGGAAATTAAAATCAACCTATATCAATAATATTGAATCAATCATGTTCCATCTCCCTGCAATATGCAATATTATGTGTGTCGTGAAAGTTAAAATTTTAATAAAATTATGTATCGCCGAAAAGGCATTAAAATACAATAATAATACTTTATTGCGGATTACATTCCAGTAGGTGGTTTGAAATTAATTTATTATTTAAAATATTATATGAATTGTATGACCCCTATATTTTTTGAGTTTATGTAATTTCTGATACCTAAGTTATCTTTATTGGTAGCACGTTTTGTTCCTGAATAATAACATTTTGTTATATTTTATTGTGTCGTATTAAGTATTTGTTTTTAATAAAACGGTTTTACCAGTAATATATTTTTGGTAAATATTAATACCTCAAAAAAAACCCGTTTTTATTGTGTAAAATATTATAAATACAAACGACACAATAAAATAGCACAAAACAGTACAAAATAAAAATCTATAGTAACTAATTCCAATTAAATAACTAAACAAGAATGGCTATGACACCCTGAGGCTATCATATTATAATATCAACTGCTTCTATACATTATTTAGTACCTAGTAGTAAATGATTTAACCAGAACCTGACGTCTTACAGCCTAAAGGTGTCGTTAATCGCATTTTTTTCTTTAGACTACTCGCCCCTGTGGTACCTACTTGACATTAGGTTCTGGGTAAGTGATTTATTGCTATTAAACAATGTATAAAAGTAGTTGATAGCTACTATGATAGATAGTATGATAGCTACAGAGCCATTCTGGTTTAACTCTTACGCTGAGTTTATTTCAGTTTATTAAATAAGAATAATATTAGTATTAAATAGGAAACGGATAATTTTATGCGACAATCGAAATTCAAAACTATTTTTAAATAATTATGCAGAAAGTTAAATCTAAAAGTAATTTAGAATTATTTCCTATTTAAAACCTTACTTTTAAGATTTAACGACAATCCTAAAAGTAGGATTCCTATAATCTCGAAATATAATCGAATCTGTTTAAAATAATCATATTTTATATTAAACTGCAATAAAAAAAAATAAAAAACATCGCCCCCGGGTGGGCTCGAACCACCAACCTTTCGGTTAACAGCCGAACGCGCTAGCCATTGCGCCACGGAGGCGGTTGGTGTTGCCTGCCTACTAACGCTACATAATGAAGATATGAATTTTCTATATTTGCTACGATAAGAAGTATTATTGTTAATAAAGAATTATCGCTTACAAAACATCTTGTCTGTAGGTGGAGTGGGGAGAAGGAGTGGAGTGGGGAAGTTGAATTATTCTGATTCTGATAAGAAAATATTGAATAATTAAGAAAAATAATCTATGCCAATAGAAAATTAATTTATTTATTCAGCAGTCGGTAATTTATTATCAATGCACTCATAATGTGATAGTTACCCATAATCATATTAAAACAATGATTATGTATGTAAATTATATGAATTAAAAAAATAAGATTTTTTTTTCATACTTACATAGTTTTATACGATGAATAAAACTATAAATCTAATAAATCAATACTAATTCAGATTAATGTTTGGTTTCTTATAATATAAGAAATAATTCAATGTAAACTTACATAGTATAAAGGCTTTTACTGAGGTCCATTGTCAATGTGTGTCACGTGGTAATTATATATTTTTATTGTGTTATTTAATAAATATATAAACATTTTGTATTTGGATTGTGATTTTATACCAAATATCTCAATCTTTTTTATTTTCTTTTTACTATTTAGTTTTTCAATATTAAATTCATTTATTTTTTTTAAATTCTGTCACTATCATTTAATTTTAAATATTTAACTTACAATTGGACTTGTAATGGGTTATATTGTAATCTTTATGTTTGTAACGCTGTGAGTTTACTAATGTATAATAAAAAAAATATCACTTGAGTGTCCCAAATTTGTGTAGGATTTTTGATATTAGTTATTCTTTTTATTAGATATCTAATATTATTTTATTTATTTCTTAATACACATAGACCATTTTTTATCCTTACGATACAGATACAGTTTAATATCAAATAACACAATAATAATATATAAGTGAATTTTTGGTACCATTCCTATGTTTGATCTCTTATTAACCAGATTTAATCAGTCCTTAATATGGCAGTTCTTTGTTTGGATTTTATTAAATTTGCCAATTGTCAATATACAACATGTGTACAAAATAAACAATAGTTATGACATTAAGTAAAATAAAAAATAAAAGGTGTGCCTAAACAATTATTTAAATATAATACAGGATTAAATACACAGATATATTGTAACTCTCCCGTATAAATAGCTGCTGTAACGTTATCACAATCTCTATGAAGTTTAATGTAGGCACTGCCCCATTTACACAATACGTTTTATATAGTGTCACATATATCTGATTTTATATTTATTGTACACTTTAACGTTAGAAAAATTGTTGTTAATTTTAAAAATAGAATGTTTTGAATGAATATATATTTTATATTTTTGATGCAATATTTTGTCCATTTTATATTAACAAATAATTTAGCAAATACCATAAGAGCATAAGAGCTCTTCGATTGCATTGATATTTTATTGCATTGCATGCTTTAGGACCTAGATAATCTCTCTCTAAAGTTAGCTTTTATTTTAGGAATATCAACATTAGGATTATAGGCGTAATTATTAAGTTGTTAATCATGAGTATGATGCATCATTATTCTGACTATTCCACTAGGAATACGAGTATTTGCCACAAGACTGCTCAATTTCTCTTCAATCATCGCAGGACAAAGTAACATTGCCTCTCTAGCTAAAGCGATAGAATATTCCTGGAAGTCCGCTAACTTAGGAGGCGTGTCTGCAGAGCGTCTTTTCCTTTGTAACTGAGAAATGGTGGCGTGTAAGATTTTAATGGGCACTATTGTGACGCTGAAAGCCACCGACTCGCTCGGCTCTGAAACCGTGCTTAGTTTGATTTAGCTATGAGACTAATATCCTCAGACCAGAGACAAGAACCCCGGCGCAGAGCCACTAAAGCCGCGACCAGACCAGCGCGAACGCCTCGCAAATATATTATTAACAGTTATTTAGATGTGTAGTTACTTAATACAGTTTAACGGTAGTGACTGTTACTTGAGTGGTAGAAAATTAATGTGTGCGTTGCGTTGCCATATAAACTAACTTTCACATACGAATATACACTATCTAGGCTCGAAGGCCTGCATCCGAAAGCCATTCAGATTTCCTGAGATATATAACTCGATGGGATGGTTAGAATCATTTACACTTTCAGCCCGCATTTAAGTAATCTCTATTTCAATCTTGAAATATCAAATATAGTTATGTACACGGTATGTAATATAAGTAATAACCGGTTCATTAGTGAACGTACTATTTAAATAAACCCCCATAAATTTATGAATCTAAAATCAAACGAGTGAAATTTTGTACTAGCAGAAGCCATACCTCAAGGCTAAAATAATATATTATCTCTTTCCATAGGCAAATTACGACATCTTTGAAAAAAAATCATTTTAAGATTTTATTTCGTTGTAAATATTTAGTAACTGCCATATTGTTTATAGTGAGGTGAATATAACATTTTAATCGTTTTCTTAAAATTTGTTTATTATCTTTAAAATATAAATACAAAAGTGACAAGGATTCACATAATTTATTAGTATTATAGCGGAGTAAAGTTATGTTTTTCTTATTTTCAGTTAATATGAAAAAACTTTAATTTTACTGCTTTGTATGTCGTGCAATCTCAATTAGGTAGTGTCCCAGTGTCTCATTTCCAACTCTCGTCGAGATTTGAAATGGGAATTAAAAAAACAAAATGGCTATGTAACGAGATGAGGACATCAGCAAGGAGGTTTGACAGTCGCCTAAAACAAAACCACAATGAATGAGATTATGTTTATTAAAGAATTACCATCTATGCAGTTTTCTTAATCTTCTTTTGGTACCATAAACGCTTCGCGAACGTTGGCGATCATGTTGGCTATTTAGCCAACATGATGCCGTTAATGTGATTATTTAATCACATTAACGGCAGCTCTAAAAATAGATTCCATCGTCTGGCTAAATCACTTCCGTAGGATAGGCATGATGTCCTCCGTCTGTTAGGACTGCTTTTGCCAATAATATTCCCTTGAAGGATGTTGTAGGTCTCTGGATGTCTCAAATAAATACATAAAAAAAACGTAATAATATACTCATATATACACATATACTCGTCATAGGTTTGTTATTGCAACAGGCCCCTAACGCTACAGTTTAATTAGTGACTCAAAACATTTTATATACCTACTTAGAAACATTATTAATTAAGTTATCTCAATAGGGAGTTGCTTGATTTAATTCGATAATTACCCATATTACGTGAATTATACTGTAGCGGTAGAACTGCTTATTGAAAAGAGGCACGACAACCATCGATTAATCTCTGACTACAGCCTAAGTTAGGTAGCGGTAAAATAAATTTGAGGCGATTTATTACCTCGATAAATTAGAGCTTTGAACTCTTAAGGATCAACATTCTCTGTGTTAGAATCATGGTCCTTTTTTAAATTCTTTTTTAAATGAAATGAATTTCAAATAACAAAAAAAAAGAAACCTATAAAAGTTTAGAACTATTGTATAAATCTCTATAAATATATGTATTTTCTAGTACAATACTAAAAGTAAGTTCAGTTGATTCATCATCTTTAAAAAAGTCACCGAACATAGAAGGATTTTTCCAAATATGTAAAATCATCCTTTTAATGGGTTCTTTAGTGCAATTTTATGTGTATTATTTTGAGTAACACACTTTTTACTATTATTTGAGCTTGTACTAATTTAGTCAGATTAACATAAATTTAAAAGTATGTATGAAAATATATTATTATCTGCTTCGCCGTAATTAATGTTCAGTATGTAAATAAATAAAATAGCCTTATACGCTATTATACGCGCAAGGTTAGCGAGTCTAGTCGCTGCTTTATATTTTAACCATTCCTCCATCTTCTAAATTTGTGATCGTTATTTAGCGTTAGCGTACAGCCACTACTACATATAGCGAAGGTTCTAGTTTGCATGGAGGTGCGGGTCGTTTGAAACCGGCGAAATATATATGCATGCGAGAAATTGTTCCTAAATATATTAATATAATGATGGCGTCTTTATTTTTGGTAAATTGGTAGTTAGGTATATCTACATCATAAAATAACTATAGTCGCATCGTTAAAATGCTTCTTAGACATAAGTTACATTCCACCTTTGTCATACGAGGTAATTATTTTTTAAAGTCTAAATCTAGCCATGATTTACGCTCGGCGTAACTAGAGCCCCTCACCATGCGCAGCCCATACCACCCGCACGTCAAAGTAATAAATATCTAACATAGTCGTCGCGTGTTTGCACTGGTTAATATAGGCCGTAGAAAGGGTTATCGTTTCAGACTTTAAAAATAAACAGTATCTCATTAACGCAGTGTCTTTTTCAAAGGAAGCCCCGTGGAGTGGTTTTTACATGAACTCTTTTTTAACGAATTAAAAAAAATGCGATAGTAAAGAAATTAATATATATAAAATCAGGGTTTAACTTTCCAATAAAAAAAACTCATTATAGTTATAAAAATGTAAACATATGATAATAAATATCTAATTAGCATAAAAATCACAGATTTTAAACAAGAGTGCTCGATATAGGGCATGAACTACATTTATTGGGTATATATTTTTTTGAAGTATAACTTAAAACATATTATTAGGTAAACCTAACCTAACCACCATCACCACCTAATGAATAAATCCACGTAGACCTTTAAATACGAAGATTTAACACCAACAAAAAAATTCAATTTAAAAAATAAAATGTCGAGTATTTTCTTTTTGGTGGCTGACATAAAATTAACTGTTGTTGGATATTCACTAAGGTGTTCAGTAGTATTGATATTACTTACATGAACTTTAGTGAATTATATCAAGAAAGTAAATAAAATAAATTGATAAGACGTTTTTATTTATCGTCATATTATAAGTTATAATCTGTCGATTACGCATAGCGGAATTTTAAAAAAAATTTAATTAAAAAATTACTTCATGATAATGGCATATTAAGTAATGTTAAAACTAGACAATAATAAATTAGGTGGATTGTTCATTTATTTGAGAAATCTTGATATAGATTCCCCCCGGTGGTACCAGAAGGATATTTGATTGAGGGCGGCGAAGGAGAGGTGGCCGCCTGTCGGACGATCGCTCAACCGCATGCATTATTCATGCACCGGGCTCGAATGAAATTTACCGTTTTCTAAGCATATTTAAATTGCGAAAGTGTCTTTTTTCATCAGACCGCAATCGACGTCCCTTGTATCCTCGACGGGCGAGATTGGTGAAACGCAGCGCCAGTGCACGCCCACGTCCTACGGTCTGAAAGGAAAGATTTTTATATTAGACTCGACTCCATTATTATTGCTTTTAAGGACAGGTAAAATTTAAGGGCACAAAATCTCGGTCAAGTTCGTTAATGGGCAAAATCAGACCTTAGGGGTTTTTTTCGAAAAATATAAAGCAGGATCAAATCTATTCAAAATATTAATTGAAGGCCTATAATTTTCCTACAACTTTTGGTTCCATAATCTGTCCTGGCGAAAGCAAGGTCTCCCATTCGAGTACTGGCAAGTTCGGCTATCAGCGCAGTGCTTGCTATTTGTTTTTTTTTCATTCTGGTGCAATTGAAGCACTTTGCGCTTTCTTCTGAGGCTGTGTGGCCTCCTGTACGACGGAGACAGTGGTCTTTTATTAGTGTTAAAACTACGAAATATTTGTCACTGCTTAGTAACCGTAAATCTGAAAAATCATATAACGGCTTAAAAATATTCTTACAAAACATTTGCTAGTTGTGAGATACCTTATTTATAAAACGGTTGAAATAAACACTGCATTTAAAAAATGGTCACCGTTTCAATTATTTGGAGCAAAGGATCAACCGCAAATGAATATTTGTTTATTTGTTTGTTTAGTTGATTCGATCAGTGCTAGCGTTTGCTTGTAATTATGGAAGAAAAAAGTAAAACCAATTCAAAAATGGTTTAAATTTCGTAAGGTTGAAAATGTATACTCCCTTTGTCTTTCCCTTTTTTATTCAGTTAACATCCTTTTCCATTACTGATTAAATAAGATGGATATATGGAATAACATCATTTCTTTTGATTATTAATTTATCCGAATTTTCTAAGTTAGTTAAAAAGTTCTAAAATAAATATTAGTTTTAAGATTTGAAAATTATGTAATTGTTTTTTTTAGTAAAGTAAATAAAGTATCCGTTTAAAAAAAAATAGATATTATGTATCTTTAATAGTCACAAAATATTATGTCACTGTTATTCCATTTATAATTAATTGTATTAATTTATAATTTTTACCGACCGAAGACCGACTTTTTGAAAATGTTATTTTATGTATATGTAGGAAATTTTATTCATTTTAGATAATTATAAAAGGCGTAAAATTAAAATATGCATTTTATGTGTCAATGCTTAAAATAAATAAATCCATAGATAATATTTCGCGAGTTGAGCGCGTACACGCACGCGCAAAACGTGTGAGAAAGAAAGATGGTGACGCCTTTGGTTATTCATTAGTTTTATCATTAATATGCATACTGTATAGAGGAAAGCATTGCGAACGACGACACTTTAAATAATCGTAAAGTAAATATTATTAAAAAGCCTAACAAAAAAAAAAATCGCTAATAAAAACAGAAAACGTAAAATCATCAATGAATATTACTTATTTTTAATTGCTATTTCACATTTAATGTTGTTACATTCTGTATCTATAAAGAACCAAAATGGTTTTGTTTCGATTACATTACGATAACATTAAATGAATGCTAAAATTAAATTTATATGACTTTATTTTAAAAAGGAATTTTTATTGAAAGCATGAATAACTTAAAATATTAGGGGAAGAAGGCTGAGGCAGACCGAGTCCCATGGGACCAGCGTCAAAATGAAGCAAAACTAACAAGGGGCGAAAATAATGCCCGCCATTAAAACCCCCAAATACAAATCTTATTTTGAAGTACGCCATTCATGAACACTTCCGAGCTTTGTGACTATTAAAAATAATAACAAGCCTTTGTAGCTCGGCTCGTTGTCGCGAGCAACCAAACGAGACCTTCGTGACTGTCGCACTCGGGATGGGTCGCTTGGATTTCAGGAAACAACAGCTGACATAGAAGTAAAATTACAATTAAAAAACAATTAAAACATAAAGCCAATTAGAGCTTCCTCCAAACTTGAAAATAGAAAATACATTCAGGAGCGATGTTGAGGGTGGGAGAGGAAGTAGGAGGGGTTGGGGAATTTACATAACTACCAGAATATAATATTAACTCCTTAAAAATAATTGGTATTACATATACACATAAATATACTACTCTAGGGGTATATATCAGCTAGAGTAGATACTCTCTTGAATGCCGGGAAAGTAGTGTTAAATATATCGATGTTGTAAAGCTTACATGCTCGATATATATATATGAATTCTGCGCATAATTCGTACTCAACCGTGACCGTGTTTTCATATGAATTGATTTTGACCATTTTTAGAATGACGTCGTGAACAGTATTGCGCCTAAACAAAGCAACGAAATTACTACAAATTGTGGATTTAGGTAGCAACCGTAGAAAGCCAGTTGAAAATAAATTATTTTCGAAATCAGGGAGTTAAACAGTACACTAATAGAGGGGGGAAAACGTCAGCGCGTCATTTTAAATTGCGTACGGTGGTAATTAATATTTCGAAATTACGTATGATAGTTTTCATAAAATATAAACTTATAAATAATAAATAACTCAAAATAGGCTCGTTTGAGTTTAAACTTTTTTTAAATTCCATAGCCTTTCAGAACATAGCGATCAATATTGAACATTACTTCGTCGCTTTTCATTTTCGGTGTGAAAACGAACAGAGCGTCCCAAAACAATTTCTTATCAGCGCTCTTATCAGTACACTCGTGTGCATTTAAATCTTGACCGTAAGACTGAAGGTGCGCCGAGTTCATGACTGTTAAGTTACGTTTACACGGGACGTGACTCGCGTTGCGCCGGCTTTGTTGCGCGAGGCCGCCGTGGCAAGTTTATACAAGATTTACCCTCTTTAACTTGCTATCTCTTTTCATGTATTTGAATAACCGTGTATAAAGTGTATGTATGCTAGTCTTAATTACTATATTTGTTGTTTATATCTTGTTATTGTTATATTGTTCTATTTACTTTTATTGTTTTATGTTACTCATTTCTGCCTTTCATACACAATTGCAAAGTTGTTTTTTAAAATAAATACACTGAAATACTGATCGCAAGGTAAATTTACCTACATTTGCACGTTCGCTTCAGCGCAGACGACCTAAAATAGGTCTAAAATATAAAAAAAAAATAGGTCTGTTTTCGCTAAGCGATCCAAGAATTATGATTTAGTTAGAGGATATACGAGACGCGCGCGACAGCACGCTGCCGTACGTCAGCGATATTTAAAGTTTTTGTTAATTTAATAAGCAGTATTTTTTTTATTTATAAACAATAACAAATAATAATTAATTAAGTAAATTATATTTCTTTTCGATCCAAATTTTATTTTTGAAGAAAAATTCAATCGATACGATGAAACAAATGAAGTGAAGCAAATGAACGCACACCGAATCCTGATTGACCACTTCTCAGACGCCTCATATAAGGATCCCGTAGTTCATGCTTACACCACAAGGCAAGCACAAAGACACACATTGAATATTCCTCGTATTAATAATTACTACGGATCACGTACTTTACGTTACTTAATCCCTAAACTTTTTAATGAGCTAGAAAATGACATTAAAACATTTAAAACATTTAAAAACGTGAAGTCAATAAAAAACCACATCAAAATTACACTCATGTCAAAATTATAAATTTATTTATTTATGTTGAAAAAAATTTATGTTGTTGTCTTATTATGTATGTTTATTATATTGAGTGACTACTCAACGTCTCTAGTATACACTTACATTATATTGTATAAAGGAAGGATTACTTGGGATTGGTGTCAGCGCGCAGTGTTTTAATTTTATCTTAAATTTAATTAAGGTGTCTTAAAAAGTGTCACCATAGTTATAAGAAAAATGTGTAATTATATTGTTGAATTGTAAGCTAAGATACCCACGGAAAAGGCACCAGCCTTCGTGGAATAAAATAAAAAAAAAAAAAAAAAAAAAAAACTTTGTTAGTTGTTGTTGTGCGAAAGTCCACGAAGGTTTCTGACAAAAAAATGACAAAAATTGGCCACCCGCAGGGCCTAGATTTATTAAATTGTTGTGCGCACGCCCGCGAAGGCCTAATGCATGTAGGCACGAGTTGTCGCGCGTCCAAGGCGCCGTCGAAGCCGCCCGCAGGACCGAGCTGCCAACTTTGTGCGCACGCCCGCGAAGGCCTAGAGATGGGGAGCGGAGCGAGCGATCCCGAATGCCGCGGGCACGAGTTGTCGGGCGCCGAAGGCGTTGTCATAGCAGCCTGCAGGGCCTAGCCGTCAACCGGGGGCCATTAGCTAGTACTGTATAAAATGTAGAGGTATTATTGCTGTTTAATTAACAAAAAACGGTCAAAATTTTACTTTTATGGCTTCTTATTACACAAAAAGACACACATTTTAACCACGGTCAAAAATGTTTCTCGATATTATATTACTACGAAGCATTTTTTTCGAATTATCTAAGTTTCGATATATTATGTTGTATACGAAATCTTACTTGTGATAAATTAAATTTTTCGTTATTACATAGTATTAATATTGCTGGAGTATTCCGGACTACAAATGAATGAATTATTCACAAATGACTTCGAGCGGAAACGTCAGGTGTTCTCTCATGGATATTAACTATATTTATATAATTTAATCTCCGAACTGTCATATCAATATGGGACGAAAGAAACCAAATCTCGCAAACGTTCGAGTCGATTTCGGTCGCAAACGCCGATGGTCCAGCGACACTATGACACTTCCACGGATACCGCGACAATTTCGTATCGGTGCAAGGGATGTGATTATTGTATGGGGGAGTGGCTCTCTGCCGAACACTATTTTCATAGTAAAGATCATATTACACTCGATTGTACCTATTATATTATTCGTGTGAATGCGTGTAAAAAAAATATATTTATTTTTATTTTAATGCTGTAACTTTCAAAGAATTATATTATGACATACGTGTTAGCAAAATCAGTTAACACACTCCCTAATTCCTATAACTAAATGAAAAATTAAGATGCCACCACTATCACAGGAGTTTTTAGCTGTGTCCACTTTGGAAAGATGATACACAACACACGGGCATATATAAAAGTCCCACCAGCAAAAGTTGTCTACCGAATTTCACTTAATATGGCAAACGCATTTTGCCAACGGCAAGTGGAAACTAAAATAAAGTTTTTATAAAAACAAGGGTTTCATCTTTCAGATTGGACTGGTGCATGTGCCTCAGAAGTAATTTTAAGAAGATGAGTGAAAGACATTGACAGAATCTTTCATTTATTCTCTTCAGTATAGAATTTGTTTGAACAGAACGTATTAGGGGTCGACAAATATTTGTATGTAGTCTAAAATAAAAACTAAATCCCTAAATGTGAGTACTTTCTCGCTTTTCTGTTGTTAGCCCCGAATATTGTCATGCGTTACGATTTAGGAAGCAAACCTTCAAATGAATGGTTACTTTGACGACGTGATCTAATCATTCTTTCCTTTTGTATGATCGTGCTTGATATTAAGGGGGAGTTTCAATTATCGGTCTCTGAGCCTCCGAAGTGTAATTAAATCTAAGTAGGGACTCCTTTGTCTCAATATTAGTCGCTTCGATTCAAGAACCTTAATCTGTTTGATATATATCATTTGTTAGAAAGTAAAGTTAGGCTCAATCTGTCTAATGGAAATTTGTATAACATCTAATTAGTGAAAACATCTATTTGTGTGTTTGTTGTATGTCTAATGTAATATATATATATTTATGTGTATAGGTAACATTTTAACTCAGTGATCAACCGGAGCAATTCATCAAAAAATATATTCATTGAATTTAATGGAAATTTCTAAAAATAACTATTCAATATTTTATACAACGTAGCTCAAATTTAAAAAGGAAAATTGCAGAAAAATCCTGAAAATCCTAAAAATTTGACTATGCTTATCTGGAAGCCAACACAAATTTATTTATTTATGTTCGGTTGACAGCCGGAAGGATTCAGTGCCAAATCACCACCGAAGCGTCTGGCATTCACCCAGTAAGCCCTCTCTATTTTTTTATAATCTGTATTAACAGTTAAAAAGTATTAAATTAGAAAAACAATCTACTGATATAAATTCTGACAGTATATTGACATTTGGAAAATTCGTATTCTTTTTAATATTTTAAAGATTGTTTAATGTTTAAAGAAAAATTAATACCCGACGCAAAGATAGTTGCATCGCTTGAGTTAATGCACGTTGCTTTAAATACGAGCCTGTATTTAATGAAAACTTATTATATTTCACATATATTATTTGTTCATCTCATTCCACATGGTCAAACCTTTATTATTGTAGTAGAAACATGATTTAAAAGGGAAACAATAATGATAAAAATGATGAAAACTTAACGAATATGGTGTATAATGAATGGGAATGATGAGTGAAGTGAATACTCTAACGAATATTTATAAGCAAAATAACTTAGGTAGATATATACCAGATTCAATTCAATCTGCAATCTCAAATGCACATTACGTTCTATTCGATAAGACACATAGTAATGTATTAAAATGTGTTTCTTAAATACCGTATAATTATTTTAATTTTTTTGATGAATAATCGGTATGATAGGTCTCAAATTTCAAATCGAGATATGAGGATAGACTGAAAGCAAGACCACGTTTATGTCAAAGGCGAATGGTGGTTTTAATATTATCACCCTGGGTTCGCCTGGGTTTCCCTGGGTCTCAGGTCATTTTTATGGTTTTCTGGCTGCGGCGCGGCGCATGTATAAATATTATGATCGCATATGACCGCATTGCGATTTGCGGCCAAGGCCCTCGCCGGAATTCGCCAAATTATTTTACGGCTCGCAACAAAAGCGGTCGCCGGCGCTTCGCGGCATTTCGAGCCTCCTTTGGACATTGTGTCAATTTTGTGAAATATTGCACTCTGGAATATTTAATCTCGGTAATAAAAGGACCGTTTCCTAAGCTCGGAATTTTGGGAAAGATTACCCATGGATTAATATTATTAACAGTAGCATTTTCCCATTTGTTATTGATGCATCCCTTCACTCGCTTTGTTCCGCTTTCGGAAATGACATGATTTTAATGAAATTGTGGTATATGAAACCATATAAAGTTTATATTCGGTAATTGGATGTTTTTATTTTATTTTTATTTATTAGGAATTAAAAAAAGTGCTAAGCAAAAAAACAATATATCTCAGATTATAACAAAAATGTAATCACTAAAATAGTTAGCAACCTATTTTTACAAATAAGGTTTAAGACGGAATTGTCACTTTTATTTTAAAAGTAAGAGAAATTAGTATGGTTGTATGATGTTTATTGTTGCACAAAAATATATATTTCTTGATTTCGTGAGATAAGCGAACATTTTAAGTTAAGAAATCGCTATATTGTTTAGTTTTCCAATTTATTTATTGTTTGTTTGATTATTTTAAATGTGTAACTCTTAATTGCCTTATTAAAAATTAGTATGTTATCATTATGTTTGTAACGATGTGTGTACCTATGAATATAACAAAAAAAAATAAATAATAAAATAAATAAATACATATGTTTGAGTATAGCGATACTTTTTGAAGCATAAGTCAGTTTATCTTCCTGTATTTTATACTCCGCTTAAAAAAAAAAAGTAGACTTAATGCTTCTACAACACATGCACATGAAGCTGCACTAATACAAATATTGCAAGTATCGTCATCAGTTTCGGGAAGGAAAGAAAGATCGAAATAAATAATGAAACTGACTTTGACTGTGTCGGGGACGCACAGTCGAGGGATGAGGGCAGATGTGTCGATATGTTGACGCGCGGCGCCGCGAATTTCTTGCGTTTCCGACACGGTTATTTTATCTCGCTCATTATTGAGTTTCACTAGTATCACTGGATTATTCACGAAACGGTGTTTCTAACTGCAGACGTTTCCTGTAGGCCTTTTATTATGTATTGGCCTTGTTAATTTTCAACTTCAACTCTATACGACCATAACTATTTATTCATTTATATTTTGTAAAAGAAATTGACAGATATCGATAAAAGGTGTCGCAGTTTCTTTAAGTCAAAAGTTATTATACTGCTATTAGACCGCCGCGCCGTGTGAAATACGTCACGGTTTTTACTTAGCTCAACAATTATCTCGAACCTTTGGCTATCACTTGCTTGCCACGGCGACGTCGGGGTCTCCGAACTTTCATTAAATTTTGAGTAAATTTATTTCGTTTTTCCAATATTTTGTGCTGATTATTTAATATTTTTTTTATTTGGTAAAATACAGCATTTGTACATTATCCTAAAAAATTGTACCTAAAATGATGATGAAAATGTTTACAGACATTGTATTGGTTAATCTTTGATATAGATCAACCTTTGAAAGGACAGTAGTGATTTTATACACATCATATATACTGCAATAAATAAAATAATCTAAATTAAATAGCCAGATGGAAAAAAAATGCTCTTCTAGTAGATCATCGCATTTTGAAGATACGTATCTAGTAGCCTCAAAATCTACACAAAAGGGATACGCTCTAAAATATTACTTTTTTTTCCGAATTTCAGTATTCAAAAGGAAAGGCCGGCTGTTTGTTCCGAGGAGCACAAAAACGAGAGCGAGGCAAATACTCGTATATATCGCGTTTACGGCGCGCGGATGTGGCAGCGGAGTAATTTATGCTTTAAAACCACTTACCTTGTACCTACCCGTCGCGTTTGCGTCCCGCCGACCTCGCGTTATAATATTTTAAACCGGCGTTTTTGCAAAACTCCTTGGAACGACGCGAAAATACCCCTGTTTACCCCGGACAACCTTTTAAGCTTCTTCGCCATTGATGCTATATAGCTATGCTAGATAGACGTCAATGAAACCTTCTGATGTTAAGTAGCCATTAGTGAATTTACAATTTTATTTTGAAAGTTTATTATAAATGTGGATTTATTAAAAATAAAATGAAATATAATTCTAGACATAGACATGTGATACTGCAAAAATATTCGAACGCATCGCTTTTTTGTATAAATTGTAACGGTCCGATTGTGGAGTGTGGCCCGTGGGATAATTGTAATAACTTGAGAGTTTGTTAGAACATTTATTATTTGATCCTCTTACTACATAAATACTCCGATATACAATATAATGTTTGACTCTATGATGTGTGGACGCGAACCGGCGTGACGACGCGCGAAATCGGGTGGAAAAGGCGCTGCACTAGCGGGCGACCTCCGTTCTAATAGACTGTCGTCTTGCGTCGGAGGGGAAACCCTCTTACTCAGCCCTGATGCATTTGTCGCGTCACTTTCGGTCGACGGACCTCGTATCTGGCGTCAGATGCTGTCGTCAGCGGAAACCTGGTGCGTTCGGTCGACGGACTTTGCACCTGTGGTCTGATGTAGTCGTCAGCGGAAACCTGGTGCGGTCGTCCGGTGAACTCGTGACCCCCACAAAATAATAAAATTAGACCCAACCACCTTATTGAGATTGCATACTGCTGTAAGTATATATTTAAAGTATGTATATACCGTATATTCGACCAATTTACTAATTTAATACAAAAATTAGAATAAATTTATTAATTTTTACCGGATGAGATTATTTTCGTATATAATTGAACATGAGTGGATTTCTATTATTCAGAGTACAGATTGAATGTTTAGCGATTGTCCAATAAGAGACTTCAAGAGGAGTGAAGAAGGCAAAATGAAACTCTTGAGGAGAGAGAAGAGAGATTCGCATTCTAGACACGAACTGTTTCGTTCGAAGGCAGCGAGACGATTAACGCAGACGGAGGCTGACATGAAAGATTGCCGGCAAAGGCCTCTTCATCTCGCCGGATTTCATTAGAAGCTCCGCCGCGTGGAGATCAAAATAAACAAAAGTGGCCGCTGGGCGGCGGGCGGCCGCGCGCGCTTATCGGCGCGGGAGGCTACAGGCCGCCCGCCCGCCCTCGACTGCGCGGCGGTTATTAGCCCGAGAAAAAATATCAGCCGCGGCCAAATCCCAAAAGGCTTAACTGCGAAGAAAGTTAAATAAGCTTAAGCTGAAATTGCTGCGCTAGAATTTGGTTCAAGTGCTTTTTGTTTCAGGTGCCGGCCATTATGTTTACGGCGAAGGCAAGGTGAAAGTTAGATTTTATGAATTTTGTATTTGTATTGAAAACAGATGGGTTTTTAATATTGAAAATTTAGCCTAAGCATAATATTTTGAATTCTTAGTAACGGCTGAGACGTAGCCAAAATACATAAAAAACATGATCAATGCGATCAAAAGTGAAATCAAAGTGATTCAAGTGAAGTGAAGTGAAACTTATTATATACTGCTTTTAGTAATCCCAATATTACGGTGGTTCTATACAGTCAAGTGCAAAATAACCCTTAATGTTTGGTCATTTCCCTTCGCGCGTGTTTGCTGAGCTTGTCGCGGTTGCGGTGAACGACGCGGGATCTGCAAGGAATATTGGCCAAAGCTTTGAGTGGTTATTTTGTACTCGGCTGTACCAAAAAAATAATGCTATTCTGTAATCGAGGCCCAGTGTTCGATGTGAAGGAAGTGATAGTGTTTTTTTTTTCAAAAATTTTTTTTTTTTTTTTGCGTGCCTATCTGTAATCAGTCCTTTGGACTATAATCAGATGTGTTGAGCGATAGATGGCGTGCAGGTTAACTCCTTCAACAAAGAGTCGACCTTCATATGGAGCCTGTCTGCTATTGTCTGCTGGCCAAGTCTGAAATGTCAAAACGCTTCAAACGCCTAACATTTCCAGTGACATTTGTGAGGTTAGATGCTAGTGCATTAATATATTTTTGTAGTTTGATATTGTAGTTCTCACTGTATTTTTTAACTTCATATTTCACAAATGGCATTTCAATGTACTCATGGATCTCGATGTTTTTTGTAAACCATGGGGCGTTGACGATTGATCTCAGGACATTGTTCTGGAAGCGTTGAAGTATTTCAATATTGGAGTTACTGGCCGTACCCCATAGTTGAATGCCATATGTCCAGATCGGTTTGAGGATTGTTTTATAAACGAGCACTTTATTTTCGAGTGAAAGGCATGATCCGCGCCCAATAAGCCAATACATGCTTTTGAACTTGGTATTTAGCTGAGTTCTCTTGTTCTTAATATGGTCTCTCCAGGTGAGCCGCCTATCTAGGTGCATGCCGAGGTACTTAATGACATTCTTGGGGGGGTAGGATTTCGCCTCCCAGTTTCACGGCTGGACAGTCTCCTTTACGTAGAGAGAATGTGATATGGTTTGATTTAGAAGCGCTAGCCTTGATCCTCCATTTACTTAACCATTCCTTAACTTTATCGAGTTGGGTTTGTAGTATGTCTGAGGCTGTTTGTGGGTTCGGATTACTTGAAAGTATCGCAGTGTCATCAGCAAACGTAGCTGTCATGACACCTCTGGTTATCGGAAAGTCTGCTGTGTAGATGGTATAGAGAATGGGGCCCAGCACAGAACCTTGAGGGACTCCTGCTTGGATCTCGTAGAATCCAGACCTTGCGTCCTGTTGGATAACTTGAAATAATCTGTCTGAAAGATACGACTTCAGAATGCTATAGAACGGGTGTGGTAGCCATTGCTTTATTTTGAGGAGCAATCCTTTGTGCCAAACTCTATCAAATGCTTGCTGAATATCAAGGAAGACCGCAGAGCAGTATTCTTTACGTTCCAACGATTGTCTAACTTTATCATAGACTCTGTGGATCTGTTCTACTGTGGAGTGTGCTTCCCTGAATCCAAATTGGTGGTCAGGGATTATCTTTTGATCTTCCAGAATTGGTTTCAGGCGTGTTAGGAGAGTCTTCTCCCATAATTTAGATAAAATCGGCAGTAAGCTGATAGGTCTATAAGAACAGACTTTGCTTGGGGATTTTCCTGGTTTGAGTATGACAATGATTTGTGATACTTTCCATAATCTTGGGAAGTATGACAATCTCATAATAGCATTAAACAGGTAGATCAAGAAAACTTCAAAAATACAAATCTTTTTATAATATTTATAAAATTACAAAGTCTGACCTAACTGAGCTATCCCCTGCATAGACATAGACTTTATTTGATTCAAGGCTAAATTTTTACTATTATTAGTATTAGTAGACTATTAATTTTCAGAAATGTGTTGAAAATAAATTCTAATTTCTCTACTACTAATACGGAACTTCTGCTAACCATCTAATTCAATCTAATGCGTAAGCATCCCAATCTAATACTAATGTGGCCTACCTTCACACTAGCGAAGTTTTTAAAAATAATATTGACCGGCTAAATGAATTCGTTAGATAACGATTAGTAGTCGACAGGGGAACCCGGACTAAATATCCGCTCGGGCGAGAATATCACAATTCATCGGTGTAATAAATAATTTAAATAAGCGTGTTTGATAAATAAAAAGAAAAAAAAGATACGAACCTATTAGCCTAAGTTCAGATATTATTGTGGATTGCAATCACTTAAGTTCTTTCATAAGCCGCTACGTAACTCATTACACAAACCTCATTACTGAGCATGGGGCCATTGATATATTATTGTATTTTTACAATTAAGATTTCTTTACTATAATAACTTATAATAATGTTTTTGATAATAAGATGATTATTGAATGGGCCATGAAATATAAGAATTACGATTAGAACACAGATAGAGATACTTTAAATTTTTTGAACCTCATGTGATAATTATTTTAAATAAAATTGTTTTAAAAAAATTAAAACTTCAATATGTATCTACTAGTGGAATGTTAGTCGTCTATAATGTAGAAATATTATTTTAACAACGAGAGCAATTGCTTGCAGATGAAGAGACTCGAGCACTTTCTACGGCTCGCATCGCTTCGAATAAAAATGCTCTAACCTGGATTGCATTTCCTTGCAAGAGAAAACAAAGTCGCAGCCGACTCAAAAGTTTTTATTGACTGTATACTTTACTTAGAGCAGATAAACAAGGCAAGTGCAGCCTCGCTTACTTTGTACTCACCGTTTTATTTGCGAATGCACCGATGATTTACATAGCAATTTCCAAGGACCGATGACCGATTTAAATAATAGTTGATGCTTGTTTTTAGTTACTTGCCAACCTAGTGCACGTTGACTTCAAACTGGTAGTTATTAGTTGCTGTTGTTCACTAGAACAACAACTACGCATATTAGACGAGTGTCTTTCTCAACATCCTCCCCCAACCATCCCCCCTCCCTGTTCCGCTTCCATTGATTACTATTGGCACTATTCAGCGCAGCTCAGCCTGCCTTATTGTTGACTTTAAAATGCGAGGCTATTCCGTAGTCAAAAAAGCATACCGCAAATATTTAATAAGTGTTTAGTAAGTGTTGTTACTGAACTAACATTGTTGACAGTGCCGAATAAACGATGGTGCCTAAATATAAATATAATAATAAATAATAATAATTAATAATATATTAATAAAAAATAATAATTTCGAAAATAAACTATTATTATTTTGTCTGTTTTGTGATATATGTACACATTTAATGTAATCACCCTATAACACTAAATTTGACCTAGTTTAATTTCATTACCCCAGCTGATAGCAGCCTCAGAGAGATAAACGTCTTTAGCCCTCAATATATTAACGCCAAGCGAGCAATGGCTCGAGAGCGCTTCGCTGTTCGACCGCATAAATTTCAGCCAGCTAAGTTGCTTAAAGCATAGTCTTAAAGTCAATAGACAGACTCGAGGACACTTTTAAAATGCAGTACTAGGTAACCTAACCTAACCTATCCGATTCTTTTAATAGTTACTCGTATTAAAAATAAACTTTTTTTCAATTTCAACAATTCTGTTAGACAATCCGGCGATGCTTTAAGGTGTGGCGTAACAATATTAAAACTATAACGATTCCTTGGTTCAAAATAGCTAAAACCCATGCTTGATTAATATGGAATAATTTAGTGGTTATTTATAACCCTAAAACATGCAGCAATTGTTTTTTTTGTTATATATATTTAAAAATTCAAATTATAACCTGCAAAATACATTTGTATTTTGCAGGTTATAAAAATACAAATCTACATTTGTATTTTTTCATGATTTTTTTTGACGTTTTGGAAAAGAAAACTTAAAATAATTTGATTACTAAACAAGTTTTGGACACAACTTTAAATACATCATATGACACATGATTAGATATATTATAAATATGCTTCACTACGATATCCAGAAGGATTCTATCGTAATAAAGGATTTGAATGTTCATAATTTATCATTTATTGAAATTAGAGTAGAGTCAATATCATTTATTGAAATTATTTAATTAAACACCAAATTTAAAAATATTTTACAATAATTTCATTTTGTTTAGAAACATAATTTGCTTAAGAAAAGAAGTACAGGTATATTGGATTATGTCTCCACTAAGCATGATGCGTATATCGACGTGATAATTGTTTAATGATTTATTCATATTAAATAATTAAAGATGAATGTACTCATTTGAATTGAATGTACTCGTATATATGTCGGTTTGTTTTATGACAAAATTCATTTGACTCGTTTTTCACATTCTTGCCTTGTTTTATTAAGCTGTCAAATATGGCCTTTCATTTCATTTCTATCGACAGTGACGGCGTAGTGAGGGTTTAGTAACTGCATTGATTAATTTCGGTAGAGAATAAATTATTATGCATTTCGGGTGCTAAAACACGCGTCATAATGAAAGAACGGCGACGACATACAGACGAGTGATTACAATAAAGTTACGTAATAGATTTTTGATAAGAGATCAATTAAAAATATATTCTCTTTCTACGACAGCGAAGCGGGAAACTAAGAAAAAAACCAATAGATATAATTAAGTTTAATTAACGAGAAATTATTAAAGGGAAAGTTTTGCATGGCGACCTAATTTATCTTCTCAGAAGGAAACTTAATTGCATAAGGAGATTGCAGTCGAGGCGAAGCATAATTCAATTAAACTCCGTCCTGGAGATGACTTCATTAAGCCTGCGCTACACAAATTCGTCAGGTCCACTAGGAATAATACTTTCGTCTCATCTCAAGTAGTCGGTTATTTGTTAAGCATATTTTATTAGCACGATTTGCTATGAGTTTGAGGGTGTCTTACTAGGAGTACTTCTGGTACTTCTCCAGATTTAAATATTCATCTGTAGATATATCTTTGCGAAGTAATTTATTGGAATTTGGCTTTGCTACAATGTATGAAACTGTATTTTTTTGTAAAACAGTTACTTGCTAATTTCACTTTATAAATAGCATATTTAATAGTAGATTGTAATTTGTAAATATGAATGCAAATATGCATAATTTTAATTCAAATGTATTTTAATTTAAACTTTTCGGACTAGATACTTTAAGCGAAATAAATATTACAAATAAAAGTCGCAAAAAAATTAACAACTACTTTCATTTGTTAGTAAATTGAAATAAAAGTCAACACTATTACAATAAATATTTTAACAATAGCAAAAGTAAAATGCATAATGGGATCACTTGAAATCCAGGACTTTTCAACTAGACTTGGTTGATTAGGTTAGGTTAAGTCGAAGAGCCTAGAGCAGGGGTGCTCAAACGGTCGATCGCGATCGACTGGTCGATCGACTCAGATTTTGAAAAACGAAAAATGGCTAAATGATTTGGCATTTTTGACTGACATCACAATGCACTTAAACACCGTTAACTTGGAGCTTCAAGGTAAAGGAAAAACTATTATTGAGATGATTAGCGCAGTAAACGCATTCAAAAGTAAATTGCAACTTATGATAGATCAACTGAAAAGAAAGGATCTGAAACATTTTCCGTCTTTGAAAGCAAGGATTCCTCAGTTGAATTATGATACGTATGAGGCTGAATTATCAAATATTTTGGGACAATTCGAAATGCGTTTTTATGATTGCAGTAAATTGGAAAATATAGCATAATTTATGAGTTATCCTTCTTCATGTAAAAACATTGAGGAATTAGCTACTGAAATAGCAAGTCAGTTTAATATGAACTCATGTTCTGTTGAAAATGAGTTGGTGCAGATTATATCAGATATACATCTCAAAGCTACAGCATCTGATACAAATTTCTGGTGTTTTATATCTGAAGATAAATATCCGAATGTAAGGCAAATCGCCCTTCAACTGACGGCATTTTTTGGGTCAACTTACTTGTGCGAGTCTGCATTTTCTGAAATGAAGATAATTAAGTCAAAATATCAAAATCGACTAACTGACGATCATATGTCATCATGCTTGCGATTAGCACTCAGTGGTTACGTACCATCTTATGAAAAGTATGCTGAGGACATGCCGTGCCACGCTTCAACATCCAAAGCCACTCTTTAGTTAAGTTTAACACCATATGTAACTCTTGTTTTGTAACAACCAATAAACTCGCAATTTTGAATAACTATGAGTTTTTTCATTGATATTGTAGAGAAGAACCTAACTAAACCTAACCCAAACCTTGACTAAAATAATGTACCTATATTGTGCAGAAAGCTAATATCTATATATGCTACGGTACGCCCTACCTAGGTAGGTAGGGTGTATCGTGTATGTACGACAACCCTGCATCACACACACTTGCAGTCTCTCAGAGTCGATCGTAAGTAGTCTAAAAATATTGAGGTAGATCGCCAGCAGTTCAAGTTTGAGCACCCCTGGCCTAGAGGGAAGAAAAGTTACCTATAATAGATAGATCCTAGAAGTTAGGAAAGTAAGTAAAACATAATTGATGAGGAGCGGCCGGTAAATGAATTTAAATGACCTAACGGATAATTTATACCCATTTCTAGTCCTCTAGAATATAGTAAGTTAATAGAAATGACTTAAACAATATATTTACGTAAATTGACGTTCATTGTATTCCTTACGACAGCGTTATTTTATCTGCCATTAAATAAAGATTTTAAAAAATGTGTATTGGCCATTGCGATATGCGCATTTTCCCACGGGCTACGCGGTAGCGAGCTAAACTGTCATAATGATGGATAACTTATTATAGGTATTTGAAAAATAGAACGCAACAATTCTTCGAACTGTTCTTATCTATGTTTTCAACAATGCAATGCTCTGCAAGATTGAAATATTACAACACAGCAGTCAGACCTTACTACATAGTATAAGCTATTCAACTCCTCGCATTTTTAGTTGACTTTTTTCTATTTTATTTCACAGTGTTTCTCCACGAGGTACCTAAATATGTTATTATTTATACATTTCTCGCTTTTTAAATAAACAAATATCCTTTAATTTCACATCTAGGATTATTGGCGCCATTTAATATTGGCGTTACGCAATTTTAATACTATAATTAAAGTAAGCTAATCGCTATTCATGTGTGGGAATATTTTATTATATTTATGCTGTTATAATGTATGTAAACATTTGTTTTGTCTTTGTTAGGACTTACGTAGAAAATCTTCTGTCCCTGGCTGTTTGCGTACAGTAATGAGTTTTGGAGAATGCGAAAATGACCTAATTAAACGCGACTAATTAAACCGACGTAATTTATTGAAGTTGGAGGGAAAGCGTTGGGATTTCCTTAATGACTCCGATGAACAACCATCACAGCACAATAACATGACAAATGGCTCCTGAACTAATCTCAGTTGAACTACTCTACCTTATGTTGACTCTAAAGGCAGCCGGATGTAAAATGAGGACTTTTGTGACCACTCGATTAAGTAAAGTTGCGCGTTCATCACTCGGGGGTGGCTTTTGACGATTATGACCTATGTGACTCTTAAAATAATTAGCTATTGAGTGCTTTTTATTTTTTCCCCTTTTGCTGGACGCAGCAAGGCGCTATCGCACTACGGGACTTTCGCCATAGAGACGTTCTATGATTAAGACGACTGTGCTGTTTAGATGTATATAATATTGGCATATAGTAATGGAGGGGGGGGGGGGGGGGGTAAGGGCAAAAGCGAGTGGTGCCGCCACTTTTGGCCGAGTGATAAGTAAGCCAAATCTTAAGTCGCTTGCTATTTGCTTTAGGCTTTTCCCAGATATGTGTGCAAATGTTTGCAAAGACGCATAAATGCTATTAACACAGAGCTGTCAGCGTAAATTGCACGTGATTTTATAACATATAGGGTTGGTTACATTCATTATGTTTTGACGTTTTTCCGGACTACCATTAGGACAGTCTGGCGACTGAACGCTATTGGGTTTGGGAGGAGAGTGGGTTGAAATGTAGTTAAATTCAACAAAAAAGTACGTAATACTATGAAGGCTGTTTTTTTATTTGCAGCGAATTTGTAAAAATTAACAATCATTTATGAGTGTTGCCAGACTATTTACTTCTTTTAAAAATAGTACCAGACTGCTTTAAACTTGTTGAAGACAAGACATTTTATAAAAGTTGGAATAAATTATTTATAATCCGTATATAATCGGGTTTTCGTTCTGAATACGCCACACCAAAGACAGGCCGCGTGTCTGCAGCGCGAACTCGGGCATTTGTCAATCTGGGCACCCGCAAGTGAAACAGTGAATCAATCATAAAAACTCCTACCTTTAAACATTTTGTTCCGGAATTCTAAAAATAAATTTATATATGTAATTATATATTTATTTAATAAATTAAACATACAGAGAGTAATCGTAATCATTCTTAAATATTTTATAAACAGGTTGGCAGCAATCGATGCTCTCCAATTTCATGTTTACAAAACATGCATGTGTATAAACTTAAGTTAGTTATACGAGTAAATACAAAATTCAATACATTTGAGTTTAAATTTTAACATTAGAATTTGAGAGAGATATAAAAAGAAAAAATAAAGAAAGAAATTATATAATAACAAGAATGTGCCATTAAAGAGATAAAAAGTAATATAAAATAATAATAATAATAATTTATATATATAAATATACATTAAAATATAAAGAAAAAAAACATACATATAATATAACATATTTTTTTCTACGTATGTATTAAATATGAAATCTGAATTATATAATATTTTTGTTCTAATATTGTAGTTATAAATATACGAAAAGTTTATTTACCTATGTGAGGTAAATAATGAAGTATCAATTGATATTTAAATATCAATTCTGTTTGGAGATTTGCATTAGTTCGATATGCGTGTCGGTTTTCAGATTCTACCAAAATACACGTTATTATGTTTAATAGGCTTTATTTGTGTGCATTTTTTTTTTGCTGTGTTATAGAAAAAAATGTGTTGTGCAGACAATAAGTTAGAGAGAAATTATAATAAATATAATATATTATGTTCCCCCTGTTATTTATTTTCACTTGTCAGGAGGCAGACTACTGAAATGAAAGTTTTTTCCAGGCTAACCAGAGACACAAACCTTTTTCAAGCAAAAGTTTTCGGTTTGCGCGTTGTTTCAGCCGACCGCCGCCGTCGGGCCTAAGGCTCGGTACGCCGCCGGGCGCTCGACCACTCTGAAAACTTCGTAGCGTTCAGCAACAAGTTTTTTCCCATTTCGAAATGATACATTTAAAGGGCAAAAGGGTTAGGTATTTGTTGAAATGTGAAGCGTGCATCTGTCTGTTTAAACCTCCCCTCACCTCCCCCCCTCCCCCCACCCCCGAGTAAAAATAATTCTAAAGCCGCGTTTGTAGTCCCCTTCGTTATCATTTTTTTTCTGTTGGTGTTGGCTGTTCAAGTGTATGTCGAAATGACACCGAGTCCCAGCAGTCTAGTAAGTCTAGTAAGTCTAGTAAGCGGTCTAGTAAATAAGCCATTTACAGGATTCAAACAACCAGAATAGGATTATTAATTTATTAAACTTATATTTAGCAGTTCGCGAATATCTTTTTATAACCGAAATTTCCGTATAGATAGATATAAAAAATGAGTTTCATTTAACGCAGTATTTAATATTATTTTTCAAAATATCTGATGATTCAGACGATCGACAAAATGTGTTCATGCTTTATCGATATTCTTAGACTTACCCAAGTATTTGATTGATTTTGAATCATATTACGAAATTAAATGTCGTTAAATTCAAAAAAAGTTATTAATGCCATGATTCCCCCGAAATAAAGAACGACGACAATTTTAAATGTCAGCTACGTGTAATAATATAATAAACCAGTCTTTTCAAAAATACAGAAGTTGCAAAGATCCTTGCATACCTAGAAATGGTAGAAGAAAAAAAAAGAATAGAAGAATCAAATTCGAGCCTCGTAATTTATCTTAAAGTAGTCATGTATATATATATATTGAGAAAAAAATCCTGTGCGCTCTACAAGAAATTCTTGCAGATATATGTGACAGCTAAACGTTTTGTTGCGCCTACAAACGAACAAGTCGTACACGAACAACCTTAACAGAATATTTGATAAACGTTACTTAAGTTTTTAGTAAGCTCAACCAACGTTTGCTACATCCAACTAAACTCCGCTACATATAAACAAACTGCTTTATGAGCGCTACCGAAATGATCGGCAGAAAAACGCGCGAGGTGTGTTTGCGAGTTTACTACTGATTGTTTGGTTGACGTAAGTGTAAACTGTACAAAACTTTTCATTTGAATGCTTCATCTACGCTGATTGTTTGGTACAGGTTACAAAAGAGTTCTGTTATGTGAACGACTGTATATATATTTATATATATATATATATATGCAAATCGCCTGAAAAGATAAATGACACAATCTTTGAGAATATGGAAAAATTTTAAACAAGTATTTAATTATTTGATATTTGATACTTTGATAATTATTTAGAACATTTATAAATATTATGCTATCCAGCACTTTATCAAATAATTAAATATATGTTTAAAATTTTTCAATATTGTCAACGATTGTGTTATTTATCTTTTCAGGCGATTTGCCGCTATTAATCATATATAGTCTAGTAAACAGATTGTATACTTCAGTACTTCAATATACTTCAGTTGGGCCTACTAAAATTCAATTCTACTCAACTTTTCGGTTTATTCTCTATATTTTATGCATCGTATTTGGTTCTTAAAGTGTGCGAAAAAAACTAGAATAATAAGCGCAAAGTTGTATTTTTAGCACTAAACTATATTAATAATAAAACATATTTAGTTGTTAAAATTATTTAAATATTTTTACGCAGTTTAATAAACGTACGAGTACATGTTCATGTTGTTCATTAGATAGATTTCAAAGAAGTTACAAAACTAAAGTGCGGTAGATTTAAGAAAGTATATTTAATTTTTAACTTCTGTAGGTGTGTTAACGTGTCTTGAAACTTTCTCTGTGAAACTAATTAGACCAAAAGAGTTCCATCGAGAGTTGGTTTCGTCCACAGTAAATTCGGCTTCGGGAGACGTCGAGGTTGAGGTTGAAGGAAAGACGAAGTTGGCGAATGAATGTCTCGAGGCCTGCAAATGGTTTTTTTTTATTCATTAATTACTTTAGGAGTGTCACTGCTCTTTAAGATATTGATTGGAACGCGCGATAGATTTGAAGTTAAAATTCTGATTATTATGAATTTTGAAACGAGTCAGTTTGAGTATAATTTGTACGGTTTTTATAATTAGCAATTCAATTAGATTGTTTTTATTAATAATGCTGTAACATTTTTCTTCGTTAGCCAGACTATGTACTTATGTCGATTATCAATTTAAATCAATTATCGATTTATTTGTAGGCTATGGATTCCATTCAGAAACCAAACCAATGATAACCATGTTAAATATTTAAAGCATCATTTTATTCACACTCATTGCTTGTAATTTACCAAAATATGATAAATATTTACCATATAAATAAAACATTATATTAAAGTAAACGTTAAAGTTAACCATACAATATTTATAATTAACATATAATTTTGGTGGTGTAAACAATAATCACGGCAAAAAAAAACTAAACCTTTTGATAATAATGTAAAATAATGCGATACTGAGGTCAAATAATATCATTACATATTAAATAAGTTTATTATTAATTTTAAAGAAAAAAAAGTGCCATGTCAATCTCAAACATTTTGCGAATACTGCAATCGCATGGGATACTGAAATTATTATTTATATAAATACTGTTCTTCGTTTAAAGTTTTAGGTTATTTCAGAGGGGCAAGCTTAATTCAACCTTAGAGAAGTCTTTAGAATCGTTTTTTTATACTGCGGTTATTGGGAATGACTATCATTTGCTACTAGTGGTTCGTCCAGTGGCCAGATTCATTTAACTTTTAGGTTTGAGTATTATTGAGGTCCTTATACCTCTATAGTATGGTGTGTTTATCTCTATAGTCATTGCATAGTTTTTTTTTCAATTTTGTTGTTTTACGTCAACTGCGAGCGTGTGCAAATACGTCATTAGCGTGTGTTTTTCTCTTAATTTCCTATAATACCTATGAGATTTCAAATTTATGTTAGTAATAATTGAAACTGGAAAACATAATTGCAGCTTGTATTTGTGATAATTTTCTGGACTCTATCTCAATATAAACTTTTACTATGCCAAATCTTACACTCCTCCGTGCGCGCAATATACTTAAAAAGGGGTACAACGTTTTCTCTTCACGTATTAATATATACATTATAGCGGAAATTGTTTATATTTTCTTAACCAATTATATGAATGTACAAATATATTAAAATATTTTAAGTACATATATACATGTTCTATTTTAGGTTTTCGTTATTTCAGCTAAATCTGCTTATGACAGTTATTGAAAATGGTGGTAATGAATCGTTTAAATTCGAACCCTTAGAAAATTTACAACTTGCTTAATATCTGTGAGAGTAACTAGCTTGACAACTATACTTGTGTATAATGCCTCAAGTCTTCAAATGGTAGTAAGCGTACCGTTTACGATTAATAGCCCAACGCAAGCTGGGAGCAGTAGCAGTCGCTGCTTAGCACATTTTGACAAATTGCCCACGTAACGAACGTCGGCCACTAAACTTGGATACTTTGGACATGAAAATATAACTTTACCTCTAAACAAAGTTGCTGTAATGAAAGAGGAAACTTATTTCATTTTATTTCTGAATAATATTTGACTCGTTGCAAATAGTTATTGTTGAACTGTAGGTATGAACATATAATATCTATTATAGTGTTTTATTTATGTCGTCTATTATTTGTGAGAACTATAATCTATTACAAATTAAAAAAAGCAATTTAAATGTTTAAATAAACGGTAACAGTGTTTAAATCAGGTTCAAAAGCTCCTAAAGACTTTTTTAAAAATCATAATACGAGTGAGGTATTCATTTTGTCGTTTAAGTGTTCTCAAGTTAACATATATAATATTAATTAATTTTAAATACATACCTACGTACCTATAGGTTTATTCAATAAATTACAAAAGATTCATTTCAAAAATGCACCTACTGATAAGGTCTTCTGAACTTTGTAGTGTAGTTAGTGTTTAATAAAAAATAATTACGATACATATTAAAAAATATATGTTGAAAAAACGAAAAACTAAAAATACTGACATACTCGTATATTGTAAGTTACCAAAAAATGTATCAGACAGCGTCAGTCTATCTATTTGTCAATTTTACTTTAACAAATTTATGCATTATTATTAAAATAATCGATAGTCGGTTATTAAAGTACTACTATACAATACAAGTGCACTGCATTGCACTGCATTGCATTGCATTGCACTGCACTGCATTGGATAGTACGGTGAAAGGATGGCTAGTATAAAAGCTACGATATTTTTATATTAGGTATTTATTGTGCGTGCCACCGTGCGTGGAAAGAAACACATTTTTTTTTACATATTCAAATATGAATCTTATTTTAATATTTAAAAAACGTTCGTAGGTAGGTCAAAAATGGACGATCGTATTATTTATATTTTAATGTGCAAACCCGTGTGAACTGTGTTTACTATAATTTTTTAAAAATTCAATTCTATTGCATTTTTTTTTTCACTATAAATTATGATTGATAATTTGAGAGGATCATCATCGTATTATCGGGTACACGCAGCAGAGTATGCTGTTTGAATCGCCTTGTATTTGTGTTCGTTTTTATTTGATGTATCTTGTATAATGCGCGGAAAAGCGTTTCGAACCCGTTACCATTAGGCAATTGCAAATGGACTGAGAACATGACAATACTTCCACGGCGTCAAAACATCAACTACAAAAACTTGTCAAATAATGTAAGTTTCTCCCCATAAAATCTCTATCTGATGGTGACCGAAGATAGCTAGATTATTCGGATGGACTACATTCAAGATCTGCCTTTTGCCGAAGTTCAACAGTGGATCGGTCGGTCGTCTGCGGTTGTTTACAACCCAACTTATATCTGCGGACGGCCGCGAACACTGAGTTCGTGAGCATTATCTGAGATATTAATAAGTAAAAACTTGAACGTAGAAGGAAGAAGCGCGTTTCGCCTTTCCTTTTTCACCCGTTTCCAGCTTTGCGGAATGGAGTTACCAACTTCAGATTTAAATATTATTTCAGCGAAAATTTTAAAAAATATTCGGTCAAAACACACGATTAAGTTTATTTATAAACTTTAACATCTTTTAGGAATATTGAGCATTAAATATTTATTTTTTTAACTGTATTAATAAATGTATCATTTACATTGTCAACTTTCTTTTTAGGGTGCTTCTAAAAGCAGTTCCGCTTGTCCGGTTGTTGTTTTCGTGATGCTGGTACAGGCAGACAAAATCCCGCAAGGCTGCAAAATATGGTATGTGTAATGTGTGTTTTGTTACTTGACTGTTTTGTTTATAGTCTTAACATTAACCACTGTATGGCATATACGTCTAGATACATTTTGATAGAGGAAAAGGTATTGCACCCCCAGGCTCGTCCGCGGAGCCATTGGGTTGGGATATGACGACAGGATAGCTTCAATCGGAATGTCTCCTTAAAATTGGTAGCAATCTGAAAAACTTTCGTGGCTCCAATGCTGAATCAAGATATACTGTGTATGCAGGACTATTGAAAAGTCTTACTGACCTACAATCAGCACAGCTTGTAAAACACTAATAATTAGCACAGAATACTACCTAGAAATTTGATCTATCCTAATTACAACGCCACCACTCGTGTCCGTGGGCCGCTCGAAATGTGTAGGGTTTTTTGTGGTGATTAAATTAAAATTCACTTCACAATAATCCGATTAAACACTATGGCCGGAACTGTCACTTTAAGTGGCTATTGTGATCTCGCGCATGAATGCCTAATTATGCCTAGATTTGTCTGTTAACTCCATTTTATGGAAAGATATCTATCAGCAGGGCTCACTAACAGGATAGTGTGCAGCATGAAGTGTTGCTTAGTGCGTCTCAACTGAGGCGCTATTATGTTGCCGCCCACGTCGCCGGGGGGCGCGGCTGTTTATTTTTCCAGAGCCCGCTAATGCCCGAGTAAATTTTATTGCTTGGAAGGGAGTAAGCTCGTCCCGACGCTTAACACATGCCCTCCTCAGTTATTCTCTAGTAGCGATGTTGTTACTTCTGTGCTTGCCTGTACTTGTCTTATACGGTCTGAGCATCACCGGCTCAATCCCGACCGTAGCAGTTATTAAATAAGTGTGAACTCTTCTGAAACTGGAGGGGTAACGCTAAATAATACACAAAAACCCACACATTAAATATAAGCAAAACTATATTTATCGTTTTTAAATAAAAACTAAATCTTTTTGCAAAAATTAATTTTTAAGATGTATCTTTTCAAACCAAAAAATGGTAATGTGTATTCAGGTAAATTAACTGTACTTTTCGTCGTACAAAAAATCGGCTTTATTGTATATTTTACCTCAACAACCCGCCGGCATATAGACGATGCAAGGTTTCTCCATATAAGATACTGCATAATAATATCGACTCAACTTAATAGTATACGATTCCGGTGTCCCAGCAACACTACTACGCCGTATACGGCCTAGTATAAAGAGGGATTCAGTATCCGCACTCTCGCTGCGCAAGGGTACGGCGCGGCGGCGGGTTGAAATGTGATGGGGGAGTGGATAGCGCGGTAGCTCGTTCAATGTTTGATACAAGTTCGTACAATTGGAGTTTGCCTATCCCCTAATTTGATCCGGTGAAATCTACCTCCTCCTTCCGGCGTGCTGAAAGGGATTTTTATATAAATCGTGGTCACACGAATTACGTATGGTTATTTTTAAATACTCACCTTATCAATACTAGGTGAGTAATTGAGAAACCACGTTTAAAATAAGTATTCATTTAAAATAGGTAGTACACTGAAAATCTATTATTTCTGGTGGTATTTCTTTTTATTTTGTTTTTATTATATTTTTCTAATTTTAACTTATTAAGTTTTTTTTTGTATATATGTGTAATATGCATAACTATATGTTTCTTAAAAATAATGAAATAGGTATATAACACATGTTAATCTTTGCATTTGTAGAAGTTTTGAAAGGTAAACATATATTTGTTATTAAAAAAAAATATTTATCACATATTTTAATAATTGTATTTAACGTACTGTTAGATAGGAAGATGCCATTTAAATTAACTGTCTAGTTATATTTAAATAGTTAGAAAAAGTTCATTCGATCTTTTTATTATAAATTAGCATAACCCACATTACATTAATATCTTTCTTTTTTTTGAAGAATCACTAAAATATCGTTTCAATATGTATCTCAAAACGTATTGATTTGATATTTCCATCCTGTTTTTTCTACTATTAACTACTCAATATAAAGGCAAGCTAAACAGCTTTAGCTTATTATATTTAAAATTTTGGATACCCAAACACATATTTAGGTAATTTGATTTTAAACTATATATATTATTTAATTTTGAATGGTTATTCAATTTCTTTGCTTCGCGAGATAACAGTAGTAAGGTATCCTCTCATAAGTGACCTGTCAGCTTAAGGTAAAAAAATGAGTGTCGATAATTAAGTGGCATCTAATTTCAACAGCTAAATCCGCTTACAAATCATACACTTGGTTGTGTCATGAGGAATGTCATTATGATAATTGTGCTATTAAAAATATAAACATTCTAAGAAAAATGAATATTAAAAAAGCATTTTTAAGCTTTTATTTAAGTTCTTGAATGCATATACAAAATTTCGTGTCCCTGCTGTTGACCGTTGAGGAGTTCCTTCGTCTGGAGCCATTCCTGGGTGTAGAATCAGGTCATGCTTAACATAAAAATGCATTTTCATCGAAACTAAACCAACCTGTAGGATAGGAGGAAGGGGTTCTAATTCAGCTTGCGAGATTTGACCTAAAAAGATAGATACAAGCTTGTAAAAACTATGTAGTTTCATAACGACCAGGATTTCTGGTTTTAATATTAGTCGAAATACCTGAAAGACGTATGTGAATTACTATGAAAAGGTTTTCTGATTATATGTAATCTCCCATAATATTTTAATCCAGTGAATTACACTCTCGAATAGTTGAAGTGTAAACGCTAATGTTAACATCTTTGATAAAATCTAAACAATTCTTTTTGATATTCGATTGCGCGTATTCGCCTGTACCGCCGTCGCTGAAAGCGTAAAACTTTCCCTGAATTCCCGAAAATAATCACCGTTTGAACTCTACTCAAAATTCATAAGCAAGAGCTCCCACGATGAGCGGCTTTATCCAATTAAGGTTGATCAAAGCTCTTTTCGATAGCTTATTTGTTTTATTATGTTATTCGCTTATAATAAGGCTGTGTGTGCAAACTTTGCTAATTCAATGAAATATTTCGATGTATCAAGTGGAATTCACAAGGAAATTCTCACGTAATTACACAACTTTTGTTGAAAATATATTGCTTTTAGAATATCTAATCAATACGCTCTTAAAGACTAGATATTTGAATGAAAAACTAGTATATTACAACGCGGACAGTGTGCAGCGCTCACGAGTGGCAAGAAACAATAGTTTATCTCGCACTTTACCGCGCTGTCTTTCCACACTGACGTCTCGTCTATTTGACGCTTAAAACCAACGATCTTTTAAAACATATAGATACGGCAGCTGAGGGTGAAAAATGCACTACGCCGAATGCGTCGAGTACACTCCTCACGTATCGTACGTCTCGCTTGCTTGCACATGTCATCCCGATAAGTCTCTATCCAGCATGGCGCGCGGAACGGCGGGAGGAATCTGCCGGTGTCGAGTTTTCACAAGGACGATTTGTATGACATGCCGTATCTATATGTTTTAAAAGATCGTTGCTAAAAACCTATAACAGCGACCAAGGGTGGTAAATTTATATGGAATTACTATTAGGAGGCTGAAGTTTTTTGTCAAACACGAGAAAAACAAATTTAATCATACTCTAACCAGTTTGGAAAACGCACCGTGTTACCGACGGCATAGATCTGTCTTAAACATAAACACGCCTGATCTAGGTCACTGGACTACGTCAAAGATAGGTAGGATAGGCAGATGATAAAACTAATTTCGCAATTGATTATATTGGTGATAATTATTTTTTCAAACTTAAATATTTTTTTAATGAGACCGCTTTAGTAGTCGATATACGAGTAGATCAATCATCTAAAATAACAAAAGTGACCATAAATTCAACCTGTGTATAAATTAAATCGTGCCATTTTAAATATCCTGTTTCATATTATAGATGGAGTGAAGTATGTAGTTTAACCTTTTAATATTGAAATTAATTCTTATTCCTTTAATAAAAACGTTGAATATTGTAAAGTTAATTTTCATTATTCTAGACCTTAGTATCTTTAGTTAAAAATTTCTTAAATTGAAATTATCGCTAACAAGGTTTCAATAAAGAGTTAATAATAATAATGACTTCATCAAATAAACAAGCTAGCGTCGTATATGATTGATACATTAGTTAATTAATTTGTTCTGTAATAAATTGTTAATTGTTGTTATTGTTGTTGTTATGTTTATAAGAAATCTGGAAAAACAGACAATCAACGGTGTTTCTGATAATATGCCTTAAAAAGTATGTGTAAGGTTCTTGTGTAACAATTGCAGCGTGTGAGAGTATTCTGTGTGTTATAAAAGGGTTTGAAATTTCCGAATGTAGGGGCCTGTCGCGTAGACAATATTTTTTATTCTAGTAGTGCCGTCAGATTCTATTGGGACGTTATAAAGCTAATGGAAATTTTGAAAAGTCAAAGAATGCAACTGAAAAGTGAAAACGTCAAAAAAGTAAAAGAAATCGTACTCAGGATTCCATGCTCACTCTCACCCCCTCCCTCCCTCCTTGCCCGAGAACACACACCGAGTCCCGTCTGCACCAGGGAGGTTATAGTAATATGTGATATTTTTGCTCTTTATAGTTAGTTAATTAAAAGAACAACGGTGAATATATTTTCAAAAAAAGTTCATGTTATTTTTTTTTTTGCGCGTCTGAGTCGTAAGTGGCTAACGTAAAAAGCTACCGACCCAAAGATTACAACCTCCTGGCCTATTGATTTTTTTTTTTAATTTTGACCGATCCAAATTCACATTAACATACTTTGACCGCTTAACATACAAGCACGACTGCTAAAATTATAAATATAAACAAAATATTAAATGTGACCAAATAACGGCTTTATGTGTCATTACTACATTATTATTACGATTTTAGGCGCTTAAAAGCGACCACAGGAAAAATGCCTGGGCTGTCACTTTAACGGCGAAATAATTCAGCTGTCCATAGGGCCATAATAGTTTAACCTACGCATCACGCTGACGTTACAAAACATCAACCTTAACAGGTAGAAAATACAGATTACAATAGGTTTAAGGATAATAAATATAAGCAAAAACTCTTCTTACAAAGTAACGTCATGCTGTTTTTCATTATATTCCATTATTTTTAATAAGTTTCATTTTAAATTTATAGGTAATCAAAATGAATATTGTTAATGTGATTTATCTTGTTATTAAAAACTGAAAAACAAATAAATAAATAAATCAAAGGTATTTGTAATATATTTTTTCATATTTTGTTATATTATAAGATATGCATCTGGTGTTAAAAAAAAAAGAGAGATAATGAGTCCATTAATGGCAATTAATGAAGTGAATCAGTTAATAGATTTATCTAAAATCCTTAATGGTTTGGCAGACTTACAGCCCTACTGACTAAAAACTTAACTAATGGTCAAATTTACCGATAGATACTTCTATCAGCGAACATCTCTACTATTGAGTAAAGATAAAAAAAATATTTGCTGTCGGGTGGCGGACGTCATTAAGCATATTGTGACGATATTTGGGATTCAATAGGTCTATATAGACTCGTCTATAAATGTCTATTTATAAAATCTATATGAGTATATAAACGTCAACATCTATCAAAGTAAATCTTATTCGGTTGTGGTTTTATATTGTGCGTAATGTTGAAAATGTTGAGCTTATTAATTAATATTGTAATTTTCATTAATTATGCTCGAGTTGCCGTCTTTCGGAGTTGCGGCGGCTTGTTTTAATTCCATATTTGTCTTTGAAATTTTGGTGAATGTTATGGTTATGTAAATTAGGATTTATTTTATTTAATCACAGTTGTGGTAAATTCGAATGCGTATTTTCTCAATTATAGTTTAATTAAATACGCGTAGGTACACATGTTACCGGTGCATATATGAATTTTCATGAACTGACGTTTACCTACTCATACTTACGCAATGTCCTAAAATAATTATCTGAGCTATTATCACAAGTAATCATGTAAAAAAAAAAATATTTTGAACTTTATAAAAACACTTAATAAATTAAAAAATGTATGTCTTGTTACATTGCAATGGAGGCAGTATATTCCCTTCCCCTCTCTATTCAACGATTTGGAATACAGAATGTGCATGAGAAAGAATTCTCATGCACATCCTTTTTATTCTTCTCATCAAACTGAACAAGTTTTATTCTACAACTTTTCTTAATTTTGATATATTTTTTTCCATACGAAATAAATAATATCCCAGTCCCAAACGTTCAGTTTGCACCAAACGCCGCCGTTTACATGCTAATATGATTTTGTTTTCTACTTACTTTTTTTGACGCGTTGAAAAAAATGTAGAACCAAAGTTGGTCAGTTTGAAGCATGGAATGACTCCATAAAACGACGTGCATGAGAAAAAGTTCAACCTGTATATCTCTCGGCTTAGTGGGTTCATAGTAGGTTGTGATATCACAAATATTTTTCTGATTTCATTTCGTTTTTTATTGACCTCTGTTTATTTCGTTTTTCTTAGATGAATGTGAATTTTGGGAGTAAATATTTTATTAAAAACAAATTTTAAACTTACACTAGCTTCTTCTTATATTCTTCTATCTTCTTTATATTCTTCTTTTTTGACATTAGAGTAATTTGAGATTAATGCGTAAGCGAGCAAATATAAAACCTAACGTAGTTGGTACTACGCCCGGGTATATTTAATGATATCATCAGAAAAAGATGTACTTACACACCGTTTAGTTAATTTATATCTGCTAAAAAATATGTTTATGTCATTTTGTGGTAATCGAAGCCTATCTGACTATTTGTACCCAAATAGCCAGCTTCACTCTACTGTTTACTCAGACTACAAACCTAAAATGTTCTGTCCTCTGGGAGCATTATAGACTTCGGACGGAGGTCCATTAACGTAAAGGTACCACCTGGTTGTTTGCTTTAAATTGGCATGTTAAGTTCAAAGTAGATCATATAAAATCAATACAGTCCTAATTTGCAGTCAGGAGGAGTGTTAGTTCTATAGCCTTCACAGTTATAACTATGTTAACTGAAAATTCTGAAAATTAAGAGCAAATAATTATTATATTTTGCCCTGTTTTGAAACACTGTAGTAAATACCTACAAGTCAAAGTAAAAAGTATCAAGGTTCAAGCAAGAATCATCCCGAAGACAATACTATAAGAAATAGATATCAAAATATTTGTCGCGTATTTCGTTAATCCTGCTCGAGGGCTGAGCTGTCTGCCTGATGAAAGTCAGTCGGTCGAAGACACAAACATGACGCTGGCGTTATCCGTGCGGAAAATGACAAGATGGCCGCTTGCTTATTCAGGACACGACTTGTTTCACTTGTCAGCGGATGGCTGCACGTCATGTGTTAAGCGACGCGACCCCGCACTGGGCTAGATCGCGCCCCGCCCCGGCCGCCCCTTCCGCCCAAACTTTGGAAGGAGGGCCGACTGGACGACCACCAAACTCTCCTCTTATATGTTTTTATCACACTTTTATTCATCTTTTGTTAGTAGTATCCCTGCGAATATAACGAGCACATGTAAGAGTGAAAGATTATCGCAAAAAGGAGGAACTTTGAAAACTATTCTTGAATGTTACAAATTTTACAAAATAAATAAAATACTCGGCTAAGGCAGAGTGACGTACCTTACCAATACTAATAGTTACTAACTATCGCGTACGTGAGATTTCATTAATGACTATGACACCCTGTAGCTATCATTTAATATCAACTGCGTCAATTCATTGTTTAGTAGTAGTAAAATAATTTAACCATAACCTGACGTCTTCCAGCTAGGCCATGCAGGTGTCATTAACGGTTTTTTTCCCCCAGACTACTTGCGCCTGCGGTCCTAACTTGTGATTGGGTTATTTTTTAGGTCTGAGTAGATTTCAAATAAAATAAACATACAATGGTATGTTTACATTCTTTCAATTCATCGTAAATTTTAACACCATTTTGGGTTTTTTTTTTTGACGTGCGGCTAGTAATGAAACAACACGTACATAATATTTCAATTTATAATAATTATAATGTGGCACTGAACATTCTTTTATACGTTTCTATTTGCGCACATAGATGAGTTTGTATGGATTCTAACTGGCCAGTAATAAATAATACGTTCTAATAGCCGTGCTATTTTTAAAATTTAAATATGCTATTTGGGCTTTGTATAGATTTGTCAGTTTCATTAATCGGTATTGAAAATTTGTTGACTTTAATGTTAAATATTTATATTATTCGACTAGCCTCCGATGTGATCTAAACGGCTATGGTTGTTTTTCAAGAGCATCAATCTACAGACTAAAAAATAAACTTTTTCGCATATGTACTTTTCGAGTTGAAAGATGCAAGAGACAGACGGCCAAAGGACGGCGATAGTAGCTTCTTATACATGAATGTTTAGAAGTTAAAAACAAAGTTTCATAGAAAGTCTAGCTTAGTAATGGCGTTACCCAGTTAGGTAGAACTTTGCAATCTATGTTAATATAATGTTTATAATACTTATGTGAATACATTTTTTTTACATTGTAGATAATGTAAATATATGGGCCTTATAATAACTAATCCGACTTGAAAAGGGCAATCACTATTTTTCTTTTTTTCATCTCTTTTTACATTTACCTGATCTCCAATCTTCAATAGATCCATGTACCATTGTGCGAAGAATATTTTACGAGAATACAAAGAGATTTGTTTTACGAAAATGCAAAGCTTTCTCCACATTATATTTTATATTTTAGATTTAGTTAGTAGATATAAATAAAACCTCTTTTTAAAAACCTCTCTCAAATAACAAAACAAAAACAACGTAATGATTTTATTACTAAAAAATAAACCTAATGAATAAAGTATTTGATTTACCTAATATCTAATACCTAATACCTAATATTCTTATCTTAGCGACTTTCAAAATAAAATATTTTTAAAAAGCTCGATCCTCTTTTATTATTTTTAGTGAGTAGCAATGAGGTGAATATATTAATTAAATTGGGTTTTACATTTTTATTTTTGTTCAGTAATAAAAGAATAGTTTTAGATCTATTTTGGAGTCGGTTTCGTTTTATTTTTTTTTTAAGTCGTAAAGCATTTTATGGTCCCTTCATTCAATTCCAATTCGAATAGTACAATTAATTCTTCAGCCCGCATTGCCTTTGTAATTCAGATGATGAATTCAGACACTAAAATAAATTGCCTTTTTTGGTTTAGTTTTATGGCATTGATGGGAGGCCAATTTACTATCGGCTACGAATACTGCATAAGCAGTTGCGGTTTGGGAATACCAAATGGTTAAAAGTATATCTGTGCGCTGATACAAAACCAATACGTTGTTGATTAATTTTATACTGCGAGTTTATTTAATGTAGCCTGAATCATCATAGTCTTTATGAGTCCATTTATTTAGATAATATTATTAGAATGTACCAGTTAGTTTCTTGATACAGAAAAACTGGTAACATTTCTAGAAATTTTAAATAAATATGGTCCTTTCATGACATTTATTTATCTTTTATCGTTTCCAACTCAGATTTTTTTAGGTAATATTGAATTTACTAAAAAGCTTAACAAACAAAAACTTAGCTTGAAATATTGCTTAAAAGTATACTTAATATTTCATATTAGGGTTTTATATTATTTTGTTTTTTTTTTATTCAGCCATTTCCTTTATAATAATTTCAGAACATATAAAAATATAAAATCCATGTCTAATCGAAGTTATAACAAATAGAATGCGATGAGAAGAGTCGTAAAAATGACATCGCAGCCAGGTTTGGTATTATAAGTTCATTCAATTTATTTTAAAGATATCAATATCTTATTTCATGACTTTTATAAAATGCAGTTTGACGAATTAAGCCACTAGCTTTTTCAAATAAAATAATATCGTTTCGTAATTTCATAGACATATGCCAAAGTAACTGGTGCGAAAATTCGAACATATTATTATACATTATTTTATATATTATAGTTATTTTATTAACATATTTTTCTTTTACTGTGTCATGAAGAAGAAAAAATAGTTTTTTTTGTTCTTCAAATTAGTTGAAATTATCCATTTCAACAAATTTATTTTAAGGAAGGCTACAACAGTAAGCAAAATCGACGATTTTGATCCGTCCACCCGTGCAAAGCTGTTCCTAAAAATATAAACTGATAAATTGTTATAAACTTATTTATTAATAACAATATTTTAAATTATTAAATATCTGTGATTATTATATATTATGTGAATAGACCTTGAGCTATACATTTTACCAGCAACACATTCCAGTCTCGTGTAAGCATGCCTATTACCTATGTACAATGGCAAAGATTGAAAGGGTATTTGCGACGGGTTGATGTTTATATTGCCACAGCGCCAACCAGCAATGCCAAGTTAATTGATTGCCAAATAAATAAACACATTCTACTTAATGCAAATTGAAAACTAGATTCACGCTTCCGCCAATGACGATGCTTTACTTATTACGAAAACAAGAGCCTACATTAATGCTTCAATCTAAATTTCTTTGGTTTATTATAATTAACCTCATTTCATATTTTATAAACTTTATAAATATAATAAAATTAAGCAAATACATAGTTTTATTTCTAACTAGATGCCCGTTCCGGCTACGCAGAAGGATATCGCTTTATATAATCTCTATATAACGAGATTATAGATTAATAAATACATCTAAATATACCCTTAATGATGCTGTATAAATGAGTGAAAATTCCATTGGTATTCATCCATTAGTTTCCGAGATTAAAGCGAACATCACTTTACGTTTTTATGTTCCATATAGAGATTCTGATGATTTTATGCAATAATTCAATGACTATTTAATTTGTAGTCATTATCTTTTAAATATTGTTTTACTTACGTCCTTAAGGTATTTATATCTTTATTATCCATCAAATTAATCTAATCCACAAGAAATTCCCTTGCCGATGATTTTGTTTCTTTTATATTTTTGTATGACAACAAATTATTTGCATTTGTGTATGATAATTAAAAATTCAAATTATGCCGAATTCAATCAGAACCTTACATCTGATTAAGATAATAGTGATCATATTTAAAACTAAAACAATATCATAAAAAGATAAAATGTTTTGCTCCAACATAAGCTCACGTCGTCAGCAAAAATATGTTTTAGTTGCGAAGAGCAGTATTACCAGTATGCAGTACCAGTATGGTATAAATAAAAATAGCAACCACTATTTTTATACTATCGAGACTGTTATATATATCCTTTTGGCGCTTAACGTTTGTCTAGATGTCGAAAGTTACTCTATTGTTTCCTTTTAGTGATAAAATAACAACCACTTATAAAACTATCTTCATTAGGTACCTACCATTCTTGTGATGTTATGATAAAACGTATATTACTGACTGGTAATAAGGATGAATATTTGACAAGGAATCATTTATATAAATAATATGTAAATCAAAAGCCAGGAACGAAGAAAAGTACTTGCTTATGAAGGTACTTTTATCTGATTTCACGTATCTTTCGTTCAGTATTCACCTCCCACTCAACAAAGATACCCATGTTAGGTTTGAAGGCAGCGTGCGAGTCATAATGGACTAAAGAAGTTTATCCAGGTAGCTGAAATTACAAAACGACTACGCGGGCTGCGGACTACGTGGGGCAATGTAAAGAAGACCTCTTTAAGATAGTGCCACCTTATACATTAGTGGTAGCCCTTTCGTAGGTAGATGTCCGTAGTCCGCAGATTCGAAAAAGTGATCAGTGTCAGCACGCCACGTTGTCTTATATCGTGTATTCTCTTGCACGGTCATGAGATTAAACAGTAAAATGGACTAAAAGATAGCTGCCTTCTTTTTAAATATTGGCGATTCTTTATGATTGATGTCTTAAGTGAACGGTGACCTTAAGGAAATATTACACCTTAGTTTTGACATTCGAGAGTGAAAATTTATTAGTGACATTAGAGACATTAGTGAAAATTTCCATTGAGGCCAGACCTTCCTCAGTTAAGTATCGACTCAGCAGGGTGTCTAGGGTCTTGTCTTATTATCTGGGGGAGGCAAGCGTGGCGACATCTGTGAGATGCAGTACATAACCGTGACCCAACCGTAACATCTCAGTTAATGCTCCGTCGATATCAAGCACCCAGAGTAAACCCTAAACACAAGATAAAAAACTTACCCTTCTATAGGTAGGTAAGTAGGTAAACTTTTGATTTGGCATTTTTTTTAATGGGGGTTTGTATGAAATAGGTCACATACAATGATATTGGGTCCTACTCAACATACTTAAATGTGCTTGTTCTAGAATCAGGGGAGATCGGAGAAATCGCAATGAAGCGTTTAAAATGGTATGAGTATAATGTGCGGTATTGAAACCGCGACCTTCGGCAAGGATTGATGCAGTGAGAGAGATCATTTTAAAAACTTCCCCTGAACGTAAAAATAACTGCAAAATATTACGCATGACACAGTGTGAAAGAGTACTAGTACAAAGGTGAGAATTTAAGTCTCAAGGAATATTTTATTTTTTTAATTTTATGGTTTCAATGTGGTTACCATATGAAACGGTTAAAACATTAACGCTACTGGAGGACTCTTGTCGCTCCCCAGACGATGGTGTCTAAATGTAACCCACCCCTAGATTGAAGGCTGGATCCGCCCCGACCGCTGAGTTAATAGCTAAAGTAACCTTAACCACCACAATATTAACCATTTAACCTCCACCACCACCACAGCAAAACAGAACCCACCACCAGACCACAAATATCAAACCACATAATATTATGTTTATTCTGATGATTTAAACTCGCTCATTTCGATAGACTTCTTTATAAAATCTGCGCTTGTAGATCCCTAGAAATCAATGTCATAAAACACTCCATTACTTTGTTGGCATGAACTTGGATGTTCTCCGTCTGTTTCCAAGCTTGGCGGACGCATCTTCTGAGCGACCGCAAGTATGCCTTTGAGGCCCTCTCGACTCAAAGACGCGCTTTTCTCTTTTATTTTAAGTGCGCACTTGAGAATTCCCCGTCCAAATTTGTCTCTTACTTTCTGTAAGAATATACCTATTCCTTATTTATTCGTTATTACGACACCGAATCGTATTTTTTGTATTCAAGTGGACGTTTTTGATAAAAGACAAAAATATTCGAAATTATAATATAACGCAGCTGTACTTACTTTTCTTCTAACCATTATTAACTTTACTCAATACTTTTAGCTTTATCATTACTACTTTTATTGCCTAGAAGCTGGTATCTTTTGTAGATGAGGGGCCCACATTCACCCAGGGGTTTCTGGGCTCTCTTGCAGGAATCTGCATCTGTCATCGAACGATAGGCTCAGTTTGTGCATGTGTTTGTTCAGCATACAGTGGCCTGTTGAGGTTCTGGTAATGATCCTTAGTTGGTTCCGACTTAACTTCAATAGTTCAGAGATTCTTTTTTGCGAGAATCCTATGAGTTCTTTGACTTACATTTGTCCGGGCATCACGGACTAAGTCCTAATCCTGATCGTTGTTTATTTCCAACCAAAAACTTTTACATAAAAGATGATTTTTAAAAAAACACCGGTAAAAAAGGGGAAGACAAGCTATCAAAGAAATCAAGGCGCTTAGTAACGATATATCGTGTTTAAAAAAAAAACCAGAAAAGTGCGAGTTGGCTTTTATATAGGGATACTCATCGGTCAGATTTAACACGTGTACGATATTTAGGTCTGTTTTCTCGAATATTTATATTTTTCGCTTTCGAGTTTTTTTTATTTTAGTACAACATCTAAAAATACATCATAAATAGTTTGGTCTTCCTATCTTATATACTGTGATCATAATCTAGTATTTTCTGTGTCGTACTCGTACATGTATAATAGATCTACATTAATAATGATCTTCAACAGACCTTTTTACAATTATTTTGGATTTTGGATGGCAGATTTTTACAATTTCTCTTCAATTTCGCAGTGTTCAAAATAGGTAAGAACATAATAACATTAATTACAAATCGTTAATTGCGTACATAGCAACAAAAAAAATAACAGCGTAATATAGTGCTAGTCCTTAGTAAATTAAACTATTGACTATTTTGTCAAGTATGAAGGAGAGGGAAATTGTTAACAAGGATGTAAAGAGCAATGACCAGAATTTCCCATATTTACAAAGTAATACGTGTGGAATATATTTTTGGTATTGCAATACTGTAGGCGTAAGTGTCTACCCTCACTCACCTGTCTATTACAACATGTGCTTGCGTATTGATTGCATTGTATCGTCGTGCGTGTTGTGTTTTCGCCTAATTAAAGTGTCAATTTGTTTAGATTGGTTTTGAGTTTTTTAATTATTAGTAAATAGAATATTTACCGGTAATAACTATAGATTTGTGCACAAAGCTATAAATATTGTTTTACGATTGCCGGTATTCCGGTATTGCGTTTAAACGGATTTCTCTTTTTTTTCAGTTTATAGAGAGATGGCCAGCAATTTTAGTAATATCGAAGTGAGGAAGTATAAAATTTTAGTGGAGAAGTACAAACACCTACTTACTATTTAACAAACAAACTAACGCCGTCAGCATTAAACAAAAAGATGAAATATGGCGCAAATTTATGGATGTAATGAATACTGATGGAAACATATTTAGAAACACCAAACAACTAAAATACCGTTTTTATAACATGAAAAGAAGCGCTAGAAAGGTGAGTGTTTCTTTTATGTGTAATATTGCAATTGATGTGAATTGTTCATCTAAATCTTGTACATTCCCAACATGTAACTCGAGACTTTTAATGGGTGCAATCTATTGGACCAACCGCCTTTAGACACGTTGAAATTTTATTAAAATTGTTGACGCAAATTAGCATCTCTTCTTCACTTCGAGGCATATAAATAAATCTAGGCCTATTCCTTGCAATAACCAGCGACAGTAAATATCATTCTTGATACTGTGGCCTTATGAAGTTCACTCATATCTCCAACACATCTTTGCATCGACCCAGATGTAAGAAATTGTTGTGTCAGAAGAACCTGGTCAACTTGGACTGACAGCATAATTCCTGAAAATAATTCTCGAATATTATAAATTATTCATATTAAAAACCCTTTTTTATTACCTACCTTGTAAAGGTAGGTAATTTATTATTACCTGGTAATTTACTAGGTAATATATTATTACCTAGTAATGGTAAAACTAAACAACCTTAAACGCCCCACCAACAATGCAAAATTTACTGGCTATCTAGCCATAAGCAAAAAAAAAACGTATTAATATACAAAAACTATGAATTCATTTCTAAATCTTAACAAACCTTGTAAAAGCTCTGAGTATGTCGTCTTGTATAACATGGACAAGTGACTAGGCTACGACTTTTGATTCACGTAATCTTGCAAGCAAATCACTATTTCCCACAAATTTTCATGATATAGTGAAATGAAACTAATAACTAACAAATAAACTAATTAAAAATAAATAACTCTAGTGAAATGTTTTAGCTTTTCTTATATTGACGTAATTTAAAATTACTTAGTCCGTCGTCGAAAACGAATAATTGCCATTGGAAAATAGCGCTGCCAAATTCACCTTAAATAGAGTGCAATTTGTTGCACCAACCGCCCTCGGGAATTAGAATTACTTGCTTGACAGCTAACAATGACAGTGCCATTAAATAACCGAAATCGAGTGATTTTAGTCATTGTTAACTTTTTGGTTATTTGAATTTGACAACTGGCTAAACAACGCATTTTTTTATTGGATTTGGCGTTGACCATTGATTTAACCATAATTTAAAATTGATGTTGGTTGAAACACCGGCTGTAAGACCAAACAGATTATACAGGACCAAAAGAAACGCGTAACCACAATCGACAATCGGCTCGACTGTACTCTATGGTCGCAGTTCACTCCTCTGTGTACGAGTTTATATTCTACTGTTTTGCAATTTGTTACATAATATGGTCTCAAAAATGCGTCTTTGAGATTACCGAGTAGACGATATACTCGTAATGCAGGAACAAAGTAAGTATGTATAAGAAGGAGTGATGAATAGAAGCAATAAGCTGCAGGAATTGGCTCGCCGGACCGAAGGGGAGGGTTTGGGGATAACAATTCCAAGACGGCGAGCAAAATTGACCAAACGAACGAATTTACGCTGCACAATAAATCTAGCGGCGGTCGGAAAGTGGTCAACAGATGCACAGAGACACTGAACAGAATTCGGAATGGCCTCGGGCCATTTCCCTGCATTATCAATGAACGACCGTCGCTGCTTTGTTCGGATGCTTTGAAGAATGGAGAAATTCGTTTTTTTTTCGAACTAAGACTCGAGCAATACCACTAGGAGAAAACCACAATTAATAAATACGGCGGTTAGGTATTTTGTAAGGCCCCAGAACTCTCTCTTCATAGACTAAAGAGTTTTTTTTACATAATTTATTTCCTATAGAATTACCAGTAATTCGAATAGAAATAACCTATTATCAATTAAAAAATAACTGTTAGCAGAGAAAAGCATGAGTATAACATTAATTTTATATGCATATTGTATTAAATTCACTTCTATTAAATTAAAAACAAATACACTATAGAGTTCTAGTTTTCTATTAGTTTTTTTATTCATTGACACATTTATTTCTATAACGTTAGCCTTTATTAGTATTCTATTAACGTTACATGAATCTAATTAGACATGAAATAAAGAAAAGTTTTAAAATTCGAAAGGTATATTTGTTTTTTTTTTTGAAGGTTCATGTAGTTTTTTTATACGATTCCGAATATTTTTTTGCATATGATTGTAATGTTACGTCTTGTGAAAGTTAGCGACAAATCAGTAAGTTAGTTTTTCGTTCGAAACTATAGTATATCATTGTCTTATCAAGTTACAATTTTTTTCATTAGTTGCTCTACCAAAAGTATTTTTAACGTTCTTTATTTCTTTATACTATTTATTTTTTAATATGTTACCAGGAACAATTTCTCGTAACATGTCGCAATCTGTGCAAAATATCGACTTTTGAAAAATATGATAATTCACGTTTATTGTAAATAAAAGTCAAACAATACTTGACCCAAGAAACTTTCTCATTACTATAAAATATTTCGGAAGGCCGGCAGCGGAGAATTCGGGAATAAACGAACCCAAGCGGGTCGGAGATACTATGGGAAATTATATAAAAATAGGAAAAACCCTTTTCTGGCGAAATAGGTAAAGGTTAGGATAGGATATATTATATCCTTTCAACTTTTAGTAAACTCTGATATAAACATTCTAGTCACACACTATTTTGCTATTTTGGCAAACTGCACTGTAGAGCCTCGGCGCCAATCAGCTATGGTTTTCTAAGAATGGTACCTACTACGACGGCAAACCATGGTAAACATTCAAGTCAAACGATCTTATTTGCTTAGCATAACAGGTTTAAAAATTTACATTTTATCATAATTTTAAAATAATTGACCATAATTAGCAATATTATTATTATTGCATTACAACAATAGTAATACAGTTTACATTAAGAATTATCACAACTTGTCAAACAACAAATGTCCAATCTTCGATGACTAATCGAAATTCATTCGAAATCGAAAACCATTCCGGCCCTTGTTTATAATTTTTATAAGATAACACTTTATTTGGCATACATAACTAGGGTAAAAAAGGACAAGCTTATTGCAGTAACACTCTCACTCTAATGGTAACAAAGAATTATTAATAACATAATTAAATTGATAAAACCTAAAAGATTTACAGTACGTTACTCGTCGACTTTAAGCATTTTTTTGATACATATTTTAGTTTCGTTTTTATATTTAATAATATTTTAGCACACTCGTACCTACGTACGGTTTAGATGGAAATTACCTGGACTTATTTAAAATCACTTTCAGGATGTTGATATATAAAAAAATAATAGTGGAAAAATGTTTATTAATTCTGATTTTAAATGTAATCAAACTCTAACCAAAGTTTGTAAAACGTGACGTTCGGGTAAAACTGACATATGACATGGCGCTCATCATTAGAGGCCGATCAATTCGAATTTCAAACGTTTGACAGCGTTGCAATTGGAAAGTTTTATTTATTGCTTTATTGTTTATTGTTTATCTATGAGCGCAAATAGAAATACCTTAAAGAATGTTCAGTGCTACGTTTTTATTATTATAAATTGAAATATAATTTTTGTGTCTATTTATTTATATATATTTTTATTTATCATGGTTACACAACAGAATATGACGTTAAGATTATAACGTAAAAAGAATAATATTTAAATATAATAAAGAAATTCAAATAAATAGAAAAATATTGAAATAAAACGATTTTAAATAAAAAAACAAAAATTGCATGAAATACACCAATTTAAACTTGAAAAATATATTAAAAAAAAAATGATTTAATACGGAACTAAACTAGGTATTTTGTGTGTAGTTTTGTGCATTTCTATAGTATTTATATAAGTTGTTAGTATTTATATTAGTGATAAAATATTGGTATAATAGACAAGCGTTTCGAAACTTGCCGGGCTTTTGAAGAAAGGTCAATTTGGAAGATGTTAGTATTGAATAAATCGCAAATTCAGTAAATAAAAAAATTAAAGTAAATAAAATATTCCCATTCTCGTCGGGGTGCATTCATCCGTAGTAGAATTGAATTACACAAGTATCATGTAATAAATAATCATTTTCGAGAAAGATAATAAGTTCACTTTTGGCATCGTTAAAAGTCTAACAAAGTAATTCGAAAACGAGAGAGGAAAAGGACGATGAAATTTGATGACCCGTTAATAAATCGCGATCAAGAAAGGAGACGAAGCAGATTGGCGTCGTTAGAGAGAGAGATAGATATATCTCGAAAATATAATATCCGGTTGCGAGGGACGGTTCAAGAATCCAACGGTTCTTAATCATCTCATTAGGTATACCAACTTACTAAAAGTAGATTTGGTATTAAAGTGGAAGACACGACCGCCTATTAAAGATTAGTTATGAAAAAAATACCAGACATGTCTAAAATATAGGAAGAATGTCAGTCAGTGGGATGTTGAATATTTGTGTCGTGCGTGCATCTTTCAACTCAAAAAGTTCAAATGCGAAAGCCTTGATTTTGTGTATAGATTTATGCTAAGCCGTTTAGATCATCACATCGAAGGCAATTCGTATAATACAGATACATCAAATTTCCGATACTAATAGACAGTTCGATCATCATCGGACGCGATCATATTCGAATTCAAAAATATGACAGCACCCCAACTTTGGAACGTATTATTTATTACTGGCCAGTTAAAATAAATGAAAACTTACCATTGAGCGCAAATAGAAACATGTAAAAGAATGATCAGTGCCACATTAGAATTATTTAAAATTGAAATATTAGGTCCTTGTATATATATTTATTGTGGTTACCTAATAGAAATTGTACTCAATACAGGTAATGACGTAAAGATAATATAAATTGAAGTACCTATACATTTCTCAACTAAAGATAGTTAGATGTTAAAAGAATAATGTTAAACAATTTTAAATAAGATACAATTTAACCCAAAATACAAAAAATTACATGGAACAAACCAATTTATGATTTAATTATTTATAATAGAAAACAAATAAAAAAACTGATTTAATACTAAACTAAACTAGGATTTTTTTGGCGGGTTATATTTAGGACAGCATTGCGAAACTTTTGCCGAGTTTTGAAAAAAAAACTGATAGAAGTTAGTATTAAATATAGCATTTGTTATAATTTTTATTCTACTTAAGTTTGGTTTACTTAGTTTTACATTATTCTCCCTTATACTAACGGTTCATTCCGTTTTAAACAAAAGGCAGCCGTAATCACCACTGACCATAAATTTTCCAAACAACTTCTAAACAAAAATATTTCTGCCCGCGTTGGCTTTGTGCTTTCGTATGCTCTGTGCTTGTGCTTTGTGCTTTCGTTTTTATGATTAACCGAAAGGTCGGTTAATAGTGCGATAGCGTTTTGGATGGCTATTTTTCAAAATACCATCATTTTATTTTATTCTACTCACACCTAAAAAATAACCCTCGCCTCTATATGGCCATCCAAAACGCACATCGAATGGGCTAAAAGTGGCGTTGCACAAGTGGGGATAGGATGTAGCAACCCATAGCAAGTTGGCACCACAGGCGCGTGTAGTCTGGGGGGAAGTTGCCTTAATGACGCCAGTATTAACTGTAAAACGTCAGGATCAGGGTAAATAATTTTCTTCAACTAAACAATGTATAGACAATGTATGTGTATTATGCAACAACAATGTATGTGTATTATATGACAGATACAGGGTGTCATTGCAATTTTTGTTTAATTCCGACACAAGTCTACCAATACATTATTACCAAAGCCGTGGCATTTTAGAGGATGAGTAAGGTATAGTTTTTTTAAAATTACATATTTTTGATATTGTATAATGTTATTTTTTGTGTTGTTTGTCGAATATTTGTAAAAGGCAAACATAATTAATTATATAGATAAATTAAAAAAATAATTACACTTTAAGACACCGGCGCAGACAGGTAAAGTGACATTTTTTTTTTTACTACATAATAAGGAAACTTGATATAAAATAGTAGAACTAATTATATACTTAGATTGTTAATAAATAAAATATATATTTGTTTAAATAAATAATTAACAAAGCCAAAAAATGTATTTGGCGTTTTTTTATATTCTATTTTTTTTTAATATTTTTAATTCAGATTGTGGAATCGGACGTCTATGCTGTTAAAATTTGTATGATAAATACAGATTTTCAATTTGATTGAGTTTAGGGTGGTACTGTATTTCAATTATTATTTGTATTCAAATTATTATAGGTAAAGGATGTATTTTGTACAAGGGGGTTTGGTGTATATGAGACTACCATATAAGTATGTGTGAGTGTGTGGGGGATTTTAAAAGTGTGTAATATGAGGCGAGACAAGACATAAACGCATTTTTAAATACTTTGCTTAGCTAACAAACAGGCTGGCTTTAGGGTTCGCAGCGGTTGAAGGTCGAACGAGGGAACTACATTGAAATTAGTTCTGAAGCGATAAGGCACGTATAAAATAGAGTATGGTAACACAGAAGAATATCAAATAGCGAAACCTTGACTCCTTCGGGATATTTTTGCGTGGGGCGAAATGAAAAACCAGCCCCGTACAGAGAGCAGAGCGCTCGGCGCGCAATCGCTGAATAACAATTTCAATACTATGTGATATGACGTTCATTTACCATCAAGTTAATTTTATTTAGCTCTAGAATTTTTCAGAATGATTTAATAGTGTTATTTTCTAATAAAGTAATGTAAATATAGTAGTATAACAGTAATGTATAATATAATAATTTACTTATCAGGTATCCATCATCAATATATTTTTATTAATTTAATTTGTTGAGTACACTCGGAAGGAAATAAGATTTTAGTTAAAATCCGAATAAAATTGTTACACGTTCCTATGTTTTATATGTTAAATAAATATATAAACTGCGATTGTAGAATGTATCGCTAGTATGCCCTCGGCGTGAGAACACTAAACGTGACGTCAAACAATTTCTTCTCTCTGTTGTGTTTGCTAGATGGCTCAAAAGCCCTGTTCAAATTTCATGGTTACTTTTTCATGGCGCCTTTTTAGTGACGGTGAGAATTTTATTTAGTTTCCTGATTAAGGCGTGCTCAGTGGCCTCCCGCTTCGACCTTTGCTAATAAGCATTTCATTGGATCATTATGCTAGTTTTTAAAAGCTGCTAATAGTTGATATAATGCATTTACGACTTTTTTAAAGGGACGAAATTATTTTACTTTGCGACTTACAAAGAACTACAAAATAATAGACATCAGCAAACTAAAGTTTTTTAAATGTGGGACACATAAACAAGGTAAAATTGAAATTAAAAAAAAATCAGGCATAAAATATTAATCTTGAAGTCAATATGAAATATTTTTATACAATATTTCAATTTTATTGCATGATTATGTCATAATATTGTTACCTACGTTATATAAATTGATACAACTCAATTTTGAAATCAAATATATTTTCTTAATTTACCTGTTAATTAATTTTAACAGCAGGAAAAGAAACGTAAAGCCTTTTTCCGTTACTTTAGGTTTTTATTTAGGTCCTTTGACCGTTTGTTTGGCCGTATATTTGCTGCAACTTTCAACTCAAAAAGTACAAATGCGAAAGAGTTAATTTTTGTGTGCAATCTACACTCAAAAATCTCTTGAAAAACAATCATAGCCGTTTAGATCACATCGAAAGATGGTCGAAGATTGTAGATATATAATATTAAAGTCAACATATTTCTAGTACTAATTAATTGAAACATTGATAGTTCAATAGAACGCTCAATAGAGCGCGATCATATTCGAATTTTAGCGGGGTTGTTGGAATATATTATTTATTACTGGCCAGTTAAAATTAATACAAACTTAACTGTGTGCCCAAATAGAAACACATAAAAGAATATTCAATGCCACATTATATTTATTATAAATTTTCCGTGTTAAATTTTAAACCAAACAGGTAATGATGTAAACACGATATAAATTAAAACACCTATACGAGTATATTCCTAAATTAGGTTAAGACCACTGACTAATAAAGATAGAGGTAAAAAAAAAATAATATTAAAATATAATTACCGAATTTAAATAAGATAAAATTAATAAGATAAAAACGATAAATTTAAACAAAAATACGAAAAAAGCACATGAAATACACCAATTTAAGCTTTGATTATATATTATGTAATAATCCTGGTGGTAAAACTTACTATAACCTGAAAAAAAATCATGATGTCACTGTAAGTTTTTTTATTTTAATCTACTCAGACCTAAAATGTAATCCACTGCCGTCTCTATGGCCATCCAGAACTCACATTCAATGGGCTAAAAGTTCCGCAGGCACAAGTAGAGATAAGAAATAAAGTAAACCATATTAAGTTGGTACCACAGGCGCATGTAGTCTGGGGGGGGGGTAGATGCCGTTAATGATGCCTGTTGGTTCTAGGTGTAAGGCGTCAGGTCCTGGTTAAATAATTTAGTACTACTAAACAAAGTATAGAAGCAGTTGATAGTATATGTTAGCTATAGCCCAGTGTCATAGCCGTTTTTGTTTTCAACAGCATTTGCGATAAGTACAATATGTGTCAAAAAGGCCATGTTATGGATCTAATTTCAAAATAAATAGCAATCCTAATTATCTTAGATATGTTTCACGGACTAACCTAAATAATATGCAACCATATCTTTTATTTTAAAATTTGAAAAGTTGCAAACTCCACGGTTTTTTTTAAATTTTATTTTCCTAACAGCCAACCTGAAGAAAATTTAAGACGAAAATTGGAAGGGGAAAATAAATCCATTGATAAATTCCGATTAGGTTTCCGTCGCTTAAAACTTAACTCTTCGCCTTAAAGGAGTTTTCGTCGAGTTCTCAACACTTAAAGATTTAATAATTAATTACAAAAACTTCCCTTGTCATTAACAGCCTTAGCGGCTAGCTTCGTTCACCGTACAATTCCAATCCCTTGCTCCCCTCACCCCACTCCACTCGCCCCCCTCCGCTCTTCCAAGCAAGAGTAAAAAGTTTCACAGAACTTATTATTACATTTCTGAAGCTCGATATACACTAAGGGTTACCTTTAAAATTTTACACTTTCTTTTAGTTAGCTATTTTGACAATTAACTCGACATAGCTAAAGTACAGTTTACGCCATGGGCTCATTAATATTTTATTAAATTTATTTATTTTTTTTATCGCTATTTTTAAAGAATATTTCAATTCCGCGTTTATACCAATACTTCAATACTAAATTATACCAAGCGCGAAAAATATATTTTCATAATTTTTATTTATCTGAATGTTTTATATTGCGTTAAAATAATAGTGCATATACTATAAGGGGTAAAAAAGGAAAAATAGTAAAGGATAGTAAAAATTGAGTGCTACGAAGAACATCTCATAGAATGTTGTGAAATAGTTATTGATACTATATTATATCCATCTTTGATAATAATCGACAAAAATATAATATTAGTACCATGTTTGTATAACCTACACAAACGTATTTTTGTTGCAATAGATAAATATATTTTATTTTTACACATTTTTTAAAAAATATTTTTACTCTTTTCTCTATTTTTTTAATAGGGTGCATTTTTTTCAATTTAAAACATATAAAAATAGTGCTGAAAATTAGCGCTTTGTCAATTTACTTATTTGACTGTGTGGTATACATACCACACACACCCTCGCCTACCACACCACCTTAAGCACACCCTCGTATACATACGAGGGTGTGCTTAAAGTGTATGTGTAATGATATGAGGTGTGTGAAAAATAATATAGGATGTATGAAAGTATATTTGCCCGTAGAAAGATTGTCGTTATTTGACGATTCACTTTTTCTTATTTAGTGCAGATTGAGAGCTTTTGCAATATACATAGCATTTTGTTTATAAATCAAACTAATATATTGACTTTATATCTAAATATAGGCAAGGAATCCTTTTATCGGAAACAATAACTGACTGACTGTAAACTTCGTTCAATCTTAATCGAATTTTGAACTTCATAAAAAATGTTAAATGATAGGACAGGCGGTGTTCGAAATGTGGTAGTTATAGAACCAGATGTATCTGTCACTCGTACGCATCACTTCAAATGCCTTCAGGCGATTACTGCTCTTCGGAAACTCGTTGAAACGTTCATCACCTTTAGAGATTGAGCCGACAACATTTTTTGTTTATATTGGTGCAATTTTATTTATGTCTTTAAATTATTATTGAATTCGCATATTTTTTGTATTATTGCGGTTCCTTTTGTTTTGAAGGTGTCTTAGCAAATCGGGACACTGATAGATTTCGCTGCCTCTCCCTCCCTGCCTTCCTCCCTCCACCGACCTGCTCGTTTTGCCATAAATTGGCCAGCAATTTCTTATCTCTTATCAATTGTTTTTCGTTTGTAGTTGTTCGTCTCGATTACATTTCGACCAAATTTACACATGCGACGAAAATCTGTGAGTAAAAATACACGGTTACGTATCTGTAAAGACTTTATATCCGAGATCTTTTATATCAAAATGTTGTCAACTTTCATCCGTAAAAATATTTGTATAACAACATTCTTAGAACAACAGGTTTTAATATTAAACTTCTTCTTTGCAACCTGTTTACGAATTTTCCTATATTGATACCATCCTCAACATCAAATGGAGGCCATGTTTGTCAGTGTATTATCTGTTTCTCCCTTTATTTATAAATGGAGAATGGTTATATTATTATAGATAGTAATAATAGGTTGATTAGATTTAGGAATTGTATTTGGTTTCAAGAAATATGAGATATTGTTAACCATAGCCTATTCTTGTTTGGACCGACACAGCTATAAGCATATTTAACGCCCACCACATTGACTGGTATATAAAAATAGTATATAATGTTTTTCGTATTTTGATATAAAATGCTTGAGCAATCTTTTAATGGAAGCTAAAAGGGGAAGATTAATTTACATTATTTATTTATTTCTAATATTAAAATATACGAGCATAGTGCGGGCATAATATTAAGATAAAAAGCATTTTAGCATAAATCGGTCATTACCATAATTTGAATATTATTATTATTAAATAAATAATTGTTTAATATTCTTTGCGTTGCGGTCTCTTGTTCGCGAGTCCGTGGTAAAAGTTTCAGAATTTTCCAAGCATGATTCCCTTCCTTTCACGCTGCGGTCGAACTGCTCCCAGTATGTGTTTCATGAAATATTTATGTTTTAGTAGCTCCCGCGAGTCAAGTCCAACATTTTTTCAGCTTAACTCAAAACACGCGGTCGTATTTATAAAGAGGGTCTCGCTGGCAATTTATCCCAGCCAAGGTTTTTCTGGCTGGGTTGACCCTCACGTATTTTCATCGTATTGCCCGAATATTTCATTCTATTGATGTTTTATGTAACGTTATCGCTTGCTAGTTGTATTTATGGCGCGAATCCTCGATATTTTATACCAACTTGATATATAGCTGATGCTAGAATGATAAAATAATAAAAAACCGTGATCTTACGGCCCGGCCATTGTGGAATTGATTTTATTAAATGTTGTGGTCAGTACCTACATACAATAAATAAAGTAGAAAGTAGAAAAAGGTAGACTTTTCTATACTAAGATTTTTATTTTTATCCATACACGTACGCGCTGAGCAGCATACACTTTTGTTATGTCATGAATATATATTTTTCAGGTTATTTATAGGATACAATATAAAATAGAGAAACTGTACAGAAAACAATGTATAACAATATATAACTGTATATAACAATAATAAATATTTTTTCAAATAAATTCATAAAATATTTTTATTAATATTATATTCTATTTTGTTTCTAATAATTAATATATTATAAAAATACTGCGGTTACCTTAGTACCCACTGGTAAAGATATGTCATAAGAAAAACTAGATTTTTCATTAGAACCCCCTTAGTCTAAAACGTTTCTATAATCCTATTACTCGAATGCATTTATAAGGTTATTATTTAGTACAAATATTTTTATTGAATTTTTATTGAATAGAAAAATTTTCTTTATTTTTTTAATCGACCAAACACGAAAAGCCAACCGTGCCGCTTAACCCGCGTCTCAAAATCGAGTTACATTCCGTGGTCAGCTCCCTTTTTTCCCCATCTTTTCCCCTTGTTGCTCCCTCTATCTACACTTCATCCTGACGCAACGCGGCGCGGGAGGGTAGTATTTAAAAATGTAAATGTAATGCGGCCGATGATCTCGGGGTTTTCGAGCTGGATCTACATTTAGGTTGAGTGGACAAAGCGCAGGCCAGGCAGGGGTGGGGTGGGTGAGTGAGCAGCTAAGGGTTGAGGATTTGTAAGAAATATTTGCTCGAAAAATACAAACGAGTTGTTCGTCTTTGTAAAATGTAAAAGATTAATTGGATGTGTCTAAATCGTTTAAATATACAAAATGTTAAAAACCGAATCGTCAAAACTATGTTTATTTAAAGCTGTTATTTATTAAGGTTTCTCGTTACTTATTGTCATTTTTTATATTAAGCTGTGTTATAATAAGCTTTTAATGGTGTTTAATCGGTCTGTAACACCCTATCACATGATAAAAACCATTAAAAAAGGCGTCATAGGCAATTCTCTTCGACAAACTCTTTGATGCCTACAATGTATTTAATTTAAGGTAAACATTTTTATAAGAGTCAACTAATAAGATATTTTTAGGTTTATACACTTACAATTTGGTTATTTTTGCGTAGGTATTTTAGAACGAGTATGTATGCTTAAACTTAGTGTATCTAGTATTTCTATTGTATTGTATTTCTCTGTTTACTTAATTATGAAACTTTTTATAATACCCATCTATATTTTATTTTATAGGTAAATGTAACTGTAAAATATCGCACGTACGTAATTATCTATGTAAAATATGTATTTTTATATAGCACAAAGAATCAAAAATATTGTATATATACAATTTTAGTAGTTTGAAAAATATATTATATGAAAGCTTCTATATAATGAATATTACTATTAGAACTAGATTATAAGTATTAAGATGAACGTTTAGTTAGATACAAAAAAAACAAAAATATTAAAAAGCAAATAACTTTAATTATTGTAAAAAAACTTTGCATATGACCGCGGACAGAAAAGTAGTTACTGTGTTTCCATTTAAATAAATATTTATTTTTAATTTTATGTACCTGTTTGAGGTTTAGACCTCTTTTTATTTTAATATTTTAAAACATTATATTATATATAAAATCAATAATATTTCATTAATATATATATATATATTCAATAGTTACGACAAACTGCTATGATCTTTGTTAAGAAACTCTGTAGAACCCTTTTTATATTTTTTTTCACAAAAAGCTATTGGTATACATTGCGAGTGGTACTTCACTCGCCACTCAACAACTATATGTACAAGAAAAAAAACATTTTTGCTCTGTTTTTGTCGATACTCAACGTTTTTCATAATAAATTATTATTACAAAAAAAATCTAACCATAAAATAGTCAAAGAAACAATATTCAAACAAATAGTTGGACTTTGTATTGTTGGATTATACATACTTTTTGCTACCATTTTAGCCTCTTCAATAATGGTCAATTATTCTGGGACACCCTTAACCTTATATTAAATTTTGATGATACAAATTTAGACTAAATAATAATATAATATTAACATTCTTATCGTCTCTGAAGGATTATACATACTTTTTGCTACCATTTTAGCCTCTTCAATAATGGTCAATTATTCTGGGACACCCTTAACCTTATATTAAATTTTGATGATACAAATTTAGACTAAATAATAATATAATATTAACATTCTTATCGTCTCTGAAGGATGATTTTTTAACATAATTGTCTCGAATTTCAGAATCGATTATGTCATTCTAACTGTGGCGAACAAAAGTTAACAAAATTATCACAACCATAAAGCGTCTGTGACTAGAATAATAGGTAATCCAGTCAGACATAGCCGAGTTATAACTAGTTAGCACGTCGTAATCGAGGGAACGGCCCGTAAGACCGTAAGACGCGAGTCGTTACGCTTTATCGATCGGCAAGACGGCCGAGCCGCGCCGTGACGTCCGTCACGTTATATTTTACGACTCCACCTGCGTTACCGTTATGTTACGTTACGACTCTTACGGGCAAAAAACCTGAAACTCCCGTAAACTATACATTACAGGATCGTAGGGCGCCGCTGCGTAACTGCCGTTATGCCGTGGCGATAACGCAATGAGAAAATGGGGGAGAATATACACGTATGCATATATATATGTACACATAACTTTGTAGATATTTTTTTATTGTGTTGAAAAGTATTTCGTGATATTTTTTAATAAGAACAAATCGTCTAATCAAAAAAACAACATTGCAAAGTTTTATTTATTTATTTAAAAAGCCATGGTAATAAATAAAATAAAAATAAATTCGTATGGCTTGTGTTGTCGGGCAGTCGCTATTGGACGCAGTTCCGACCGACTTATTGTTGTTTTCATGAAGCGAGGCCGTTCATTGTAGGCAAACAATATTTGGCAAGTATGAAACTGAATGAGGGTTTTTTTGTGTATGATTTGTTCCTTAACCAAGACATTGACCTTCCCGTATTTGACTCACTGTGGATTAGAACCCGGGATCTCTGGATTTAGAAGCACACGCTTATACCACTGCGCCACCTGGCCGGTTACGTTACTAAAGAGTTCCTAGACTGTATTCGTCTGCGGATAAATTGACATTTATTTTAGTAATTCTAATTGACACACTTAACTAGTGTCAATTACAAATCCATTGAATGTGTATTTAACACAGAACACTTTGATTGTCCTAGATTTGGTGGCAGACAGGCGAAGCTGTTTAACCATAAGAATGCCCGTTCAAAGGTCGAAATTTAAGCCGTATGGTAATTTCAACAGTTGAATATATTTTATATATTATTATGTCTGGATTGTGGTAACTTTAATGGCATGTTTGTTTTTCTTAACCTATTATCCTCAGATACTATTGAAATTACAAACCGTTAGTTAGAATTGCAAACTTTTAATCAAATCCCAAAACAGATTACAACCTATATTAAATTAATAGATTTTTCTGCAAGAACATCTGCATAGGCCTAAAATCTCTATATTTATTTTATGCCAATGACAAAAAACTACATTTAAAATTTTACGCCATGCTTTAAGTTATAGGCCATTGTATTGGCCTATAACGTAGCCACTGTATTGGCCTATATGTAGCGATGATATAGTAATTTAGAAAGTATAATCCGCTTTGGTAATTACATTTTTTGCTATATTTGTATGTTTTAAAAGTTGATCTGCTCGAGTCAGGATTTATAACTATTATATTATAATACGATGATATTACAAAAGGTTTCAGACGTATTGTAAAATTAATGCGTTCTTATTATTTAAATAGTTGGACTTATTACGCTGGGTGCTTATAACTATTTAAAAGCAATAAAAAGGCCCACTCATGTAACTTAAATAGATGTCTTATTATATATAAATTAAATTAAAAATAAAGCATTGCGCGTTGGAGTACTTTTTCCTGAGATAAGGTCCGTTTTTTTCATAAGTCCTTCCGGTCAATCCACCTTAATCTAGCCTCCGTTTCGCCGGTAACAGAAAAGATTACCAGAAGACACAATGATCCACAGAGGCTTCAGCCGACGCTCTGCGCCGGTGTCCGGAGCCCTGGCAGAGGAAATGTTGAAGGGATGGGATCTCCCGGAGGGGGGGGGGGGAAGCTGCAAGGATTGACGATGATTAACGAGCGCTGCCCCCGATTTATATCTTGTATGACGGAGTTATGAGATTTGTATTTCGTGGTATGTACACTGTACAGGTCGTTCAGATTTCATTTCCGTCAACGTCTGCTTTTCTTTTATTTTTTCTCGTCGTTACGAAAAAGCGTTGAAGACTGTCTAACGGGCTAAAAGATATGAAATAAAAAATGTTTTGTTTTACTAGAAATCAAAGTTTAATAGTTCTGCATAAAAATTATGTACATACTGTAGTTATTTTATTGTGGCTCTTACGAATTCGATTAGGATGGCCATTTATAATATCGTATATATTAAAAAGACACATAGAAGAAACTTAATATCAGGATCATTACTATTTACTTTTTATAATTCAATGAAAATATAAATTAATGGTTATTTTTCTTTAGTTGAACTATTCATTTTAAATGCTCATATTATAAATTGTATACAAATCTGTTTTTATATGTTACAGAATATACTAATCGATATTATCCCTACATCATTAAATTATTAAACGCCACTAAAACAAAACAATTCTACCAGATCGCTTGCAATTCTTAAGACCCCAAATCTCATTATTTGCGAAAGGCAAACAGCCTGTGTATGTGCACAGATTGCCCAAATATATGACAGTGTTAGTATTGTCACTGACCGCACCGTTTTGATGCCCCTTTTTGATAAATTGACTTCAGCATTTGTTTGTATTGATGTTTAAAAGTACTTTCTGCCTACAATACAGTAGCGGTTTCTATATTTTGGGGGTGTATAATAGCACCTAAAATTATTTTGAGTAATTTTCACATGATATCGTCAATCTATTTGATTTATTAGTAGAGGCCGATAAATCAGTATCTGCTTTATAAAATTAAAAAATCTATTTTCTTCACATTCATGCGTTAAATGTGTTTTTTTTATTTTTATTTTATTAATTGACACATTAATTTTTATATTATGCAAAGTTGTACTTAACTAGGCAATGCCTGTACTAAGGTAGACTTTTCTATAGAAGCATTGCTTTTTTAAGCATCACCATACGAGCTGAGCAACATACAATTACATTTTCTCATAATTATATTACATTCAGTTTATAGTTTAATAATAACACATATCTTATTATTAGACATGAAATACAGAGACAGCAGCTATAATATCAAATGAAATAATTAAGATTATTTTTATAATAAAATTGAATTTTATGCAATGCTATAATTGAACGAACTGATTACATCACCTTAGAAACACCAATATACGCTATAAAGGTAATATAAAATGAAATGTATTTTTTTATATAAAAAATAATATATAAATGAAATAATAGTAATAGGTACCTGTAAGCGCTTATTGTACTCCGTGGCCCAATAAGCGACTCAGCTGGCTATGAAACAATTAGATGATCTATTAAGTAGGGCTGGCTTCATTAAGTGAGCCAAACCGGCTTATATTAACTGCCTAGTTATGAGTGAATTTGAATGCAAATCTAGACAAAAGTAAAATTAAACATTATGGAGAGTCGCTGCTGAAGTAACAGTGCATGCATTTTCTTATACATAATTAGTTCCTTATACATAAATTTGCAATGCATTCAATCCTTGCGTGCAATGTCCGCATATAAATGCATTATTTATTGTGTTTTATTTTATTGATCTAGTAATAAAGAAAGTCACAAAATGTCACATGTCTACGTAAGAGAGTAGCGATAAATTCGTTTTACCCCTGAAGGGTTTTCTTATTGAATTTCTACTATCTAGTGATATTTATCAGACAGTTTCTATATCCGGGAATATAATTTGTGACTGGTGACGTGTATGTGAGTGCGTATATCTACACATTATAATACTTTCAAGTGTGCCATCTTCTATAATATAGGTTTATTTATAAAAACAAAATCATTTAAATGCAATTATTGCAACTAATATGTAAAAGTCATTTCACATAAAACATACGGCGGACGCTCAGAATCACAAACAGGAAGTTATTTTGTTTTTATAAAAGACATAAAATATACAGAGAATGCATTTAAAAGAATAAAATCCGTATGAATTTAGTACAAATATTTTGAATATCTATGTAAGAAATTATTAAAATGCTAAAAATGATACTAAAAAGAAAAAAAGAAGTAGTGAAAATAGCAAGAAAGTATGGATAAGAATTACACAAGCGACCAATACACACATTAATAAAGTTTTTCAAGTCAATTCAAGTTGCTATTTCAAAATATTTTTTTTTTTTGCGTATGATAGGGGATTTCTCAGGGGTGTTCAAAATTCGATGTTTGTTACCTATTTCTCCGAAGTGGTTTTAGCAAACTACAAAAAGATAAGTTGTGTTTCCAAATGAACATTTGAGCTGCGACATTATTGAATGGGCGGCAAGTAAGACGGCATGGTTTTCGTTCGATGTAACTTGCAGCAAAAAAACAAAAAATAATTATGTGACTGGCACAATGTAGTTCGCATTTTATTACACTTTATCAAACTCTTAAATAAACTTTTAACTACTAAAAATGTTTTCATGTCGAATTGGTTTAGGTGATTTCAAAATTCAAATTAAAGTTTTATTAAACGAAAAGGGTATCGGCAACAAAACAAAACTAAGAGACATGGTTTACACTGAAGTTGCATAATTACACGTAATTAAGGTGCGTTTCTGCGCCGACTTCAATGTTTCGGTCAATCAGTTATTTTATTGTATACAAAAAAAACAGGAAATATATAGTATTGTATCTAAGTTGTTTAGTTTTATTAATTTTGAAAAGTTTATATTACTAAATTAAATATACTACATTTCTTCGCAGTACTCCTATATTTATAAAAGAAAGGAGTTAATTGTTAGTTTATTTTTTATCAACCTATTTTACAGTTAAAAATGTAATCAAATGATAAAATACTTTAATTATAACTACTTCCCAAATGACACGAGTAGGCATAACATAAGTTTCTTGAAAAGGGTTTTTTTTCTTGTAAGTTTCTTAAAAAAGAAAAAAAAATAATTTAAATCCATAATTGTAAAATTATAATGAATACATTCCTATTTTAGTTATTATAGATAGTTTCGAAGAGCAGTTATATCCAAACCAGTTTGGCCTCGGCAGTTTGGTAGATCAAAGTTTCAGGATAAATTGGAATCCTATGGGCTTAAGTTTTTTATAGTTTATTTGTTATCTCTCAAAACATTGAAATTGTTATACTTAATACGATATAAATTTAGTTATACATTTTGTGAAATATAATTAATATCTAACCTTTGTATTTTTTTTAACTTCTTATTGTAATTATTATTTTAGGTAAAGTTACTGTTCTTATGTATAATTTTAATTTATCACAATGTTAACAAAACATCAACGCGTTTTGTATGTTTTCATGACATGGTTATTAATGACGTCATGAAAGTGAGCGAACGTACGGCATTACGGAAATAACACCAAATAATACACCATAATGTGGGAATGCTGAACACAAACAAAACAAAATGAGATAATTTGTCATTTGTAAGGAAAATCACAGACTGCCGAAACGCAAACGATATTTGTAGGTAATGACGGAAATATCGATTTTTATACTTTATCTTGTAATGTGTAGGGTGCTTAATTAATTTTAACCGAGGTCAAATTTATTTATAATAATTTTACTAACTGTATTAAATTTTATTTTATACGCTTTTTGTAGATATTTACAGGTTAGATAGCGGGCGTAAACATTTTTTTTTAGGATTAGACTTATCTATGTAAAAAAATTACCATGTAGAACTATTATTATTACGTGAAAAGGTGTAAATTGAAAAGTGAAGCTTTAGTCTTACCTATTGTTTAATCCTATTCTAACCTTCTTAAACTATATAATATTTCAAATTACATTGCAAACCAATTAAATAATAATATGTGCTTCTGTGTGCTATACTAACATACGAAATTTGATCGCCGTGTCCGATCAACAGAGATCGCTCTTTTTTTTAACCGACTTTAAAACAAAAAGGTTCTCAATTTTTAGTTTATATATTTATTTGAGTAATGCACATAACCTCGTGGTATTTTACTAGCTAAATAAAATTATGACAATTCAAAATGGAAGGAACCTTCCACATAAACTAACGCTACTAAAAATACATACAAATAAAACATGCAATACAAATTTCAACAGAAATTATACCTTATGACTATTTTCTGTTAGCGACTAGGGATTTAAATAAAAAAAAATAGGTATTGATATTCCACCAACTCAAGTTGGCCGTCTATCTGCCAAAGGAAAATTATCGATCACCGCGTCACCTCGTAAATGTCATAACCTTCTCTATATACGAGTAAAATATTATATTATATAATATATGATGTACATAAATATAATATTTCCTTACTACCATTAAAATTGTAGTTGAAGTTGGCGAATTGTATCATCAGCGCAAAAGCATTTTAATGGTGGAATTGACGCACATGAGAACCTTCGCTGGGGTCATAAGCGCCCTCGCCGGGCCAAATTTATTGGCGTTTCCATTTTTTCTAGGTCATCGCTCTTTACGTACTGGCTACGTAACTTCACGCACGTTTTCAGCTGCTTCATAAAAACATATACGCCCGAGGTACGGGGAGTCTACGATAGCATTTTTCCATTAATTTCTGCACGCTTGATAAACCCTTTATCTAATCAGCCATAAGATATTCGGCCAGTGTAGTTGCTTGTCGAGATTTATTTATTTATATAAAATTTGTAGATATGGTGCTTTAAAAATGATAAAAATTGACTTTTTATTCCACTTTCTTTGACTGTTAAACACTGTTAGGAAAAGTTTATATAATTTTCACGTAAACATGATAATAATTATCATTATTACTACTTTTTTATTTAAATGAACTACACTCTTACTTGTTCGTAGGTAGTAAGGTAGTTAAACAGCATACTAAAGAATAATATGTAATTCATGGCCATTTTAATGTTTATGTGGCTGAATTTGGACTGATTTGTAAAGATCACCGTATCTCAATTCGTAAAATAAATTTATGCAGTTAAAATTACAATAAAAATTTAAATTTGTATGTGAGGCGTAAAATCCAATGTTGCAATTCCATTAATAGTATAGACATCTGCTTTTGATCCAAAGGCCCGCAGTTTTCAATTCAGTAGCTATGCTCTGGTCATTACTCATCGTTGAGTGAAAGGAAACTATTCTCAGCACTGACGATTGTTGTAGGAAGCAATATACATAACATAGAACTATAGATTTCCGAGATATTGTTTGTGTGTAATGAATAGCCTAATCATGAATAACAACAATGGGGCTGTCGAAACTGCGCTTTATCAGTACCTTTTCAGCAACAAAGCACACGATGTTACCAGTTTAAGTTGATGTTTAATTTTAGGAAATTCTCAGTAATCGCATTTAAAATGGTCTAAGTATTTTTAAAGCTTAACTCCGTGTGTATGGTTTATTGTAATAAAATGAATAATGATAAATAAGTACACAGATTGACGCATCTCTTAAATAAATACGGTCTAGACACAATTCAATCACAGAGTATTTTTAGCATAACTAAAGAACCTTTGTGGCTTTATATTGTCTTTCTGAAAATCAATATAAGATGGTTCTATAACTTCATCTCGTTTCGGCTTGGCAAAGACTTCGTCCGGTCCATTTAACCCGCTACCGTCGCGACGACGACATCTTGGATTTCCATTAGTGCACTATAATTATTTCGGTTAAACTGTTCAATTCTCATTTCCCGCCCGTCACTAGATTTAATGGGTTCCGACCGCTATATATTTTTATATTTAGTAAAATTTAAACAACATACATGACGCATTAATGTAAACACCTAATTAATGACTTATTAACTAATTTATACAGACTTATTGCAATATGCTCTAATCTTTTAGGCGTAACGGAATATTTCTTAACCTATTTCACTTCTACGGCGACTAAAAGGATGTCAGCTATGCCAGAAAATTTAACAGGATTGATAATTTTTGTTGAATATAGAATAATAACCTTCAAATTTAGCAAACAATCACAAGACCAAAATATGTAGTAAAAAAAAAAGGTGAGATTTGTATGTGTCACACCTTTACCACAAATATCCTTGGTCTATGGCCCTTTCATAAATTCATTTCCCGCCACCCCCTTTTTCTACTGTAACTGTCAAGTAGTTTAAATGGTCAGTCTTAGCACTAACAGCTAACTCCTAGCATTAGCAGAAGCTAGCAAAAAAGCATGTGGATTCGTGCGAGGTATCAATGTTCTCCGCAACCTGTAAAGACAGTTGCAGAGGCACCTAAATTCCACAATCCATCAACAAAATTTCCAATGAACTGTAAATAGCCTGATAAAAATATATATTTTTCAAACCATATTGATTTTTATTTAATGTTTAAAACAGCGTTGGCCAATTGGCCAAAATGACAAATAATTAAAAGGCACTAAAAAGCTAAATGTCGGCTTAAACGCAGCACTGAATTTTATAAAAATATATTTTTAACTCTCATTTTAGGTCAAAATAATGTATCTGATATATTTATTTATGTATAATTTAGTCACATTGTATTTCTACATTTAAGCAAATTAAATAAAAATAGTAAATCAGATTAAAGAAATGTTATATTTATTTCAAGAATATATTTATTTGTTTATGTTGCTACTCCATATATGAAATTAAAAATTAATAGACTGGATGTCATTACTTAAATAGTATTTATAGCTTGCAATACCTGTTTATCTTAGTTTTGTTCGAATTTGTATATTTTATGCTTTAAAATGTTCACATTTAGTTTTTTTTTATTTCAATCTATTCGTTCTGAACCGGGATTACGCCGACTTCGGATGCAACGCATTTCAACCGATGCGATGCCACGATGCGACTCCGGGAATATTGATGATTGGATTTTAATCACGTTTCGATCACCCTCCCTCCGCTCAATGAATGGAATTTTATAGAACGACCTATTAATTGGATTACGCGTTTATTCAAAATGTTGATCGGAAAAAATAATTGCTCCTTTTTGGTATTATGTGCGATTTTTGATGAACTTAAGAAAGACGTTAATAAAATATTTTTTTTGTTTTAAATATTATTTATTTATAATGAAGCCACGATTATTAAATATTATCTTGCACACCAAAAATTTCAAGTAATTGCATAGTAATAATCGAAATAACCACCTCGTTTGTTTTTAAATATCTAAAGTAATTAAATACTCGTAAATATAAGGGTGCAGAAAGTGATGAAATTTCTTCAGTCCTGGCCATAAACTGAGTAACTCAATTGGCCTATCCTCTATACATTTTATTTCGTCGCTTGGAAGAAAATGATTTCCTATCAGCATTCATAAAAATGGCTCTAAAACAATTATTCATGTTTTCAGTAAATTGTACGAAAGGATTGTATAATTTATATGAAACTTTGTCCATGGATTCATTTTCAAGCGTCAACCTGGCTTCCTTAGGAAAAGTGCAGTAATAACAAATTTGGGGCAATTTACTGATTTCATTCTTAGGACCATGAATAAGCTATTACAGGTTGATGCCATATTTATGTAAAGATTTATAGGTAGATTTTACTAAACGTTTATACCTTGTTAATCATACTAAATTGATAAGAAAATTTGCTTTTATGGGCATTAACGGCGACCTCCTTATATGGCTAAAATCAAATTAATGTTCTTAATCGTCGTCAGACGGTTGTTGCTGGGCGTTTTAAATCTTTATTTTATTTACTTTTAGGAGTACTACAAGGAACCCATTTGAAACCTTTATTTTTGTACTTTATATCAATGACATCGGCAACTGTTTTAAAAACACCGAACATGACCTATGGTGACCTAAAAATATGTTCCTTTGTCGGTAATGCAGACAACTGTCTTCGTATACGAAAGAATCTTTTAGTTTACCGCCGAACCTTTACTAGGAAAAAAGATATTTAGGCATGCCTTTAATATCGGCGCGGCCGTAATACAAGAGACAAAGTTCACAGTAATACGCGATCTTGGTGTTATATATACTAGAAAAAAGATTTTATACGACCCGCATATAGAGTATATATAATCGATATTAGGGTTGATTGCGCGAGTATAAAAAACATTTTATTGCGTAGACTCTTCATAAATTATGTATTATGCTTATGTACGTAATATTCTTGAGTATGCCTCAAATACTTGCTCACTTCAAAACAAAAGCACAAAAGGCTAGTTGAAAAAGTGCAGAAATTTTTTAAAAACTTATAAATTTTAAAGAATTCGTTTCTTTCGAATTATACTGGAAGTTTTTCATTATCATTTTATCAAGCCCTATTATTTTCCATAACTCTACCACAAGAAAAATTTTGCTCATTTGGATAGGGCCCAAAAAAACGTATATGACCTACATAAGTCATAAAAGTTATTTTAAAAAAACTTAACCTACGTTCTGATATAAAATCGTGTATCAAAATATGTAACTTGAGTAAAATATTTCAATCGGAACGGTTACAACTCAGCCACAGAAGTTCTCGTATGAAATTATGCTATAGGACGAAAATAAATGACTTTTTAACAAAATTTATTTTCCATTTCAGAAATCTCAATTGGTAAAGCAGACTGTTTCGTTTCGTTCATGGCGGACAAAAAATAATCCTACTTGAATCAACTGTCTTAACTTCTTTTCTATGATAACAAGGTAACATATTATCAGAAACAAGAATGGATGATACCCTGTAGGTATGATATAATATCTTGTAGCACTTTGTTTTTGTTTACCGTTGAAATTATTTTTTTCCCAAAGTCTTGGCGAATTTTAGTGTCCTTGCAACCCCAAATTAAATTGTTTAAATTAAAAAATGTTTTGAAGCCTTTTTTTTATGTTTCATTTAGTAGTTTGAATTAAATTAATTGTTTATTTCCTTTGTTTCGTTTCATATATAAAAAAAAATATATTTCACTTTATGATTTGCGTTTCTTTCTTCTTCTTCGAAATTTGACAGCCAACCGATCGCCCTGTCAGTCCAGTCAGACTTGTCGTTTTGTGGAAAGGTTATAAAAGGCCGATCGCCTTTATAAACTTTCTTTTTTCTTCGGGACCTTGGGTACAAACGAGTGTATATTTTTTAGTATCGCTTTATTCTCGCCTCGATTAATTGGTCGTTCCAGTACAGCCGGACGGTTTCTATTCTTTGGTTATCTCTGTTGTTCAATTGAAGCCACCTTAAACTGAGTGGTAAGTTTTGGTTTTTTTCTTGGGGGTAGCTTTTGCGAGTGCCTCGGGGTAATAATTGTTCTTTTTTTTTACAACAGGCTTCTTCTTTTGGGGCTTCTTTTTTGGCTTCTTCTTCTTATTTTGGAGTTAAACTTTTGGGAAACAGTGGCTGCCTCAACTGTTTTATTCTCTTGGGAACATTCGAGGAACCCGCAGAGAGAACGTCCACGAGTTTGTCACCACCCACGTTTTTTTCCACCTTCTCACTTGGATAACACGCCACGTGTCGGACCATTGGCGATCACCGGTGTAAAGTTTTTAAAGGTGATGTAATCATTTAAATTCACCATATCTATTAAATTTCATCTTTTGGAAGCGACTGAGTTCCAGCGTCGAAAAGAAGTCTACTTGGAGAAGATTTATTTTTGCTTCATATGTTTTAAACTTGTCTTGCAAATTGTTTTTTTTTTAAGGTAGATTTTCGGTTGCAGACTATTGTCCTAAATTGTTTTTTTATTATTGTTTAAATTTTTATACCTTTTACATTTTTTTATTTTGATTGGCAATTGCCTATATCTGTAGAACGAGGGAGTGTTTTTGTCAGTTCATTAAAAGAACTGTTTTATATTTTATATAGGGTTTGTTGGTTTTATTGGCCACTGCCCCAACATTTATATTTTTTTTGTATTGTGTAGGAGTTTTTTTTGGAATACAAGAAAAGATTTTATGAACCTGCCAAAACTGGTTTTTTTATTTCTTCGATTAATTTCCTGAAGCAGGCGCAAAGAGCGTTGATAGTACTCACCTATCCCTGATATTTTTATAAGAGCAAATTTTTTATTATTCATGATTCTTTTTATTTTATTCTCTTTATTATTTCTAAATTTTTTAGGCGCCCAACCAATTTTAAATCCATTTAGTTTTTTTTTATTTATTTTGTAACTTCTTGTTACAGTATAATTTGGCGCTCCAACTTAAGGGCCAGAAACGTTTCTTTGCAATTGTTTTAGGAAATTGTCAAGATAATTGAAATTTTTTTTTGCAGCTTTATTAAATTTATTTTGCTTGTATTTAAGCATTCAAATTATATGTTTCAGACGCTGTTGGACCTCAGTCGACCTTTTTTATTTTTCATTTTTGAAACGACACCTCTGGACGTTTGGTTATCACTGAGAGTTGGAAAAATCGTGTGTTATTGAGGGATTTCGTTAGTTGTTTTTATTCTTTTTATTTTTCTTTTTAATTCTATTTTTTTGACCATGGAAAAGCTACCTAATATGGAAGCGGTGTACCTTAACAAGCAGGACCTTACTTATGAGGTCACAATTAGAGATGTGACACCTGAATTAACTGTTGAGGGTTTGAGAAATCAATTCTCAAATTTAATAAAATCTCAACCCTCAGAAGTGGTGGAGTCCACTAATTTTTCTATTGATTCCGAACTGGAAGAATGTTCCATGAGACTGTCCATTTTGTTAGAGTTGTGCGATGACTTCACTTGGTCAGATAGAAATTTATCTCGTCGAATTGGTACTAAAGCGACCCATTTGCATTTTAGATTGGCCCGCATATCCCAAGAGGATTGCGATGAGTCCCAACTGTTTTATTTAGGAAATTTAAAAACTCAATTAGCTTCAGTTTTAAGTCGATTCAATTTAAAAAAGGAAATTAGTTCACATAGGTTGCCCTCCACACCTCAAATTGTCATGAGCGAGTTGAGACCTATCTCACCTCAAACTCGACAATTTGAACCTACTCCATCAGTTCCGACTGAGAGTAGGGTTATTTTATGTTGTTCCTCAACTAATGCCATTAATTTAGGAATTAAATACAACGGGAAAACATGTATTTTTGAATTTTTAGAAACGGTCGAGGAAGTTAGGTTATCTCGGGGAATTTCGACCGAAAGATTGTTTAGGTCAGCGGTTGAATTATTTAGTGACCATGCTTTAATTTGGTTTAGAGGTATTTTTAGTTCTTTAAATTCCTGGTCAGATTTAGTGCACAAATTACGTGCAGATTTTAGTTCATTTGATTATAATTATACTCTGATGGGTTTTCTCCGTTCGCGTAAGCAAGAACCGGACGAGAAAATTCATATTTTTATTCCGTTGTTACAACGATATTTTGCTAGATTGAGCACTCCACTTACAGAGAGTGAGAAATTATCTATTATTTTACATAATATAAGGCCATTTTATTTAAAACAATTAGCATTGACCCCGATAAATAGCATAAATGATCTTTTATCGGTGGGTAAGAAAATTGAGGATATGCATAGACTATCCCAAGATTTTATTAATAAGGTTTCTGTTGAAAATTGTGTTACCACCAATTTAGGTGATAGTAGTCCTAGTACAAGGAAAAGGCTTAGTACAACAAAACCTTCAATGGCGTTGAATACTGTAGCATCACAACCGGTTCATTCTGCAAACACATTTAAAAATTCAAACTCGATGAATAAAAATAAAAATTTACCGCGTAAACAAACTTTTAATTTTAATGATAGGTCACAAGTTAGTTGTTATCGTTGTGATACTCCAGGGTTTACGGTTCTTACTTGTCCAAATTGTCAAGATAAATTAAATTGTCCTTATTGCAAAAGAACAGGTGTTTCAAAATTTACATGTCCTAGTTGCAATGTTCAACCGAGTACATCAAAACATTCAAAAAACGGATTGTGAGAGGTGGCAGAGAATCTTTTCTGGAGGCCGCCTCAGTTTTATTTGAATCAGAGATAGATGGCATTCGTCCATATTTAAAAATACTTTTAAATGATATTCCTATTTCAGGGTTAGTCGATACAGGTAGTGTTTGTACAATATTAGGTGCAAATTCACACCAGATTTTATTAAAATTGGGTTATAGTTTGATTGATTCCGATAATTCTTCACTTAGCACTGCAAATGCGTCCATAGTTAGACCTTTGGGTGTCATGTTTTTGCCATTTACTTTCAACGGGATTACAAAGGTTATTAAAACCTTTGTAGCGCCTCAGATTGCGTCGTCCCTTATTCTTGGTATTGATTTTTGTAAGAATTTTGATTTTGTTCCGCAAATTTTAAATTTAATTCAATTTGATCATGCTTCAAATCACTGTTTATTACAAACAAAGGCAGTCAGGGTATTACATCCTTTTGACTCTTTAACGAACGAGCAAAAATTATTAGCAAAATGTGTTGTCGATCAATTTGAAACTATTTCGACGGAAGTAAAAGGTTTAGGCCGTACTTCTCTTTTAACACAACATATTGATACCGGTTTTTCCCCACCAATTAAGCAGAGACATTATCCTTTATCTCCAGCACGTCTCGCTCTTCTTAATGAGGAAGTTGACAAAATGTTAGCTCTGAATATTATCGAACCAAGTAAAGGTGGATGGAATAATCCTACTCTTTTTGTTCCGAAGGCAGACGGAAGCCTTCGTTTTTGTCTCGATGCGAGGAAATTAAACTCGGTCACAAAACCAGACGCATATCCTTTACCAAGGATTTCAACCATTTTAGATAGTTTACGGGATGCAAATTTTCTTTCTTCGTTGGATTTATCCTCGGCGTTTTGGCAAATATGTCTGGATGATTCCTCCAAGGAAAAGACTGCGTTCACAGTCCCAAATAGAGGTTTTTTTCATTTTTTGGTTTCTGCATATGGTTTGAGAAATTCTCCCGCTTGCATGCAGCGTTTAGTTGACAGATTGTTTGATCCAAGTTTTGGCGACAGAGTTTTTCCATATATTGATGATATTATTATTGTTAGTTCAACATTTGAAGAACATATTTCTTTATTAAATCGTGTCTTTAATGTTTTAAAGGATGCTAATTTAACTATTAATAGTAAAAAATGTAAATTCTTCAGGAAAGAGTTAAGGTATTTAGGTTATGTGGTAGACTCGTTTGGTCTCCACGCCGATCCTGAAAAGGTGAAAGCCATTTTAGATATTCCAACTCCTAAATCACCTAAAGAAGTGAAAAGTTTTTTAGCGACGGTGTCTTGGAACCGTAGATTTATTAATTCTTTTTCTAGTATTGCAGCTCCACTTTATCGTCTTACCAGCACTAAAAAAGGCACACCTCCTTTTAAATGGAGTGAAGAGGCAGAGCAGTCTTTTCAACAGCTAAAAACGGCTTTAGCGACAGCTCCGGTACTTGCCTGTCCGAATTTTGAAAAGCTTTTTTCCGTCCATTGCGATGCAAGCTCATTTGGAGTGGGAGCCATGCTTACGCAGGATTTTGATGGTGTAGTTCATCCGATTGCGTTTATGAGCAAGACACTTTTGCCTGCGGAGACCCGTTATAGTGCAACTGAGAGAGAGGCATTAGCTGTTGTATTAGCCGTAGAACATTTTCGACCTTATTTGGAAGGTGGTCCTAAATTTAAAGTCTATACAGATCATGCTAGTTTGAAATGGTTTTTTAGTTTAAAAAATCCAACTGGAAGATTAGCTCGTTGGGGAGTTAGGTTATCTCCGTATAATTTTGAAATTTGTCATAAACCAGGAAAAGACAATGTTGTTCCCGATACACTGTCTCGTCTTTTACCCGTTAGTTTGGTAGATTTAGCTTCAGACGATTGGTATTCATCTTTATTTCAAAAGGTTACAAAAAATCCTTCCAGTTTTCCAAATTATTGTATTAAAGAAAAACAATTATTTCGGTATTGTAAAGGAAAGTTTAAACTCACCAGTTCACACGATTGGAAACTGGTTGTACCATTTTCTCTTCGAGAAAACCTTATTTATGAAAATCATAATTCGGATCATTTTGGTATTTTTAAGACGCATCGAAAGTTAGCCGCTCAATATTTTTGGCCTTCAATGCATAAAGATGTTATTAATTTTATTAAAAAATGTGATACGTGTCACGCGTATAAATTTTCAAATAGTTTACCATTAGGAAAAATGGGAAAACCCAAGGATTGTTCTTTTCCTTTTCAATTCATTTCAAGCGATTTACTAGGTCCATATCCCATGACTAGAAATCGGAATATTTATATTTTAGTGGTAACCGATATTTTTTCAAAATATTGTTTATTATTTCCTTTGCGTCGTGCGACTGGAAAGGCCGTGGTTCATCATTTAGAAAATGATGTCTTTTTAAAATATGGTGTCCCGGAAGCAGTTATAGCTGATAACGGTAAACAATACGTTAGTAAGGAATATCAGGAGCTTATGAAAAAATATCAGGTACCTAAGGTTTATTTTAATGCCTTGTATTTCCCACAGTTCAACCCGACTGAACGAATGAATCGTACTGTAGTCCAAGCGCTGGCATTGCAAGTTAAAGATGACCACCGCAGCTGGGATACGTACCTTCATAAAATTCAATTTGGAGTTAACTCAGCGGTGAATGAAATTACAGGTTTCAGCCCATATTTTTTAGTTCATGGTAGAGAACCAATTTTATCTGGCACTTTCTATGGAAAATCCCAGGAAGCGCAGGGAGAGTTAGTTTTTGGAAGTCGTCTCGATTACGCTCGGAATCTAGGGGAACTAGAATCAATTTTCCATCATGTTCGTAGGAAGTTAGTTTCAAGCCATTCAAGAAACAAAATTTACTACGACAAAAAAAGAAACTCTGCAGATTTCAAAGTAGGTGATTTTGTTTGGAAACGAACGTACACTTTAAGTAATGCAGGGAAATACTTTATTTCGAAGTTTGCCCCGAAGTACGAAAGATGTAAAATTATTAAAAGACTTTCCTCTCTGGTTTATAGTTTAGAAAACCTGAACGGAAAATACATTGGCGATTGGCATTGTAAAGACTTTAAATTAGTCAAGTAAATTATAAATTATTATTTTGAGTCCGTATATTTTAATTTAGATAAAATTTTATTTACATATTTTTTCATTTTTGGAGTTTTAGTGTGGGTTCGAGTTCCTCAGTATTTATCTAGTGGAAGTCAGTTGGTTGTTAGTTTAATAGGCGTTGGACTCTATGTTTGGGTTTCCATTGCCGAAAAGGAATGTTTGTGTCAGCTATCCATTGTCATAGATTAGTTTTTTATACTTACTAAATGGATATCTGTATTGTGTGATTGATACTGTTTGAGTTGCTTAAAAAAAAAAAAATCAGTGTGAAAGAGAACAAACTAACGCAGAGAGCAAGGAATCATCTTTAGCAGTGATTAACGTTTTGTAACATTTTTTTTGTTTTTCAACAAGGAGTTACATTTTTTCCAAATGTTTATTTTAGAAATTTGTTTCTCCTGAGCTCCTTTTAGTTTGGGTTCAGGGCTCCTTTTGTTGTAATGAGTGCTGGAAACGAAGGGTTGGTCCTTAGTTCCTGGGTTTTTTTATCACTGTTGAGATATATCCGATTGCTCAGGTTTTTTAGATAGTTGGTTGGAAAACTCGTTCCTTATTATTATTTATTTTGGAAATTTATTTATATATATTTTTTTTGGAGGTATGGACGGGTCGTCCATGCTTCAGATGTTTAGTACCCATCTTTCGCTGTTTTAGGGGAGGGGCATTGTAGCACTTTGTTTTTGTTTACCGTTGAAATTATTTTTTTCCCAAAGTCTTGGCGAATTTTAGTGTCCTTGCAACCCCAAATTAAATTGTTTAAATTAAAAAATGTTTTGAAGCCTTTTTTTTATGTTTCATTTAGTAGTTTGAATTAAATTAATTGTTTATTTCCTTTGTTTCGTTTCATATATAAAAAAAAATATATTTCACTTTATGATTTGCGTTTCTTTCTTCTTCTTCGAAATTTGACAGCCAACCGATCGCCCTGTCAGTCCAGTCAGACTTGTCGTTTTGTGGAAAGGTTATAAAAGGCCGATCGCCTTTATAAACTTTCTTTTTTCTTCGGGACCTTGGGTACAAACGAGTGTATATTTTTTAGTATCGCTTTATTCTCGCCTCGATTAATTGGTCGTTCCAGTACAGCCGGACGGTTTCTATTCTTTGGTTATCTCTGTTGTTCAATTGAAGCCACCTTAAACTGAGTGGTAAGTTTTGGTTTTTTTCTTGGGGGTAGCTTTTGCGAGTGCCTCGGGGTAATAATTGTTCTTTTTTTTTACAACAGGCTTCTTCTTTTGGGGCTTCTTTTTTGGCTTCTTCTTCTTATTTTGGAGTTAAACTTTTGGGAAACAGTGGCTGCCTCAACTGTTTTATTCTCTTGGGAACATTCGAGGAACCCGCAGAGAGAACGTCCACGAGTTTGTCACCACCCACGTTTTTTTCCACCTTCTCACTTGGATAACACGCCACGTGTCGGACCATTGGCGATCACCGGTGTAAAGTTTTTAAAGGTGATGTAATCATTTAAATTCACCATATCTATTAAATTTCATCTTTTGGAAGCGACTGAGTTCCAGCGTCGAAAAGAAGTCTACTTGGAGAAGATTTATTTTTGCTTCATATGTTTTAAACTTGTCTTGCAAATTGTTTTTTTTTTAAGGTAGATTTTCGGTTGCAGACTATTGTCCTAAATTGTTTTTTTATTATTGTTTAAATTTTTATACCTTTTACATTTTTTTATTTTGATTGGCAATTGCCTATATCTGTAGAACGAGGGAGTGTTTTTGTCAGTTCATTAAAAGAACTGTTTTATATTTTATATAGGGTTTGTTGGTTTTATTGGCCACTGCCCCAACATTTATATTTTTTTTGTATTGTGTAGGAGTTTTTTTTGGAATACAAGAAAAGATTTTATGAACCTGCCAAAACTGGTTTTTTTATTTCTTCGATTAATTTCCTGAAGCAGGCGCAAAGAGCGTTGATAGTACTCACCTATCCCTGATATTTTTATAAGAGCAAATTTTTTATTATTCATGATTCTTTTTATTTTATTCTCTTTATTATTTCTAAATTTTTTAGGCGCCCAACCAATTTTAAATCCATTTAGTTTTTTTTTATTTATTTTGTAACTTCTTGTTACAATCTTTTGCTTTTATACATTGTTTAGTAGTCGTAAAATATTTAACCATAATCTGACGTCTTACAGCTAGGTCCTACATGCTTTGTTACTCGATCAAATACCTTCGAAAAGTCCGTATAAACTGGTCAATTTGTCTACCATTATGCATATTTTTAAATATGATGTCCGTGTATTGACCTAAATTAGAAATTACTGACCGTTTTTGAACAAACCCCGTGTTGATTGCTCGAAAGGACATTCAGGACAGCAATCGATGGATAAGTTAATCGTAAACGTTTTTTTTCGAATATTTTGCTTACAACAGATAGAATCGAAATTGGTCTATAATTTTCTGCAACCTTTTTGGCCCTTTTTTGTGAATCTGTATAATAAAGGCATCCTTCCACAAAGACGAAAATATACAGTCTTTAAGTGACCGGGAGAAAATAGGATGTGTTTCAACACAACCTGCTCCTTTATTCGACTCTAATGCATTGAGGTATTCAATTGCTGTCAAAGGTATTTATTTACAGACCAAATCGTGTTTGTTTCCTTCAAACGGATCAAATAATTTCATTTGTCATCCATCGAAGTGAAAATTTCCATTAGTGCACTTTCGGGTCGTTCGTCGCCGTTTGACGGGGTGAGCACTAGCTAGCAGCGCACTGTGACGCGGTTTGTGCGTCGGCATCGACCTTCATACATCCGAGTACTGGCCGCCCCTCGCTCTAATATTATTAGGAAAACCATCCAAATAGATTGCATCACTGAAGCATACAGCCCCCAAAAACAGGCTCAAAGCCAGTAACATAATCGAGGTTACGTGAAGCATAAACCAAATACTAATATAATTTTTTATCGTGTGGCTGCTGTATGTCGTGTATGTGTGCGTCTGATTTGTTTGTCGACGATTACGGGCAAGCGCATTCACCAGAGCTTGAAATTCAAGCAACTATTTAAATACATACTAATTTTAATGTTTTCGAAAGTTATTTTAGCACACACAATTAGAAAACATTCGTTATGAGGAAACTCTAGTTTTAAAACATCAAAATATAGTTAGAATATGTTGAGGGCTATTTAACATATTTAACAAGATACGCATATCAGAAAGAATGTAAGCACATTCTTTCTGACAAACACACTTCCTTTTTCACATTATACAACTTTTTTTTTTTTTCATACGTAATTTTTTTATTTGTTTATATGTTTATTTGTTTTATATATTAGTGGTATAAAATACAAACAAATACTTATTAGCTAAAAAAAAATATATGTTTAAAATATGCTATTTATATTTTAAAACCAACAAACATTTGGCGAATCAGAAATTCTTTATGTAACCTTATGAAAACGTTTAAATTCGTCTAACTAGGCAAATTCCTGGATGAGGATGAATTTATTAATGTACGAATTTACACAAGTGCGCTGTGCGATTTAATGATTTTATACATATACCATAATTTTTCAAGTAAATAGTTGAAAAAAAGAGAGATTTAAAAAATTAATAAAATCGAATATAAGTCTTTTCTGAGATATCGTTTTTGTTTGTTTAGTTTCTAATGAAGTAAAAGTGTATTTAAAAAAAGGTGTTAACAAAAGTTGTGAAGGTGTTAATGTATGACGACGATGATCGATCTAGCTGGAACAATTAAGTATTTCTAACACCCAGTGTGTGCATTATTTAGTGAAATGTCAGGAAGCGAATTAGTCGGGTAACTTCCACGCTGCTTGCAGAGGTTAGTAACCAGTGGGTAAATGGTATTTAATCGATTTTACGATTCAAAATATTTATAATTTGGAAATTAAAATAATACAATAATAGCTTTTGGGTCTAAGTAGATTAAAATTAAAAAAAAAACATAATGGTATCATGATATTTATTGAAATCATCATAATTTATTACACCAAACAAACAAAATTTCAATATAGTAATAATTATTTAATAATAATAATTTTATATTAATAATAATATGGCACTGAACATTCTTTTACGTTTATCTTTTTTTTTATATAAAATAATTGCTATGACATAGTCAATAGAATACCTTAACTACTAAGACTACCACGATTTCAAACTTTGATTAAAAACGATTTGCGCACATACATGAGTTTATATTAATTTTAACTGGCCAGTAATAAATAATATGTTTCAACGGCCGTGCAGTCATATTTTTGAAATTCGAAAATGATATTAGAGCGCTCTATCGGACTGTCAAAGTTTCATTTATTATTACTAAAAAATTGTTAACAATAATGTTATATATCTATATTATCCGACAAACCTCCGATGTGATTTGAACGGTTATAGTTGTTTTTTGTAGAGCATCAATCAATACAAAAATCAACTCCTTTGCATTTGTTCATTTCGAGTTAAAGCTGAAACAGAAAAGATTGTATTAAATTTCATAGAACGAAAAATATAATTGATAACTATTTACCGTTACTACTTTATTACATTTCTATTAAGATTGAGTCACTTCATGGAAATACTCCGTTAAGAATCCTGGGCAATTGTGACTGAAAAGTAACTTTTAATGAGTCCGATCAACTTTCACCTTTATAAATCGAGGTTAAATTAACTTACTTTTAAGTTATCAAAACTGTTTGATAGACGATGTCACTTCTTTAAAATTTATGAACAATTTATTTAGTTTTTTTTATTTATAAACAATGATTTTTTTCTTCGTTCGCAAGGATTGCACTATCCTACAAATTATTATTATTATTATTATTAGGTAATTACAATATTTAAGAGTTAGCTCCGGTGATACTGTAGAGTTTAGTAGGCGAGGAAAAAAAAATAATGCTTTACAACTCGCAGCCTACGCTTAAAAACAGCCTTGGAATAAAGAAAAGGATCAAATACTGACCTATGAAGAGTATTCCACTGCCGAATTGTTCTGGAAAGAAACGAATTGAACCCAATGTTCCGTTTTCTCAAGATAGGTTTTATCTTGGAAGGATGGTCATTACGGCCAATATAAGGAGGCTTAGAGAGCTGGGATCTTAAAGCAGACCAGGCAGACTCATCCGTCACAGTCTTATATAAACTATTTAATCTGAATTCGAAACGCCTTTTACATAGTGGCTCCCAATTAAGAGTTGAAATTAATTCAGATGGACTATCAGACATGCCGGCTTGCTTTTCTCTGAACTGCTTCTAATTCGTCTTTAAGACATTGGGTGTGAGGATCCCATACTGATGAGCAGTATTCAAGGGTAGGACCAACCAACGTTTTATAAGCCAATTTAATAACAAACAGACTTCGCATAACAAACCTTAAGTGTCTGTGAGCTTTTTTCACTACATCACCAATATGAGTTCCCCAATGGAGATTATTAGAGGACAGGCTAATTCCAAGATGCTAGCGGATTTCGACAGTGATTTGCCAGCTAGATCGTACTTGAAAGCATTATGGATTGAACCGAACTGCATCAAAGCCGACTTGTCCGAATTTAATCGCATGCCATTTTGATTAACCAATCTGACCACCGTATCTAGATCGTTTTGCAGTGCTTCACAATCTGACTTATTCCTAACTATCTTAAATATGATAGTATCATCAGCAAAAAGTTGCATGAGTGAATTAACACAAGCAGGTAGGTCATTTATGAATATAAGAAATAAGATAGGGCCAAAACACTATCTTGAGGTACTCCTGATGGCACGGAAACTAAATGGGAAAAAGCCTTTCCAACAGAAACCTGTATACTCCTTTTAGACAAAAATGATTCAATCCAAGAAACCACTTTAGGATCTAGAGGTAGATTTCTAAGTTTATTCATTAAACCCGAATGAGGGACGACGTCAAAAGCTTTCGCGAGTCTAGAAATATAGAATGAACCCCAAGTCCACCATCTAAGGCGTTAGCTATAGTTTGAGAGAGATTAGTAAGAGCCGCCTCGCATGAAAACCCTTCGCGAAAGCCGTATTGCTCTTTACGAAAGAAACTAGATGAATTAAGTGTATTACTTATATACTACACAACTAACCGCTCCATTCGCCATTTTCTGGCAAATATTGGGGATAAAATACAGATGTTAAAAAGAATAGTTAGGTAAGGTATAACAGAGAAATTAGCCATCTTTAACATCTGAATGGTTACTCCGTCGGGGCCTGGAGAAGAATTGAACTTTAGACTTTTTAAAACCCTAAAGACATCATCCTCTGAGAAACTGAATAAAGTAGGATTTGTAGATTGAAAATTACTTTCAGAAGAGGAGGAAGAAAGGGAGACTGGGTCAGCAAGGAGTCCGCTAGTAACTCAGCTTTTTCCATATCACTGCGTTAAAACTCCAGAGATATCAAAAAGATGCGGAATACTACGATTATTGCCTTTCTTAGAGTTTATATGTTTATAAAATAAATTATTTGGGACTACTGATATGAGCAGTTGTGTGATATAACTGCTTACTTACCGCCAGAGAATAAACCCCGCACGGCTTCCGAATAAACGAAAAGTCAGTATTCAGAAACAATTGAGACCGTGTGTATTTGTGTAACACGGACATCATATTTCAATTAACAGTAATTATAACGTGGCACTGAACATTCTTTTACATATTTCTATTGGCACTCATAGATCAGTATAATATATTAATTCTAACTGGCCGCTCATAAATGAAACGTTCCAATTGCTGTGCTGTCGTCATAAGTTTGAAATTCGAATATGATAGCGCCCTAATGATGAGCGCTGTCAGTTTCATACTAAAAAAAAGTTGATTTTAATGTTAAATATCTATATTATCCGACCAGCTTTCGATTTGTTTAAACGGCTATGGTTGTTTTTCTTAGGTATCAATCTACAAACAAAAACTCAACTCTTTCGCATTTGTATTTTTCGAGTTAAAAGTTGCAATGGACTGACGGTCGTATGGACGGACAGACAGACAGGAAAGTAGCTTCTCATACATGAATGTATGTATAGAAGCTAAAAGTACTACTTTAAAGATAAGGTAGGAAGTAGGACCTCAATGTTTCGTCCAATCACAAGTTTGACCTTGAAATTTATGTAAGAATGTCAACACGCAATTACTCTCCGATGCCGTGTAGCAGAACTTCTCCCGTCCGCCCACGCCCGGATTGCGGGGTTGGGCGGTGCGGGGCGCGGGGGACGGATCGATTTATTTTGTCGAGGGGTTCACATAGCAGCGTGTCAATTCAAGCGACCATTTACGCTCTATATTCTTTAACGTCACTCCCAAGTCCCAATACCGTGTGCTCGGAATAATCCAAGATTCTCGATAATCGCGAGCGACTGAAATCTGAGAGGAAAACCTTAAAGATGGGGCGGGGCATATTAATACGAAATTGTAATATTGTTGGATCGCTTTTTTTTATTATTACCTTATTCATGATTATGCCATTTGTATATTGAAATATTACCAATAAATTGGTAGGTATATTGTTGAGAACCGTACCCAAACTATATGTGATAATATTAAACGGTTATTGTAATACCCAAGCCAGAGCCGTTGATCGCACGCGGTAATATTTACGAGATATTGATCGTGCGTTGCCACGCTAGAGGCAACTTACACCATCATTTTAATAATAATAATAAATTTGGTGATGAATTATTTTCGCATAATTGTATACAATTTCTTCCTTTAAATGGGGAATATAAATACCCTATTAAATCTTCGGGAATGGTCTCGGGCAGCATGTATACTATAATGTGAAAAACCGTAACATATAAAAATAACAAATTTTAGAGTAATCTGTTTCTATAATCGCGAAAATTGGGAAAATAGAAAAAAAATATAAAAAGGTTCCCCATAATATTTAAACATTTAAAGTCGTAAAGATGCGATAAAAATAAATACGTTGTCATATTCTTTGTAAATATTAAGGTTATTTAAAGAAAGTCAAAATTATTAATTGTTTAACTTACTATTAAAAGAAATGAAAAAATTGGAAAATACTCTTAGGAATAATCATTCTATTATCTTGTGTCTCTTTTACACGTGGAATGTATCCATAAAGCTATCTTTAACAAAAATATTACTTTTTTTGGGTAAAATAAAACATAATAATAATAATACAAAATAAACAAAATTATTTTCCGGTGTGGTCATTCGCGGTTGAAGTCAACATATTTCTCCTGTGGTATAGTACCACTCCAATGGTATGAGTTTCAATGTAATGTAGACATAATTACGTAACAAAGATAAGTAAAAAGCGTTTAATATTACTAATTTGTATGAAATAATATTTATAAATATTTTTTAAATTTATACTGTAATTTACATACGAGTAGAAGGCGGTAATAAGTAACTTAGAGGTTTAACTGTTTATATTTGTGTCAACGTATAATGTCCCAAAAATGACAATATAATATGTAAGGTAAACGCGACGAGTACTTAATGGCAAGTTAAATATTTACCACCCAACATCGTAGCCTATTGTAGCCTATTTAGCCTACATTTATTCTGTGCCTCTCGCCCCCTCGCCCCCTCGTGACATTATTAATTGTATATTTTGAAGCATCGGTAGATCCATCACGTGCTTCGCAACGGTAATATAAAAAACAAAACATCAATCTGACTAATATTAATTCAATATTAGAATGAAATCAGTTCGCGATCTTCTGTGCCCAGGCTCTGAAATTAAAAAAAGTTAGTCAACTTAGCGTATACATAAAACATAAAAAGCTACCACTAATTTTATTTCTTCTAATAATTGTAGTTAATTTACTATGTAGATCTAATAGAGAACAAAATGAAAATAAGCTATATTTATATAATTTTACATATAAACTGTTGAAATATATTAATTTTCACAAAAAAAAATAGTAAAAAGTCTCAAAATATAAAGCGTTGATTTGTGTATCATTAACGTAAAAATATAATATAAAAAAGCGAGGGTCCTAGTAAGTTTCCTTGAGAAACACGGAAATATGGCAATTTCAATAGATTGACACAAAATATAAAAAATAATGATCTACAGCAGGGGTGCTCAAACGGTCGATCGCGATCGACTGGTCGATCGCGAGTGCTTTTTGAGTAGATCTCGAGAAGATTTTTTTTTTTAATAAGTAGGTAGGTAACTAAACTACAAAAATGTATTACGTAATAAAATAACACTGCTTGCGACAAAAGGTGGCTTTATCAAAGGAACGCGCGGCACTTTTCAAAGAAAAGCCGTGTTGTTTCTAGAATAGACAGTACACAGTACAGCAGGGGTGCTCAAACGGTCGATCGCGATCGACCGTTTGAGCACCGTGCAGAAAGCTAATATCTATATATGCTACGGTACGCCCTACCTAGGTAGGTAGGGTGTATCGTGTATGTACGACAACCCTGCATCACACACACTTGCAGTCTCTCAGAGTCGATCGTAAGTAGTCTAAAAATATTGAGGTAGATCGCCAGCAGTTCAAGTTTGAGCACCCCTGATCTACAGTATGTAAATGGCTGATAGCTTTTAGTTTCGAGATTAGAATAACACTATTTTTATATTGAATATTTATTTATTTATATCGAATATTTATTTACCTATATATTTAATAATTGTTTATTCATTTATTTGTTATTTTTTAATTTATTCATTTTATTTTTTCATATATTAAGTATTCTTGATTACACATTTAAATTGTACTCATGTGTGTATGTGTGTGTGGGTGTGTATATCAGTGTGTATATTTGTTTGTGCCTTATTATTTTTTTATATTTTCTCAGGGTTTTGCGCTGGTCTCTGCTATGCACTTTATCACTTCATATATAACCTTCCTTAGAACAGGTAACTATTACCTAGTTAGGAAGGTTATTGACTTACACTCATCGGCCAATTTATATTCCATAACAAAAAAAAAAAAAAAAAAAAAAAAAAAAAAAAATAAAATGGTCTACTGAAATCTGCATAAAAGTTTGTGTTAAGTTGAAATCGAAAAAAGCTGATTTTTAACTTCTTTAATCATTCTAAGCAAAATTTGAGAATGCTTTATTTAGGCCTTTTTTTTTACCCAAAATCTCTATGTTATCGTTATCTCTACACTATGTTCTATATTACAACCAAACTAATTAATAACCCAACACTACACCCCCTATATCTAAAAATAGTGTTCAATTACTACCTTGTCTCGCTTTGGGTAATCGTATAGTAGTGTAATTAGGTTGCTTTAACTATAATGGCAATGGTGCTTGGTAAAATATTAAAAATAAAATTAAGTTCAACCTTAAAACAATTGTAAAGATAATTCCGCTGTTATCTTATCTTGTGTCCGGTAATAGTGTGCTTTATTTGGTTAAGTTAAGAAACAAAAATAGCTATCCCTTTTGGTATAATCATAATACATTCTTATATACAATACTTCTATACATTGTTCAGAAAAAGTAAATTATTTAAACAAAACCTGACTTCTTATAGTAGGGCCCTATAAGCGTCATTTAAGGCATCTCCCACCCAGATTATATACTCGCGCCTGTGGTAGGTTGCTTAATTTCCTATCTCCACTTGTGTCTGCAGCACTTTTAGTCTCGAGGTGCATTTTGGATGGCCATAGAGGTGACAGTGGATTATTTGTTAGGTCTTAAATTTAAAATTAAAAATGAAGCACTCGATTACGGTAAAAGTTACAGGGGTTTGACATAGACATTTTTTCAAATATTTAACAGATTTTTAGCAAATTCACACAAAACTATATTTAAAGTTACCAATATTTCAAAGCTAAAAGACCAGTTTACGAAGGTGTTGAGCTCACACTGCCTAGAAATTCACTGTTCTTATCCAAGCGAAATTTCCCTCGAAACTTAATTTCCGCGAGTCCGCTATTGTAATTTGAGTCAAACGAAAAAGAAGATTTCGCAAATAATCCCTTAACTTTCTTCAATTAGCTGTAGCGCGAGCCGCGCACTTGTAAGCTTTTCCCGGGCTCAGCGTAACTAATGCGAAATGGACCAAGACTCGAGATAATCGTCTGACTCGACAATCCTAATCATCTGCCAGGCTAAACCGAGGGGAAAATTTCGAATACCAAATAAAACTTTACTCTAACTTCTAGTCTAAGAGACAACACAATTTTTTAAATGCCAAATAATGTTTCAACAAAATGAATGAAATAGGCATACTCGAATGGACAAAATATCAGTTATACCTAACTTAGCTGCAGATTAGGACAATGTGCTCTGTAAAAGATTGCACAGACATAAAATATATTCTCAATTTGAACTGTATAAAAATTTTTAATTGTCAATGTTCCTTTTTTTTATGTTATTATTTTATTTTAAGATCACAATCATCACAGACCATAGGTTTTATTTTTTCCAAACAAAATAAATAACATTTTAATCAACTTTAAAATTTTGGTCGTTGTTTTTTTTAAATGTTCTGAAAAGGCATATTGTAACAAGAACGGCTATGACATCCTGTAGCTTTTATATAGTACCAACTGCCTCTATAAATTATTTGGTAGTAGTAAATTATTTAACCAGAACTTGACGTCCTACAGCTAGGCACTAAAGGCGTCAAAAACGTTATCTTCCTCCTAAACTACTCGCACCTGTGGTACATAACATTTTTTTTACGTGATCATAAATTTTAACATCGTTTTACTTTTTATTTTGAAAATTTTGATGAGCGGCTAGTTCTATTTAACCTACTTTCAAAAATAATGTTTTTTAAATACCTCGGAAAAAGTTTAGCAAACGCTGTATTAAAATACCATAACGATGCAAAACACCACGGACAAAATTCTTAGTTTATTTTTTTTTGGTTTCCATATATAAGCTAATAACTCAGGTAAAAGCAGAAAAATATCTTGGTGTGACGATTGATGAACGGTTCAATTGGGGACCTCATATAGACTCATTATGCGATAAACTGCGTTTAATTATGGTAAAATTTTACCAACTTAAGGGCATTTTAAAATATAACGAATTCAGGATGCTTTACTTTGCACTAATTGAATCTATTATAGGCTACGGAATTATGACTTACGGAAACACCTTCAGATCATATTTAGACAAAATTAAAAAATTTCAATACCGAATAATAAAAATAATAGTACCTAAAATAATAAAAAAAAAGTACCAAGGCAATGAAATCGGCCTTTTTAGACACTGCAATATCCTTCCAGTACATGCTTTATTTACATATAGAATTGTTCTGCACTTCTTCGAATTGGACACTTATAAAATAGTTGTAGAACACGCTTATAGTACAAGACAGATAGAAAACGAAAGATTATTCATACCTTCGTACAATAATTTTTACGGTAAAAGAAAACTTCCTTATTTAGTTCCAACTCTATTTAACAAGTTGCCAATTTCATGGAAGCATAGAAAAAATCGTTAGTCAAAAATGACCTAAAAACGAAATGCTATGAATTTGATAACGAATAATACCGAGATTGGACACTGAAAAAATAAGCACAAAAATTTAGTTACATAAGATATTTTCTCTACTTACTATTATGGAATAATGTTTTAGATTTAAGGTAGATATTAAATTGTGAAGGTGAAGCATGCTCTGTAAGGACCTACTCAATCATGGAACCTACAAAACATGCTTCGCTCAATGATTTCCAACTGATAAGCCTTGGGCTTGGTTGGATCTTTCATATACAATGTTTAAATAAATGAATAAAAAAAATATATATATATATATATATATATATATATATATATATAAATAATCAAAACGTATGTATATTTTTGTTTGAATTTTAAAATCCTGGGATACTAACGAGGTCTAGGGCCGCACCTTCCCCCCTGTAGTTACGTCGCTGATTGATAGCCGAGGTCAACTGACTTATTTTAGTTGAATATTTTTTAGAGTTTATGATGTTCGCTCTGGAGTTCAATTGAGTGATAAACCTCGTTTTGCAGTCTGGAAATAGACATACTTATTTAATTATTAAAAGATAACTATGTCTATTTCCAGAACGAACGAACTTATTAAAAGAACGATTATTGTAAATAATAACAAAATTAAATAAGCTAAGATTTCTAAATACAATGAGAAAACAATAGAAAACAATCTTTCTGTATTGAAGTTAGCTTTTATTTATGTTTACAAGTAGACACAACGGTTGAGGTTCGCAAAAGCTTATTTTATAACGTGGCGGCGATAAAAACAGATATTTTTTAGTATTCAGGACCTTCATTTTATTATTCTAATTAATCGCGGCTTTCGTTCTAGTGTATTTAATAATAAAAGTACCAACCAATGGTTCTAAAATGTGTTTTTTTATAATTTTGTTTTTTTATATAGCTAATCTTTGATTATCATAACTTGAAACGGTTCAACAGATTTCGACAATATCTTAAGGAATAAGTATCAAGGCGACTCATTTCGAGTGCTGCATATTGTTAAACGGTTAGCTTATTATTTAATAGGTAAAGAAAGCGTTGTTACTAATAAGGCTGTTTCTTTCGCGGGGTCGAGTACTAATGAGAACAATAAAACTTTATTGGGGTGATTTCAATGCAAATTTTATCGGACTCGATGTTAGTCGACAGACTCGTGCCTCGTAGGCCGGTTACCGACGTTTGATCTTTATATTTTTGCTTTACGTTCATTTTATTTGCCGAGTAAGAAAAGTTAAGCACGGATAAGACTATAAACTGCCCCTTTGTTTTTAACAGTTTTAGCATAATGTAATCGACTGGAGTTTTTTTCTTAATTAGTCTTTGGAGGGAAATCGAAATAACGAAAGTGATGAGGAGTCTACTAGACCAGCTTGAACTCCAAAAGCGATTCCTTCCAGACGCTACAAAATATAACCGCATCTGCCTGGGCTAATAGGGTCAAATTTTCATTTTATATGATAATTGATTTATGAGCGAAATGAAATTTTCCTTTATTTTTAAACTCTACTATAAGTAGTCCATTCAGTAGTTCATTAAGATGAAATGTCCAACTTGAAATGTTATAGTTAACGCTTGTGTTTTTAATGGCGATAGCACCTGTCAGTGTAATGACAATCGATTTTACTTTATTCCGGTCATGGATGTCCAGTTTTAGAACCCAAACCCTAACTTTGCCAAAAAATTGAAATCGGAACGGAGCTTTTTTAGTATTAATTTTGGCCAGGTAATACGAAAACACAAATATGCTTCCTTACACACTCTACAAATAGCTTTCTACTGTGATTGAGTTCTGGTTCTCTCCGGCCCTACACTGAAAAGTAATTCTGTACACGTGACCACCAGAAATTCTCATTCCACTTCTTCCAGATCCAAACAATCCGATATCTTTTGTCCTCTATGTGATCATACGTTCTGTAAATCCCAGAGCACCTTCTCTAAATATAAAGTCACACTCGATTAAGGTTAATCCTACTATTAATTAATAAAGCTATCAACTTCTCAATCGTCGCATTCAAAAAGAGCCCACTATCCGAGTCTTTTGAATAACTATAAAGTGGTAAGCTCCGTTCCGATTTCAATTTTTAGGCAAAGTTGGGGTTTGAAATCTAAAACTGGACATCCATGACCGGAATAAAGTAAAATCGATTGTCATTACACTGACAGGTGCTATCGCCATTAAAAACACAAGAGTTAACTATAACTTTCAAGTTGGGCATTTCATTAAGTAGCGGAGTTTAAAAACAAAGGAAAATTTCATTTCGCTCATAAATCAATTATCATATAAAATGAAAATTTGACCCAACGAGCGTTGTTAGCATAGCTAACAAACCGCAGAATTTGCGATGAATCTTTCAAAGGCCAAAGCCTCAAAACGAATCAGCGGACGCACGTACCGAAACGGTTAGTCGAACGCTTTTTGGCGTTATCAAATAAAGGATTTCAATTGCATCCATGCTCTCGAAAGCCGCGCCATTGCAACCGACGCATGCAAACAGAACCGCAGCTGCAAAATGCAACTGACGATATTGCAAATGGACGATAGTGGTGAGTGGCCCATAAGGATTCCGATTCGCTTTGCGACAATTCGATTTGGCCGCAAATAGAAAATATAGTAGTCCGGTTGTGCCCATCAACGCGAACAATGAATTGACCGCATAAATTCTCTTCTATGGGAATATAAGGCTGCTTTGCTATTGAGTCGCGTGGTTCTAAATTATTCCTTTTCACCAGCTTTGGCAGCTTGTAGAAAGTGAAGCGTTGTGTGACGTTATAGGATAATCTTGTAAAATATAATCAAACTATTTTAAAAAACTTTTTTTATCTTTATGAAATCTTCTATGTCACTCTCATTTTATTTTTTCGTTACCTTTTTCAATCTAGCTGAAACCAAGATAATTATGCAAAAAAATATATCCAGTATTATTTTTAGACACAAAAATCAATAACTTTTGTATTGAACGACACAATGATGCTCATCCGATCGAACCATGGAAATTAGTTTTTTTTATTTTATATCACTTTATAATAATATGTCAAAACCCTCTCATGCATACACATGCTGCAAACACAACCACTCATCCCTTTTACAAATAACGACTTTAAGCACTTAGTCTAAAATGTCTTACTGAATCTAAAGATTAGACCAAGATAGCGCAAAAAGATAGTAATCAGTAAAAAGACGATAGTAATCTCATTTTCGTATTTCTCCTGAACACTATAGATCGCTTTTAATAGGTATAACGCGCATTAGGCATGTCCACAAATTGAAATTAATTAGTATTAATGGTAGCTTTAAATTGAAATTTCTATAAGATTCCAACACCAGGTGTTCCAGGTGTTTTTATTCGCAACACTTTCTCTATCGAGTACATTGTTTTGAATGATACAATATTATAAAAAATATCGTAATATAACTGTTGTAAACTATTCAATGTATCAGTGCGAGCCAATACGACGAAAATCGAAAACTCCCTCATGGTACAACCCCCGCCCGATAGAATGATGGCGTATAATTTTATTGCAACGCGAAACTTTGCAAAAAATTTAATTAACAATGTCAACAGTGAGTCCTTGGAAATTGCCAGCCAACCTCCTTTTCCCTCTCATACTGCATCCATCACAGAGAATAAGAGAAAAGGTCTATAATTGAAATGGTTAATTAATAAGACCAGGTTCAAGCGAATTCAATTTTAAGCTCTAATAAAACAAATGTCTCATTTTATTTCTGAGAATAAACATGGATTTTTTATTTTGATGTAGATGAACTAAATACGATGCAGATTTTTTTTTGAGCAATCATGCCTTAAATCTAAACTTTGATAACGTCGGTTAATTTACCTTTGATAGAAATTGAGCTACAAAAGAACATAACTTCATTAGTCCATCAAAAGGGTAATCAAGAAGTCCATCTTCCACCAAGAAGGCGATGCCATGACATTTTTATGGTAGGCATGACCTGATTCTACACTCAGGAATGGCTCCGGACGAAGGAACTCCTCAACGGTCACAGTCACAAAACTTTGTATACGCTTTCATTTTTCTCGTAATTGGGAAACATTTTTCCAATATTTTTTGCTCATTAATGTTTGATTATCGATCTATATCAACCCCCTAAAAGGACATAAGTGAATTTAAATGCTCCCTATATATACTTAATTGCCACTTAGGATGACTTTTTGAGGGATAAAAACTTCATATTAGGCAAAAAAAACTTGGGTCAATTATTGCTTTGTAAAAGAAGATGTTTTAAGTAGATTTGTTAGAAAAGCTACCTATTGCAATGGGTACCATGTCAGGAAAATTTTGACATATCCTCGTTTTTCACATCCCCTAGAATCCAAAACCACCTGCAGTTTTAAAGTTTATTAAGTTTATATATCTATCTATCTCTATCACTTTCTTGTAGACACAAATAACTGGTGTAATTTTACACCAATCACTTTCAAATTGATACCTAAAATTTAAGGCACAAAATTTTGGTCAAGTTCGTTAATGGGCAAAATCAAAACAGGGGGGCGCAAATAAAGGTTTTTTTTCGAAAAAGTGAAATTTTGATATAACTGTCTTAGTATAAAAGATATCAAATGTTATATTATTCCTCAGATAAGGGCCTAAAACTTATCTAAGTAAATTTTTTTCCTAGCACCAACCATTGGTCCTAGGGGTGGAAAATATTGGTTTTTAAAAATTAAAAAAAAATCATACCTTCCTTAATAGGCACCGGAGTAAATCAGTTCAAACTGTTAATTGTAGGCGACGCGGCGGCCGGTCGAGGTGCGCGAGCTAACGAGCGAGCAGCGGACCGCGCGGCAGCTCGCGCAATGTTCCATACCAGATTGTTCGCCTACTTTGATCCGGTGAAATCTACCTCTGCCTTCCGGCGTCCCGAAAGGGATTTTTTTAAGTTTTTATTTAAACTTTACCGGTTATTGACCCGACAATGTGTTTATAAAAACCCATCGCATAATATAAGACTTTCTAGGAGCAAGATACGAATAGAATATTAAAATATTCTTACAGCCTAAATCTTACCGTCAATGTAAAAGTTAGACATAGTTATGCGACGTCATGAAAACTCTTAAAAACTTGTCGTTTGTCCTTTTATTGCTTGCATGAGTTTCCGCGTCGCATTCTTTAACAAACTTTTTAATGAGAAATTTCAGACTTCAACTACGAAAATCTTCGATATGGTTGCTACAGACTGTATATTGTAGAGCTTTCTACATTGATCATCTTCTACATTCTACATGAACTTATACATTGAACAAAGGAAATATAAAAAATGCATACCGCTAAAGCTACATTTTTTTTAATAGTTTTGGAGTTCGAAAATCGGGGACTGAAACTATTTTATTTCTTTCTGATATGATCTCGTTTGACTTTATAAACATTAACATAGGCCTTTAATAATTTAGTTTTATCGTTACCTTTATTTCGTAATATTTTTCGAAAATCCCGTTAAGGGAAGTAAAGAGGGTGATTTTTTATAAGAGGGTACATCTCACAAACAAATTTTAAAAGGATATGGTTATGTTTTGGTAATTTTGAATTTACCTTTTTTGTATTATTTATCAGAATATTTTCACTTTATTGTTCCATCGGTTCATCGTTTAAATTTCTTAAAACTTTTACTATTTTTTAACACAGTTTTAGTTTCTGTTTTATTATGTCATAGGTGTAAGGTTATTAACACGTTATTGTTAATAATGAAGTCATCGATGTTAAATATTAGTGAAACTGTTAGTGAAGACTATACAATTACTGAAGGTTTTTTTGTTGTCAAATTCCATGTTTGAAATTAAATTGCAATTAATTACTCTTTCATTCAACAAATATGTTTCATAAAATGTCTTGGGAGACCTTCAAAGTCATTTCTCAATGACTTTGTTGGGTGTTTGAGTTCCGTATTAGGTAAGAAATTGCATAAAAAAATGAGAAAAGACTTCATCCCCAAATTTATTATTTTTGTTTAATGAGATTGTGTAAATTACCAGTCTTTTCGGAGTGAAATGCTGTGTGGTGCGAAGCAGGACGCCAGCCAAGGCGCTTTCCCCACCGCGCCCTAAATATTAAACTATGATCAAGTTTGATATACCGTCCTCACAATTAATACTTGAAAATGAAGGACCCATTAGCTGTTTTTTTATTTTTCGAGAATCGCCTCGGCCTACAGTGTACATTATGGAGGCTCTTTAAATGTATATTATTCTAGTTTTGATAAGATGCGTGATTTTCTAGATGACTAGAATGCATTATTTATTTATTCGTTTGTTTATTTATTTGAATTACAAACAGCGTTACAATATATAGGGACAAACGCTAAAATAATACCATTACTAAGGTCGAATAAAAATAAATACATAATAATAAAAGATATATATATATATATATATACTTTAAAAGATTTTTCGGTTGTTTAAACACTTATTATTGTTAGTCAACAATGGAGAAAAAAAGGTAGAAGAAGATAGAGATTGGGTGAGTACCTCTGCTGGACGTTTCGGAGCTCCGTGGCCCCTTCTTCGTTTAACTGTTGTTTAGCTGAAAACCTATTATAAAACGAAATTGCAAGTATATGATACCGTCGTTTAATATACAAAAACCTATACTAGGGTTAACCTCAATTTGACATTAGCGCGACATGTGTTGCAATTAGCGACCCATTAACGCTTCGAGTTGAAACCTCCATGGCGCTGCAGCAGCGCATTGATTAGCGAGATTAGAGTCGCCGCGCTCGTTTTTGAAGCCCGTCCGACCGCGAAGCGCGAGGCCTGCTTCCGGGCGGCGTGAGGTGCCGTGGTGGTGCCGTGGTGGTGCCGTGGTGGTTCCGTGATGGTGCCGTGGTGGTGCCGTGCCCGTGGCGGACTTGGGTAGACGCTACCCCGACGCGACGCTTCGCTACATCAATTTCATAATAGCCTGCCAGCACTGCTGAGCACGGTTCGCAAACAACGCCCAACGTTCCGCGCGGTATTTTAAAACGCGTTGACAACCTTCGTAATTTTAACCACAGCCAACCTGCACTCTAGAAACGGGATTATGTTATGTTTTCTAATTGACTTTACTTTAAAACCATTACACACAATCTGTCGATAAATCGTATTATAACGTTTACCATGAGGGTGGATTTATGTATTCATAGCTAAAATGTGTAAAACTGACGGATATGTACCATGTAGCTTTTGCGGCCTCGTTGTTTAGAGAAATGTTTTTTGAATAATTACAAATTCACATAATTCAATATCTACAAAACTACCGGTGGAACGTTGTTGCAAATTTTTTGAGAGAGAATATTGTTGCATTCGTATTTTGGCAGGTACTCGTATATGGCACGCTTGATGAGATTAATATACAGATAGAACCGGCATTCGAAACAGATTTTGAAATTGAAAAAAATCTTGAGCCAGATAGAACGTTATTTACCTAGCACGGCGATATTCTTCCGCTACCCTGTGTCTGCTGCGGAAAACGCAAACGCATTACTTGTTTTGTTTTGAAATGGCCTATAATCATGCGCTATGATTTATTTCGCAAAACTTTATATTAAAAAAATATTTACTGAAACGGAATGAAACAGGAGAGTTAGGAAACAACGCAATGCATGACCGTTCGACCGCCAATAAGCCAGGCGCGTTCCTCGCAAATATTGCTCCGGGAATTAGAATTGTACGCCTCGCGCTTCGCTGGCTCGGAGCGCCGTTGGAGCGAGTTCCGCCAAAGCCATGGATCGGAGCAATGTTCGCTCTCGTTAAAAAGTCAAATGCAGTTTTGGCCATTTAACAACTATTAATGAAATCTACACAAAGATTTTATTATGATTTTACACATGTCGTCATACTTATCAAATTCATCAAATTATCACATTCTATGTAGACGATGGTAAAAAACATTTACATCGATGTTCAAACTTTTAATATAGATCTTTTATTTTAATGACTTATTTCATAAATTCAAATGTAAGCTTATTTTGTTTGATAATATATAACCTGAGGTTAGTATTCTTCTTATTGCAGGGCTTGTGTTGACGGGGAGGCGCTGTCAATCTCAGCTCCGACAGTCTTGGTTTCAAGGAACTTATCCACGAACAACAACGATTCCAAGAAATTAAGGATACATCATACAATGATAAGAAATCTGACTTGTACCCATACCGTAGAAAGTTAGATTAAATTAATGAAAACTATGCATAATATTAACACGCGAACATAACAATTATATGTACATACACACGAGATGATATGAGCAAAAATGATGCAAGGTCAGCGGCCAGATGATTAATTACAAGCACACAGCACATGTAATTTTGTATGTTTTTTGCGTGTGTGTCTCGTGCCTTATTAACCTTAGTTGGCACTACCAAGAAAAGCACGTTTCATTCATTATTTTGTAAAAATACAGGGTTAACTCTAACGTGAACGTGAACGTGTAATCCTTCACGGTACTTACAGGCAATAATTCTATTAAACACTTAAATAATCCCAAATGTGCGTCTCAATGTAAGTCCAGAAATATGTTACCGTTTAAAATAAATTCCAAAAATGTCTATCTATACCAATACTGTTATAAATATCGTTTTAATATTAAAATGTATCGAGCGGCACAACGGGTTGCCAACCAACATCTAAAATACATACGATACGAATAAATAAACGGCAAAAAAACCTCGTCGCATTTACTAACGCTGAAATTGAACGTTCGCTAAATGGAGGAAAAATGTGTAACAAATAGGAGCCGCCCGGACGGGCCACGATTGATGACAGCGCAGAAAAGATGGATGAAGACGGCGACGAGGACCCAGCATCAGCCAAATCAAGAGCTTAGTACGCGATGAAGTTCCATTTGTTTATTTTAGATTTAGTCGAGGATCGTTTTCAATCAAATCATTATTGTATACATAAGTATAGGGTTTGATTTATCTAAAAATCTGATTGTCATCCACAAGATTTTTCACACTTAATCAGTAGGTCCACTTTACCTATATATTAATACGCGAAGAGAAAACGTTGTACCCCCTTTTAAGCATATTGTGCGCACGGAGGAGTGTGAGATTTGACATCCTTAATGTTTTTATGGAGAAGCAGTTATAAAAACATTAAATTAAATTAAATGTTCATACAAGTACTGACAGAGCTTTGAATTTTGTGTGATTTCAAATGTTTCTTTTTCCATAATCTGTAAAGGTCAATATAGTAATGTCAAGGCAAGAAAAAGTTATTATTAGGTTTAAAAAAAGTGATTACATTTTACTAATTCAATTAAACCCTGTCTAATCTTAGTTTCAGTAATTTCATTTTAAATTTCGCATTTTTATTTTCAGTAATTTAATTTTTTTTCATTCAAATATTCGCACCTACCTTCCATCATGCCTCAACATACAACTGACGGGTTGGAATGAGATACAAAGAAGGAGGAATATATATTCGCATGAAAGTCGAAATGATAACCAAAAACCAAATGATGGTCGACCAAAAAACGCAAAAGCAAATAGAGCAAATAGTATATAAAATGAAGATTATTTTGAGGAAATTTTTGGAAATTTTGGAATTTTTGGAAATTTACTTTAAATGCGCACTGAATGTCAGTAAAACATTTAGAATCGGAAGTCACTTTAGGTGAAAGGCTGCATTCACTTCATGTTGTCATATTGGTTTTACAATAATGAATACTTCAAATCATTGTATGATGGATTTAATTCAAATGAACCTTTAATAACAAGAAAGTCACAAAATTATTTTGAAAAAACTTACAATTCAACAGTTCAACATACAATTCAGCATTCTGTAATTGTGTTTTTTTCAACTGTTAGTAACATAACATTCTAAATTTCTTAGATATTTCTTAGATATTTCTTAGATCTTAGATATTATGCAGGGAATTGCAAAAACCACACGCTAATGACGCTCGCAGCTGACGTAATAGAACAAAATTAAAAATATATATCTATAATGATTATAAAAATATACCTACTCATCTCATTATCCCTAAAATGCTTAAACTTAAAAATAATGGATTATGGTTGAATTTCTTCCTCTTGTGTTTATTTATTAGGGAAATTAATTATTTTCAAATTAACTTATTAGTGGTTATATACCGTGCTTATAAAAATGAAGATTTATTTTTTCATACTATTGATACATATGTACATTTACTAGAAATTTGTTGATTTTTATTTTATTTTTCTATATTATCCGGACATCCTCCGATGATCTAAACGGCTATGATAGCTTATTAAAAGTATCAATCTATACACAAAAATTCAACTCAAATTTCAAATTTGTACTTTTCGATCTGAAAGTTGCAAAAGATGGATGAACGAAAGATGTCCAAAGGATAGTATCTTCTTTTACCTACATAAATTTACAGAAGCTAAAAGAACGACATATAATAACAAAGAAGCAACACGTCTTTGATCTACACCGCTGATGAATCATACCTACCTACGTTTGATAGTATGAATAAGACCATCAAAAGCGTGTCGCTTCTATAGCAAAGTTATCTTGTTATATATATTTTACGGTTTTAGTCTCGTGTGTTTTAGAGCGACTAATCCGCATCCTTAGGCTTGTTGAAAAATATTTACATAACGTGTAACTTCCGCAGTGCGCTGCAAGTAGATCACAAGTGCTGGTGTTGCCAACGCAACCCTACAGTCGAGTCGCGGCATCCGCGGGAAAGGCATGTCAACAATTTTACATTCGCGCTTGCTAATAATCTTAGCAAGAATGTTCCAAAAAACCGTTACCGTAAATTCATCTGTGAAATTTCCCTGAATAAACGCGACGCGAGCCACCGGGATTAAAAATACGGTCTGGATATTGTTGAATTCAAACCTAAAGAGTAATGGTTAAAATTTCATTGCATTTCATTAAAAACTCTCTCGGTAAATTTTATTATGCTAATAAAGATATTTACTTATTAGACCACCTAGTGAATTTCGTAAATCTAGATATAAAATAATAATATAACCCTTACCTTGAATATAATCATTTACTCGTACCGTAAATAAAATATGAAGGAAGCAAATATATCATCTCTCGAAACATTTACTTTACTTTTTTACTTTTACAAACTTAAGTATTTTTTTAAGATTTATGATTTATTTCTTATACGCATGATATTATCTATTAAATAACTATGTTTAAATTGATAAGATTTTTTTGCACGTTAGGCCACTTTTCTGAATAAAAATAATTACATTAAATTTAAAACTTATTGGTCTAATTTATGTTGTATAGGAATAATTTCACGCAAGCCCCGTGCATTTAATTTTTTCATTTAAGCATTTAATTTTTTCATTATATTATTTTATTGTTATCATTTCAAAGCATACAATATTTAAAATAAACGCCAAATAAATCTACCTTGAAACAGGCAGTTCGCCTAGTTCGTCTAGACTATGTGATTTATAATGATTTCATCTTGTACTTATTGGCGACGCTCGTATCTCTACTAAACTGACTGAACGAAAACGCTCAGCCTTGTGCGGGGATTCAATTAAGAGCGTGTAATTTGTATTGCTAGAAGGCCCACCTGGGATGACTCTGGAGCGGAAGCTGGAATACGGGAAGAGAATGGTTGCCGATACTCGGTTGCTGATCGAATCCTCCGTGGCAGCGCAGCAAAGTCGATTTTAGTTTGGCTTAACTTGCGATGCAAAATCTAACGATGAAGGGATGCTGCGTTGAACAGATTGAGTTTTAATATATGATTATAGCTCACAATGGTCCGGACAATGGACAGACAAAGTGCGCGCGGTGAGCGAATTGATGTTGACACTTTCGAACCTCAACTGTCAGACCCGCAGTTTATCACAATACAAACAGTGCGTTTTCAGTACCGATGGGCGTCAAGGAACCAGGAGAGTAAGAAATGGAAGAGGTGTTTGTACGGGATATAAAAGCCCAATAATATTATTTTAATAGGATAACGGAAAATAACTGAAATCTCACAAGGACTCTTCGTTGGTGCGAACACTTATTAAATATAAGATAAATAATTCTGTTTTATTTAGATTTAAATATAATTGAGTTCCTTCCCTGTACATAACTTTCTTGAAAATCCACAATTCAAGAAGAAACCTGTTTCATGATTACTATTCCTCCCAAATTGCTGATTTCTTTCTTCTACACCATAGACTCATGTAAATAATAGAATAACTACCAATTACTTATCTTAGCTTACAAGTTTAACTGGTCATGATGAATTAAACATTTTAAAATGATGTTTCACCAAATAATATAGATTAAAAAATAACCCTTGATTTGAGATTTGTATGTCACAGGGAAGTACCAACCAATTTTTGAGTATTAGATAAGTAATGTAAGTATTATATAAACAGATGAGAATTGATTGTGTTCATTAAGAATTGATTGATTGTTGTGACAGAGTATCAAAGTTGTGAGAGATCTGTATGTCGATAAAAAAAACTATGTAACAATCACCGATAGTTGTACCACTTTACTTATTTTCTTTGCGTCATTTTATTTATTAATGAATTTTAGGGCAGAATATATTTTTTTTCAGTGGAAAAATTCATTAAACTGCAGTTTTGAGATGCCTTCTGTCCTAAAACTGCGAACAATTTTTTTTACGATAACTGGCACAAATGGGTACAAATTGTAAATACAAATTATGGGTACAATGTTATAATATTTGCAATAATGGTAAAATAGGTTCAAGAATGGTGATTGTTGCCTCGATTACTTGCAAAACCGTTGGGAATGTTCATGCACTTACTTTCTAATATTTTTAATTAATATCTGAACCCCTATTCGGAACAATGCTTATGTAACAACAAAATGAAACATAAAATGTCATTGATAAATAAAAGAAGTTTTTGTACAATGTATGATTTATTTTATTTAACCTGTTTTGAAAATGAATAAGTGTAAAAAAAATAACAAAATAATTCAAATTAAATTTATTATAAACTATTTCGGTATGTAGATTTTTGTTCTTATTGTACGCCAAATGACAAAGTTATGTGCTATGGACCTTATTAGTTATTAAAGGTCAATTCTAAAAAGTTGCCAACCAGGCTCGTCGATTTACGTTTGGTTAGCACTTAATTTCACCAAATTTTTCTTAAGATGCAATAATTAACGATTAACGGATGCTGCGTTGAACAGTTTGGGTTATAATATATGATTATAGATCACAATGGTCCAGGGAGGACAAAGTGCGCGCGGCAAGCGAATTGATGTTGAGAGACTCTCGAACTTCAACTGTCAGTACCCCCCCCCCCCCAATTTCTCAATTACGTCGTATACGTAGTTCTTCAAATGAAATGCGTATATGACCAAATATATTGAGCTATTTTCTACAATTAAGTCAAATTTATTAAGTAAATCTGGCAACGTCGTTATATCAGCCAGAAATGATTTCGATAAAATAATAACTGACATTTTTTGCAAACGAATAAAATAGATGTACGTCTAGCCTCAACATTTTAAATTGTTGTTTGCCTTTGTAGACATTTTAAATATTTATTATTTTTGTATTAAATATAAAGCTTATGCAGTTCATTGTTAAATGTAATTTTGAATATCATGTATCAGGATTACATAAAACGATAAAGGTGAGCTAACACTTCGTTTTGAGCTTAGGTCGATGCTTTGACAACAAAAAAAATTTATTAGATGAAATTGTAGCCTGTTACCATAACACAAGTATCAGGCGCACAGAATGAAAAAGGAGGTTGACGCACCGAAACTTCAAGGAAAATGCTGGTGATGTGTTTAAAACTATCAGGTACACATAAAAGGATAGGAAAGCGATGATATACGCGATTTTAAAGTTAATAATAAAATGTATTTTTTAAATATCCTATCAGGAAGTACATAAGACAATAAAGGTGAGTTAACGCTTCGTTTTAAACTTATCTCGATGCTTTGACAAATATTCTAATTTATTAGATGAAATTTAGCCTGTTACCGTAAAAGTATCAGGCGCACAGAGAAAAAGGAGGTTGACGCACCGAAACTTCAATGAAAATGCTGGTAATGTGTTTAAAACTATCAAGAGCACATACATTGATAGGAACGCGAAGAAACTATAAAACGCGAACTATAAAATGTTATAATATTTGCAATAATGGTAAAATAGGTTCAAGAATGGTAATTGTTGCCTCGATTACTTGCAAAACCGTTGGGAATTTTCATGTACTTACTTTCTTATATTTTTAATCAATATCTGAACCCCTATTAACTCATGTCGGAACAATGCTTATGTGACAACAAAATGAAACATAAAATGTCATTGATAAATAAAAGAAGATTTTGTACAATGTATGATTTATTTTATTTAACCTGTTTCGAAAATGAATAGGTAAGAATTATCTGAATATGTTACACATGTAAAAAAATAACAAAATGATTCAAATTAAATTCAATATAAACTATTTCAGTATGTAGATTTTTGTTCTAATTGTACGCCAAATGACATAAAATTATGTGCTATGGACCTTATTAAAGGTCAATTCTAAAAAGCTGCCAACCAGGCTCGTCAAAGGTAGACTTATATTACTTATGTAATGTATTGGTAATGTAGTAAAAATCATTTTGCTATATTATTAGAATTTAAAATATAATGTGCTAATATTACAATTTCAAATTACATATTTACAAAGTTTGTAATCATACGAAAAATAAATAACCTGAATTTATCAAATAGCTAAATAAAGTAATAGGTAATTTTACGAACATATCGCTCATGAGTAAGTACGCACACCGTGTCCCAATACTATTCCCGATAAAAAAACCAGCTAATTGGCCCTGCGAATTCAAACATGATTTATACTGACGTCATATAAAAATTCATGATGGTTTCAGAGACAAAAAATATAACATTTAGGTGATAATTTTAAATCGTTCTCGTCATAAGTTCGTCCGCTCGCGACGTCGGGTCAATGAGCGGCCTTGGCCAAGAGCGAGTGAGCTAACGAGTAAGCAAAGGGAATTTACACTAGTGCTGTAATAAAATTAATAATTTGGTGATGATTTATTTTCGTATTTTTTTATATAACACCCCTTTAAATCTTTTGGAATGGGTTTGGGACACCGTGTATAAGGTATAAGTGAGTGTATTTATATTCACTGGTGACCTTGTAGGTGGTTGATAAGAACTTAATTTCACGTCTCACGAAAAAAAAAATAATTTCGAAAATAAACTCATTAAAATAATGTTATTATAAAAAACAAGTAAAAACGTGGTAGTCGAAGTGTTTTAAATTTCAAATTCGTTTTTCTAGTAATTGGTAAACATTTCTCTAATATTTTTTGCTGATTAATGTTATGTACTGACATAGATCAAACCCCTGAAAGGATACCAGTGAATATAAATACATTCTGTATATAAGTATAAGCATACCATTCTTTTTTCTGGCCCTAGTAGAAACGTTAGTTCATTCTTTTCTTTTTTTTATTTTTTTCCATCTGCTCTAACCGGTCTTTTAAAGTAATCTAAATATTACATATTCTTTTCTTTTCTTTTATGTTAAACACCCATATAATATATGAAATAAAATAGGGGGATTGTTAACACCTTACAAGACAATTAAAATTACTCAGACTTTATCGTACGTGCTTTAAGTGAGAAATAAAGTTAAACATTTTATGTACATTCAATTATTAGGTATAAACACTCTTCACTGACAATAAAATGAATAAAATTTAACAAATCGTTTCTGCTTATGAAAAATTAGGCAAGAGTTTCTTCATCGCTTAAGTAAGTAGGTATCTATCTATACTACATCGTACATAATGTCTCAACGAAGATTTACAATGTAGAGCAACATTTTTAACAAGTGTTACCTTTTCCCAATACTGTTATATAGCTACAGAAGTCTTATATACTGATGAATAATGTAATGGAATTAATCTTATACCTACAGATTGCTTTTCATAGTGGATTTTGTCATTTAAATAATTATCTCATACATAAAATACCATTCTATAGAAGAGTTACAATATTAATTTAGTATCTCCCGAAATATTAAGACTAGCTGTACACAAAAATAATGTATCTCATTCACATCGATAAGGTTAAAATACAAAACACAATGAAAGTTTTACTTTCGTAGGAATAAAGTAAATATTTGGATAGATTACCAAATGAGTTGTTTCTTTTGTGTGAATAAAATTTTTATTATCTGTTTTTCGTATTTAATTAACCTTATTTACTATACACGGTAATCTGATACCACTTAATTTAAATATATCTGTAATAAATCAGTCATTACAGTCAATGGAATGGATTTTTTATTGCTCGTAGGTTAATTACACTTAAATTTTAGAAGGTCCGTAAAAGTACTTCAACAACTAAACGTGTTGGAATGAGGGCACAGCCTTGGATAACCTTCATCCACTTTCTCAGAATAAATGTTTTCTGGAATGACCGAATATTCAGGTTCAGCGGGGTCATGGTTGGTTATCGTATAATCGTTAGCGATACTATGATGGTAATCAGGATTCCTCGTGAATCCGATAATAGTTTCAGAATTCCGCATGTATCTATTCTCTTGCTTTCTCGAGTAACGGTTGTCGACGTTTCTTTGGAAGAATTCCGCATTGCAAATGAAGCCGCCAGAGTTCTTTTTCTTGTCGGACAACGGCCTCAGGGAGGCATTGTTCAGAGTGTGGGAGTTGAGTTGGTTCTTGTGCGCGTGCACCAAGGCGCCATTATTAAGGGTGTGCGGCTGCCGAGGGCAATCGCCGTTGTAGTAGGCGAAGCCGTTGGCCGGCAAAGTGCCGCCGCCCCCGGGAGCGTTTTCCGGCCCGAGGCGAGCGGTCCCGTGCTGACCGCCGCTGGGCAGGAAGAAGACGCTCGGGGAGGCGTACAGCTCTAGCTACAGTTCCGTCACCGGCACTGGCACTGGGGGACGACCGGCTAAACCATGAGGATGCGACGCACTCGGGAAACTGCCCGCTTGAATCCCGCGCACCATGTAGTCCTCGTCGGAGAACGTCTTTTGGTACTCGTGCTCTTTACGCGATATGGCGCGTTTATTCCATTTGTAGTCTTTGAATGCCTCGTGGATTCGACTGCGAAAACGGTAGAGTAGAAGTATCAGGGCTGTCAAAAGTGCGACGCTTCCTACGACGAGCGCCCCAATAATCGCTTGTTGTCGGGTGTCCTGCAGGGTGCAACCCAAATCGTCAGATGATAACTGTCTTAGAAATTTATCTTTTAACTGTTCGGGGCCTACACATTGCACGTGACTAAAGTTGCGCTCTTTCAATAATTCTTGCAACCAAAAAATTTGACAATCACAAACCAGCAGGTTGTCGGTCAATTCCAGTCTTTTTAATTTGTGCCATGATAGCATCGATTCTTGAAATGAAGTGAAAGCATTTTCTCGTAAGACTAAGTGTCTCAAATTAGGTAAACCTACTAACGTTCCATCTTCGATCATACTTAATTTCTTGTTACTTGCAAGTATCAATGTTTCGAGATTCAAATTGTCAACAAAGGCATCCTTTTCAATTTTTTCTAGTTGGCTTGAACCGGTTATATCCAGCCTTCTGAGGTTAGCCATTCCTCTGAATGATTTTTTTTCTATGAGTGATATATCATTCTGCCCTATTACCAGATCCTCCAATCTTATCAATTCTGATAGTTGAGAAGTTGGAATAATCTTGAGCCTGTTATCGGACAAATCTAAACTCCTCAGACCCATTAGACCTCTAAAAGCACCGTCGCTGATATTGACTAGACCCGCACCTTTCAGATCTAAAACGCTCAATCGATTTAGTCCTCTAAATGAATTGTCCGTTAAAACAGTGAAGCCATTTAATCCGACGTGCAGCTCTGCCAAACTGCTTAAAGGCGCAAATGATAGAGTAGGCACTGAATTTATCTGATTATCATCTAAATATAAAACACGGAGTGAGATTAAACCGCTAAATGCTAAAGGGTCGAGATGAGATATTCTGTTTTGTCCTAAATTCAATTCCTCTAATCTTGTTAGAATAGAAAATACACCTTGTGTTAAGTCTTCGAGAAAATTGCCTCTTAAATTTAATACTGTCAAGGAAACGAGTCCTTGAAATGTCCAGTTCGAAACTGATGATATTTTGTTATGGTTGAGATGCAATTCTTGGAGCTTTTTCTGGTTATCGAAGCTCCGCATTGGTATGTTCACCAAATGGTTGTAGGACAAATCAAGAAAAATTAGGTCTGCGTAAAATTGAATGGAACTGTCAATAGATTTAATTTTGTTATTTCTTATGACGAGCCTTTGTATCGAGGGATTGAGTGCAATCGGCAGGACATCCAGTTTCTTGGCGTTGGTTTCGCTTGTGTCCTCGCACTGCACCACGAGGGTGTCATCGTCGCATACGCATCCGTTTGGACAATTCGCCAGCGCGGATGTGGCAGTGGTGGTCATCGACAGTAAAAGAGCTGCTAAAATCCATGCCATTATTATCTGCAAAAAAAAAAATATATTTATTTACTTAGAGGTCAATGCGACTCTGGGGTTTTGTCAACATTCAATAAGCATTATAATGAATATATTTATTGGTCTATTTTTTTTGTATTATGCTTATTCAGTTAAAAAAAATGATAGATTTTTTAAATTTAGCAATGACGTAATTTCGTCATAAGTCTTTGGTAACCGTAAAAGTTTGAAGCGCATTGAACCCATCTGCTCTGTCTGGGAGGCTGGGGAGGCAGATAAGCGCCAGCGTTAGCATGCGATCGTCTCCAGGTTATAACCGTTTTGTCGTAAAATTCACCCCAACGCAACGGGCGACGGACGACGTACGGTTATTTACGAGCCAAACACCGCCGGCAGAGGACGTCTGTCGCTTACAGCATTTCATTTCACTTCACCTAAGCCCTAACCCTCCCCTCTTCTCCATACCTAAAAAGCCTGAAATGGATTTAAATAAATCCTAAAATTTGCTTCTAAAATGTTTTGTAGTGGACATAAAAATTCGTTTGACATCGGATATACATGTACATACAAAACTAAATTAAAACAGATCGCAGATTCATCGAAAATCCAGTACTCGGTGAGATTCTGGACCATTTTACCAGCTCCCGGAGGCACACGCTATTCCGGCATTTATCGTGTCGAACTGACGATTGGGAGGGCAGTCGAAATATTAAATTCCATTTCTGCGAAGATTGACATATTCGTCTCTTCTCCAGATTGTATTACAATTTTCTGTACCTTTTACACCTTTGTGAGATTAGCGTGTATTATTTAACGCCTGATAGCGTTCTTTATTTATAATAATTACGAGTATAGTTGTCATGTACTCGTATTTTCGTGATTTATTGTATTTATTCTTTTGTTTTGAAGAAGGGGTTATCCGAGCTACCTTCTAAAAGTTAACCAAACCCAGTTAAGGATTATAACCAGAACCACGGGCCACTGCAAGCTAAACAAACTCCTACACTTTATTAGTACCTGATGTAAATGATGAGCGCAGGTTATATCACGAATTCCCAGAAACTCAACTACAGTGAATATGGACCTTTAATTCGCAAAATCCCGGAAAGATATCAGGCATTGCACCCAAATAGATACTTAATTTTGTCAGTAGTATAGGACTGAGGGTAAATTTTAAGTAAAGATAAAAGTACAATAGTTCTCCCTATACATATTAACAACTGAACATAACATATTATAACATAGTAACATGATAAAAGAAATCTGTTTTGTTCGTTTTTGAAAGAAACTTCCTATATGTTTTTATAGACCATTTAATTTTACCTCGTTAATGTCTTACTAATAGGGGGTGAAATTAAAAAGGTGAAACCTTCGCCTGAAGAAGAGTTATTGAAAGCAATCTTGCACAATAAATGGACTTATTTCGATAAAAGAATAAAGCATATCTCTTTGGAAAGAGAGCAATAATTGGAAGCTTGTTATTCTGCGGCCGCGGGTCGGTCGGGCCCGTCAGAGGGCCCATCAGAGGCCTGGCCCCGTCAGAGGCCATTCTCTGGCCCCGCTAACAGAGCGATCATATTATTATTTCGAAGAATAAACAAGCCGGCACTGGCAGACGGCACGCGATCGCCGACAATTCGAAGTAAATACCGCCAGGAAATGGACTGAAGGGGCTAAATTGGGGCCTCGCTATTATGACACAACAAAACATCAGATTTTACGGAACAATGAACGATGTTTTAAAATAACACACATTAGGTCTTTAAACCGCTTAAGGTGTTTTGGAAGTGTAACACGCGTCTGCAGATATTGCTGATAATTGAACATGGAAATAAACAAATTTCAAATTCCTACGTCACGTCGTTTTTGAGAAAAACGTCTGTTGCAGTTAGATGGACTTGATTTTGATGGAGAATTGATTAATATTATTATGATTATTATTTAGAAAATATATATATAAGTAAATACTTAAAAATTAAAGACAAAAAAAAAATATATAAAACCGACTTCAAAGTAAACTTCCTATTGTTAGTAAACAAAAAAAACGATCCAACAAAACTTTGAAGTTGGCGCAATGACATAGTTTATGTATCTAGTGAAGTTGATTACAGTGTATTTCTGTTTTTTTTTTTATTTCATTTGTTTTAAGGAAAGCAGTATAATGTTATTGAATTTATGTACCTACTTAGTTTTAAAGTTTAATTTTTAAAATAATGTAGGTACCTAGTACCTACCTACATAATAAACACTTTGATTAAATTATAATTACGAAATATAAAGCTAAATTTGTAAAAACTAATAAAAACAAAATACAAACCTCATATAGCGAAACTTTTCCCAGATCATATGTGGTGTCGGTTTAATCCTGTGAACAAAAGAAAACAATAAAATTAGTTTGTATCTTAAATGTGTTATTTTATCAATATATTCAGAATCTGGCAGGACGCTAACGTACTCGTCGCTTTTTTTGTGGTGTTTCTTGGCATATAAGCTCTATTAAGCGCAGTTCCGAGTGCCTTCAAATTGTTTTTCTGATGAGAGGCTATTTATCTATGGCAGAAACACCTCGTAGGAGTATTAGTTAATATGTAGTTTTACTTAACTTAGTTAAGAGTGTGGAGAAAAGCGCCGTTGATTTTTCTCAGCGGTGAAGTATATGTTTTATGGCATAATAAACTTTACATTGGTGTTAAACAAAGAATAAATCCGCATGTGATAAACAAACATTATACGAAAAAAATACGTTTGCGCCATGCAAACTCTAAGCAAGCAATAATTATTTTAATTACGTGAAGAGCTCCACGCATGACATCGGCTTCAATATTCTCATGAATAATTTATTTAATTTCGCTATTCTACACGTTTTCATTAAGTCTATTTAAAAGAACGTTAAAATTATAGGTCTAAGGAAAATCATAGTGGTCTTAGCTGTGAATTAAATCAAGAAATTTAATAGTCTATTATTGTATGCTATCTTATTCCCAAAAACCTTTCAGAAACTTTAAGTTGAACATTTTTCAATCATATTTCAACTAAGGTACTAAAATTATAATATTTTTACGTGCTTTCACTACCACAGAACATTTCAATAATTTTAATTAAAAGAGGATATATTAAACAAATAATAACATCAATAATTAAACATTACAAAAAAAGTTGAATACTTACACTTTAATTTAAGGGCAAAAATGGCAATTTAATCAAAACTAAAATATATATTTATTTTTATTTGAAATTATTGTAAAATGATCAGAATTATGATGATTTAGTTTTATGCTACAATTTTTATTGCTACTTCAGTACTTTTATATTGTTTTATGTAATTGATAATATACATAAACAAAATAAAAAATCATTTAGCTAATTAGTTACCATTCATTACAAGGGATTTTAAAAACAATCCATTTACGGAGCTCAAAATTAGTGCCTACATCTTAATTTTATTATTCACGAAATAAAACAAAGTTTCAAAAGGGTGGCCCGCGGGCGTTTACTTTTGATATAAAAACGTTCCTCAGATGTTTTCTCAATAATATATTCCAATAACATTCACGACGTAGTTATCGTATTTTGTGTTGGGCTGACCCAGCGGTTGCGGATTTGAATCTGCTTCCCTGGTACTAGTACAAGCAATTTAATTTAAAATTATATAGCAATCTACTGTTGTTATAGCAATTACCTAAAATAATGTTAGTTTTATGTTCAAGATAGTAAAATATTAAAACTTGAATATAGAATATGACAAAGTTTTAAATATTTCTTTAAGTATTTTTCCCTAAAATTATATGATAAACTCAATTACCTGGCAAAACTACTACAGAAAAGGGCAATTAGATTTAAAAATAATCCCCAATTATAAAATAAATTTCATTATTAAGATTTAATGCCTTTTTTAATTATCGATTACTTACTTATCGGTGTTTATACCTATTTCAATTTTAGCTATTTACTTTTACGTATTTGCATTTTACTATCCCTATTATCTTTTATTCAGTGCAATTATTTGATTTCTGTTTTTTTTAGTCATTGATCTAGTTGTAAAGGTTTTGACTTTATTAATACTGAAGGCTTTAGGGCACCTCTATTTGTGGATTCAAAGCCTTAATGAATGGCAAAGTATTCGGACGCCCTAATCACCAAACTCTAATTTTATTAGTGTCACATGTAGTTAGTATAAAATGTAGAATTTCTGTGAACATTGTGGAATTCAAATAAAAATATACATTTCTCATCAAGTAAAAACCCTATATTACCACCATTAGGTAGAAAAAACATTAGTGTTAAAAAAAAATAAGGCAAAATAAAAATATAAGGATAAATTCCAAAGTCAAAATACACTTCAGAAGGGGGAATGAAACGTGATATTTCCTATGGTTTGAGTTCCTCTGCTACTGTAAGCTGAAACGATTATTAATATTGCGAATGACGCGAAGGGGGAAAGAATCTAACAATAGTTGACATTTATATTCAACAGCATCCCGCATTTATTTTACGAAGGGGTGGTAAATAAGAAGGGAATATATCTTCGCATGTATCTGTGACAATAGCGGTTTTATTAAACAATAATGTCATCATTTGACTTACTCATTTATCTGCGCATTTATGTATCTTTAATAATTCGATTACGTCTATATTTGATGATAAATATATTTTTTAATATTCCCGTAATATTCATTCCTTCTGTAGTATTCACGGCCTGGCATCGAATAATCCGTGGTGCTTTGACCGGCTTATGCCGGTCAAAGCACCACGATGTGAATATATATATATATATAAAAACGATAAAAACGACGTGACTATATATTAATATGTATAGTCACATCGTTTTTTCAACGATTCATCACTATCTTCCAGTGTTTCTTTAATTCAAAATGCTCCTGGGGGGCATTTAAAAGGTTCGGGATTCGCAAAATATCATATCAATAAAATAAAAATCATTATCAATAAATTCACGTTATTAGGCCACAAAATAAGGAAAAGATACAACTAAAATGAACCAAAATTGGCAATTGCTTTTATTTTTTATTTACAGAAATCTTATTTTGGCTTTGTGTGCATAGCGGGGGCGCCGAGATATTTTGCTGCGTGAGGGGGGCAACACCCCCCCGGACAATTGCCTGAAAGAAACGGTGCCATCTTCTCTAGTTCGCCCTTAGCTGGAATTGAGCTCTTGTAGCCTAATTAATTATTTCGCATATATTGAAAAAATGCCGGATATATTTAATATCTGTTTGAAATGTTTAATTTTAATAGTTTTCTAAAGGAAATTAAATATTGAATGCATTTATGTATGTATGTTATGCTATTTATGTATTTTTTTCCATTGGCTTGTGCCAATGGAAAAAAAATACATACATAGCATAATAATATACAGGGTGCCCCAAGCTTCTGGGCATTAAAAAGAACAGCTAATAGGTCTTACGATTCTTGGTGTTATTTGTTAAGAAACTATATCAAAATTCATTATGGTATTCGAGAAAAAAAAATTTAAAGTTTCTATTCGAATTCTTGTAAAACAGATATCTTTCAATGACTCCGCCCTCTAATAAGTACGTCACTAGGTCAGTAGGCCGCGGTCGTTCGAGACGAGGTTAATGCCCTGCCGCGTTGTTCGAAACGCCCTATTAGGGCGGAGCTAAATGATCGGTGTTTGATGTTACTGGTCGAAACAGAGGGCGGTCTAAGAAGAAGGGGTAACTCCTTTCCCCTTCTCTGGAGTTGTAAGAGGGATGCTATTGGTCGACAGATAATATTGATTTATCGATTCATAAGATCGTTTTACACCAATTTTATTACAAAAATAATAAATTTGGTGATGAAAATTTTTCGCATTTTGTTACATAATTTCTTACTCGTAACAGGGAACATATACACCCCCTTAAATTTTTGTTTATGATCTTGGGACACCCTGTATAAATTTGATGTTTTGAGCTTTGCTTAGCTCGTAGCAGAACAATATGGTTGTTTTGAAATGTATGGGTACAGAGGCGATTTAAAAGCATGCTTTTAAGTAGACATGATATTTCCTTCCTTTAGCCAGTTTTGTTACAACGACAACAGCTTCACTTACTCCGCCGGAGCGTCTGATTGAAAAGCCAGGGTTCTTTGTTGGTATCAACCTATCGGCTCTCGGCAGCCCAGGAAAGCGATGCCGCGTATTTGCGATTGCTTTTCTCTCCCCTCACCTCCGTCTACTATAAACATTCAAGTGTCACAACCTGTGCGCTAACCGGTACGCTAGCGAGGAACGAATGTGAAACCGGTAGCGTTGGACGGAGCTTGGAGTCACCCCAAAAAAGACCAAAAACACAGTGGAGCTTTCTTGTATATCGGAAAAGAGATATCGCAGCCAATTATTTATTTACATCCTTTGACGTACGTATTACGTATTTTTATCTATTAGGATATAATCGTTGAAATAGCGTTATAGACACAATGATTGAAATAACACAATTTATTAAACTAAGTAAATTACTATTTAAAAATAAAATGAATAAATCTTATGGATGTAGATCTGTTTTTAATTTTGTAAATAACCTTACAGAAAATGTCCACAAACAAATAACTCGGCCTGATCCTTGGTCTAACCCTATAGCTGTCGCGTGTTAAAGCACTACGACTTGAGGATTTTAATTTCTTTTTTATTATTATGTGCCATTATATTCGATATACAAATACCCTATCGCCCCTTGACCCTATTTGGTATTTTTGTGTGTGTGTTTAGACTTGGTTATAATCCTACAGTGTGGTTCAAAAGTCTTTAATCCAGCCGTATGCGGCTTTTAATACGTAGATTGTTGTGTATATAGGATGTGTTAGCCCTTCGAAGCCCAGACGACTTGCATGGGCAACAAAGTAAACTAAATGACAGCGTTAGCGACAAACAAACTAAAAACATTCGTATTTCTGACAAAAGCACCGACAGGGTACTTCATTCCTATAATAATTTTAAATTATCAATACTCCATGACCTGATATTTATTGTTATGATATATAAACTATCTTGAGAACAACAAATTTTCTTTTTTTTGATGGTAAGTAAAAAAAAAAACAAATCCGTAAATTTAAGAAAAACTAAGCATCTATCATGCTTTCCTATGCTCCTGATTGTGGTTGACGGGTGTTTATTATATTAATTACATTATTTCGGTAATGCTAGTTAGTATGTTGATTATATTAATTACATTATTTAGGTAATACTAGTTAGTATGTTTGTATTATTGTGTTTCTCCAAATGTTATCATGAGTTCATTTTACAAGAGACAAAAAAAAACGTAAAAAATAAATAAGCATGCTTATTTGAATTCCCATAACACTTCCATATCGCCCACTCTCTGCTCACTTCGTTTCATTTGAACCAGGTTCTGAACATACATACACACACACAACACACATATAACATACATATATTTAGATATACCACAATCCTCACGATAGCGCAGCTCGACTATGTTTGCGGTCATCCCCCATATACTAGTACATCGTTACTCGCAGATGTTGTTCGCGAACGTTTCGTCGCGTCGCGTCGCTCCGTCTCCGCAGGTGGCCGGATCAATTTATTTTTTCTGAGGGCAGCCCCGGGCGCTTTTATTTGTCCCCCATATACTTTATTGCCACTTCCATTACCGCGCACTCGCGCAAATATCAATACTTAATAGGGGATTGCACAAATCCCAAAGCGACGCAGGTTACTTCTAGATTTTCGATAATTTCCGGGCCATCGATCGTTCCTTCTTAAGTGATTGAACGATACGAACAGCTATTTTTAAAGGCCAGGGTCCCAGTGATACAATTCATATTCAGTGATTTATATTATAATAATATTTATTGGATTAGGTGACGGTAAAAACGACTATTTGACATTTGTAAAAGCACATGCATTATATAATATCATACCAATACCTTATTAGTTTAAGACGGAAACAACTCTGAAAATGTCAATATTGAGTTAAATATGCCATTGCACGAGTATGTATTGATTGTAAGGTATTTTATTTAGTAATTTAATTTTAAAGAAATCTACAGATTTTGGATAAAATAAAGCTACCACCGCTGCTGCTAAATGAACGAGAGCAAGCTACATTTAATTTTCTAAAGAGTAAGCTTTAATTTTCGATTTCTCAAAACTCAGCGGTTGGTACGAAGACCATTAAAATTTGCAGGAAACATAATAAAAAAAATATGTGTTATTTTATGTATTTCGTAGCTCATCATGGTTATATATACCTAATTTAATATGCTTACAAAAACTGATATTATGGCGTTGAAATAAAGCTACCGCTGTGTTTGATAAGAAGCTTTAAAACTAATTTTAAAGCTTAGTTTCAAACACAGCGGTAGTTGGAAGGCATAACAGTTGTTTCAAAGTGGCGTCAGGTTTATCTGGATAACCGGTTCACAGCATTTGTATGTACAATGGTAGTACCATTGTATCACGATTAGTACAAGTCATCGACGACGACGCTGTATAAGTACCCACTAAATACATAGGCCAATTTGAAAAATTAGACCTTTCAAAGCCAGCTAAGGTATAACAAACTGCGTGGTTTTTTTCCACAGCGAGGAAGAGAACAAGAGACGACGATGTACTCGTATGATGACGGTATATATGGTGCTACTGGCAAGCTCGTTAAACTTACAGGCGAATGGCCTCTATAAGATGCTCGATTGCGGTTATGATCATGTAGAACGACTGAAAGTCTGGAAGAGACGTTATTGAACATGACATTATTTTTTGTGTGTACATAACTTTATATTTATTTTTAAAACAACCACTATTGCAGGTGGTTTTATAGATTCATATTGCTGTGCCTGTTCGAAACATCGGTTATTAATAATATTAGTTTATTACTAATTTCATTAATAATACAATTATAAGCCTAGTAGTATTTAATCATTTATAGGTCATATAGTACTTAGTAGTAGTAGTGGGAGTTAGTCATGTAGTAATTATATATTATATAATAATGTTTCTAATGTTTGTGTAATCTTAAACAATCCAACTTCAAAAATCTAATAAGACAAGCGAACAATAATACAGATAAAGACAAATCCTATAATTGATTACCAGAACGTAGCCAATCAAAGAACGAAAGATGTATCAAAACACCCCCAGAAGGGAAAAATATTTTTGAAACCCGTTCGAGGGTCTTTATAAGTAGCGCGCGCATTTCTAACGGGTACTTATAAATAATAAAATCCTTCTAGTACTAATAATAATGAACGCGCCTTCTAAAATACCTTCGTATGGGAATAATTTCTAAGCAAGAAAGTATCTCTCTCTTTTTGCACTGCACAATTTTAAATCTAATGAGTTGATAATGTCTTATTAAAACCGATATTTTTTCGTTAGTATTAAGTTTAAATATTTTATTTATTTATAAAATAATACTATATAAAATACTAGGAAATCAAACATTTATGTATAAGAAAAATCATATACAGTGGGTGGACTTACAACAAACAAAATAAACAACAAAATAAATCAAACAATAAAAACAAATAATGAGAATTGTGACCAGCTTAAAAGTATAAAATAAAACCAAATAAAAATGCCCACCGAGTGAGTAAAACAAACAGCGTTTAAGTTAAGAATATACCATGGAGATAAACAGAGGGGAGGGAAAGAAAAGGGGAATTTCAGGTTGAAGTGAGTTTCTTGAGCGCTATTAAGTTGAAAGTGGGATATTTTATTTGTTTTAAAGTGACATACATTCAGTAAATGCGCACATTTTGCCCATAGTAAATCGTTTGCACTTGTCACACGTGAATGTATTCTGAATAAACTGAGCACAGGACTAAAAAAACATAAACACATTGCAACTATCGGCTGTTTTAATATCCTATCGAAGCGGCCTAAGCAAACACTCTACGAACATTCCCACGCAATGGACGCCAACAGCTGACTGTGGAAAGCGCTGCGGGCCACAGAAGCTGCAGGAAGGAAGGCGAAGAGATATTTCATTAGGGGCCAGACCGTTTCAATTTGCCAAATGACGTGCCATTGGCGGGCGAGTTACTGCCCTGGCCCGCGCCGTCGAAGAATCCACCAACTCAAATAACAATATTAAGGAACAATGCAAACGTAATGTTCCTTTATTCGCAGCAGCAGCGCTTCAGTTACACGCTCTGCTAGCTATACACCCCTCCCCACCCCGCGATTCCCCCTAGCTGCAAGTCACTGCAAGAGATGTGTAGCTTTTGCGATGCAGTTTAAAATACTGTGTTCCATTATTAATATGATAAATATAATTATCTATATCAAGTTATTCATTTCAATCTTCGTCGTGCCTGAATCAAAAATGCATAAACATTAAGAGCGCAACATAATAAATCGCTATTTACAGTAGTTTCTTTACCACTCAATCGCTACCATATGCGATCAATCATAGTGAACTGCAATCTATTTGGGAACATAATATACAGTAATAGCCCTCGGTGTTTTATCTAATTAGTGTTGACAACTTATACATTTCACTAGCTAACCTTATTTCAATTCTTTTGAGCTAATTTCTGTATCTTTTTATTTGGATTTTTTTTTTACATGCGCCTTTCCTAAATGAACACATAAGTAATGAAGGGTACAACTCATATTAACCATCCCCAGATAAGTATAATCTTTGGGTTTTGTTTGTTCAACACGGTACCAGTTATTTGCCCATTGGGAACCTAAGGAATGAAAAAATAATATGTTAGAAAACAATATAATGAAAACTTAATTACAAATTTCTAAACAATAAGCATCGGTTATTTCTAGTATGAGCGTAATATGGCTAAAACTATTTTCATTTTGACAATGTAATATTTCCGAGGTACTAAAAGCACAACAAGGTGCCCGCGCGGTGTCGTTAAATTTATGTGCCGAAAATGTGCTCTCTTCAAACAATAGATGCCAAGTTCTGAACTTGAATGGATAGGAGCTATTCTGGACCGACCCTAATATTAATATATACGACGTGATAATTATAAAATTGGAGGGTCGACTTCCACCGCTGCTGCTGAATGAACGAGGGCAAGCTACATTTCATTTTAACATTTCAGTTAAAAAAATATGTGCTATTGTATGTATTTCGTAGCTCATCATGGTATATATACCAAATTGAATATGCTTATAAAAACTGATATTATGATGTTACGCAATTCTGAGTTTCCTTGCGCGAATTCGTTTTGTCGCATTTTGTACGATTTATCGACTTACTCTGACGTCAGAACGTGACTGTCAATACCAAATCGAAATTCACCCCACCTTCGAAAAACAATTTAAAAAATTAAAAGTACTATTCAAATTATTACGAGCGAAGTTTGATTATCTAAAATGACACTTAAGCCAATTTCACCCTTGCCAGCTGAAAGGTTGGTAAGCCTCAGACTGCGCGGCGAAAGGCCGACTATGTGAGAGGGTGTATAAATTTCAGCAGAGTGCCACGGAGCGAATCCAGTCGAGCGAATCCGGCTATTGCCAGTAAACGCCAGGGGGAGCGAAAGTAATTTCAAATATTTATTTGTGTTTAGTTGATAAAAAGTGTTATAAAACTATCGCCAAGAACTGCGATGGGTTTGGTCTGTCGAGCTCCCTGTAGCTTTCCCAAAATGGATCTGCCTACTTTATACACATTTCCAAGTTTCCTGTTAATCTACACTCGGATTTAAAGAAGTCGACTCGTTTCGCCCTTTTATACGAGCTTTTTTCCAGCCGGCGTGAATCAAAAGAAAAATATGACTGGACTTCAAAATGACGATAATTTTTATGCACGATTTGTAATCAAGAATCTCTACCTTTTTTGAACTTGTTTGAAAATATGAATTAGATATTTAAATCCCTCCTCCTGCTCTTCGCGAATACGGATCGCTAGTGCTACAAAGGTAGAAAAGAAAAGTGCTACAGAGTGCTACAAAGGCAAGAAAAGTGTTCAATTCGATTCGAACAGCGCATCGCCATTGAACTGAATTGATTGCCCGCCGAGGAAATAGTAAGTATTTGTTTAAGGTGGAAACACACTGAACGTACGTCTCACAATCAAACTGAAAGATGAAGCTATTGTTAATAAAAATAGTTTTTTAGTTTCTATTTTAATAAATCATTTGCTCACTCACACACTGTACAATAATGGCAAATTAATACTTTATAAAGCATTTTAAATAAAAAAGCATTTATGAAAATTCTAAAGTACCCTAAAATTTAGTAGCTCAGGACTGCACATGGGGACAGGTTTGAAGAAGTTTGAATGCAAAAGGTTTTAGTACCTATATATAAAAGGAAAATCGACTTAATAAATTAATTACATAATGTTTACATTATTTAATTGAATGTATGAGCGTGTACCATAATTTGCTAAATGTTAACAAATAGACTTGAATTATATTAGAAATATCCGTTGGTAATATTTACAGCATGTTACCATTGATACCAGTGACTGTGCACTATTTATTTGTGACAAAAATGCTATAGCTAAGAAAATACTAATTTTAGGAAATTATTTGGGCAAGGCTATAATAATTAAATAAAAATGTTGAAGTACAATTAAGTAGATGTAATAAAAAAAATAAAATATAACTTCACCGAAAATCACTGATTTTGGATGTATTTCATATTCGGCGCAATAATAATGTCATTTTAACTTTATGTAGTTTACATTTTAATAGATAACTGTTATACATATAAAAGAAAATGGTAAAATAGTGGTGTAAATAAAATAATCAATGTTTAAAATGTAACTTATGACTTAATATGAACGCCGCTGTTAGCAAACTTTATTCTACATAAGAAAATGTGTGGACTATTAATAGGCCCAGCGCAAACATTGAAAACCGCATGCCTTTTAATGTTCATCTGCTGCATCTCGCCAGTGCGGTGGGGCGGCGCCTTGACGTGGGCGCCGCCCGTCGATATCGATCGATTGGAGCCCTTCTGGTCGCGTCGCAAATCGCCCCCGGCGCTGCGCTTCACTCTTTATTTCACTCGTTGAGCTCTCCTCTCCATTTCACGCTCGCCTTCGCCCGCCAATGCAAAGTTAAATAAGCGACGCGACGGTCGCGCCGGCGACTGAATTTAACGGCGGCCACGCGCTGGATCGCAACAAAGCGCGCGGCTCGACCGGACGGATTTTAATTACGGAATACTCGCAGCGTGCGATGCGATACCTGCTCTAACAGAGCGGATTACTCTTCGTTCAATGTTCGATGGGAATTTAAGATTGCCAAATTGTTCGCATTAATGAAATTACATTTTTTGAAATTAATAAAAGATTCACAAAGGTACATAGGAAGCAATTTTGTATTATAGATTTATAAAATGTTTATATTAGACATAAAAAAAGGCGTTTTCACGAGCAGCCTTTTTTACCTTCAACGACGTAATTTCAGCCCTATTCTCTTTAATTCTCAAGTCATATGCAACCAGTCCTTAAGATCGTCTAACCATTGTCTGCCTCTCGCTCTTTTTCCCTGTGTTCGGTCTTCTAAGGAAGCCCGAACTGATTCACTCTTATTTATACCTAGGTACTCAATATAAACTCATCGCCCACCAATTCCATTCAATCAATTTCCAATCAATTAATAATTATATTTATTTCAGTGTTTCGTCTACCAAGTAAATAATAGCACTTTGAAATAATTTTAAGAATTAAATAGAAAATATAACCCTAATTACAAGACGTGTGTGTTACTCTAAAGTCTAAACCATCCCCGTGTCCTCTCTCCGTCTCTCTACAAGCTAGAAAGGGGTAACATTAATAAATTAAAAAATCATAAAAACATACTAAATTAGGTAAGTATTCAATATAATAAATATGAAACTATTAGGTACTTCTCGATGATATAAAAATCGCAAATTTAAAATCTAGAAATGTTTTGTCTTTTTCATTGGGACAAAAATGCAATTTTAAATATAGTTAATTAAAAAGTCTCGTCGAGTTTAAATTTTAATTTCGGTCTTACGAATGTGTTAAGCTTAGGTCGGGATTGGTTCAAGACGAATTTCAATTTTCTAGCAAAATAACTAAAATAAGTTTTTAAAATGTAACAATTGAGGTCTTAAATGGGTCCAGCAAAAGGACCTAAGGTTCCATGGCTCTTATGAAGAACGCCAATTTAGTAGGACAATCCGGCGAAAGATCACGGCCTACCAACCATCTAGGAAAATTAAAACAAACATGCGGGAAGCGAGGGTCTAGTGGCTACTCGCGATAAATATAACGATAACGGAAAGGGAAAAAAGACGACGCCTCGACTCGGCGTCCCCTCGACCCCACTAAAGCCATTTCGGTTAATTGGCAAGTCGGGCGATTCGCTTGAATGTTCGTGAATCGTCGGCAAAGCTCGGAAAACTTTTCTTCCGTCGATAATGCAGCGAATCGACGGACGCAGAGCACTGCTCCCGGCGGTTGAGGGAAGTTTACAACTGATGAGGGATAGATAGAAAATACTAAATGGAGTTTTGTTAAAAAAGTTGTTTTTTTTTTCGCATTTTGCGTTTTACGCGCATATAGGTAATATGTAAGCCTTACCCAATAACATTTATGCGTCTCAATAGTATTTATGTGTAATTTTAATAATTATAAAATACAATGACGATTTTTAGTTCAATTATTACATCTCTATTTTTTATTATGTTGTAAGCGGTTCTATTATGCTAAACTATGATATTTTTAACTTAGACCTTTGTGTTTGTTTCATAAAAACACCTAAGGAATTTAAATGATATAGATATTAATAGTGAGAAAGAGAGGTTGAGAGTATTTGTAATAATGTGAATATTGGTGTGAATGAGAGGGTGTGTCTCTATTTATTGATAATTCGTACATGGGGTATATAAAAAAAATATTTTATGACTGCGCACTACATACGTTTTGATGACTAGAATTGAGCTCCAAGTGGACTCTAATACACTAATGCAATAGTGCATAATAGTGATTATAGCAATAACCACATCAGGATGCGAAAATGATGTCTGCAGTGCGGGAAAAAATAATCCTCAGTATTAAACGATACATAACAGAGATGCAAACAAATTTTGTTTCGCTTTTGAACACTCGGAACAGATTCAACGGACGTACAAATGGTTTCGATGCGGCTTTAGAACTTAATAAATAGTCGAAATATCTTCCTTAGAAAAGGTGACAGCCTAATTAGGCAAGATACTGTGCAATATAAGTTCCACGCGCGAGAAATTAAATGAATGAATACATTCATGTCAAACACATCCACTTAAATATATAAGCGCAAAACAAAATAAGCCATATTTACAATTGAAATGAAGCAGGTGTGGCACTTTAAATAGTGGATAGCTAATCTCCATTAATGGATAGGCTTTTGTATATTCAGGTCGTCGCCTGACGTAAAATATGTTTACCTATTTTAGTAATAAATCACTCTGACTTAAAACTTATAGTGCGGGTCTGTATTTTAAACAAAAGGTAGTTAACGCTTTGTTTTCCCTATTAATTTTGTTTTAGTGTCCTCATAAATATGCAGGCTTAGTCCCAGCGGGAAGCGATTTGGGTGCGACGATAACTGGCATTCTTCAGCGGCGGCGGCGGTTATGTTAATTCATTCTGCAAGTGACATTTGAGTTCTTACGGTTTAGTCGCATTAGTGAAAAGGTTTTTTCGTGCGGACGACGTGCTTATGTAATTATTCTGTTTAAATATGCATTATACGACTAAGTTTTACATTCTCTACTTTCGATTTACATTAAACACATAATTTGCCAGATTATAGTAATGTCAGGTTCACCGTTAAAAAAGATAAGGGAAACTGGAAAGAGGCTAGCATCTTTCTCTAGACAAAAGTAGACCTTGAAGAGAATCATAACACGCATAAAAGGGTTTCCAGTATGTTCTGGTATTTTTTGTTTAGTATTTTAATAACATAGAGGTCAGGATTAAATAGCGGGCTATATCATTGTGCATAGTCCTGAGCGACTTATGCCTACGGCACTAGGGATGGGTTGTAAATGCACAATAAGTTGGAAAAAAATCTGTACATTTATCAAATTTGTACATGTCTGTTTAAACGCTGACGAATATTTATGTAGTTATAGTTCGATCATACCATCAAGTCAAGTATTGTGTTGCCTCACATCCATTTTAAAATTACATAATATTTAACATAACTACTTTATGATAATTAACAGCTAATGTATAACAGTTCATATTCTCTTGTTTAGTTAATAGCAAGTCGTCAGAACAGTACGTCCCTAAAATGATATACTACTGAGTAAAGTCCGTACTAATTCGGGTTGTTAATATCATCAGAGAATACCATATTTTTGAAGTAAGAAAACGTAAAAATGTAATCGCATGCGCCTCGGGTTGTAACAGATACATAATAAATAGATTTGCTTATTTTCGGTGGCATTCATTAATATTTTAGTCCGTAGACATGAGCTATTTACATGTCACGCGATGTCGGGCCCTCTATTATAATACTCCTTAAACGAGAAAGTTAATGGAATGATAGCTGAAATTAACACATTTCAGATAAAAAAATATTCAGCGTGTTAATATAATCTTCAATTTGCGAAATTAAAAAAAAACGCTTTGTTACCACCGCGCCTGTTAAATGTTGATTATAATTATCATCAACTGCATAATAATGTATAAAACTATATATCAAAATGATCTATTAACATTCTTTCTACACACCTATTTATATAAGAAGAAAATCAACATGAAAGCTGGACGGTCGCGTAAGCGCGTCGCATTAGATTCATTCGCTTTTAGAAAAATTGTGTAAGGTATGTAAAAAGAAGTTTTATTTCAATAACTGTTTAAGTTGATTTTAATACATTTTAATAAGTATAATGGTAATCACAAGCGGCAATGAATATTATATGCATATTAAAAGATTTTTTTATAAATAAATGAATATAAAACGTCGACACATGTCGACTAAAGAAATAAAGTTAAGAAATATAAACTGATATGCATTGGTCCATTATAGAGCCGAAACATATCTACAGATTTTTACATAAGATTTAATAACGAAAGGTTCGATTGCACACTTTGTTTTTCTAAATGTTAGGTAATATTCTTAGTAAATTATTGAACCATGACGGGGTAATAAATGTTTGAAGCATTTATAGAAAAAAAAGAATAGAAGAATGTATGAAATCAGTTTTTTTTTTACTTTTAAATACATACGCAATAAATAATATAACTATTTTTTCTCGCAATTAGTATTTGTGAAACGTAACGGAAGTAACGTGGGTTGAAAAATTTAAAGGTATTGGAAGAGATTTTAGAAAACTTCAATATATTCTATATCACTTCACCATGAGTCGGTATAGGTGGTATAGTGCCGTTCAGTGATAGGGCGGCGACATGTCCGATTCTCCTAACGAAGATTTCATAGCGGTCGGTTCCATCGCGGCTCTTATCCCCGGCTTAACTTGTAAAAGATGTAACGGCCGCCCAGGAATGCCCGCCCGCCCTGGCCACTGCGCCCTGGTGCCGAATGCGGACTCCGGATAGATGCGATCCCGATATCTGCACATGTGACCCAATTCCACTGAGTGCCTTGTCAATTTCGAGTCGGAATTATCCACGGAAAAATATGTAAAACTGAAACGAGAAGCTAAATTAGCTAAAATTCTCCTTATAATACGTAATAAGTATAGTATTTTTTCTGCAACCTTCTTCTGGCCGCTCTTAGAACAGGTTTTTTAACCTATTTAAAGCAGCCATGTTACTTCAGAGCAACAATAAATGACTGGTGTTTAATTTACCTATATTATATTAATTTAATTCATTCAGTGTTATTATATCATTTATTGTTATAACTTCTTATTGTACCATAATGGATAAATAAATAAAATAAATAAATAGAGTATTAAAACTATTCGTGTAAATATGTAGTAAAACATAGTAAATAATTGACGGAGAAACAGATTTAAGATTCTAATGATGACATGTTATGATGGGTATGACAAGGGTGAGGCGATAAAATTAAGCTTAGGCCACCCACATCTATTTATGCTGATTTTTTCGAGGTAAGTATATCACTTTTCTCATTATGGATTTCCTGATAGTCTCAAGTTTTATTTAGGTCTTCTCAAACAAGCTTTATATTCTAAGAGCCTTGAGATGGCGCAACCCGGTCTCAAACATAGTGCTGTGACCACGTCCGTGGTTGTGACCCTCTTTTTTGTAGATATAGATATCTTATAATTATCTGATTTACTTATATAGAATGCAAAAGGTAAATTCCTACTTTGTCTAAATATTAAGAGCTTCGAAAAGTTTATATTTTCCATAAATATTATCAAAACTTTAGAAGTAATTAACTGTCATAATTACTGAATACAAGAATGGAGAAAATAAAAATACGCATAGCAGGTTTCATGCAGATGCAAATTGAACATTTTTTTTAAATACATTCATTTTTTTTCAAGGTTATCCTAAAACGTCAGTGTTTAATGAATGATTTAATCAGAATGATTTAAGGCCACTTAAACTCAAAAAAAAAACGTAAGTTGTGGGTTATTTTTGAAGTGCGTCCTTTCCAGGACTATTGTACTGTTTAAAATCCATTTAATGTTCGCCCTTTAGCCCTATATTGCTGATGTATTTATTCTGTGGTAAATTTTTGGGTGCGATAGATTAGATTTCTTTAAGACTAAGAAGGTCCTAATGAATAATTAGGAAAAGGCTTGGCCGCTGGTGTTTCTTGCAAATTATTAAATGTACCCACATTCCTTGCTCATTTGCGACGGCTCGCTAACATTTTTGGTAATGCAACATAAAACACTTGAATGGAAAAAGTGAGGATTAACTGTTCCAAACTTCTAGCAACTAACCATTGCGTGGTCGCTAAGCTCTAGTAACGGTATGCAATGAAAATAAGAAGTAAAAATATAATCTCTGGTTAGAACCCTTAATTAGATTTCGCTGTATTGCAGTAGCTCTGAAATTATTTTTACTAGAATTCTTTTGTGGCCTTTGGCATGTTTATGTTCGGGCATTTCTTGCCACTTCTTCTTTCCTTTTTCTTTTATATCTCATAATATTCACTTTAATAAACCACGTAAATATTCCATACAGCAAGATAAATATCTTCAAAAACCAGAAAACAAAAGACCGCTAACTTGTATCAATAATAATATTCTTTATTGTTGTGATTAAGAAATTGCCGAGTCACGTTATAATTGTTCATGTCCTCGTAGAATAATTCGTCAGATTAATGGTCACTAGCATGACGGGAAATAATGAAAGAAAACTAGACAAAGGAACATCCGAACGAGGAGGGAGAGAGACGATATGGAGAGAGAGAGAGAGAGAGAGAGAGAGAGAGAGAGGTATGACGACAAGAATTATATTAACGGTCAAATGAGTCAAGGCAAAAGTTTTCGATTTCGCCCGAGATACAGTATTCATTCCGTATATTTACTTTCAAGAAAGAAAGAAAGTATTCCTCGCAAACAAAACGCGCGCTGAATAGATAAGAAAGGGAGATTTCATTCCGTCTCGGTCGCGCACGACTGGCGACCGTAGATTGCTTCTCGCTCGCACGGACGATAAATTATCTCGTGCTAACACTGACTTGAAAGAAAATAAAAATGGTCGTTAATTGAAGATGGAAACATCCAAAAAGGAGAAAAGAAACTCATCAAAAAATCTCAGCGTTTCAATATTCTGCTCTGATTTTACGACAGGACATATTTTATTGGTGCGTCAAAATGAATTAATATAAAGGCGCATATTTTTTTACAACTCTCGGTTATTGTGTATAATTTCCATCGTATTGAGAAGTATTTTTTATGAATTTTACAGAATGGTATCTGCAAATTTAATTTAGCAAGTATATGTAGAAATCCGCAACGATATACCAACATATTTTTTAGAAGTTTTGATAATTTCAGAAAGATTAATCTCAAAAGTGTTGTTTTAATTTTGTGCAAAAGTAACGAAGATAAAAATAATTAATACTTAAAACAATTTACCCCATAATACGATTGCAACAAATATTTTTTACGGGTTTTTTTTTCTGAAAGCATATTCCATTCTTTTTGTATAGCACATTATTTTATGACCTTACAGATTTTCTCAGCTTATTCTAAACATAATTCATTGCATTTATGTTAGAGAGGTCTGGTGGGCCAGTGCGCTTTTTGCTTAGGTTAGGTACCCACCTATCTAACGATTGTACCCAAATATTTATTTATTTATTTATCTTTATTGGAGAAACCAACAATTTTACACAGTACATATAAAATAAAAAATACATATGATGGAACGATAAAAAACTATGTAAAACTAAAAATAGGATTCTACTAATAAAAAGTATTAAAGTTAATAACAAAAATAACAAAACCATTTTATATCAATATATATACATATCTACTACACGAATTTAGAACAGCTAATTTTTACACATTAGATCATTGCTGAACACTTTAAATTGCGATTTTTTCAGAGTCAATCAATAAGAGAGAGTCAATATCTTATTAGAGATCCAAAAATGCTATATGCATGATATAGTATTGTATGTAGGCATGATAGGTAAATTTAATACTATGCATGTAAGTATTTTTACTTAGGACTTAAGTGGTCGTGATGGTAAATTCAACTTTTTCACGTTTGTACATTTCGAGTTAAATGTTCGAGTTCTGTACGTCTATTGCAATAGACGTACAGACAGACGGATGGACGGACGGACAGGCGGACGGCCAAAGGTCGAGATAGTAGGGAAAGCTATTATAGCTGTCCCTACTATCTAAAAGTAAACTATAGTTTACTTTTTGTTTAAGATAAAATAAATTTAATTACACCTCCGTTCTACGAGCGTATTGAGTGGTTTCAATTACCGCATATAAAGCAATCTATCTGTTCTAAGGGAATTAAGAAAATTCACAGTTTTTATACATTTCTTTATAGCTTAATTTCGAGAAAATAGTGAATGCTCGGCCAGCGCTATCGGACGAAACAAAACCATTATTTAAGCTTTAGCGAGACCTGTGTCACAAAAAGGCAACACAGCCTTTAATGGAATTATTCTCCAATTGCGGGCGGCATTATAGGGGCGCTCAAACTACACTTTTCTGATAAAAATCCCCGCGCGCCGGCATGTGCCCGGGATAACACGGAGAAAGTTGGGATGAGAGAGCAAAAAATCTAGGGGAAACCTAATAAGAGTTCGGTGGCGGAGGGGAGAGCGGGCGGGGGTGACATTCCCGCGGCTCTTAGGGCTTAGACCAAGTTAATGGCTTGATAAAGTGATTTAAAAAGGCCATGAAAAGTCTTTCAGAACTCGGCGTGTTGCCAATGCTGCTGCATCGTTGCTTTTAAACAGAATTCGAATACGTGCCAATAATTATTCACCTATATTAAATATAAATACAAACGCAAATAACAATAAAGAAATTAAATCTCAAACAAATGTGAATCGCATCTATATTACTAATTGAATTAAATGACAAACAAATGTATTTCATTTCCATGTATGTATGTAAATATCTTCATGTTATTTTTTGATGTATAAATATTTATAAATTGCGATTTAATAACAGGAGCGTATACTAATGCGTCTAAACTGGTATTCAATTACTAAGCAACTGACTGAAATTCATTGTAGTGCACCAATTCTGAAAAATGTATAGGAGGTTGGTCTACTACATAATGTGTCCCACTGTGGCTTGGTAAAAGAAGTGCCAATGTCAAAAAGGTTAATTGTTGATGATGAACTGTTCAAGTGAAGAATTGACCTTAAACTTCAACTTCATACAAGCTCTGTATTTTATTTTTTTAAGTGTAGGTTAAAATTTACTAGGAGAACGTATAGTTAAACAAGAATGGCTATGACACCTATAGCTAACATTTAATATCAACTGCGTCTATAGATTGTTTAATGGTAGTAAATTATTTAACCAAAACCTGACGTCTTACAGCTAGGTCCTACAGGCCTCATAAAAGGTGTTTACTCCCAGACTCCTCGTGCCTGTCTGTGGCTTCAACTTGTGATGCGTTGAATAGATTAAAATAAAAAAAAAATAGGGACAATGGTATGATGACATCATAAATTTATCTTAAGATCTTTTAATTCGTCCTAAATTTTAACACTATTCAGTTTTTTATTGTAAATTTTGAGACGTGGCTAGTAATAAAACAACCCCCCTTCCCTTCATATTTACTGAATTTGTGATTTATTTAATACTAACTTCTCCCAGATAGACCTTTTTTCAATTACTCGGTAAAAGTTTTGCAACCAGGTAAAAGTATAATAGTATACCAATACTATACCAACACCGATACAAATTCTATAGGAATGCACAAAACAACCTACAATATTCCTAGTTTAGTTGCGTATTAAATCAGTTTTTTTTTTATTTTTTTCAAATATGTATAAAAATAATCAAAGTTTAAATACGCATATTTCATGTTCTTTGTGTTGTATCTTTTTTTAAAATTTAAAGTTGTTTTTTCTATTAATTTCATCTTATTTAAAGTCGTTTATTATATTTTAATATTAATCTCTTTTACGTTATTGCCATTACGTCATTACCTGTATTTTATAAATAAATAAATAAACATGGACAACATTTATAATCATTATAACGTGCACTGAACATTCGCTTCCATATTTCTAATTGCGCTCATAGATGAGTATATTATATTAATATTATATTATATTATAATATATTATATCTGTCCACTAATAAATAAAACGTTCCAATAGCTGCGCTGTCATATGTTTTTAAATTTGAATATGATCCCGTCCTAATGATGAGCGCTATGTCATATTATTGCCATATGTCAGTTTCGTACTAAAAAAAATGTTGACTTTATTTATTTATTTATTTATTTATTTATTTATTATTGACATGTAAGCATACAGCGTAACAATATTAGTATATACATTTTACAAAGGGTTAATTATAAGGCAAATTAAAGCTTACGCCTTTGTACAAAATATTCTGAGCTTAACGCTTTAATGTTAAATATCTATATTATCCCACCAGCTTTCGATGTGTCTAAACGACTATGGTTGTTTTTCTTGTATATCAATCTAGAAACAAAAATTCAATTCTTTCGCATTTGTATTTTTCGAGTTGAAAGTTACAATGGACGGACGGACAGACAGACGGCCAAAGGACGGGGATAGTAGCTTGTCATACATGAATGTATGTGAAGCTAAAAGTAGTTTACCATTTAATGGTCGAAGACCTATGGTTAGGTTAGGTTAGGTTAGGTTAGGTTAGGTTAAGTGAAACATTTTTCTTTAACAAAAATATTTATTAATAATGATTTGACATTTCGTAGATAATCGATATGCCTGAACTGTTATTGTAATAATTTCTAAAATGGTTTTTTTTCACAATTAAAGCATAATTTTTAACTCATTTTCATAAAAAAAGTTTTATTAAGCTGCAGTCCTAATCTATCATGTTTTTTATATTTCTGAGTCGGTATTGAACACCAGATTTATCCAGACTGTTTTTATAACAGTTGTTATATTTTAACGATGTTTAACAAGATTCAATGTTGAATAAATACCACAAGGTAAATCGTCTGGACAGCTGATCGAAAAAGCGAACACCCTTTTATGTGTTTCGGACAGGTTTGATATCAACGCAGTGGGATATATTAATTCGTTGAGTGTAATTCAGAACCACTTTGAGTGTAATTGAGATTGACATGATGTGGGAGGGTTCATTTAACTTTGATTAGCCACTCTAGAGAGTGACGGCTTATTTGAAACAATGTACTTCACAAAAGTGAAACAGTGTATAGTTTTTAATTTTAATCGTGACAATAATAATCTTGTATGTAAGATTTATGTACGATTTGTATAAAGGTAATTGATAATATGAAAAATATGTAAGTATGTGCACTTTAACCATGCAACCAAAAAATGCGCAGTTAAGAGTACCACATATATTCTGTTAAGATTGAGTACATTAAGGTAAGAAGAGAAAAATGTAAAAAGTATGTAAAAAAATTAAATCACTACTATGACGAAGAAAAATATAGGCTAGGCTCTAGGCTAAAGATACTTTGTATTCAGCAACCATAATATTTTCTGTAAAAGCTTTCTGTAATAAGCAATTGATTACATTAACCAATTGCCATATCTACATCATCTACGTGAATAGAGAAATCTTGATATGTCCCAATAACGAGTACTACCTATCTGTTACTTGGGAGCGTATCGGAGAGGTCAAGCGGAGAAAATTGTGAGGTGGCTTAATTCTATTATACTCTATCACTTAAAAATATGTGTTTATTATATAAATCTTTAACAAGTCTCACATCTTTCTTTACTTTGCTCATACGCGTATCATATAAAAATGTTCATATTTGTTAATTTGTTACACATGTTACATATTGTGTATGTAATAAAGTTAAATAATATGCAAGTGTTCTCAAATCAAGATACACATAAAACTTTGGTTATATAAGATTATACTTTATATGTAGATTTTTTTTTCATTTCTTTATTTCGATAACAAATGTTTACCATAAACAATCGCCAAACTTTTTCAAGCTTTTGGGGCGATGTTGCACATTTTGTTAGTAGGGTGCACACCATATGTAAAGGGAGGTAGAAAAATGTGTAACCGGTTTTCGATACGCGCTCTGCTCAAACCTTCATAGAGATACTTATCATATAAGTATATGCAGCGCGCGTTTTGTTTCACGGTACAGGCTGACGCGTTTCGCCTTTACTCAAACAATTTATTTATTTAAATACGGTATTATGGTAATCGTTAAGAAAGTCTTTGTTTATTTTGCTTATACGGATATTATAGGAGTAATATAAATTTGTTACACATGTTACATATTGTGTAAGCAATTTTTTTCAAATCAGAATACACGTAATGTTAAACATAATACTCGTACACATAGATCGGGACTAGTGTCCCGATCCCAAAATGGTCCAAAAATGATCTCATTGTTATAAGCTTATAAGATACGGGTAAAAAATAATGCCCGAATTCTGACCAAGTTTCCGCTTTAACATGAATTATCACATCCACATTCGCCCCCCCCCTCCTTCCCTTCATCATCCCAACCCTTTTCCGGCCCTGGGCATCGAAAGTTAGGCGCGGATTAGATTCACCCGATTGTTGTTGAATTAAATACGAGTATTTAGCAACACGCGAGTCCGAAATGAAATTTTAATGTATCGACGACATTTTGAGCTTCGGAAGCGGTCTATCCACTACTGCAATAATCCTTAACTTATTTGAAATTCAGGTAACTTATATTACATTCGATTGTATAAAAGAATCACCAGAGGTAAAGGTACGAATTCATGGGCGCGCTAAAGCATGTCCTGCAATCGGAGCTATTCTTAAAACGAAATGAATTCCTCTTCTTAGTCGTGACAGATAGATCGGAGAGCTGATCAAAAAACCTCAGAGCAATGGAATGCTTAAGGAAAGAAATAGAAACAAACATGTGCCACAATTACAATTCCAATCAATATGTACTACCATCACTGCAATAAAATTTTGCAAAACCTAAGGATAGTTGAATTTAGTACATATAACTTTTTTTAAAAAAAAATAATAATTGCTATGACCTAGATCATATACAATTATTTTGCGCCCTACTCAATTAGGCCAAATATGCCTGTCCTAGAGTCAGGGGAGATGGTGGTAATGAAGCGTTAAAAATGGTATGACCATATGCGGATTCGAACCTGCGACCTTTAGGTCAATAGTTAACCACTAGACTACCACGATCTCAAACTAATAATAGTAATAACCCTACCTAAACCTAAACTAATAATAGTGTTATTTACAAATATATAAAAAAAACTTTAAACAAAACAGATATTTATCCTAGTTAGCAAATTTCAATGCTGAGAGCGGAGGATTTATATTATAGAACATAGAATTGTCACTGGCTCCTAAGGCATCGCGACGCTCTGAAGACGCTTTTCAGAACCTTACAGATATCTTAATGGCATCTGGATACTTAAGTGGCCGACAAAGACAAAGGGAGCGTGAAATTTCAAGCGGTAGAGTTAATACCCACTAGTATCTTTCTAACAAACAAAGGTTCCTTTAAACAGGAATCGTTATATATACGTACATTTTTTTTACATTTTTCGTTACATAAAATGAATTTGAATTAAATGACACGTTTTGCCTTGAATCACATATTTATTAATATATTATCATGTGTTAAATTTGTGTATCGTTCTAGTTTTAATAATACGCAATACCTGTGTTAAGTTTTAAATAGTTAGGTACTAATAAACATATAAAAAATATATAAATTTTCCGTTGTGTAGCAACTGTATATAAATGACTATTAATGGCATTTTTAAATAATTATACTCGTATTTTCTTATAAATTTTAGTATACGAACCAGACTATAAATAATAGCTAATGTAGTAATGATATAATGGTGAAAATACTAAAAGTGTTCTTGTAATTTTATTACAATATTTGAATTCGGGTTCATGTGTATAAAATTAATATCTAAACGTGTGAAAAGCTTTTTCCTACTAACTAATTTCATGGCAATTCGGTAGGGATTATTGTAATTTTATTATGTTTGTGTATCCAGAGATTTAAAAAAAAAACAATAAGTGTACTCAATAGGTTATTCCACACGTAAACGTAGTAGACACTAGTTGAGAATGGCCTTAAGGTCAGTGCAATCGTCAACAATCAAGGACCATTAATCAGGCAGTGCTGCTGCATGCCGACCGTGCAATAATAATTGAATTAACAATGATTCGCACAGAACGACCGCTATCATCGAGAAGCTGCACTAGCCAATAACAGTACTATGGGCACAGGGTATTTATTTATTTATTTGTTTATTCATTATGGTACAATAATTAGTTACAACAATAAATGATATAATAACACTGAACAAGGAATTGAATATAATACAGACAAATTAAACACCAGTCATTTATTGTTGCACTAAAGTAACATGGCTACTCTAACTAGGTTAAAAAACCTGTTCTAAGAGCGGCCAGAAGAAGGTAGCAGAAAAAATACAATACTTATTACGTACGCGAGACGTTACTAATAACAAAGGGGATCATAGGATAAATATCATAAATACAAAATATAATACATATAATTAATACTGCATAATATTATATACATATATTTATATTACATACAATATACATTTGTTAAATAAATAATTCCAGTTTTTGTGTTACCTATAATTTATAGGCTAAATATACAGAAAAAACTAAACATAAAGAAAATATATAAAATTACTTATAATAGTCCATATTATTTTAGCTTTTCTATTGCAACACACTGCTCACCATCTTTTCAGATGCGTCTATGCCTATCGCGAGGAGCCATTTGGTGATGTTTGTTGCAAGACTGTATTTAGATTGTGCTTTTTTAAATTGCTCATCTGCGCTGTTGAGAAGTTTAGGTCCAAGGAAATTGAGATGCCTTTGCCCAAAAGTGGTATTCATTTTTGGCAGTACCATATTTCCTCGTAACCTTGACCGAGTTACAATGATCACGTTCAATTGCCTATTATTTTAGAGCCGCCATGTAAGAACTGTATATTTTATTTCGTTCCGTCTTACAAGTGGTTCGCTGACAGTTTCCATCAAACTGCCAGTTCATAAAGATTTATTCTATACTCTCAGTAAAAAAAACTATGCTAGCCTGTAAATACTAAAATATTTCATACACCGGTGCGACTAAAGACGACATAATTGAAACTTAACATGTGTCCGTGATCTAGGTGTACATCTAGATCACAAATGAATCGGCGATCAACATATTATATCCTACATTGTTAACAAAGCATGCAAAACACTTGGCTGTATATTTAGATCAGGTAAGTCCTTTTCGGGGACACAGGCACACTACTATACATTACCCTATACGTTCGCAGTCTGTTAGAGTTAGCATCTCCTTTATATGATGTTTTAGCAACATTGATGTATTTTAGTGACATATTTTAGTACAAATATTATGTTATAATTATAGTAAAAAGTGGTGCACGCCGCGTGCCGACGCGATGCGCTGTTGTTATTATTGGGGGCGCTGGTGGGTTAGGGTTAAGGGGCCTCTTTCCGAAAGCGGCCCCTCTATCTATCATGAATTTATACCTCTATGGATAGAGGTATTTTTTCATACAAGAAATTACCAATAGAGTATTATTTTACAGGGGTGACATAATTTAAACTGGCCGTTAATTAAACATGTATAAAAAAAATGACTAGAGGTAAGATTGCGTGCGGAAACATTGCTGAAAGTGGGATGCCAGTATCTGGGGATAATTTTAAAAACTCAACTTCTTACAGAAGTTTTACTCCTAATGCAAGCGTTCTAACCACACTCGCACACACAATTGTTTTTTACAACATATATTGCGAAAGAATCTCTGTCATAAATAAATTACATTCTTAGTCAGTATTACACGTAGAAAAAAGATACGATTTAACTATATAAATCAGCAATAATGTTATTGACAATGTCAATAGTACAACACCTTTTTATTGTTGCAATAAGTCGAAAATGTGATGTCGATAATTAATATCAAAGTCTTACCTATGCATTTAGCAAGGTAACAATAATTATTATCAGATTGTGTTTAATCGACTGTACACATTAACTTGCCCAAGTTCCAATTATTTCGTTAGCAATTAAGCGTTCAAGTTAGCGTCGAGATCGGTCGATTGTGCGAACAATATCGTATCTCACCGAACTCATACTGGCCCAATTTCGAAACGATCTATTATAGCAATTAATATTGATTTTACTATTATTACGAAGTTTATATACGCAGAACGTATGCATACGAAGTTAGACAGAAAAAATAACCTGATTAACCCTGGGCTTTGATCATGGTTCGCAGCCAGAAGCTGCGGTCAGTTGTAAAATATACTTACCTCTAGCAATGTAATTAAACAAATAAACAAAATTATTACATGTAAAATACAAATATCGTCATCGTAGATTTATGATATATTTATATTATCAAGTTTAATTTATTAATTATGTTGATCGACTTTAGTTTTTATTTTTTTGGGTCTTGAGTCTGAGTAAATCATTGATCAACAACAGGGGCAATGATTAACAAACAAGAAAGGCTCTGACACTCTGTAGCTATCATATAATATCAACTGCTTCTATACATTGTTTAGTAGTAGCACATTATTTAACAGCCTGATGTCTTACAGCTAGGCCCTACATGCGTCATTAACGGCATCTTACCCCAGACTACTCGTACCTGTAGTACCAACTTGTGATGGATTGCTTCATTTTCTTTTTCCACTTGTGCCTGCGGCACTTTTAGCCTTTTCGATTTGCGTTATGGATAGTCATAGAGGCGATATCTCAATTCGTCATAAATTTTACCACTATTTTAGTTTTTTTAATGTAATGTTTTTTTAGGATAGTAATGAAATAAGACGAATATAATATTTCAATTTAGAATAAATACAATGTGGCACTGAACACTCTTTTACATTTGCGAACATGATTAGTTTGTATTAATTTTAACTGACCAGTAATAAATAAAACATCCTCGAGTTTCCCATTAGGCGTGTGGTCATATTTTTGAAATTCGAATATGATATTTGAGTTTTCTATCGAATTGTCAATGTTTCATTTATAAGTACTAAAATATCATTGACTTTAATATTATACATATCAATATTATCAGCCATTAACAAAATTATGGAAAAACATATTGGGAACCAAATTGCACAATTTCTGAGTAAAAATAACATATTGCACGAAAGGCAATTTGGATTTCAAAGTAATAAAAGTACAACGCAACTCCTATCGATATTTGGGAACTATGTCAATACATGTCTTAATGATAAAAAACATGTAATAGTACTCATGATTGACTTCTCTAAAGCTTTCGATACTTTAGAACATGATTTGTTATTAAACAGAATTGAGACATGCGGAATTAGAGGACCACTACTTAATTGGTTCAAAAATTACTTAAATAATCGTAAGATATCAGTAAAAATTAGGAACAAAGTCAGCAATCACAAAATAGTAAAATATGGAGCACCGCAAGGTGCAGTATTAGCACCGATTTTATATCTTATGTATGTGAATAATATGGCCAGAGTTATTAAAGAATGTGAAATACTAAAATTCGCGGACGACACTTGTCTAGTGACAGCGGACACTGATATCGTAGAAGCACAAAAAAAAATGCAAAATGCATACGACTCAATATGTAAATGGGCTCACGATAGTGGATTAGTCATAAATTCGAGTAAAACTAATTACATTCATATTCATAGCACCCATAACAAAAGCAACCACAGTATAGAAATAAAATCACACCTCGATGCGTGTCTACATAGCATACAAAAGCCTTGCTCTTGTCCCTCCTTAAATAAGGTCGCTACAAATAGATATTTAGGACTGCTCATTGATGAAAAGTTTAATTGGGGTCCACATATCGAACAAGTATGTAAAAACCTACGTGCAATACTAAGCAAACTATCGGTTTTAAGATACAAAGTACCCTATAAAATACTAAGATTATTATATATATCACTTGCGGAAACACGAATAACATATGGAATTAGTACTTATGGTCTAACATTTAAAACATACATTCTAAAAATTAAAAAACTTCAGCTTCAAATAATAAAAAGTATAGTACCAAAAAAAATTAAAAATAAATTAAAAAGTGAGGAAAATAAGTTATTTAAATATTGTAATACATTACCAATAGAAAAAAAAATTGATTATCAGGTAATATTGGAACAATTTTACTCGATGGAATATAAACAGAAAATACCGCACAGTATAAAAACAAGGCAAACAACAAAAGGAATTTTGGAAGTGGCCAAATTCAACAATGAATATGGCAAAAGAAGGCTGGAGAGAATTGTTCCAATTTTATTTAATAACCTTCCGAGTAATATAAAGCAATCTAATAACTTATCTAATTACGTTTTAAAAAAAGAATTAAAAAAAAAATATTGTAAATAGTATTTTTGTTGATGAATGTACTCGAAGCGACCGGTGTGAGATGTACTCGTACCGATTTCATTATAATTACACCGACGCGACTGGAAGTGACCGTTTTTTTATAAATAAACAATTAAAGACAGTCTGGAGAGATACCGTCATGTGTAGCTCATCATTGCTAAAAGTGTTTTTTAAGTGAATATTGAATATGTTTTGTATATATAAATGTTATTAAATAAGTTAAATTAGGAACGAATGAGTTCACATAAAAACCCGCAAGGGTTTTGTGAACAAACAAATTAAATATGTATTTTGTTTATAAATAAAGAACTTATAAAAAAAAAAAAAAAAACATATATTTATATTGTTCGATCAGTCTTCGATGTGATTCTAAGAACTCATGGATATTTTTCAAAAGCATCAATCTTTAAACAAAAATTCAATTCTTTCGCATTTGTACTTTTCGAGTTGATAGTTGCAACTGAGGACAAGCAGACAGTCGGTCAAAAGACGGTGATAGGTAGCTTCTTATACCTGAATGTATATATAGGGAGCTTGAGCTGTCGGGTAGAATTGTTGAGCGTAGAACTGAATTGATTTGTATTGTAGAACTGTCTTGTTTGTAAACTTCATGAAGTCACAGGCATATAAGCACCACAGTCAATAATATTATAGTTTTTATGTATTTTTCTTGTTACCTAACTCCTTAAAAAGTCGAAAAAGCTGGTTAATATTCTCAACCGTGAAAAATTACCTGACAGCCCTCTAGGTTCGATCTCTTTAATAATATACCATTTGGTTGACTTTTTAAATGTATTTATTTAAATTCATTTAAAATTGTATTTCATTATTATCTTTGCACCGCAATTCGAAATACGCGATTAGTTCGAGCGTTCGCTTCAAGAGCCTTCGAACAAATTAAGAAGAGTCTGCCCTCTCAAGTGTCATTCAGAGTTGCCAACAGCAATTTCGCGCTGAAAACTTTTCAGGCGAAAGAGGTTTCTTCGCTTTCAGGTATCGTTTCACGCAGTTACGTAAATATTACCGTATTTTTATTTTAGGCGGTTCTGTTTTTGTAAAATTGTTCCATTTGAAAACTTTTAACGCAGGAAATTTACGTATTATTCTAGATAAGCTATTTAACGAGGTTCAAGTGTCTGTCTGTAGTTCCTTTCCTATTCTCGTTTCACGACAAAGACTGTTATTGCTTCCAAATGAAGCATTGAAATTTAACAAAAAAAAAACCCCTGACTCAAAACTACGAAAATTTACAAAATAAAAAATATTATTCAAAAATAAGTGTTCTAATTCTAATAATTAACGTCCGTTTTTCACTTGTAAATTATGCCACGAGGACGGGATTTAAAACGAAACTTCAGGGTGTATAATAGTTTATAGCATACCATAGCATAAATGATCGCATTATTAAAATGAATTCCAATTTTCAGCTTGTTAGCATATCTGGTTAAGGTTAATTAGGAATTATTTTATAAATAGCTCAAGGTTCCTAGCTGGGCCCTGCCTGTCCTTAACTCACTAAGTCCATGGTGACTTTTGAATATGATAGGGAATTTCTCAGTGGTCAGGTATAAATATATATTTTTAGTTATTTTATAAAAATTTGTCTATTTTTAAAAGAATCTATTCGTCAGTATACCTATAATATAAACCACAATAAAACAAATCTTCATAAACGTAATAGTCCTAATGAAGTACTACGAGTGGTGAGGACCCTCCAGATACGCCAGCATTGGAAGACAACGGTAATTTCGTTGCCGTCATTCCGAAAGCCTTTTAGAAGCGTAATTAAGAAATTCCCCATCTTAGCACATCTTAGCATCCTTGCTTCCACTGGTGATACCGCTAGTACGCGCGCGCCTCACGCGGACAGGTTCTAATAATTAGGCGAAGCACATTATTGTGAAGCAGAATGGGAGAAATTAGGATGTGGGGTTAAGTGGGGTATCGGGGTGGTACTCGTATAATTACTATATTTTTTTACTCAATAAACTGGTACCGTAAGTATATCACATAATACTCAAATTGAATATAATACGCAACAGGAATTCCACCTCAGATCTCATACCTATCATGCGGACAGCATGTCAGGCACCACACGCTAGCTATAATATGCTATAATATTTTATAAGCAAGTAATCCTTATTTATTTCGTTTTCATAAACATGTAGTCATTATACTAAACATGAGCTTTGCTTTAGAGTATGCAAAGGTCGGGTAAGTCAAGTTACCATTTTAATTGGCCGATTAAATAAATAATATATTTATTTGTTTTATTATACTAATGGCTTATAAATATTTCATAATATTAAATGATATACATGTTTAACTTATATTGAATAAATTCTGCAGCCTACCTTGTTTGTAAATCCAACCATTCATATGTCCTAAAAATATTGTTATTTTCTAGTTGGGAATTTATTGCCAGTACCTCTGTATGATGGCGAAAAATATAATTTTAAATATTTACCAACTTTTGGCAAGAAACAAATACGAGGAAAGTGCCAGCGATGTTTACGAATAGGCAATATGCTCGAGAAATGTTTTCTCGCTCGCTCGTACGGCGAGGGCTTCTATTAGATTGGCGTTTTTAGCATGATTTCCATAGCACATGAACGTGTTTTCGAAATGTATATTTTTTAAAAGAGCGAATTTCTCTCCGTCTGAAAGTGCTGTTTATGCAAATCGGACAAATTCGTGGAGAAAACGTAAAAGGCCTCTGACGTCATGGACGGCGCCCGGGGCCGACGCTCAATGCTCATCTCTCGACGTGTGTTTATTGTAAGAGATGCGTCGAACACAGAACATGCCCTCGCTAAATATTAGATATTAAATGCCCGGACATTCCACATTAGCTACCCATTAGGGAAGGATTCGGCCGTTCAGTAATATTACGGTTACTACCTACCTAACGTCGATAAATATTGTTGTGTCATTTGAAAACAAAATAATAGTACATAAAAAAAAAACATTTTCATCGATCACCGGACACCGGTAGTAGTCAAACTTGTATTTAGTATTATAATGCACGCTTATTAGTCTAACGGCTATTCGCAGAGAAATCTGCAAGACCCTTGAGGTCAACTGTCCATCTACAGGCAGTTCATGGACGAAGTCGATGCGCGGCTTTAGGTTTTTTTTTAAATGTAGCTCTAGGCCAATGTTTCCCAAACTTATTTTCCCCGTAGACCCCTAGCCCAGTATTTTTTATCCTTCGTGGACCCCCTCCCCCCAGGATTTTCACACTGTGATAGGTTTTTTTGTGTAGTGGAATTATCTTTTTTCTTCCTGTCAGGGACCCCCTAGTAGTCCTCACGGATCCCCGGGAACCTCTGCTTTAGGCCATTGTATATGAAAATTACTATTTGTATTGGTTACTGGATTAAAAAAGAAACTATGTATGGAGTTTCTAACATCTTAATTAAGACAATGTTTGTCTTAACGCATTAAATAAACATGCAATAGACAATGGACAAATAGCGGTGATTTGACGAAACAACTAGGAACAATGAATTAGTAATGCAATGTTTCTTAAAGCTTTTAGATTCGATTTAAGACGACTTTCAAAGCACAGTAATCGCCCGTCGCTTGCGTGGACATCCTCGGGCGTTTTCCTCGCATGTGTCAGATAGCGGGTATTCCTCGTACGATTGGCCCTATTTCCATCTTCTTCCCTCTCGCGCAACGGTGTAATAATATGCTCCCTTTCGCCCTGTCATCTCGCTGCGAGCGGGGCGATAAGGGCGAGACGCACAAAAAAACATATTCGACATTGCGTGACATCGCACGCGACATTGCGTGACAGCGACTCGTCACGAATGGGGATAGCTATCTACTATCGACGTCGATATATGACAGATCTCGTATCTCGGCGCATATTATGACGAAAATAATAATACCTAGTCATTTATATTCAGCGCTTATCATTTATGCATGATACAATTGTTTACCTACCTGTATTAGAATTATTGTAATGCGTAAATTTAGGCAAGAAATTCAATAATTTAATAACTATAAATTATTGAATTTCTATAATATATTTTACTAGATTGTTTTTCTGATTTTATACTTTTTAACTGTTAATACTGGTGATTTACAGTTAAAAAGTATAAAATCGGAAAGCCCATTCACTCCGTAAGCCCTCTCTATTTTTCTACCACCTGTAATAACAGTTAAAAAGTATATATATTAGATTTATTATATTTTGTTTCAATTTTTATATGTATAGGCCGATAGCTTTTACATCTCTAAAACTTTTATATGCGATAGTTGTGCGTAGGAGGGTTTGGGTACATCCGACGCAACGCGCGCCGAGTCTGCGCCATTGTTATCGCCAGACTATTCGGCCGGGGTTAAAAACTAAAGACACAAAGGGGCGCGGCGGCCATTTTGTGAAAGCAAAGAAAAAAAATTTAGTGAAAGGCACGCGATAGTCGACCAACGGCCAGTGACCAGCCAACCGCCGGCATGCTGCCCTCGACACGCGGCACGTACGATAAATTTACATAAACCTCGTCATTTTGCAGTTACCGACATTGAGGGAAAATATGGTGTTTTCCGCTATATGGCATTATTAAAAAATGCGATGCAGAAAACAAATAATTAAGCGTTTTTTTTTATTTTATTATTTAAAACGTGTACGTGGTTGTTATTTTACTCTTTAAGTTTGTAACTCGGGTGGTTTGCTTATTATGAATAATTAAATTGCACCGATCGGCTTATGGGATCTTACCCAGAGATCCGGCATTTGAATCTCAGTGGATCCGCGTTGGATTCAAGGGGTTATTCTAAGCACGGTCGACTAAGTTAAGCAACCGAATACACAACCGTACTATTACAGAATTTGCGATGTTTTGCCTGCTTGAACTCGTTAAAACACAAGCATAAAGAGATACATTCAGAAAAGAGTTTGGTAGGTGGTAGCTAAGTTCAAGAAGAATATAAAAGGTCTAATATATCAGAGATTCGGGGTTAAATAAGGATAATAATTTTCATTTAAAATGACGTTAACCTAAACATAAAAGTAATTTGTCGTCAAACTACCCTGTAAATCCTACTGAAGACGCTGAATGTAATTAACCCTACATCATACACATTTACAAATATGGATCTTGTCATACAAGCCATCATGAAAGATAGTGTTTGACTTTAAAGCATGCTTAGAGCTCCCCTCAACTCAGCAAAGGCGAGTTGGCTTGCTCACGGGTGTGCGGCATCGCGGCGGCCGCCCCTCCGGCCTATGATAATAATATTAGCCGTAGCTTAGTGTGGTTGAATATTTATCGCAGTTCTTCCATCTTTGGCCGTATTGACGCGCGCGGGGGACTCTATTTACGACGGAGGAAGTGAATATGGAATTAGGCACGTAACTGATAAATTACCAACCGAAAAGGGGGAGAATCGACGCCCTCACAGGCTGGCAATAATTGCGCGCTCGGAACACTTTATTCTAAAGCGACGCGCGCGTTTTATGCTTCCGAAAAGTGCGTAGGCGCTTTATAAAATGCACGCCTGCGGGGCTGAGGGGACATTGACGTGTGTGTTAATGCTCTGTTTACATTTCAGTTGCGCGCGCTCTATGAGCTTTTAAGATTATTTTCTAATCGCTTTTTCTTTCGTTGAGAATGACTGCATTTTTAAGAGTCGATATTGTGTTTTAACACTGTCGATTGAGTTTAGTATAAAACCCACACAAACACGCACTCAAACACGGACTCGCAAAACGCTTATTAATAAAAAAAGTTATTAGAATTTAGTCTAGACGACAACCTTTTCGGGTGGTTTTTCTCTTTTATTATTAGCAATCGACGCCTAACTGTAGTAGTTAGTGGTCACAGGCCAAACTTCTTCGAAAGCTCTTCCGCAGTACAAGGATCGCACCTAGGACTAGTTCTATTTAACATTTATGTATAATATACATTACCCAATAGCAATGTTTCATTTGCTGATGACCTAAAAATCTACCGCGACTGACGGATTATTGTATAAAAAATTAATTATATCTAAATTCACCCTAAATAAAAATAAAATAAACCGCGTTTATTATGTAGCAATTGCCATCATAAAACTCAGCCGCGATGCTCATATTAAAACAATCACTCTTAGACACCCCTACAGAACCTACAGCCTATAGAACTAGCGGTTTTAAAGATAGGGTTTTAATGCGGAAGCACTCAAAACCCTATATGTTACTGACATACGTAATGTTCTCGAATTCGCCTGGAACGTATGCTATGCTTTATTAAGCAACTTGATTATAGTGTACATATTCAGTATGATAACTACGATGACTCATTATCCCATTACAACTTACCGAACCTAGAGAATCGAAGGGTAACTAAATAAAGTAATCACGCTTGTCTTAGAACACACAACTATACTATAGATAAATAAATAAACGTTAGGACAAAATCTAAAATTATAAAATAATATGGCCAAATAAAATTGTAATAAAACGTACAGGACGACTTTCCACCATACGACACCACAATAAATAAATAGCATATTCATATTGCGATTCGCGACGTTTAGCGAAATTGTGAAACAATATTAATCTGTGGTGACTGTGCTAGGGCAAAAAAGAAAGTTTGTGGTGACTGTGCTAGGGCAAAAAAGAAAGCGCTCGCCGAAAATGAGAACGGTCGAATGGGAAGACATTACCGCCCGACGCGGGCGCAACCGGAACTAAAGCAAAACACAGCCAGACAGAAAGGAGACGGGCGCCCGGGCGGGAGAGAAAGAGAGAAAAGTGCGAGCCGGAAATAAAGGGTTTACTGCGGGGCCACTTTGGGCATTCGCAGAGCGGCCATTATTCTAAGGACCTGTCCGACGCGACGCGCGACGGTTGCATCTATCAGTTAAACAATTGCCTAGGTTCATTAGTGCTATTAAAATTACTACAATCTCTACTGAGCTCAGTACAGATTCATAATGTGTGCAATCACTACTTACTAAGTAATACCTACTGGTTAATACGATGATTAGGCACAAAAATGCAGCTTTTTTTTTAAATGCCGATAAAATTACGATATAATTTTCTATTATTTTAATCCGGTATATTGTTGACTAACTATTTAGATAATATTATAATAAACAGTATGACAAGGCATAGACGTAATTTAGGGACCATTCATAAATATTGTCACACAAATTACATGGTTCTTTGAACCCCCGCACATTCGTGTAACTCTGTTGTGACGTCACACAAATTGCAATTTTAAATCTATAACCACCAAAATAAGAAATCTATAAATATTTTTTAATTTAAAATCTTTCCACATACCAATTTCAGGTAGGTTAGGTTCGCAAGGCGGTTTTTGCCAAACGTGCCAAAAAGTGTCAATACAAACATATTTTTTATATTTTCTCAGGGTTTTGCGCTGGTCTATTATTGTATGCACTGTAATACTTCATATATAACCTTCTTTAGAACAGGTAACTCTTACCTAGTTAGGACTTGTACTTATCGGCCAACTTGATTCCTCAATAAAAAAAAAACAGTTTTAAAGGCTTAAAATATTGACATAGAATGTTCGTTTTCTCGAGTTTTAGATGTGACGTCACAAGGAGGAGGAGAGGTGTCCTCTCCTCCTCCTTGTCACACCGCGTCACACTTTATGGACCCCTCCTTCCCTTTATTTATTTATTAATAGTGATTATTATACGAGTATTATAGTGTGTACATAACAAATCATACAATAGTCATAATTAACAAAAGTATTTTGAGATGAAAAATGCCCTCGTTACTCAATTTTATTACGGACAGTTATGTCACTTTTTTAGTATTTACTTATTCCAGTATTTTTATGTTCTGATCAGCTCGATAGGTTTGATAGGTTTTTATATGCTATAGAGTTGACAAATGATATTATTAATTTCCTTTGCTCCTTTTCACATCGATCCTAGCCGATACTAACGAAATTGGCCGGCGCATTACCCACTTCGACCGAGGCACAAATATATTGGTTGTCGTAACAAATGAGATTCGGCAATACGTCGATCGCAGGTAAGGATCAATTCCTGAGGAATTAGGAAGGATGGAGCCGTGGCCGCTAATAAGGAGCGGCGGTCGCCATTAGTCGGGCAACAAATCGAATTGCGGGAGCAAGGAGCCTTACCTGTACGGCCGCGACTTCTTTCAGCTGCGTGGATGCTTTTATTCTTCTCGATATTTCAGGATGTTTTGTTCTCATAATGGATTCAATCTGCAATCAAAAAAGAAAATGGTTTATAAAAGGTAAAAGGATATAAATCTATTACCGAGGATAATATAATAGTAATGAATATGGTGTATAATAGTAATGGTAAAACTATCACAAAATGTATAGTAATTAAGGTGGTGAAACGGAAATTAAATTTAAAAGGCTGATTGCTTCCCCATTAAAAAAGGGGGCAAAAGCGTATAATCAGAGTTCCGCACCAGAACATTGCCAACAACAGCCGATCGATCGAAATAAAGTATATTCGATTCTAATCCAAATGATTAATTCATGATTTAGTCGGCGTAAGCCACGTAAGCGCCCAAAAAGTGTTTTTTCAGACTCGATTATAAAACGTGGAAATTTCTCTACTACACTGAGAAATTCAACTCCAACTCGGATTACCCCGTAATATTTTTATTTCAACAACATATGTAGGTCGCATCAACTTATCACCTTAAACTTGATCTAAATATGTTTGATAACTTCTTGTCTGAACATATACGCTATAAAACAGTGTTATACGTTTGTTTTAAATTGCTATTTAAAAAAAAAAAAAAATCTCGCATTACCGATGTTATTAATTAATTAAGTGTATTTTTCTAAATACCTAATAGCTCTTAATTATTTATTTAAATAGCATGGTGTAAACGACAGATTTGATTCACACCAAAAGCCGAATTTATTTTGATAAAGATTAATAATATGTTTTTATAAGTTTTCGGAAATGTATCAAATTTAAAAGACAAACTTGGGTTCTTCTTCATCTTCTACAGAAAAAAGATGTTTTTGCAGACTTTTTTGAATATAAGATATAATAATATGGTGTTTTTTCGCACATTATGAGGTATTTATTATATATAAGCAGATTTACTAAAAATTTTTTTTTTTAAAGTAGCCCTTCCAAACGATACTCTAAACGATAGGACATTAGTGAGGCCCTATACACCATAATTTAAATTAAATTAAAAAAAATACTATCAAAAAATATGCCCGTCTGCACTTAGTTATCGAGAAAAACCCCTATGAGAGTGGGAGTTCCGTTTATTCCTCTCCGGGCACGGAACCCTAACACAAAAAAAATATAAAACTGGGTTTGACAATATAAATAATTTGCACAAACATCTAGTTTGAATATATAATTAAGATAAAGTTGATTAAACAGATAGAAATGAAACTTATAGGTTACGCGCTCAAAGAGTGGTCGATAACCGCAAACACACTTCACTTTGAGTGCGCAAATCTTACCGAAAACCACATCAAACGCTAATATGAAAGTACCAATAGAGATGGCATTAATGTATATAAACCACATTCAAGGGTAGTTTTTACCCAACATTGAAAGTAAAGCTAACAGAGGGTACAAAAGTGGACAACTTTCGAGGGATCACTCTTATTTACGGTCGCCTCGAAGCGAATGCCGATAGTTTTGAATTTTATTTTCACTGTCGGGTAGTCTCTGAAGTAGGTACTGTATTTACGCGAGGAATAATATAAAATCATGAAATTTTACCATTTTGTTAATATACTGATTAAAATTGAATAATTCGTTACGTTTTTTGTCGATGAAACTGAACCCAATGGATTTCTCTGCTATCTGGTATTGTAACTTAACATATGTTCATAAAAAATAAAAAAATAATTAATAGTAAAATTATATTATTAGAAAAAAACTTTTATTTAAGTGCTTGAATGCGTATATAAAATTTCGTGTCTGTGCTGATGACCGTTGAGGAGTTTCTTCGTCTGGATCCATTTCCTGGGTGTAGAATCAGGTCATGCTTACCATAAAAATGCATTGTCATCGGATCTGAATCAACATGCCAAATTTCAACTCAAAATAAGAGGAACTGATAAAAAAAAACGCTTCTAAAAACCCGAAGAAATTACTCTTTATAATATGCATAAAACAAGGAAAAGCTTGCTGAACAGTTTTATTACACTCGACATTTTAGAACATAATAAAATGAGTAAACTCAACAGTAGTAAGTACCTACCCTTTTTAATTCAGTATAACTATATATTCGCGAAAGCGTAATTAAGTGTCCAGCGTGGGGAAATTAAAAAAAACTCAAGGGACTGAATATTCATATTGCGTTTTTGGTCTTTACGAAACGCCGGATAAGCACCGAAAAATGCCACTAATTCGCGGCGTAGGAAAGTTTCATTATTTTCAGCAATTTATGAGGTCAGATGAGCGGCGGCGTGACCCCTCCCCTCCGCTCGCTTTCGCACCCCTCCAGCGAGCTTCCACTGGGAAAAAAGATTTACTCGAAAATAAGCTTCATTCCAAACAGCCTTAAAAGATTTAAACCAATATAATAAAGGTAAAGACGTTAGAGTATTTTGGACATAAACATATTTAAAACAAATTAGTCAATATATTTAAAAGTGAAAATGTCTTTAATATTTTCATCATTTCAGATTTTTTCTAAAAATGACTGGTTCATAAATTGAGGCGTTGTTTAATTAGGTCTCCAAAAAACTAAAACTAAGCCAAAATAAGTGTGAGTTTCGACTTTTTTATATTACAGGCAGAGCCTTTCTAAACAGCGATGAATATTGGCAAAACAGCTATCGATGTAATTAAATAAATAAATATATCATACGTATACATACTAAATTGTAACTAGTGTATGTTGAGAAACCTTTGTCGCAGCATTTCAACGACATCCTTGGTTAGGTTTTAATAGCTTTTCGAGATACATAAGCTAATTACATCTGCTCTGTAGTACTTGTTATTCTTAAGTTCGCCCGTAGATGATTATATACATTCTAAAGCAGACTGTAGTATGAGCAGGTTTAGATTTTTGGGTCCTTACTTGTACTCGTACATCGCAAGATCATTAATTATATATTAGCTTGTTTCAATACAGAATACTGTTGTATAGAAATAAGAACGTTGCTGTAGAATTTGAAAAGCAATGTTCCGAATGAGAGTAAATTTGACGTCTAACTCAATCATCCAAATTCCTGAGCTGACATCAGACGATTAAATTGAAAAAAGACAACTAAACTACAACAAGATATATTTATAATAAGGTGGAATAAATAACAAGGCATTCAAGGGTGAACTGCAATCCATCGAGCATACCCTCGAAGTACCATCGAAGTACCCTCATGCTCCTCAAATAACGCTCTACATTCACCGATACCACGGATGCAAAGTTATTTTAATGAAACTGTTAACTGCTTTGATAAATTGACTCTGAATAAATCGCAATTTAAAGTGTTCAGCAACGATCTTTTGTGTAAAAATTAACTGTTCTAAATTCGTGTAGTAGATATGTATATATACATATAGATATAAAATGGTTTTGTTATTTTTGTTATTAACTTTAATACTTTTTGTTAGTAGAAACCTATTTTTAGTTTTACATAGATTTTTTTATCGATCCATCAAATGTATTTTTTTTTCTATATGTACTGTTTAAAATTGTTGGTTTCTCCAATAAAGATAAATAAAATAAATTAATCCATAATCCATCCACAAATTAACATTCCGAATGTGCACTCATACGAATGCGCGAGGCCGCCAGCGTTATTTTTGATTAACCAAATTATGTATTTCAAAGTCGGACAAAGCGAAAAACAAAAATAAATGAGACACTTTTAATATTTTCCTAATACTCTAAAACGAAGTCTAGAGAGTCGGGCGTCTCATATGACAGATATATGCGAGTAAATATGCGTTTTTCTAATTTAATTTTAAAACCTCACTATTTACTATAAAATTGAAAAAAAATCTGTATATACATACATGCATTATTATTAAAATGAAATGAAAACTTTATGATACTTTATGGAATGAGTAAGAGTTTGCTTGCGTTTACCTCGTGAAAATCCATATAATTATAACATATGTACATATACTTGTAATATTATATAGATATAGTACAAATAATGGCAGCTTAGAGCTTGCGCAGAATCACGAGGGTGAGAGAGGGTATGGTCTGGGAGTTGGGACAAGAGAAGTGGGTTTGGTTGATTTATTGCTCTTGTTGTTAATGGAACAACGGGGTCTGGATGACCTACGCGGGCTGCGATCAACCCTTGGATTCGCAGCCATACATCGTCACATATTCACAGTACAAAGCACACATTGGGACTTATTTTTTAGAATTTTTTCAATGCCGCGGAGAGGGCAAAGAAATTAGAGGGCAAATTAGAACTAACCTACTCGAAAAAGTTGGTAAAAAAAAAAGTTATTTCAAAAAGTTGGTAATTTATGACGGAGAATTGGCCAAACTAAAGAAAGTAAACTAGAATTTGGAGAATAATAATGTAAAGGCCAATTTCAATATTGAAAATTCGTGTATTTTTATAAAAGTTAAATAAATAGATCTTAAAAAAATTAAACCGACCTAAACCAACCGAAAATATATATTCTTAAAGGCAAACAAAAGAAAACATAGTTTCAGATTTTTTACTTCCTTACACTAGACGTATTCTAATGAAACTCCTAATAAAATTATATGGATATTAAAGTATAATTAAAATCGCTTGAGCCCCTTCCCTTTAAGTCGATTACGAAAAGAAGTACTTACTTAGTCTTAATTCAATAACAACATTAACTTTGTTACTTTGAGTTTAATATTTAGATATATATAAATACAGTACAAATACGTATCGTTAGACATCTCCATTGAAATTTTTTAAATTCATTTTTACGCCCTCGCATTTTCGGAATGGTTTTTGGCAATTGCCTTTCCTGGTTGCCACCTTATTAATTTTAATTGCTAAATATATATGAAAAAAAAAAATATGGTTAATCAGGTTTTTTCAAAAAAAAAAAACAAACAACTGCAACTTACACATATGTCATGTACCTATTGCGTGAAAAGTTGCACAATATGTTATACGATCCTTAAACCTAAGAAGTTGCTCAGACCCAAATCGTACATTTTCGATAACAAATTTATATAGGTCCAACTCGAAAGAATTAAAGCTTCAGTAGAAGTAATAATAAGGTTTCTTTTTCCTATTAGGACTTGTCGAAGTATGGATTAGGTTGGAAAACAGATATGGAAGCGTGTTTTTGTTATGGCGTGACACGCATCACTTTACAAAAACATCGCCTGATGAAACGGGATCAAACTGAATGCCAATATTTATATCTTCGAAGCCGTCGGAATGCGAATGTTATGATTCTCGAAGCGCGTTTGTTATTCTAACCTCTCGGAATGATTGGTGGGGCCGGAATGAATGTTTATGGAACCCCAGCAGAAGGCCGCTCGACGCTGCCTCAAGGCGAGGCATGCGGCATTGACAGTGGCTTCCTCTACTAATGGCTGGATTATTTTTGTGAGGCTCACCTCGGAAGACCGATTATAAAGAACAAATTTACAAAAACTTCAGAGCATATACGGTGATAATTTTGAAATATAATAACAAATTTAATTGCGTGTGGTGCAACCACACACACAACGTTTTTAAATACAATATACAATATTCAATTAGGTGATTCGACAAAAATACAATTTGGTCTATCAAAAACACGTAAGTCATATATAATTTTACATTAAAAATTAAAACTAAATAATGATTATTATAATGCAAAAAACAATATGATTTAAACATTTTATGCGCATGTCATATATATGACTGTTTTAAATTCGCATTTAGTGGCATATACGAATATGCACCGCGTCCATTAACTATTGAAAAAAAAAGGTTTTAAACATTTGTACTAAGATGGACGATATTTTTGTTACGTATAATAAAACTGACGTTGCACAATCCTAATAGGTACTAGGTTCAACTGTTCACAAAAGTTAGTCGTTGTCTGTCAAGTTGTCTGTCTGTGTTGAACTTCTCTCAATATGGGTAAAACTTAAACACTTACAGATCAAATTTATTCTGCTCTTTCGACAGCTGGTTCAAACTAGCGAGTGGACCCAGGCCGGGGTCAATTAGTGTACATTCCTCTCTAATCGTAGAAATCACATTCAAATTCGGACATTTGCATTTCTTGAAAACACATCAATTGATTATTGACAACAGAACGTGCTCTACATGACATTGATAAAAATGCTATTACAATTAATTTATATGACCATAGAATCAAATCATTTATTTTTTATTACATATAAAAAAGTTATTTCTTTTATGAGTTTCTTATGAGGGAGCGGTGACCGCCACTGTTATTAATTACAATAAAATATTTTGAATTTGAAATTGTTATAATTTATTAATATTTAGACGAAAATCTGTCTATACCAAAAAATTCAGATTTGCGGATGTAGAAATAGTTTACACATACATACTTTAACATAAAGTAAACATTTACTATAGACGGTGTACTGTACTATTTTTATTTTAAAAAATGATCCGCTATTTGTGCACCGATCTAGTTTTAACTTCTTGGCTGAATAGTTTATACGCGTCTTGATACATAAGTTGTCATTTTACACACTCCGATAACTTTTAAAATATATCTTAAGTTGCGAGTTGTCTTTTTTTACAGATGCCAAATTTGCCCTTTTCTTTGTGCGTCACTTTCGTAGGATATATGCCACGTTCCTGTCGTCCTTTTTTACTTGGCCACGTATTTTTATTTTATTTGATTATATGTCCGGTTTTTTTAGTACGTTTTTTTATACATCTACTTATTTTGCTTATTCGATTTTGGGGATAATTAATAAATATAAAAATAAAATATAAATGACAATCGTAGATTCTTTTAAAACTCGTATGTCATGATTATATAGGGCCATACTCAACTAAGCTAATTTTGCTGGTAATGAAGCATTAAACATAATATGACTGAGTGAGGATTCGTTCTCGCGACCAACCTAACCTAACCTTAACCACTAGACTACCGCGATCTTATATAATGTTTAACTTTGGTAGATTTGTAAATGATGAATAAAGACGGCCGGTAAAAGACTTATCTTTTCAGTAGCATATTTTGTTCAAAAATGAACAGCGTAACAATTAAGGTGTGTTCGTTAATTAATTTAATATTCATGACTTTTTGTTGTAGACGATAGTTATATTCATATGAGTATTTTAGGTTATAAATAGAGCACCGTAAATATAAAGATTTCAAATAGTACCTGTATTTTTCTTACCTAAAATTGACATTATACTCTAGACTAATAACTTCGGTAACGCCACACATAAAGCATATCTGCTAAGGCACATTATTAGTTTCGACGTCATTCGTGAGGTAATTTATAAAATTACATTGTGACGATATAAGTGAAATATTATTTCCAAAGCAAATGCTGCCAGCCAACTTCAAAGCAAATTACTTCTTTAGGAGACTAATGCTATGAATTCCCGTGACAGCTTTCGCCGGGGCGTAATGAAGAATTTCAAATTTTATTACTCTCATTAGTGGCTCGTATAAAATCACAGGCAGGTCATTGACGCCCCGTTTATTTATTTGGCGTTGCAACACTGTGGCTCGTGCGCAATATGGCCGATTGGGGCTCCTAATGCCATCTTGACACGAAATCTTCAGAGGAAAGAACAAATATTTTTTTCTATTAACCTAAATTTAGCGGTGCCTTGAGTATGCTAATAAAATTATTTATTTGTGAGGGGCTTTTTAGCTTTAAATTCCATACAAACTCTAAATGTCATCGTTGTGCTGATATATTTTTGAAGAAAGCACACAATTTTTCCTGGGCAGTGTATGAATGTAATGTGATACATTAATCGGGTATATTCGTGTAAATTTGAAAAATCAACTCCTTACAGAAGTTTTACTTCGAAGGTGCGCGGTGTAACCGAATACGAACTGTTTTTTTTTTTACTATTAAGAAAATCTATTTTTGACTGGCCTTATTTTTTTTTAAAGTTTTGAATAAACATTTTTTTAAAAATAAATTTGACATTTTTACTATTGAGGAAACCTATTTGGAGTGAATTGGTTCAAATTTCATTTTACAATAAAAACAAACCTTTGGAAATTTATCGTACATTTTTGCAATTGTTCAGTAAAAATAGAGCTCGTGACGCAACGTGTCGCCTCTGTGCGAAGATATCTTATATACTCTATTAGGATAGTGTAGTTAATTTAGATTTGTAATAATGAAGAAATTGCCTACTTAAATTCATATTATTTTTTAAATTCTACATTTCGTACATTATTTTGCACGATCAATACTTATTTGCGTAATTTTTATTTTTTAGACGAAAATATAAATGTAGTTAGTAAAACATAAAGAAGTTTATATGAAGAGTGGGAGTAATAAAAAAATATGTATTTTTAGGGGAGTCGCGGTATAGGTGGAAATTAGAAATGTTTCACCCGTTTACGATTTTATATTCGTTTTCTAAACCTCACCAGAGTAGAAATTTTCACTTTGATTACAAATTACAAGAATACACTAGAGGAAAAAAAAACTTCGAGGAGAAAAGGCCTTAAAGAGAAATGTTGCAATGACCCTAATATTTTATGATTTATAAGCTTTAAATACAATACTTTACACGCGAAATTTGGAATACTCAACAAGAGATATAATATACATAGTTATAATATATATCCAATGAATATTTATAACCTCAAATGTGTAATGTAGGTAAATATTTGACAAGAATAAGACCCCTCGGAGATTTCATAACGACAGGTGAACGTGGCCAACCGTGTTGCGAACCGTGTTATGAGACCCGGATAAATGGACATTTAGCTACGGTTGTTTTTTTAATATAGCTGGTATATATTTTAACACCAGAAGTTTATACTAAATAACGTATCATTATTTTGGTGGGAATAAAAATATTATTTATCTAATCTAAGTAAACAAACAAATTAACATACGTTGTAAATAGATTTTGGCTACGATGCGTGTTAGATATTGAGAAAGCTTATCTCGAAACTTCGAAAGAAACGTCCCTAAAGGGTCTCTACCTCATGCAGGATAAGCGACTCCCAAGTTTTTATGAAGGTGGATTTATGACCATCCGTTCGATGTTGAATTTATTACAGTCGGTAATAAAATGATTGATTCTTTTTCAATCGACCGTTGCCATGTTAGTATCTCGAGTCCTTCTCATCATTCTGACATATCTTATTGACCTTTGTAAATGCTACCAAGGTGACAATAATAACTTTGTTTTATTCGAGATGCAACGTAAAACATAACCACATTGAAATAAATTACATAACCATCTACCCGCAGTCACGAACTTTAAAATCGTTTAACTTGGAAACTATCGGCCCTACGCGTAATCCCGTTAGTATATCGCTAAGCTTAAAAATAATCACTAATCATTAAAAAATGCAGGCGCAGTCACTTTAGCAGCGAACTGAGGTAGCTGACTATGCATAAGGTCGTACGAATTAAAAAAATAAAAATATCAATCGTACGATGAACCATCAAAGTAGAGACCGTTAATTTAAATATTAAAGTATTACCGTAACCAAAATGTACATAAAAAAAAATAATTAGGGTATATAATTAATTCGGCGGATAGGAAAACACAGTTAATTTTAACTTAAGTTAGCTTGAGGAATATCATTTACAAGGTTAAGTAAGTTCTCATTACTTATTATATTTATAATTTAGTCGCACTTTGGATCATCGCATCAAGATAAAAAGCGTCAAACATTCCACAAGGCGATGCAAGGTGTAATTTCACTAGGGTTGCCTGTCGTAAAATTGTCAGGATTTGTGTAATATTTTGTGCAGTATTTGTTTTGTTTCCAACGAACATAAATAAGGATTGAAGGGAAAAAGCGCGGCAACATTTAGCATGCAACAACTATAAAAAGCGAAAAAGCGCGCAAAAGCGGATTGCACTGAACCTACACGTTGCCGCCATGTCCGCTGCGTTTTAATGCAAATCCAAATAAACTTTATCAATGCAAAAGAATGCAAATGCATCGATGCGATCCTATTAAAAATACAGTGATAGAAACGGAAGAGCAGGTGTTGCAAAGTGTGAGCGAGAGAGGGAGAAGGGGGGAGGGGGGAAGGATTTAAACTCAAGGATCGTCACTCTGACCATCGACCAAAACGATGAGTCCTAATATGATGACCTAATATGATGACAAATTTTGAACCGATGATAGTGCATCCATCACCAGGAATTAAAGCCACGTTTTCCTAATTACGCGTCGTGTGCCAATTTAGTGGATAAACACTTTAGGTACTTTGGGTTTGGGTAATTGTTTGTGAAAAAAGTTGATTAAATTATACATATTAAAGATTAAATTGCAATTGAAGAAAATATAATTTTGTCTAAAATTTAAAGTGATAATAATATTGCTAATTAGTTTTTGAGAAAATCAAAATATATTTCTTCATTGGATAGAAACATACAAAAAAATTTACATTCAAATAAAAACAGAACAATTTTTTATACAGTCTGTAGGGCTTTCTTCCACCTCCCGCACCTTCTCCCATGAATATACACATTTTTCTTTCCGTATCATAGTTTAGTAAAAAAAATACATTTTTAGCAAAAGACAATATTTTCTATATTCAAAAAACTCAAACATGTTTACTTTTTTGGGCTGTGGGTACTGCAACTAGGCGCCACATCGTTACATTTTAAAAAAAATGTGTTATTTTTGAGACGTAAAATAAAGGTTGTCTATTAAATGTTGTCTTGGAGATGAATATACTCTTAATTAATTATGCAATTATGCTGGCAACATCGCTTTATATTTTCACTATTAACCTGTATTTAAAGTTAGCAGATACATATAAAGTCATCTATTTTTCTTTTATTATGTAAACATTCTAAAACCATCAGTCATTTCATTTTTCTACTTTTTAGTGCTACATTTTATTTTCTTGCTCAAATGCCATAAAATGATTTGGTAATGTTGTACGCGCTAAATAGTCAACTCTTAGAAACGTAAACAAAGAAATCTATGTGCTAAGTTTATTGTTAAATACCTTTGTTCACAATCAAGTGTGTTATTTTTTTTTTAAGCAATGTTATAAAATTAACAGCATAGTTCCGTGGTCACACGCGTGGCTTATTTGCATAATGGCTTAAGCGCAAGGACGACGAGTCGACCGCAATGCAAAGCAAAGCGCACTTGGAAACTTTGTAGTGTGAATTCATTACAATATTTTAATAAAACAAGCCGTTTGCGTGTTGTCTGTCGCCAATATTAGTATTCCGATGCAATTTTAATTGCTTGTTGGTATTTATCGTTTGAAACGAAGTAGATTGTCAAACAAAATGTCACAAGCATATTAAGAATGTGTAAAATTCCTATTATAAAAATAAAATAATATTTTTTTCTTTTAAGGCGAGTTACGACCATACTCCTTAAAGTTAATTTAAAGGCCAATTTACATCGTTGTAAGACTTCATCTTCTTCATCCATTCGTTGATACCATCCGTAATGCAAAACGTGATCCTATTGTCGGTATTTTTCAACAGTGAGCACATATTTTACAGGATTCACATCCGAATCGAAACCAACTTTGTTATCGCTACTTTGTTAAAAAATCAATTTGTTCATTGCGATAAACTGGCAACTACGACTAAAAGGGTGTTACTTAGAAACTAATAATATCTTTTGTGACGATAATGGGTGATTGGTGATTTGGTCGGCATTTGAAGATACCCAAGTTATCGAAATGTAATTCCCGGTTATGAAGGTCACCACCATGAGCGAAGTTTTATTCCCAAATCGTCATCTTCTTCTTTTGTTTCTCTAACAGCCCTAAACATTTTTTAAAAAATGAGAGCTTACTTTTGCACGTCTGTCGACATTAAATTACCTTTTCTAAAATAATCTGCAAAAAAAAAGACAAACAGCATTTCATCGTCAGATTTGTTGGGTTTTGCGCTATTTACAGCGAGAAATGCAAATACAAATGCAGGACTCAGTTATTTTGCTACGACACGACCGGCGACCGTTTCGTTTATATTATAAATACAACTTCCCTCTATATAAAACAGTGCAAACGGGAAAAGTATAATTTAACTATATACAAATAATGCTATTGTATCATATGGTATCATGGCATGGGGCGGTGCAACTTTTTTTTATCTGGATTCTCTTTTAAAAGCACAAAAATCTATCATAGGAGTGATCAATAGAAAACCATTTAGGTAACCATATTGAATCTCACATACATGGACATCACGATAAAACTTTCACACTGCCAATTACACGAACAACCATTTCACAAAGCTACTTTAGATTTATAGCGTCTTGAATTTACAACAAAATGAAGAACTTTTTCTGGAACACTATAATACATATAAAAGAGAATACATACATTATTTGTCAATATAGAAAAAAAATGATAATGCTCATTAATTACATACATACCTCCATCATTTTATTTATCAGAATTTATACCATACCATATTCTTATCTATTTTTATGCTTGATAAAAACGTCGTTATTGATAGAAAACCGGGTAAAATAGGTCCACCTTAATACGGGCATTGTTCAGTTAGGTTAATAAACGTTAAGTAGGTATCGCAAAATATACCACGCAACGCATGCATACTTGTTATTGGCGTTTTGTGAATTTCCTCCATCCAGGTCATAACACTCCACTCGTGTTGATGTCGAGGTGGTTTCATTGCGTCCGGGCCGCATCGCCGCGGTTGAATTCCTCGCCAGTAAAAAAGATCACATAGTTCGGGCGAGTGAGCGCCCTTTATAATGGCAGAAATACAAATTCATAAAAAAGTTTCCGCGAGATTTCCCCAAGTTTATGTTCGCGACAAAGCCCGCCCGAACTTGAAGCTTTCGAGATGGGTTTTTTTCCTTTATTCGAGAATTTGGCGAGTGCTGCTCGCGCCTAACCCGTAACCTCTTCTGCAGGGTTTATATTCTCCCGTGGGTTGATCACTTCATCCGGCCGGGTTTTCGGCGCTTGTACCTTCTCCATCCAACCTTTCCTCTCGTGCAGATATGGGTTCTAGTGACAGCGCGAAACGTTTTAACGATCCACCTTATTATCGTAGTATAAATAGATTGTGCACCGCCTCCATATACGATTGCGTACAGCACTCAATAAAAACATACCACTAGTTTTTTTATTATATTTTCTTGCTCATTAGCCCAGACGAGTGAAATAGCTGTATTAAAAATTACTGAACTTTTCGATGTCATACAGATATTTGAAAAATTAAAAATATTCATTAAAATTTTAAAATAAATATCTTATCTAAAACTCACAATGAATACTCAAATGGAAATCTGACGACAGTAAATGACTTTCATTTTCTAAAGGTTAAGTCTTCTCCAAGATCATTTACAACTTTCATAAGTATAAATATAAAACTAAGCAACTTAACTTAAGCTTTGATATGATAATGTAAAATATATATTATTTATGGAACTATCTTCCAAGAACTGTATATTTCAAGTATCCATACTAATTATATTATAACGGTTGGCAAAAGGTCGGAGGAAAACAAAAAATATGCAGACCGAAAATTAATGATCAAATATCATACGACAGCAAAGTACCAGCTAGGAAAACTGACTTGAATGTTGTACATATGTAGTCAAAGAAAAAATAACCTTTCGTGAAAGTGTATGACATGCTTAAAGCTGAAAGTTCCGAGAAAAGTGGTTACTTTAGTATCACTCAAAGACACATTAAATAGCAGAATCGAGCCTCTTCCCCCCCCCCCCCCCCGCTGACCCGACAAGATGATATATCTCGCGAAAGGCGAAACTCGCAAAGAGATGCCACCGTTGTGCAAAATAGGCCAAAGTCGACTAAAGTTTTCCGTTCAATATTCAATTTGCATGTCGATTTGTCTCACTGCTTACGACATCCACATAGTTGTTCGTCACTTTAGCGATGTCCTTTTCGACATGAATACACATAAACACAGACACCATCAAACGCGCACACACACACACACACACCCTGATCTATGCTAAAATACAAAGAACTCGTGCCACACGTACCTACTCCGTTTCAGACCTGTTATATGATGCATATAAATGTTATAGCTGTTTTTTTTTGCATTTTCATGGTTGTGAGGATAATATTCGGAACCCTTCCACTTTCTTCCAAATGTCTACCGTTAGAAATTTTCAGTTACAATTTTTAATTTTTTAACACTTACCATCATCTCTCCACAAGACTCTAGCACCAGAAAATTTAGCTATGTTAAGTAGGACATAAAAGAATTGGATATCCAATCAGGTTTTTGGGTTGACGCTATTAAAAAACAAATAAATATATATTGTCAAATATAATGCACAACTCTATTAAAAAGATTTATTTGATATTTTTAGTTAAATTCTTCAAATTAATTTACATAAATAATAAGTACAGTTTATATTCTAGTGTTTCCTTATTCAGTGTATGAAATATTCAAATTATTTATATGTTTTTTTTTAATCCTACTGCATAATGTTAACGTTTATCTCGTAAATTAAATTTCGTTCGTAAACTGTGAGTTTTGAAAATAATTGTGTGTACCCAATATTTTTAAAATTTAACATATAAACCTCAGGTAACTGACCAGAATATTCACTTCACATATACAAGGCGTGACATATTTTTACTTCAGATCCTATAAGAACTGAGCTAAAAAATAAATGTCTTTGTACAGACATAGCGTGACGAGTGAAGTAGCGCATCTGTCTATCTCACTCAATATGCGTGTTCCGCACCTATTTGACGCGGGATTGTTGCATCGTTAAATCGTTGAACCTCTGGTTAATTATTTGTTTCGAGGTGGTCCGCACCCGTCTGATCTGGTAGATATTCTTACTCAATATAACCTGACGTACTAACGGGAGAGTTAGTTGTACGGGAGAGTATAACAAACGATCCCAGCGGAAACTTGCGTCGAACCGAACGCGACCGTTACGACCCGTCCAGGGAAGGGAATTTGTCGATAGGGGAGTGAGGAGCGAGGAGCGAGGAGAAATGAGAAACTGGATCCAGTATTGAAGGATCCTCGTCAAATTCTATAGACCTCTCCCTAATACTCTACCAAATTACGCCCCACTCGTATTAAATAAAGTTTTAGAGCCGACTCTATTTTCAATCGATTAAACTTGAAGTTACTAAAATACTAACCTAAGGATAGAATTTCATTGTTGAAGCGTCGATCGGATGATGGCCAAAGTACGCGTTTATTAAAGTGTATTTGCCAGAAAACCGATAAACGGCATGTCTATTGTCTCTAAGATTGGCTCGATTAATCGATGAGCGTTTGAGTGGAAATAAGGTGGGATGGCCTGGCACCTTTCCCTGGCTCATTGTCCCATTGACCCCACTTTTACCAATATCCCAGATCTGCCTAAATAAGTAAATGCCATTGAATTGGCTTCATATCAGTTTACAGCATTTTTAACTTTGTTTATGGTAAAAGATTGAAAGGGGATATGCACACATCATGTTTACCCTACTTTTATTATTATTTTTTTTAAATTACAATTTTCAGTAAAGCACATAATAAAAATAGTTATTACTCAACTAGGCACAGGTGGCAGCACACTTCATAAGCGTTTTGAATGTAATAAATAAAATGTATTATTAGTTTTTTTTTTGATTAGATGTTATATATTTTTAAAACCGCGTATTTTCTTGGATTAATGGATCTGCTGAACGCCTCCCTCCCCCCCCCCCCCCTACCGAACTGCGCGGTTTTAAATATGGGTAATACATACACCTTTTTAAACTACATAAAAAAAGGTGCATGCAAAGACAAATAAGATTTTACTTTCGATTATAAAACTTACTTGTTACATGTTACTAACATTATAATTTACTTGTAGGTAAATAATATTATTTTAATATTTTGTGGTAATATTTGACAACTCTTACACGGTCAGACGAAAGGATTCAATTAATTATATAATTATTCTTCTATTTAAGTTATTATTTTAAAAGACGTAAATACAGATTAAGTGAAATAAGTGATTGCAATAATTTGTTTTTTTTTCATATTTTTTTAGGTTATTGAAATGATTGTTTAATTCAGCACAACAAATTAATATAAGTAGGTATATTTTATTTTTTATTCCTTATACAATGTTATTATGTTTTTGTATGTTGTTTATTAGTCATTTATCCACTAACATGTTACACTGCACAAATTATTATAGTATTAATCAAACAATCGTTATTATGATAACTGAACTCGTGATACAATTTGCCATACGCGATCGTAATCTGATAATTTAGTGTGGCATTAGCATTACCGTTGTAATTCTAGAGACTCAATTTCCATTTACTGATCATTAATGTATCATCATTAATCACTACCGATCTGACATAACAGTATTAAACATTTGACTTTTACTATTTTTTAGATTGGCTTTTTTTTTGTTCATCGGTGATGCAACGAATTTTTGGCAATTATTTATTGTGTGTAATGTGTATAATGAATTTTCTAAAAATAAGATTTATAGATTTGGCTGCAATTTGAGTAAGCTTAAGCGTCAAATTTCTGTTTTCTAAATGTTTGAACAACTAATGTCCTGTATGTCTACCTATTATTTTAAAGTATGAATTCATATTTTGTTTTGATTAGTTTTAAGTCTTTAATTGAATAGTAATATTACTGTTGTTGAGTATTTTTTTATTTATCTACGTACAAAACAACGATACAAGAACATAATTTTATAGTACTACATTTTTGCCAGAAAAATGTACCAAATATAAATATAGTTTGTAGCGCTCGGTAATTCGCGCCACAAGGGGATTGATTTTCAAGAGTGGGCACCCTGAAATGAGAGAGAGATAGGTGCGAAAGAGACGAGAATAAAGATCGCGTCCGCACCGCGGGTAAGGGAGAGCGATCGCCGCCGCGAGAGCGCGCTAGCAGACGCGGAAAGAGAATAAAAATAGGCGATAGATGAGAAAGAGCTAGTTAGAGTTAGAGAGGACAAGGAGAGTGAAGGAGGAGGAAGGAAGGAGAACGGAGGTCGGCGTGGTGATTTTGTCGAAGAGTCAATTTTTATTAAAAATCGGTTTTTGTTTTACAAAAGTGCAATATGTAGTACGAAAAGTATTTATTTTTGGCTGCCCCCCGGCCACGGGCCGGGGAGGCAAATGACGTGCGTTAAAGCGAGCGCGATCAGTCGTTTCTGAAAAGAGAAAGTGAATCTAAAATTTTCGTGGCACGCGGGCACGAATCGGCCATCGGCGGATATTGAGTCAATCCGGCGTTATAATATTAATTAAACGGCACGGCAGTGATCGGTTGTAATAAAAAGTCAAAATTTGACCGTAGTTCCGTGGGATTATGATCGGCGTAATTTTTGTATGATATAGAAGTAGCTCGCACGCGAGGGCCGTAATTCACGGCAGGAACCGGGAATAATATCTCCCGATGAGATTACAGGAGTGATCGTCGCGATCGTTATTCGATCTAATATAACCCTATTCCCCCGCGCAAAAAGAAGATGTAGATATTTCCTCCCCAGGAAGAATAATATGATAAAAGATTGTCTGGATAGTACGTGAACAGATTAAACATTCCCCAGAAGTTTTAAAAGCAAGGCACAGGCCGAAGAATTAGTTTAAAAAGAAGAAGCGACGATGATGATCAATCGATTTTGAGCGTAATAGGACGTTCCTTATGTCTTACGCCCCAGGGACCAGGATGATCCCGAGGATTGGCGAATTCTAGCAGAATCTGGCGACAACTGGAAGTTGGAGTGAGCAGCGCTCGTCTGACAGGAGTGGGACACAGGACCGAAGCAAGGATGAAGTGTTGAGGTCAGATTTGAAATCTTAATGTATCCTACTCTCTCTGCAGTGTCATAAAACCAGTATAATGTTTATGTTTACATTTGTAGTTCTAAGGAATATTTGTAGTTGAAACCCCTTTCAATATTTTGAGTATAATAATGCAATGTCAAAGGTCAGCCGATTGAAGTAAGATGCCTGAAGTAAATATTGAATAATGACTAAAGAATAACGTAGTTAACCGTGCCATATCTGCCTGAAGTTCGATGAAATTAGTTCGATTAAATGTGTATATTGAAGTTGAGATTTAGGAGTTTCTTTTGTGAGAAAGTCGATTATAATAGCCTGTTAAATAAGATGCCAAATGTTCAAATTAATTTGTAGGGCGGTGTGACCGCCGGTCTAAATCAGGAGTTTGACGTTTTGAGTCGTCAGACGGCCGCACTAGGCGGTATTATTGTATTATTTTGCTGTATTATTGTGTTATTTTGCTGTACTATTGTATTATTTTGCTGTATTATTGTATACTTATATTGTTGTGTGAAGCTACACTTTATTTGTACGGGTGGTCGACAGTTGTCATCGTACCAGTTGGGCCGAAGTGATAGTATAATTATTAATGTCGCCATATTTCTTTGTTTACATTGTGTACCGTAGGGCGGATCGATGCGGTTCGAATATAGCACCGGTGCGGCAACGTAGTGAAGTTGGCGTTATCGATTACAGGCGCCTGCGCCGTGCACCGCGCAACCGGTGACGGTGAAGCTTGTAACAAATTGCGGCGGACGCCGGTAGGGCGCGCTGAGGTCGTACGATAGAGCGGGCGGTCCGCAATCGGCGGCCATTGTTTGTTTACATTTTGCATTGTTTACATTAGCGGGTGACAGCCGTCTGTCATTACGCTATATTAGAATTAGGTTACAATGAAAACTATTTTATATATTAATTAACTGTCATTATATTTTGGTGACTACAACCTTTTACAATATTACTAGCGCATTATGGTAATTAGTTTATATTAAAGAACGAGAATTAAAATCACGTAAATTAAATATTTTTACGTCATAGCATACTTCACTACGGTTGTACGGAAGCAACATCGATCGCCTAGGAACGTTTCGAGCTGCAACGATGCCGTGCATGTTGTATAGGAATTGAATTATCAGAATTATATTTTTTACCTTTTCTTTTATAATCGGTTAGAAGTGACGGAGTTGTTCCGTCAGAATGTCATTTGACTATGTCTGGTGATTGTAGAGGAATATTATCGCCGTGTATTATATTTTCTGCTCTCTCGTTTGTAATTGTTTAGAAGTGACGGCGCATACCGTCGAGATTGTCATTTGACTCTGTCTTGCATATGTTGATAAATATTATCACGATATTATAGGGCGACATCTGCCGCCGTGTATGGTATTTGATATAGGAGATTTGAAGTTCAAAATAATGTAACAAATTGTAAATTTCTTCACCGTGGTTAAATAAAGATCAGTTGTTTAGTATCAAACCGTGTTCCTACTTTAAGGTAGATTCCCCCCACCCCTTGAAATTTGATTTGATGGTGAGGAAGCCGGCGTCGTCCCTACTGGCGGGGAAGGCGCACCGGTAAAGGACACGGGGCTATAATGCGTCGTGGAGCGTCAACCCCCACCCCCTGAGATCCCGAGCAGCCCCTTCAGCTCCACGACTGCGTCCTCGTAGTAGTGAGGAGTAGCCAGTTTCCCAGCCAAGGTAATAAGTTGCAGTCCGGCCTAACCGGACTTGCCGTAGCGGGGACGAGCTGAGAACGACCGCCGAACACCGTGGCGGTTCCGCCACGTTCACCGTAGCCGCGCGAGTGGGACGAGGCGCGCGCGCGTGACGTCGCTTGGGACACCCGTCTGGCGCCCTGACGTCATCACGACGTCCACCGATTTAGTTGTACGACTATCCTACAACCGAAGGGTGGCCCGACCGAGTCACCGTTCGCTCCTCGAGGTCCGAGTCTCCGGCGAACCGGTTGAACCCGTTGAGAGTGCAGCGCGAGACGGCGGGAGAAAGCGCGCCCGAGGCGGAATCGACGCGGACGGTCGTCGAAGCGAGTCCTACCCTCGTCGCGACCCTCCGAGGTGAAGCGGAGACCCGACGCGGGATCGGCCGACGTCGAAAGACGAAGGTCGAGGAAAACAAACGTGACATTTGGCGCCCAACGTGGGGCGTTCTTTTTAGTAAACGTGGAGCGTTCCTTTTAGTAAACGTGGAGCTTTTCTTTTGGTAAATGTGGAGCTTTTTCTTTAGTGAGCGTGGGGCGTTCTTTCGGTAAACGTGGGTTTCCCTAAAATTGTTTAAATTCGGGAAGCGTAATTTGTTGTCGAGGAGGTCCCTTCAATTATAGAGAGCAACATTGAGTATTAAGTAGTTCAATTTTTTTTTCCCTTTGTTTGTTAGAAGTTGTTGAGTCGAGTGGCCGGCTGGTACCTGACCATCCCGTACAAGTTGCGGCTTCATATTTTTCGGTGTTGTTGTTTGTTGTTTTGTTCGCAGCCCTGGCCGATAGTGTTCGAGGAGCGCAGTATACGGCGGAGTAAGTAGTTATTTCCTAATCATGTCTGACCGGGACTTGAGGAAGATTAATAGGGATCTTAAAAAGGACTCTTTGCTACCCAAAGATAAGGCTATGGACGTAGGAACTGACGCGGAGATGGAGACCGATATGGAGGAGCAAGGTTTTGCTGCAGCGATGAATTTGCCTAATATGGAGCCCCATTATACACCCGTGAACCCAGTTCACAAAGCTGACGCTAATGCCCCGGCGGTAGGGAGAAGACTTGAAGTACATGACACTGTTGGTACAGATACGGAGTACATGTTACCGGTTTCGAATCCAAGAGTCAGAAGAAGATTGGAGCGAGTTCAGTTGGAGACAGATGGAGATTGCGATTCTGAGGATGAGGTGAGAGACACTGGACGTCGTTTTAATCCTAACGTACATCGGTGGAATTTACATTTTGATGGCAGTACTTCGGTACTTGAATTTTTGGACAATGTGGAGGACATGGCTAGATCGCGCCAAGTGAGGTTAGGATCTATCGTGAATTGTTTCACTGAGTTGTTACAAGGAGGAGCCTTGAAGTGGTACCGTACCGTAAGAGGATCAGTAGATGGTTGGAGACAGCTTCGCGCTATGCTTATTCACAAATTTGAACCCTTGAATTATCAGGTGCGCATGGAAGCGACCTTAAGGAATACTAAACAGAAGCCTGGACAGAATATGGATGATTTTGTAACGGACGTGAGGTCTATCAACAATCATTTGGATCGCAAGATTCCGGAGGAAGTACTTTTGGAGATAATAAAAATGAATGTTTCAACGCAATATCAGTCGTTACTTGGAAGCCATTTAATTAACAATATTTCTCATTTGTTGCAATTAGCCAAGAATTATGAACAATATAACGTAAACGTAAGTACATTTACGCAAGATGCAAGGAATACGAATCATACCCGCAATTATGCAAGAGGACCTAACAATTACACTCATAGACACCCGCTACATAACAGACGCCCAGCCGTATCGGTTTTGGAGCCGCCTATTCATCGTGAAGAGAGGAGAGCAGATTTTGGACCCCGTAATTAAGGCGCAGGAGATTAAAGATTTTTCCCAGATAGCTACACCCTTGTTTAAGTTAACCGGTGGAAAACGTGGAGTGAAGAAGGAGTTCTGCTGGGATGAAGAAGCTCAGAAGGCGTTCGAGCATCTGAAGGAGGCGTTAACACAAGCCCCTATAATTACATGTCCAGATTATTCGAAAGAATTTAATTTGCATTGTGACGCGAGTGACATTGCTGTTGGTGCCGTTCTTACTCAAGTATCTGATGAAGATAGTGAAGAACATCCGATTGCATATTTTTCTAAAATTTTGAGTTCTGCGGAGAAGAATTATACCGTTACGGAGAGAGAGCTACTGGCAATGGTAAAAGCCATTCATCATTTTCGACCGTACCTGGAAGGTACGCACTTTACAGTTTACACGGATCATGCAAGTTTAAAATGGTTAACTTCGCTGGAGAGTCCGTCAGGACGACTCGCTCGGTGGAGCACGTTACTGTCACAATATGATATGCAGATTGTACACCGGAAAGGTTCCCTAAATGTTGTCGCTGATGCATTATCTCGGATGCAATGCGCACAGATTGATGCCCGAGACCAGAGCAGTACCGACAAATGGTATGAGAAGCTGGTAGAGAGAGTTAAGTCGTGCCGTGAGGCCGCTGAAGGATATTGTTTAGCTGACGATAAGTTGTTTAAGTATATCACCCCCAGACCGGGAGAGTTAAACACTAACCCGTGGAAAGTAGTGGTACCCCACGAAGAAAGGAGAGGAATTATATCTGATCATCATGAAGGACAATTCGCAGTTCACTTAGGAGTTCGCAAGACTGCTAGAAAAATAAAAGAGATATATTATTGGCCAAATCTGACTGAAGACGTAAATGATTACATTCATGGATGTGACGTGTGTAAAGCACACAAAATAAGTACAGGAGCCCCTCAAGGATTTATGACGCGACCGAAATTGGTCGACCGTCCGCTTCATACGTTAAGTATAGATTTGATTGGTCCACTACCCCGGACAAAAGGACAAAACATTTTTATTTTATCTGTTGTAGATGTTTTCACGAAATTCTGTTGGTTGTTCCCCCTTAAGAAAAGCACTTCGGATCACATAATTCGCGCTTTGGAGCATGACGTGTTCTTACTGTTTGGAACCCCGGCAGTATTGATTTTGGATAACGCGAAATATTTTACGTCTAACAAATTTAAAGAGTTTGCAGAGAAGTATAAAGTCCCCAAGCTGTTCTATTCATGTGTGTATGCCCCCCAGTCGAACACTGTGGAAAGGTATAACCAGGTCGTGGAGACGTCCTTGGCTATTCTAGTGAAAGATGACCAACGCACGTGGGATAAGCATCTGCCCCTGGTGCAGCATGCCCTTAATAACACTGAAAATTTAGTGACTGGATTTACGCCATCGTATTTAATGTACGGAAGAAATGTAATTGTGGACGGAAGGTTTCATGAAATTCTCAACTTCATTCCCTCGAATCCATCTGACTTGAAAGTAGATGAACCGTTGGCTCATAGTGCTGGACTTGAGACGTTAGCCGAAACCTACAACTTGGTACAACAGCGCATGCTGGAGTCGTTTCAGAAGAATGCCGAAAGGTATAATTTGCGTCGCAAGCGAGTGGTATTTTCCCTTGGAGACACGGTGTGGGTCAAAAACCACATTCAATCGAAGAAGGCGGAATTCTTTTCAGCTAAGCTGGCTCCACGGTTTGTGAAATGCAGAGTGTCTGCCAAGAAATCCGCAGTAGCATATGAGCTGGAAGACTTAAATGGGAAAAGCAAAGGGGTCCATCATATTAAAGATATCCTCAAGGCTGGTTAGTCGTGTGAAAAAGAAACTTACTGTCGTATACTCGTGTGTCGAAGAACAGAGGTAAGCCCAGAATAAGCTGTATGAAATTGATTTGTGGCACATGTATTTCGTTGTTTTGTTTTCCAGTAAAATATGAAGATATATTGAGTATTGTTGAGTATCTTGAGGTCGGTCAGTAAAGTAAATCAGTTGTAGTCGACGTCGTTTGTTGTCTTGTTGTTTTGTGCAATACGCATTTTTGAAGTTGAGCATCCGTGTAGTTAAATTTTTTTTATTTTTTTTTATCCCTACTAACCCGGCTAAAGCCGTTAGGTTAGTACTGTTGTGTTTCTGAGTTCTTATATTTCCCGTCGACGATCTCAGCAGTCGACAGTTCGCTACGTTGTTTACCCCCAATCAGACGCAAACCTAAAACTTATTTACTACACTTTTACACTTTACTAATAATATATTGAGGTAGCTAGTGAAAGAGCTACGGTGACACTCTCTTTTGTTGTACGCGGTAGTATTGATGCAGTTGGTTTGGAGTACGCCATATGAGCGAGTTTTTTGTTGGTTTATTGGGCGCAGTTGGCGCGAGTTTTTGATGTATTGTTGCTAGAGCGCGGTTGCGCGAGTTATTAGGAGTTTCCCTATCATCACACCCCACACCCCCCTACACTGCCATATTGATGAATATGTGCTGAAGGGCCGACGGACCCTTACAACCCTGCCAATAGAGCAGGTAAAAACAATACGTTACACAATCGGTGACGATTCGAGTGTTTTGGAGTAGCGACCATTCCTTGAGTCGGTCATTTGAATTACTAGTATTTCTGAGCATGGACGGTTGGTCCATTGCCTATTTATATATTTACACTTACCCAGTTACACTTACACATTACACACCGGTTTCTATGTTTGCGATTGTTAAGTTAAAGAGGATGCAGTCCTTATTGTTTGCGATCATGTGAATCCAAATCCTCGTCTTGAAGTCGAGCATTGCGATCCTGATTGGATCACGTTGTATGACGTGATGTCGTTAGTTCCCTATTCTACTTATGTTTATTGCTGACTAGCAGTTAGAATGAGAAGTTGTCAATGTAAGCTATGGTGTTAAATTCAAGATGTCCAGTTATGTTCTCTATCTGTGCAGTATCAAGTGCTGCTTAGAACACGATTCTTTGGTTTATAATGAGGTGAGCTCTTCGATGGTCTCGGTGTCCTTAGTATGAAAGGGATGAAAGAGGTAAGACCGTGTGAAAGAGGAGGAATGATACGGTCATGAAAGGTAGGTTATCAAGATATTGATGCAGCTTGTCCCTCGAATCTAAATCAGTTCCCGCATTCCAAATTGATGTCGTTTAAAGTAGGAACACCGAAGATGTAATCGTGACAATGAAGAAAGAGAATTCTTGAAGCTTACTGAGATTGCTAACAATTAAACAGCCCATTTTGAGTTTAAGATGCAAGCGATTCCTCGCTGGCGTTGCGTCTTGATCCTTGTCAGTCCAATGAGGCCCGCTGTCATCTTTGTCATGATGCAGGCGCTTTCTGGTGTTATAGATGCCAGTCTGAGTAATTACATTTTGTCTAGAAAGTAGTGTGATCTAAGATTTTGCGTTGGTTGTGCCCTTAGTCTAAAATTCTTTCGTTTCCAAGTTGGCACGGCGGCTATGAGACCGACCCAATAAGTCCATCGGTATGGAAGTATTTTCTACTTCATCTGCGCTATGCAGCCAAAGTAGTGTCTAATAGATCTGTCGAATAGAACTAACAAACATTTCCCTGCCATTGTATGTTTTGCGTTAGAAATGACGCAAAGCACTGTACAGAAGCTGAGTTCCCCCTTGAATAGCAAGAGTGATATCTTGCTACTCCCCCCTTTAGTTACACAACAGTATATTCGATGTTTTGGTTAGAGGAGCAGGTCCGGATGTGTATGTCCGCTGCGCGAAGTTTTGAGTTGGTTATTGTTGGAGAGTCATGGAAATAATTTGAAGTTAAAATCCGCGTGCTGTACTGAATAGAAGTGAAATTATTTGAAGGAGTTCGGAATTTTGAAAACTAATTGATATGTAGAAGAGGTTCGGTTTATGAGAGAGGGGATGCTCAACGGATTCTAGCTCGTGAGGAGAGCAGTTAAAAATTAGTAATACCCGACGGTTTCGTCAATGTTAAGTAATCTAACAGGCTTAGAAGTATTGATTAAGTAGAGCAAAATAAGTAAAGTCAAAGAGTAAATTGTTCAGTTGATTGTTCGGGAGACTATGTGAAATGATGTGAAGCTAAAGTCCGCGTATTATTCTGTTTAGAAAAGAAGTTTTATTGGAGTAAAGTAGAAAAGTAGATTGTTAATGATGAAGCTTCGATAGGCGATATGGCACGGCAAAGAGAAGGCATAGTCGGGAAAAGATGTAGGCGCGAAGAGTAATAATGACGATTGGTCCATTTTAAATGTAGCCATGCAACTGAGCATGGAAGGGCACGATCCATGACAGGCATTCATATAATTTGAGTAATAATGTTAAATTGAAGTTGGGTTTTGAGAAGCGAACGATTCAGAAGAATCGGAAATTGTCAAAGTAGAGGAAATACAGTTTAATTGAGAAGTTTCATGTTGAATATATGTCGAAGGAGGATAAATATGTGGTGAGGCTAGACCTGGTTTGACATTGAGGAAGTAAGATACATGTTAAAGAGTAGGCTTCGAGGAGACATTGCTATACATTTGAACTTTAGCCCTAAGAAGTGCTGGTGCAAAGCTGCGCACGAAGCGCAAGAGAAAAGTGATCACGGCAAGTGAAATTTAAAAAAAAGCCGTTAAAGTGATAGAGTATAAGAAACAAAATTATCGAACATTCGCGAGGTAGCCTTGAACATTATGTCGTAAGATAGGCCGATGTAGCATGGGATGATTTTATTGTTGGTTGTTAATTGATGAAATTGTTAATCTGTATGAATAACTAAATTATTGTAAAGTTAGTGAAATCTAAATAAGATTCACATGATGAGAAGTGTCTTGAGAAGTAATGCTCCAATTAGAGCAATAAGTGTAAATTTCTCTAAATGGAGATAAGTAAGTTTAAGTATATTGTCTGATATTGCCGACTTTATAATATTTTGTAATTAAGTTATGCTTATGTCTTTTTATGATTAATAGTGGGAAGAAATTCAGAAGTGTGATCTGAGGGCAGATCACGTCCCTACTCCCCGGCATTGTAGCGCTCGGTAATTCGCGCCACAAGGGGATTGATTTTCAAGAGTGGGCACCCTGAAATGAGAGAGAGATAGGTGCGAAAGAGACGAGAATAAAGATCGCGTCCGCACCGCGGGTAAGGGAGAGCGATCGCCGCCGCGAGAGCGCGCTAGCAGACGCGGAAAGAGAATAAAAATAGGCGATAGATGAGAAAGAGCTAGTTAGAGTTAGAGAGGACAAGGAGAGTGAAGGAGGAGGAAGGAAGGAGAACGGAGGTCGGCGTGGTGATTTTGTCGAAGAGTCAATTTTTATTAAAAATCGGTTTTTGTTTTACAAAAGTGCAATATGTAGTACGAAAAGTATTTATTTTTGGCTGCCCCCCGGCCACGGGCCGGGGAGGCAAATGACGTGCGTTAAAGCGAGCGCGATCAGTCGTTTCTGAAAAGAGAAAGTGAATCTAAAATTTTCGTGGCACGCGGGCACGAATCGGCCATCGGCGGATATTGAGTCAATCCGGCGTTATAATATTAATTAAACGGCACGGCAGTGATCGGTTGTAATAAAAAGTCAAAATTTGACCGTAGTTCCGTGGGATTATGATCGGCGTAATTTTTGTATGATATAGAAGTAGCTCGCACGCGAGGGCCGTAATTCACGGCAGGAACCGGGAATAATATCTCCCGATGAGATTACAGGAGTGATCGTCGCGATCGTTATTCGATCTAATATAACCCTATTCCCCCGCGCAAAAAGAAGATGTAGATATTTCCTCCCCAGGAAGAATAATATGATAAAAGATTGTCTGGATAGTACGTGAACAGATTAAACATTCCCCAGAAGTTTTAAAAGCAAGGCACAGGCCGAAGAATTAGTTTAAAAAGAAGAAGCGACGATGATGATCAATCGATTTTGAGCGTAATAGGACGTTCCTTATGTCTTACGCCCCAGGGACCAGGATGATCCCGAGGATTGGCGAATTCTAGCAGAATCTGGCGACAACTGGAAGTTGGAGTGAGCAGCGCTCGTCTGACAGGAGTGGGACACAGGACCGAAGCAAGGATGAAGTGTTGAGGTCAGATTTGAAATCTTAATGTATCCTACTCTCTCTGCAGTGTCATAAAACCAGTATAATGTTTATGTTTACATTTGTAGTTCTAAGGAATATTTGTAGTTGAAACCCCTTTCAATATTTTGAGTATAATAATGCAATGTCAAAGGTCAGCCGATTGAAGTAAGATGCCTGAAGTAAATATTGAATAATGACTAAAGAATAACGTAGTTAACCGTGCCATATCTGCCTGAAGTTCGATGAAATTAGTTCGATTAAATGTGTATATTGAAGTTGAGATTTAGGAGTTTCTTTTGTGAGAAAGTCGATTATAATAGCCTGTTAAATAAGATGCCAAATGTTCAAATTAATTTGTAGGGCGGTGTGACCGCCGGTCTAAATCAGGAGTTTGACGTTTTGAGTCGTCAGACGGCCGCACTAGGCGGTATTATTGTATTATTTTGCTGTATTATTGTGTTATTTTGCTGTACTATTGTATTATTTTGCTGTATTATTGTATACTTATATTGTTGTGTGAAGCTACACTTTATTTGTACGGGTGGTCGACAGTTGTCATCGTACCAGTTGGGCCGAAGTGATAGTATAATTATTAATGTCGCCATATTTCTTTGTTTACATTGTGTACCGTAGGGCGGATCGATGCGGTTCGAATATAGCACCGGTGCGGCAACGTAGTGAAGTTGGCGTTATCGATTACAGGCGCCTGCGCCGTGCACCGCGCAACCGGTGACGGTGAAGCTTGTAACAAATTGCGGCGGACGCCGGTAGGGCGCGCTGAGGTCGTACGATAGAGCGGGCGGTCCGCAATCGGCGGCCATTGTTTGTTTACATTTTGCATTGTTTACATTAGCGGGTGACAGCCGTCTGTCATTACGCTATATTAGAATTAGGTTACAATGAAAACTATTTTATATATTAATTAACTGTCATTATATTTTGGTGACTACAACCTTTTACAATATTACTAGCGCATTATGGTAATTAGTTTATATTAAAGAACGAGAATTAAAATCACGTAAATTAAATATTTTTACGTCATAGCATACTTCACTACGGTTGTACGGAAGCAACATCGATCGCCTAGGAACGTTTCGAGCTGCAACGATGCCGTGCATGTTGTATAGGAATTGAATTATCAGAATTATATTTTTTACCTTTTCTTTTATAATCGGTTAGAAGTGACGGAGTTGTTCCGTCAGAATGTCATTTGACTATGTCTGGTGATTGTAGAGGAATATTATCGCCGTGTATTATATTTTCTGCTCTCTCGTTTGTAATTGTTTAGAAGTGACGGCGCATACCGTCGAGATTGTCATTTGACTCTGTCTTGCATATGTTGATAAATATTATCACGATATTATAGGGCGACATCTGCCGCCGTGTATGGTATTTGATATAGGAGATTTGAAGTTCAAAATAATGTAACAAATTGTAAATTTCTTCACCGTGGTTAAATAAAGATCAGTTGTTTAGTATCAAACCGTGTTCCTACTTTAAGGTAGATTCCCCCCACCCCTTGAAATTTGATTTGATGGTGAGGAAGCCGGCGTCGTCCCTACTGGCGGGGAAGGCGCACCGGTAAAGGACACGGGGCTATAATGCGTCGTGGAGCGTCAACCCCCACCCCCTGAGATCCCGAGCAGCCCCTTCAGCTCCACGACTGCGTCCTCGTAGTAGTGAGGAGTAGCCAGTTTCCCAGCCAAGGTAATAAGTTGCAGTCCGGCCTAACCGGACTTGCCGTAGCGGGGACGAGCTGAGAACGACCGCCGAACACCGTGGCGGTTCCGCCACGTTCACCGTAGCCGCGCGAGTGGGACGAGGCGCGCGCGCGTGACGTCGCTTGGGACACCCGTCTGGCGCCCTGACGTCATCACGACGTCCACCGATTTAGTTGTACGACTATCCTACAACCGAAGGGTGGCCCGACCGAGTCACCGTTCGCTCCTCGAGGTCCGAGTCTCCGGCGAACCGGTTGAACCCGTTGAGAGTGCAGCGCGAGACGGCGGGAGAAAGCGCGCCCGAGGCGGAATCGACGCGGACGGTCGTCGAAGCGAGTCCTACCCTCGTCGCGACCCTCCGAGGTGAAGCGGAGACCCGACGCGGGATCGGCCGACGTCGAAAGACGAAGGTCGAGGAAAACAAACGTGACAAGTTGAAAACATTAAATTAATAAAACAATGCGTAATGTGCGTGTAGTGTGTGCTGTGTAATGTGAAGTATCTCTACAGTTTATGGTGCCTCTATTTGTGGCAAGGAAATGTTTGTGTGTGTGTGTGTGTTTTCTCTGTGTGTATATAAACCTACATATTATTAGGTAATAAAAAATAATAATAAAATAAATATAATATTAATAAATAATAATAATATTATAAATAATAATAATATTTAGGTAATAAAATAGAAATAATAATATATATTTATTAGGACTGTTTAATTTTTTAATATTAAATAAAAAAATAAATATATATTTAATATTTATTTATATATTTTATACCTTTACATTGATTATTATTATATCTCACGTTACGATTTTCATGTACAAAAACCCTTTATTCTTTTGAAATATATCAGTTGCGCTGAATTTTTCATTATGTGACGAGGACTCTGCCTGTGCACATCGTTGCGTTTTGTGAATGGTGATAATATTTAACGGTGCAAAAAAGTGTTTAAAGGTTATAATTGCTATTTAAAATGTATGCTTCCTATGTATAATAACTTTTTATTTGCCATATAAATAAATTTAAAAAACTTATGAATATTTCCGAATTACCCATAACAGTTACATGAGGAATCCCTTCCAACAAAACAAGGAAATGCAAGCTAAGCCAATATCGTCTCTTTAAAACGGTTTCTGAACAAAAAAAGATGTGAATCGTCGCCAGAGACGAGAGTGCACGAAAGTAATTGAATTTAGACGGCGTAAGATGTGAGGCTGCAGCGGACGCAGTCGCCCTGCATCGCTGATATCGGCAGCAGCGCCATGCGGGGCCGGCGGCGGAGGGCGGCGGGTGCCTGCGGCGCCCGGCGGCGTGACGGCTGATCCTAGCCAGACGTCGCGCCGTCACGAGACGACGGGCGCCGCCTCTTTGAGCCCCGAGGTGTGAATATATTAGGTTCTTGCCCGGAAACGTTGCGTAATCCCCTTCGACTTAGCGGATGTTCACCTTTTAAAAATGACGCAAACGATCCGATAGTTTATGTAGTTACGGATTGCTTACGAAGCACTATGTTTATCATCTGTAATTGGACCTACATATAGGGTAAAAGTTGAACCACAAAATATCTTCGTATGATTATGGAAAATAGATTACCTAAACAGTTTCAAAAAATACAATAAATTCTAATGCATTATGAATAGAGACTACATTGGAGAAATGTATGTATTACTATAAAGTAAATTTACTTAATTTTTATTATCAAAACTAATAAGAGTAGGGTAGGAATTTAAGGTATTTTTGGCCATAAGCTATACCAGCTTAAAGCCAAACGCAGGCTAAATGAGTAACGTGTGCTAATGCTAACTAAATCCACAATAATTATTGTTACTTCGCCACGGAGGGAATTATTATGAGCAATACCGCATTTATTCCGACACGGTAATTTCGGTATAACAATGGACGGCGCGGCGGCGAGAGGGTGGCGGCCGGAGAAGGGTTCTGGAGAGGAAGTGGGGGCTCTGCACCAGGATGATCAGGAGGCTGACAATGGCAGCGACACTCCGCGCCGAAGCGCAGCCCAACCGCAGCATCCGGCAGACAGCTTTCGAATAGTCTAATAACGATCTGTTAACCGCAATATCAAAATACGCTTTTCTGGCGGCCGATGTGACAATGATAATTACTATCAATATTACGACACGTCGCTTTCGTTGAAATTTACTTTTACGGCAAATTGCCACGTTGGCGAGTTTAAATTTATCCGACTGTATTCGTGATGCAGGGCTATTCTTCGCAAGCCATAGATATATTAATGGTATGGATGCGGCAATGTAAGCTACTCAATGTGCCTTCTTAATTACCATCTTATCTGTTATGCTCGCATGTCTGTTGGCTGTCGCGTTACATCACTCTTTTGATATGTGCGTACTTCCCTTTGCAAAACTCAACAAAGGACACTGTTTTTTTCTGATTTTACGTCGCGTCAAATCGTAGCACCTTTTACCAATAATGTAACAACGTTATAAGCAGAAAATTCCTCGCAAATTATAAAGGTGATTTACATGTTTATATATTAATAAGCAAAATACATACATAACATAAACAGAGCAGTAGTAATAGTTTAATACTAATGTAACTAACGAGCAACTGGCGCTACTGCAGTGTTCCCCGCCTTCTTAGACGTCTGTACCAAAGGAGTCGAGAACGTAATATTTTTCATTTATTACAACAATGCATTATTGGTATCAAAGAAAACTGCCAGCAAAGCAGAGCGATGCCTGATTCAACAATCTCAGAGATATGTTTTGAAAAGGTATTATGAAAGTTATATCATTCAGAGTATCTACTTCTATAATATAATCAAACTCATCATGAGTATGAGTATTTGTATGGTCATTCGTACAAAAGAGATTGGCAGTATTAAAATATGTGTTGGTTTAAGTAGTCCTATTTTTATGAAAGTATAGGGGAATTTCTTGCAAACTATTTGAAGGGACTGCAATGAAGACATTACAGAAGAGGTAATATTGTCCCATGTAATAAGCATTTGTTCAAGACGTTTGCCTCGAAAGGGTTTTCTCGTAAAGTTAATCATTCCTCGCCAAGTGGTCATTTCATGACATTAGTCTTGAGGTCAATTTGTGTTTGTGACGCGGCGCTGAGCCCCGTAAATGTAGCGAGAAGGACAGGACAGCGCTTTCCATTTGCCATTTAGCCGTCCTAGGACGTCGTATAAATAAGCTATATCATCCCGTTGGACGGCCATTTTGCGACGTTGCCGTTTCGCCCCACAATTCCAGCGCGCCGTCACACTTTTCTCATATTATGAACGCGCGGGTAATAGCGGGGGACGCACAGCAACAGCGGCCCGGAACTGCCCCGACTTTAATCACTGGCCTTAAAGTTGCGACCGCGTGGAAACAACACGCACGGGACGGCAAATTCCCGTTCCAGATTAGAGATTTCAGTCGCGGAAGTACACTTACGATGTTCTTCATGCCTTTATAAAGCACATTGCTTATATGACGAGCGTTCGAAAGTAGATTGAAATGTCGAAGGAGGTAGGATTATGGATACATTAAAGAAGTTATTTTTTTATGGTTTCATATATTTGCCTAAACCTCAGTCTGCCTGTTGAATGTTTCAAAATTGAAGCTTATGGTAAAACTAACATTCAGTTATCTGATTTTAGAATGGTTTAAAATATTTTTTATATAATTCATGCATTCATAAATAGCCTTTAGTGATGAAGAAAAGAGTGAATTTAGTTGGTATTGCCTTGCCAGGCCTGATTCATATTTAAATTTTCAAAAATGGTTCTGATCTGGGCGGAATTTTGAATGCAACGGCAGTCACCAGTAAAACAATCGAGTAAAAAATAGTAGGAGTAAAAACCTACTTTATTTACAAATAGATGATAAATGAAGTCGCAGTATACTGCCCCTAGTCGGGTATTGCAGCCAAGCGAGATGTTCCTGTCTGCAGAAGTGCCTAACATTGAGGAGAGAAATTACAATATGTATCTGAATAAACACGAATTTATGTTGGCCTTTACAAATGATGCGAAGCAATTTCACCAAAATTTGCATAAAACGTTTTCATAACAATTTAATCCCTTAGGAATATATTTAAACTTCTGCCTGCGAAAACTTTGCTAGGTGAAGCGTGTTTCACTGCATTCTGAATCGCTGGATGCTCTGTCCTTTATCTCTATCTCCTCACTCTCTCCCTCTGCAACATGATTGGATATTGAGATGTAAATCGTGGTCAGCAAGGTGGCGATCATCATTTCATCTACTCCATTCTCTGGTATGGCATAACATATCGGAACATCTTATTCAAACACCATGTCTATATTTATATTGTGTATTTTACAAAATCTTGAAATAAAACAACTTATTTTGTAAAGCAGCCATTATAAGTAAAGATTAATTTTTGGAAATGATTCCATATGTGTTATAATCAACGCATTTTAACATTTTGTTACATTAAATATTTTGTGTATTGCTATTAAGTATTTAGTTATATTTCAATGAGCTGAGTGAGTACAAATCGTTATTTATGTTTATACATAGTATAATTATGAGCAACTTGTATAAAGGATCAATAATAGGTTATTTCTTAAAATTCATTAACTTTCGATAGCTGGGGGGGGAGGGTTGGAAACTCTTCGTTCGAGATGATGTCATAATACCAACGTTCGCCTGTGAATGATGTATTTATTCTGAGGAAGAAATTTGCATTTCAAACAACCTCTTGGACAGGCTCCAAAAGTCATTCTAACTCGTGATCAGATATTACGAAAATAACATTTGTGGAATCATATTGAAAAAAGGTCCTATTTTCATAAATTTATTCAAACGTTTCGTGAACAAAAACCAACTTTCAAGTTCATTTTAAAAACTATTTAGGGAAAAAATATACACAAAGGTATAATAAATTAACACTTAATGAAATTAAACTAGCTGAATTTAGGTTTTTCTCGTGAAGCTCGTAGAGAATCGATTTCGTGTCAAGTCGACAACCAATAAATGTTTAGCGTCGTTCGCGATAGGCGCCGACGAGGCCATTGACCTATTTAGCGGGCGAACGATCCAGCAGTCAATAAAACGCACCCGATAATGCTATCAGCTCGCATGGAGCGAAGGTAAACAAACCAGGCCAGCCGGACTAGCCTCATACGAAATGTGCCGTGTTGGGTTCGTGTTATAGCAGACAGTTTCGGGAATACGTTTGGAATGACAAACGGGAGATTGGTACAGTCGATTATCGAAACAAAGCGTCGCCAGCGAGAGGGTGGATACGATACACGTATTCACTGGTTCGAATGCGAATAGTCAAATTGCTTAGGATGATGGCACGAGGCTTTGATTGCGCCAGAACCGCGAAAATTGGCTATTTTCACAAGCGATATTGCGGAATTTCACGGACCTGAAAAAAAAAATGTCATTTTTGAGAATACACCAAAGTAACTTATAGAGAAAAATAAACAAAACTGCTTTATTTATAAAAGAATGATGCTCGGAAGATGCTCGAAAAAATCTATCATTTTCCACGTGAAAACGTGAAAATAGGTATTTATTTATTTATTTTATTTGGCATATAAACAGTTAGTATATACATAGAAAACATACAACAAATATAACAATGTTAACTATATTTGCACTGTAAAAATATAATTAGTGTGCAACAACAGTAATTCGCAAAAACTAAAAAGTAATTAAACATACTTTTTTCAACACAGTATTCGTTAAACATATTGCAAATATCCCGTCCGGATATAGCAACATTTGACATATGACTTACATGAGTGTAAGACTTACACTATTAGGAATGCCTACTGATTTTTTTACTGGACTTGACATAGCTCCAAAAGGCTTTTATATACTCCTGAATTACTAATGGAAAAATTGAAATTCTCTTTCACTCAGCACATTCATCATACGTTGCGTATTCTTTACGCGGAAACATATTTATAAAGCTTACTTTGTATGTTAGCTGCGTCCTTAACTAGAAATAAAGCATTGAAAAAAAGGTCAAAATTACCAAAAAAGGCCACAAAAAATAATAAATAAATCTAGCTATACCTGGATGTAGTCGTATAGTTTTTAACATAGCTGGGATCATATCGTTAGGATTTGACCAGCAGCTTCGATTACCTTATCAGCGTGTAATGAATGCACAAAGGAGTTGTAGTGAATATGTTGCTGGCCGCGCTTGCGGAGGAATTTCTTCGAATCACGTCTAAGAATTGGCACTAAATAAGCGTTAAAAAGAATACTTATTATTTATTGTTTGACTTTAAAAGGGATTTTAATGGTTACGTTGACAAACTTAACTACATGCTATATTTTAGTTTTAGTATCTACAATAAAACAATTTTTTTTTTGATGAATCCGATTATTTATTATAGCATTTCTATTGGTAATATTATCGTCCTGCATTGTAGTATCCTCCCCCTCCCCCCCGCGCTATATTATTATTTTATATTATATATAATATACCGCTTTAACCACCTTTATTCCACTTTATTTTTGCAAAATTGGCATTAATTACTTGAATTGTATTGTCTAACTGTACTACATTTAATGGTAATACCATATCGCTAATTATTCATGAGTCATTAGAAAAATTATATATGCATCATGGCAGGGTATTACAGATAGCGTACGGCGCTATAAATTGAATTTCGGATCTTAATCCGAAATTCAATTTATATTGCATAGTAAATTATTAATTATTTCATTTATCATATTTCAATATCGTAATATTTTATTAAATAGGTATAACGTAAAGCCGTTTAATAAGTGAAAAAGTTCGTAATTTGGATTAGTATAAATAACACTGAGGCCTAATAAAATATTTGTTATTTTGTGTTTTATACTAATATTAATATATTCTCCTGGCTTTATTTATGGAGGAATAGGTTAACTAGGATAACTTCCTAGTTTCTCCATTTTTAACTTCCTAACTTCCTATTATTTTATCCATAAAAGGCGCGCGAGCACTTCGTATGTAATATAGCTCCATGGTTTTATCATTGAACGATAATATTTTTTGTTAATCCAGATTAATAAATTTTGTAAAACTGGGTTAAAAAAAATAATGGCGCCCCGCTGAAGTATTTGACATTCATGAATGGTAGGTATTGAAGGAAGGCGCCATCGCATCGGGCGCTTTGATTTATGACTCCCTCAAGTCTCGTTTAAAAGTGGAGCAGGCCGCAACCGTCTCGCAGCCGTCGCAACCGTCGCAACCGCAACACGTTCGCAACGGCAACGGCAACGGCTACTATTCATATCCCTGCTCAATTGTTATCGACGCAAATTGTGATTTATTCGAATTTAAGTTAATTACTGAACGGTGATTTGCAACTCGGCCACTGCGTCACATTATAAACGCGATATCTGGCCTTCTTCAAGGCCGCTTACAATATACTATTTGTGTAACATTTAGACCTGTAGTCGATGACAAATAGGAAACTGTGAGGTTAGAGTAACGCCATTTTAAAAGCTTGTTCTCAAAACCATAGTTTTGAATGAGCACATACACACACACCGTATCCCGTGACCTTTTACAAAAACTTATAGGGGATATTTTTATTTACTGTGCTAGTACTAATATTGAATAAAAATTACTAAAATAATTTATAGCCAAATTTGATTACTTTTTTTTTGACTCATAATAATAATAATGTTGCTATGAACATATGCTGCTGATTACCTTTTTGTAGATCTTTTTTAAGATCTACAAATCTATGGTACATTTATTTGATTTATCTCTTACGGATTGATTAATCAGCGTAAACCATTCCTCATAGTAGGATTTCTCAACTAGCTTTTGGGATTTTCGTTTTTAAACTATGTACTGTTAAAATGAGAATGGTATATGAGTAGGTTTGGAATGGTATGCAAATAGGTATTTTTTATTATACATATTTTTTGAAATTTAAAATTTTAGTAACTTTAACAATAAATAAAATGTATTTAAAAAAAAAAAAGTTTTTCCTCGTGAAAAAGCAACAATGAAAAATCGCAAAAGTAAAATTGAGACTTGCTTCTGTCAGAATATTTCCGTCAGGGTTATGCCAAGACGAATGTCCCGGAAATGAAACAAAGCCAGCGACCGCGCGAGAAAAGGGTTCAACTCAGGTGAGAACAAAGAATCTAAAACACTACGAGATTCAAATCGTAATATTTCATAACCTAATATAAATACACATTCTCTGGCCACGCCATAAGACATTATGTAGTAACGAGAGTTTTAGAAAGGTAAAATTCATTTTAGAATTTACAAAAATAGGAAATTGTGAAAAATCTCAATCGTCTAAGAACACTGGCTATTCTTATAAAACCATTAATTATATAATATTTTATTAGTCAAATACTAGTATTTTTTTTTTAAATCTAATAAATATTAACAATAGTGTAAATTAGAACACAGTTAGAAGTTTAATAAATATATAATAGTACTTTTACTACTTTTAGTTTTCAAAAATTGTGTATACTTTTTTAGGTAGGAATTATAAAAAAAAACACGCTGGTCGAGAAGATTTATTTCCAAAAAAAATTGAAGAGCTGCCGTACTTTCGCATTAGGTATATTTAGGTACATTTTGACCGGGCTGATGAAGGTACGAAAATGAAAAGACTTACCAGACAAGATTACCATTGAAATTTTGAAAGCATTTTTTTATATTAAAATAAAATTTAATAAAAGGTATGTGAATGGTAATGAGCAGCGGTATGTAGTAAACTATCCTATGCGTTGCGAATTGCCCGAAAATATTTCTCTGGTGACGTGGCAACCCTGCCTCGTTTTATGTATGAACTGGTTATAGTAAATTGATTGGTGTCAGCGCGCAGTGTTTTAATTTTATTTTAAATTTAATTAAGGTGTCTTAAAAAGTGTCACCATAGTTATAAGAAAAATGTGTAATTATATTGTTGAATTGTAAGCTAAGATACCCACGGAAAAGGCACCAGCCTTCGTGGAATAATAAAAAAAAAAAAAAAAAAAAAAAAAAAAAAAAAATTCTTGAAAAGTACTTAATATTGCACCGTAATGCACAATCGTTAGAGCGACGGCCGCTTCGCCGATATCCGTTAAGTTTGAGGTTAATTGGCTCTCTGCTATGCCTAGCGACACTGTAGCGTTTATTTGTCGCGCTGCTGTCGCGCTGCTGTCGCGCTGCTATCGCGCCGGCGCGACGCGACGCGACAAAATGGCGCCGAGCGCCGCTAGCGACCGACCAAGTCAGGCCGGCCTCAGTCGCGCCGCTTGCGTCGTCAAGGTCGCGTGTACTTTAGTTGATATAACCTTCGCTTTGAAATGTGCTTTAAAATGGACGACTTCGATATAGAAACCTTCATAGAAGAGGTACAGACTCGCCCTGCTATATGGGATTCAAATTGTAGCCAATACAGCGACAGGCAAGAGAAGCTCAAAGCTTGGGAAGGTTTAGTTGCCGTATTCGACCCCGACTTCGATGACAAAACTATTGCAGAAAAAAATCTTTACGGTGAGTAATTTATTCATTAAAATAACCTTATTTTTAGGGTTCCTGACCGAAATGGTAGAAAAACGTAGGTTTGTCGATTTGCCCGTCACACCGGGTAGCTTTTAGATTTTTAGACGATTGGTCGTACGGGGTTGAACTTGGTATACAAATTACCGCAGATATTTCAATTGAGGCCTTATAAAATATATTTCTATATATTGATAATATACACACATATATAAGACTAAAAGAGCAAAGGCATCACTGAAATTCAATACAAACAGGTCAAAGGATTAAAAACAAATGTTATGCTATTATAAAATAAAAACATTTTGGTTATATGCTTGCAGGCAAGCAGCTTCAGAAAAAGTGGAAATGCCTGCGAGATTGCTATACTCGAGAGGTCAATCGAAGACGAAACGGGACTAGCGGACCATCGAAACGTCGACCGTACCTCTTTTATAAACATCTAAATTTCCTTAAGCCGGTCATAAGTAAGATGACACTAAACACAGAAGGCGATAATAAGATCCGCGAGGAGCCACACCAGCATCCGAATCCGCTCATTGTAAGAGCAGCGATAAAAAGGAGAAAGAAGTCGATGCTGAGGCAACAGGCGGAAGGCGTATTACAAACAGGAAGCGTCCGAAGCAGAATATTAAAAAGCAAAGTAACACAACAGAGAAAATGTATCACTAAACAAAAACGAGAAACAGGAAACGAAGACAAATTATTTATGCTATCTCTCGTTAAGGACTTTAAAAAGATCCCAGAAGAGAATAAACTTGATGCTAAATGCGCCATTATCAGAGTACTGAAGAAATATCAAGTTTGCGATCGACGAGATTCGGGATCGCATGGAAGTTTTCCTATGGCCAGCTACAACCGCACTGATGTTTTTAATCAATCACAAAATGTTCCCCTCAAGAATGATAGTTACGTCTCATTTCCAGATGGAAGCTTATCGTTTTCACCATTGCCAGAATTCAAAATTGAACAAGAACAGGATAGCTTGGCTGATGAAATTTCTCCCGTTCCATCAAAAGGTTTTTCGGGACTTACAGTAAATAATGAAAACTCATGTGATTCCGAAATGTATGATCGTATAAATGAATAAATCAATTTACTACTAGTTTATTAAACATTATACTGCTACATCTTACCCTAATTAAAGTTAAATAAAAATAAATATGATTGTAATTAAACGTTAGGTTATAACTGATGATGATACAAGCGAAGGTTCCAAAGAACTAGGGTGCGGAAAACCAGGCAATAACTTAATATGAAACAAATATTTTTTTTTTAGGGTACGTTACTCCTTTTATTTTTTATATAAATTCTGTGTATTATATATATATATATATTGCATATTTTTTAATAAAACATAAGTAATTTACCAACAACGACAACCTCCTTCCTACTTTTTAGCTAAGATAAGCTTTATTAATTTAATCGGGTTTCAATAATAAAAATAATAATCTCTGCACTTACAATAATCGCATTTAAGACAACAAATTATTAAAATAGTAAATTATTCAAGTACTTTTTACGTTTAACATGCATTACCTATGTAACATAAATAATTATTGTTTGACCAGCATTCAATTTCCATTTATTTCTATTAAAATATAAGAAGGATATCGAAATAAAATAACCAATTATTATTTAATATGTAAATAAACGTTGAAATTGTATGTAATAAAAACAAATTGCTAAAACGGAAGAAAAAAATAAAATCTACATATAAATAGCAAATCCTGTAAAAGGTGGATTAAAATACATACTTTTATAACTATAATATTTTATAGTTTACAATTTGACGAGCATTAAACCATGCTATCTACGAATCTAGTCCTAGCCAATCGTAATGATGGAAATGAAAATAGGCCCAATATGATTTTCTCTCCAAAGTAAATAAGTAATAGGTAGCAGATAATTTAATTAGAAATGTAATATTTCCGCATCTGTATGAAAGTCAATGTAACCACTTCGCATTCCGGTGGTAGTTACTAACCACATTAAGGGATGATTATAACAAATAATCAATGATTAAAAAAACAAAACGAATGATGATGATAGCAAACTGGTTTAAAAGGTCTTCCGTTTACGACGCAATGCTTGAGGACAGACAGCGTTTCAACCATAGCGCGGTCTAAGATAGCGTCTTTTGTATGCAATACACATAAATAATAATAATATTCCATTAGTGCCGAGCCAAGCCCTACATCTCCGATTTATTTCATGACTCACGATTTCTTTGACTGTAGTACAAATCTTACGCAACTCGCTATCATTACAAACCATCTATTCCATTTGAAAACGATACGTTGGGATGCTAGGTCCGCAATTACGTATCGGTGTTTTTTTTTACAACAATCCACCGGTTTACAATCTATCTATTTACAAGCTTATAATAATGAACACTTGTATTAATAATTCTCAAGACTTTACCTTACCTTTTCCTTGTTCCAAGGCTGTTTTTAAGCGTAGGCTGTGAGTTGTTAAGCATTTATTTTTCCTGCTAAGCTCAACAGTATCATCCATACTAGCTCTTAAATATTGTAATTACTTAATAATAATAATATTTGTTTACGTGTTCTGTCACGAATTCACTATTAGATTTTAAATTTAATTTAAAACTAATCATCCATACATAGGTTATAAAATCATATAGCCGTACTCAGGTCTATGAATTAAATTTAAAATATTTTCTTATTAGGGATAAAAATGCTCATTGTCAAAAAAAAATATATAATTATTGCCATTGTATACTTTAATATACAGTGGCAATGTTTTTATTTCATTTTCTTTTTTAACTGTCACCTTTATGTTAGATTTAAATTTGTAACTCATAATCAGCCTAATAATTGTTAACATTGTATTTTTTTATTAATGTAACGCTGTGAGTTTACCGATGAATATAAATAAATGCATAGTAAAATAATTTTATATTAATAATAATTAATATTAATATTAATTGCTATTTGCTAGTTGAGTAAACTTTACCTTAGCGAAACGATATCGAAAAACGTAATTAACTGAAAATCTTAAAGGGAGGGGCGGGTGGAGGATAATAAAGTCTTGCACCTGGTCCTCAATCAAACGAGGGTCTGAAAAACGGCAATTTAGACTTCTCGCAATGAACTGTTTTTTTTTTATCAGGCGTGTCAATCATTTTATTTTACAAACTTTGTATATGGCATTTTGAGGAGGAAATTTATTCTTTATTTTATAGCAAACTTTTATTCAATGAATTAAACAGTATTGATTTTATAGGGCATTTTTAGGAGTTATCCACATTAAATCCACATTTATTTTAAACTTACTGAGATTAATATTAACCATATTAGTCATATTATAAAATATTAGCCAAATTAGTCGGAATCACAATAAAAACTATAACTATTCTATACATATGTTTTTTTTTATTTTCTGAGTTTTTTATAGAATAAAAATTTTTTTCTGTTTAAATGTTGTTAAATGAAACATTCATATTCTCTTTTATAATATTTTTCTATTGGCTATAAACGTCATAAACACAAAATACAAGATGTTACATTTACAAGCTACAAGATTTTAATACCATTTCACGTTACATATACACATATATATATATATATATATATATATATATATATATTATTAACTTAATAAGAGTTAGGTTGTGAAATTTTCAATATAAGCAATAAATATAATTCTATTTTAATTCATGATAAAACGCTAGAAAGCTTATATAGCGTATATTTAGATTTCGTTTTGTTTTGTTGTTATGTAAATTGCTTAATCAAGCCTAATTTGACATAGTCAGGGAAGATCGTGGTGATGGAGCGTTGTAAGGTCTGACTATAAAAAGCAGGTTCGAATCCGCGACCTCTGGGCTACTAGTTAAATGCCTAAACAATTAAACCAACATGACCTCGATTTCAATTTAGCAATACAGGTTTTAAGAAAATAATACACCCAATATCAATATTCAGCTTTTGTTATCATTACGTTATCATTACGTTATATGTGATATTAAAAATATTATGATAATAAAATAAAATATATCATTTTTTTCCTTTTCCACGAAAGGTATTTTGTCAATTTACTACTACATATTTCAGGTCATTATTCCGCTAACTATTGCTGAGAAATGTCAAGAAAAGCTTCAAAGATAGGGCGGTGCGTAACCGGGGCGCCTGTTACTCGTATATCTCTCATAATATAGTATATTCGTTTCTCCTACCTTATGTTAATCTACTGTTTTATAATAATATTCAGCCTCAAATTTAATTGTATGTTATATTTTTATACATATTTAATTACAGTATAGTATAATCATTAAGATTTATCTATATTTGATAACATTCTAATGACTACGGTCAACCACCTGACAAAATTACATAATTCATGATGATATTGAAAAGTTGTATATAATTTTGTATTTAAAAGGTAGTATAATATTCATACTATGTTTATGTTAGGATGTATTTAAGAAGATAGATAAAATATATAATCGCAAGGAAATAACTTGAAAATAAAATATTATTATATTTTTTACTTATAATTCCATTTTCAGTTGTCTATAAACGTAGAATAATATATGTATATAAGCAATAATACAATGAATAGACTCTTGTGATGAATCATATTTTATTATTTTTTCTTAGCTCTGAAAGAATTAGTTGAAAAAAATATGGTACCTACTCATGTTCCAAATATAATATATTTTACATACATCTCTTAACCGCCTCACCTGCCTCACTTATTAGTATTAAAAATAATGAAAAGCACCTGGTGGTACCTACTAGCATATAATGTGTTGACCTCATGCATTCATTGACAACGCGAGTCGTATAAAAGATGACGTAATAGCTCTTTTTTGGCATCGCTTAGGATCCCTAACAGCTTCTCAGTATGTTCTCTACAGCCGGATGTTTTGGTGTCTGCACTGGCAAAGATGTTTACAGATCAAAATTTATTCGAGAAATCTGACGGGAACTGTCAAGAATGAGACGACCGCTGAAAGACGTCAAATCAGAGATGGGCGATGTCAACCCAATAATGCGTGTAGCGTAAATGGCGTTCATGCCGATATTTTTCCATAGTAGAGGATAACAATAAAAAATAAGTGCTTTGCGTAAGACCAAAAACGAAAGCAACGAATAATAATACTCTTCGACGACACTACAAAGCCGATCCCCTCGAAATGGCCGCCAACGAACGCTTACATACAAAGCCGTTCGTATAAAAATCATATTATTGCGTCGAGACTTCACACTTCATTATTCCCGCGCAGTCAATATCAAAACGAAAAAAATATCAGTGACTGTTGTCTGCTATATGAGCGAGGGACGCGAGAGGAGCTTTTGTTAGCTGATGAGATTCAAGCTTTATTTGTCGTTAGCGAGGTAAATAAAATATTTTATGACAGTGGGATTTGGCTAGTATTCTGTTGATATTAAACGGACTATGAGAGTACGAAAAATTCATATTAATTAGATATTACGATAAATATGATAGTATATTTATTTTTTTCGCGCATCTTTTGGTTATTAAAGCAGATATTTGGATTATTTTTTTTATAATATACTTCGGTTTTTAAAAAAACTTCATAATAGAGAATTCGCCACCAATATCTTGAACCCCTATCGCCCTATCTTTTAATCTTCTAAATCTCATCTCAAATTTAACTTCATCACAATTTTCTCGATATCACATAAAGATTTACAAAATGGAATAGGGGGGAAAATAGCTGGTTCATAATAAGCAGGTTATATCCAGGTTTCATGTTATTTTTTTATATATAAATCATAATTTATAATACAGACGTCACGGGGTGTAATTATTATATATGTAAGTTAGTGATACCATTGTATATTCGCAAGTTAACGACCATAAGATGGACGTTACAAGATTTTATTTATTTAGCAAATTAACATAAAAAAACATACATCATAGATAACACTGTTAAACTTTATATATTTGCACTGTTAAAAATATAATTAGTGTGTAACAACAGTAATTCGTAAAAACTAAAAACTAACGAAACAAAAATTTAACATAAACTTTTTATCAAAAGGTAGACAACAGGAAATTAGACATTCAAACAATAAATCGTGCTACAAATTAATTTCAGTAATATTATTAATTTTGAAATAGAGGTTAAAATCGACATAACACAACGATAATGGCAATGTTCTCATTACACACCCACAACTGTTACAATTAACACTAAAAAAAAAACTGGTATCACATGACTAAACAAAAAAAAAAATGTTTCACTCCGTCTTCAGAATATGTACAGGCAGCTGCACAAAAATCATCAAATAATGATAGGTCAGAATAAAAACAAGATGAAAAAGGTCCAACCGCGAACGAGACGCGCTTCGGTGGTTTTTGGTTCGAATCCATTTCAAAGGTCGATAGAATTCCCCGCACTATTTAGCTGGCAGATGTGAACAATTAGGCAACCGCGCCGTACCACCACCTGCCGGCCGCCATGCAAGAGCCGTGCCAGATTTATTTATTGCTATGAATTAAAGCGTAAAATTGCTCTTGCATTCTGATTTTGTCTTTGACGTGGAGCGTAACTTGAACTTCCTGTTGGCCTGTGCAGGTCAGTAGTGTTCTTTAAAAACTACAATCCACATGTAAGTTATATACAGGCTGACCAAAGTCCATTCCCGAAGACTTACGGGGGTCTTTATGTTCCCTTATTTATTACGTGTAAAAAAATATAGAAAAAATACTAAAATAAGTCATCGCCAAATTTATTATTTTTATCTATCGCGAACTATGACCTCGGGGGTAATCCAAAAATTTAGTATGCCAAATAAAGCGTTTGTAGTCTGGTTTTAATGCAAAACCGATAGAAAACTAACTACGCTTGATTTGGCACACTAAATTTTTGGATTGTTTTCAAGAATTACCCCCTGGTCGTCGCGAATGGTGTTCTTATTACAACAAACTTTTAATATTATGTAAATTTTTCTCTTTTTTTCTTGATGATGACTTTGATATGTCGTATTACAAATCATATTTAAAATCGCAGGGCCAATTATATCGTATAAATCTGAATGTTCCATATTGTGCGTCTTGGTAAAGTTAAGTTGCACATTTTATTATTTTATTTTTGTTATGAAAATTTTGTTGTTTTTAGTTATAATTGGTCAGCTGAAGATCCATGTCTATAAAATGATTACATCACCTTAGCACAGCAGAACACGCTATAAAGGTGGAGTAAAATAAAACGTATTATTTTTCTAAAAAATAACACATTTTTTTTACGGATATGGTCTCGGAACAGCCTGTATCAAACACCAATAAATGTAATCACATACCTCGACACTAAAATATATTATTCTACTTTTCATATTACCTACCGAATAGGCAATATAAAGAAATAGAGATTTCTATTTTTTAAAAATAAATAAATATTTCACATAATATTTTATTGCACACACAGTGCCAAAACAACATTTGTCAAAGACAATTTCAGTTTCACATTTCAAAAAGAATCACGACGTAGTTTAATGACTCATTATGTATATTCGTTAGTAATCCTATAGTGTTTTATAAAATTATCTGTTTTTGTTTAATATAATCATTTCAAATTAATAAAATAAATGTATTTAAATTCATAACCAAAACCAAAAGGACATTTAACATATTATTAAGTATGCCTGTCGTTTCTAAGATAATCAAAAATAATAATTTTATAAAAAAGTGCAAAGCTTTCCATATAAAAAATAATATATTAAAATTATAAAAATATATCCTATTAAAAAAAAACTTAATTTTTAAAGTTCTAAAATCCCGGGTATACCCCAGGTTTGGATTATAAAATAGGTACAGGGTTAAACACAATAAAAAAGAATAGAGTATATTTTATTATACTAAAAAATAAGTTTAAATAATTGGTTAAACGCAAGTTTAAATGAAAAATACTTCAAAATAATGAAATCAACGCAGCTGCAACGAAAGACTTAGAACGTTTAATGGGCTGGACGATACAACTTTGACAAACCAAACCGACAAATTAAAAGTAAACAAATAAAAAGTTATGCCCTATCACGATTTTAAATTTCAAATAGCATAATCATCAATCAGACGCACAATTTGGACGGCCCTGGCAGCGGGGGGCCGCCCGCCGTTTGGATCCCAGCGGGGAAATAATTTATTATGGAATGCATAAATTCCCCATTTATATTTCCTGCATCGGGATTCGGGCTACCTAGTTAATCTGCTCACGGGGTGGTTATAACAATAATGGACGCCCTTTCAATTTATCAATCGGCCATTGCTAAAATATGTCAACTCCAAGCATTGCAGGCATCTGTCTATTTGTCAGATGCTGTATTACGATTATATATGTATATATAATATGTGTGTATAATATATAGATTAAATTATTAAAATATTTTAAGCTTTCGCACTTCGGCGTCTCCAGAAAATTTATGACGGATTGCCATGACAGCCTAAATTTGCATTTACACATTTATTTTTTACAAAACACCTTTACATTTTCCCACAAAGACGGTGTCATTTCTGTGGGTGAAAAAAAACATTCTATATTACAGTACAAAAGTTTCAATAGGTTTACATCAATAAGAAAAAGGAAAAAAAAACAATAGGTAGGTAGGTAACAATAGGTACAAAAGCAAAAGCAGTAAATAGATAACAACCAAAAAAGTAAAAACCTACCAAAAGCAAATTTAGAGAAAAATAGACAACCAATATATTATTATATTTATATGTGTTTTTCGTACATATCTATAGCCTATACTTACTTAACTAACCTACTCTCTTTCCATCTCAAGCAGATACAGAGGGAGCAGGTATACACTTTTTTATATACCTTTTTCAGATTTTTTTTTTATTGTATTTTTCTTTATGGTGTCTTTAACGTTATATTTAGGTACATTGGAAAGATTCTTATTAATATACTCGAAAGATTCGCATTAGCACACGTTTGGATATAATATTTATTGAGATTTTCAAAAATCGGCTTAAACATAGATCAAAGGAAATATTGTTATTAATAATTAATTATCACTAAAGATATATTATGTTATAGAACATATATTACATAGAAATCTTCCTAATAAATATGAATTCCTTTTATCTTGCATATACATAAAGTGAAATAATTATAACTTACTAATTTCTAATATATCTAATATAATAAATATATCTAATTTATCACTAGAAAGTGGGAAGGCCATTCTATTTGCCGATGACACTGCTATTATTTTTACGGGGAAATCCTGGGAAAGTGTCTACAAGAAGGCAGAAAAGGGATTACAAAAAATTAAACAATGGCTTGATGAAAATGTATTAACCTTAAATGTTAAAAAGACCAAATACCTAACTTTTTATATCAATAATAAAAAATCAAAATTAAACTATGAGCTAAATAAACTAAATGAAATTAAATATCTAGGATAAACCATTGATAATAGGCTAAAATGGAATAAACACGTAAATGATATAGTAACCAAGGTGTAAAACTTATACACTCATTTAAGCTTATAAGAAACATTCTATCGAGCAAATTATTAAAAATCGTATATGTTGCTCTAGTACATAGTCTGTTGAGCTATGGTATATTAGCGTGGGGTGGTTCTACTCGTAAATCTCTTGGTCCTCTAGTGAAGGGTCAAAAAGCAATTAATAGAGTGAACCAATTAATATTTGTTATTTTGTGTTTAGAAACACAAAACCCCTCCCGTTGTCAACTTCTTTATATATTTTCTTCTTTTTTTTTAACAAATACAAGGAATGAATTTGAATTCTGTTATTGTTGTAGCTGCTACCTGCACAAGAATTCCACGAGGAGAATCGCAAAAGATCCTAACAAGAGAGATTTTTAAATAAAGATCTATTGGGATACGTCTCACCGCAAATAAATGAATTTCCGGTGTCATTATAGACGGCTATTATGGGAAAAATATAAAGTTTTTCTGTAGCATTGAAAAGCATTATTTCGAAACAAACCTATCCGCATGGATAAAACAATTACAGTACACAGCATTAAAAAAATAACGGCAATAGTTTTGTATATATTTAGATTATCGTCCACAATACTTTCCGGAATTAATCTAGTAGGTATACCTACATACCAGCATATAGGATGTTTTTGAATTCCGTTAGTTCAGTTTCAGCCATGTTTAAACGTTATGTCTGTTTTATTTATAATCATAGTGAAGCACTCTAATTGGAAATTAGACTCATTTGAAAATTAACGGCAAATCTGATCGAGTCAATGATGCAATTAGACCTGCTTCGAACGATGTATTATAAAATAATGAAACCCCGTTGAAAACCTCACGGTCAGGTCTACTATAAATATATCTACAAACCAAATAGTACCTAACTAATAAGTAACTATTTAATACTGTCTGCCCATTTACTTAAAGTATTTTGTTTATTGCAAACTTAACATAGTATGACATACTTTATGTCACTTGTTATTTAAATATTCCTATTATTTACGATTAATATGGCATTTACTAGTAATTATATTGTAATCTTTGTAAATAAAAACAAGTATTAAGCATTTTTAGTATGATTTCCGAAATGTATACGTGGTACTTTAAGACCATTCCCGAAGACGGGGCTGTATATGTTCCCTATTAAGGAGTAAGAAATTGTATAAAAAAAAAAGCGAAAATAATTCAAGCTAATTTGTTTCGCTCTTTCGTTTGTTCGCCCGCGTTCGCCAAGGCAGGTCAATGACCCGGTACGGCGCAGCCTCGCGAGCGGACGAACTTATGATATTTATTATTATCACATAAAGTTTACATTTTTTTTTCTCTGAAACTATGATGAATTTTGATTTAACGTAAAACAAATGATATTTGAAAGCGCATGGCCAATTAGCTGATTTTATTGTAGAGAATATTCTAATACTGTGTAATATTGTGTAGACTATTCTCTACAATAAAATAACCTGTAACAGTTGCGCTACGATCTTAAAATACGTGGCATCAAAATGGCCCATTTAATACCATCGTGGCGCAACTGTTACAGGTTTGACATTTTGTTGTTTTGTTAAAAAATATTTGTTCAAAAGTGTTAATAGGGTTATTTAGAAATATTATCTTTATGAATTTTGAATTGCTTTTCGATTTCATTTTTCCGAGATAAAAAAAATAATTTAACTTACTAAAATTGACTTACCGTCGATAGTAGAAACAAGCTGATTATCAAATGCGCTCAGTAGAATACTCGTGCAGGTTTTCCAATAATCAATCATTCTGCGAAAGGAAAGAAAGGGTGATTATTTTATTTTATTTATTTACACTTTAATACAGAATTACATATTTTGTAATGCGTATATGGCGAACTTATTGCCTTAAAAGCAATATTTACCAGTTAACCAACTTATAGATTATACATTCGTAAATAAATTAAATTACAGAAATAAAATTATTGAAATTTAGACTAATCATATTATTTTAGTAATTATAACTAATGGAGATCGGACAGAGAGCAGACCACGGATCTGGAGATTAAGAATGAGATAAAACTAAATTATGCAGACAAAAATGTTTTCCTAAGTAACGATTTAACTATATAAATATTGAATATGTAAATATTCGGAGCTAGCCTTATTTTAGCGTCGAGTTGGTTCCGCAAGCGGGCAGCGTGGACAGTATAGGATTCTGTGAAGAAAGAAGTATTGTGCAAAAGTATGGTAAACAGAGCATCATTTTGGGAACGAAGAGACATGCCATGTTCATTACGAAAGTAAAAGCATTCAAGAAGGTAAGACGGATTTTTTGAGTTTATAATTTAATAAAGTAGGCTAAGAGTATGGAGATCACGCCGCTTCCGTATAAGGGGAGCCAATTGAGCTCGACTGATATCTTTAACACGAGGAACCCACGAAAGAAATTATTAAAGAGATTATTTTAATTGTATTTATATGTTCATTTCAGTATATTTAAATTTAAAAAAAACCGAGCCCTCTCAGTAAAATATTAGGTAGTTTTAATTAAATTCCGCTCTATTATATTACATACACTCACATGTTACTCATTCGACGGTTTTTATTCCTGCGACATTCATTCCTTGGTATTGACATACATAACTATTCGTACATGTAAATGTGTATATAACAATTTATTATTATTATGATTCTACGTATTTCTATAAGTTATTAATTTAACTGCTTCGATTTATCAAGAGTATGTAATTACTTATTATCTTGGTAAACAAAGTCATATTGCATTTTAAAAAACCAAGTCAGCCAAATACCCAATTCTATTTTAGTATCCTTTTTTTGTTATTACAAATACTAAAATAGTCCCTGTATGAAACGTAACCGTAAAATGCGGTAAAATCAAGGATCTGCGTGGCTGTGATTACGGACAGACGGACATGACGGAACTATAAGGGTTCCCAGTGAGAACGGAACCCTAAAAAGACGTAACTTCGCTGCCTCTCGGACACGAGGCGAGCGAAGAATATCTTGGCTTATCGCTTCGTTTCTACTTTTTCGCTTCTTTCGGATAATGTCTTCATTACTGGAAATACTCGAGTCGTTCGGCCCGCAAATAAATCGCTCCCAGTAAGCCGATAGCGTGAGAAATGGCCAAAACAGCGGGCCATAAATAAAGTCTGCGGCAAATTTGTATCTGAATATCCCCGAAGTAATTTAGCTGGCATTTCGCCTTTTAAGACTGAATAAGAGCTAAAGCTAGCGGATATATTCGAGCTGAAATTCTTCGGAGAAAAAAGCCAGCGAAAGAACCACTTCGGTTGGAAAACCAAAAATCTGCGGCCACACAAATCGTACGGAAAATACATTCCAATATTTTTAACAGCATTCAAAAATAAGATTACCTGCCTTTTTTAAAATACTAATTACCAACGTGCAAATAAAATTAATCAAGGTAAATCATATTTTCTTTTGGTAATAGACTAAAAAATTTTCACTGTTTATTCAACTGGTACATAAATTTCATATTATAATATTCTTTTATTTTATTTGAAGCTTTATCTATTAAATAGATTTTCTTTGTTTGTTTTGTAGCTGATAATAAAAATATGGATCAATGTTTAATTATAGAAATCTCTAAGAAACAACTACTTAAACGTTAATTGCTAAACTAATTTAGCTTTTATTGATGATACTTCGATTATCAATCTTCAAACGATATCGTCAAACGTAGAAGATGAATTCCCGTCGAGATTTCGTTGATTATGAACTTATGTGTGCTGCCTGGCCATTTGTGTACATAAAACAATAAATTAGTAAAGGCGACTACAAACATCTACGATAAATTACTATCGCCGGCGACCGCCGCGGCCGCACAGACCCTTTTCACGGCGTAATGCGTGCCTGCACGTCGTTACCAGCAAGATATATATCTTGTGATTAAGCCGAGAATCTTAATACAATCTCGGCATTGCCGATAAATAGTCGATGCTATAAATATCGTCCATTGATGGTCTGCAGTACGGCACTATTCGCCTAGAAGCAACAGCAACGCGGATGGAATCCAACAGCTCTTTGCGTGTTTAATACCTTATTCGGAGTATCCGGAACACAGCTTAATGGCTTATTAATTGCAGATGATAAATGCCATTATCATATCAAATGAGCTCTAGTGCTAATTAAGAATAATTATGGACGCCCTGAAGAAGAATGATGAAAAGAACACACATATTTATCGATCGTAAGATAAAACTCAAAGATTACAATAGCTGACGCTGCTAGATAATATAAAATAGAAAACAGGTCGCTCACAAACGTTATATATACATACAAATAGAACTGCGGTGAAATGAATAAATTAGTTCGAAGAAAATATTTAAATTAAAAAAAAAAACTCTTTCGGCACGCCGGAAGGAGGAGGTAGGTTTCACCGGATCATATTAGGGGATGGCGAACTCCAATTGTACGAACTTGTAACAAACATTGAACGAGCTACCGCGCGATCCACTCTCCACACAGCAGCTCGTACATCTCAACCCGCCGTCGCGCCTTACACACTTGCGCAGCGAGAGTACATATACTGAATCCCTCTTTATATATTATACTGTGCCGTAAGGGTTGCGCATATCAAAAATTGCTTTAAACAAAAGTTATAGGGAAATTACATTTCCTACAATTTACATTTTGATCCTGTGCTTATTAATGAAGGTATGATTTTTTTGAATTTTTGAAAACCCAATTTTTCCCACCCCTAGGACCAATGGTTGGTGCAATCAAAAAAGTTTAGTTAAATAAGTTTTAGGCCCTTATATAAGGAATAATATTAAAATTTAAATGAATTCGATATCTTTATAGCTAAATTTCACATTTTCGAACCCCCTCCCCATTTCCGCCCCCTAGTTTGATTGTGCCTGTTAAAGAAATTGATCGAAATTTTGTGCCCTTAAATTTAAGTATCAATTTGAAAGTGATTGGTGTAAAAATACAGCAGTTACCGTGTCCACAAGAAAGTGATTTAGATAGATTTATTTATTTATTTAAATACTCAATATTCAATTAATATTATTAAATGGGTAATACTTTGTAGCATTTTATTGATTTCCTAGAGAAGAAAGTACATATTGTGTGGATTAGTAACACCTCACTGTAACGCCTGTGTCGAGGTGTTACCTATTTGAAATATATAATAATAAATAGATAAATATAGATATATAAACGTTAATACTGAGGGTGGTTTTGGGCTATAAGGGATGTGAAACCCGAGGATATGTCGAAATTTTCCGGAAGTCCATGACATGGTATCGCCAATGCAATAAGTAGCTTTCCTAATGAAATCTACTTAAAAGGGCACGTGGCTACTTAAGAGAGCTCAGTGCAAAACGAAAATAAATTCAAAAGCTTGTTAAGTATGAAGTTAAAATTATTGTTTTTATGTAAGAATGATTATTATTTTTAAGGCCAGACGAATTTATTTCTTTTGATTCTGAATAAATATTTTTTGTTATTCATATTCAACGTTATTATCATCAACGTGTTTCTACTTCGTTCAAACAAATTAGTGGAATAATAATAACCAATGATGAAAGATAAAGAAACATCACTATACTTATACCTACTTAAATTTCTCCTATACTCGAATATTATTAGCTAATACTTATCTATTTTCTTCTAATAACTATAATATTGAATACTAATTTTTATTTTGTTTTAACTGGTATTTTGAAAATTAATAACCCGGTTTCTTCGATAATTTACCCACATATCACTATTTTATATGATTTTTTTATGTAATTTTACTATGTTATCAAATATCAATATTTATATATCGGGCAATAATTTATAAAAAATATGCTATCGATTATATGTCATAAAATGATTTGATTTTAAATAATTAAATTTGTATATAGATGATTGATTATTTTAAAACAAACATCTCGCGTGTACACATTTCATAATCAATTCAATTTCATACCTTGCATTTTTAGAGATTATATTAGCTTATAGAAAGTATAGAGATCATCGCCTGAATCAATTACAGCACTAGTATATATATTACACTACTATTTAACATAAAAATATCCATTCTGATTTCTTAACAATGCCATACGTATCCACGTAGCCAACGGTATGGCCGTGACAGCTCAGGCAATATGATAAAGTAATAAGGTTAATAGTGCTGTGGTTTGAGAACTATTTAAGTACCTAGTATATACACATCTAACGAATTCAAATGACGCTACTTTGAGCAGAAGAGCGCTTCCGTTTTGACTGTACGCAATAAAGTTAAGCCTTCGAAAGAGGGGTCCGCCTCAAATCGCACAATAAACATGTAACGGCTCGCAATTTATCAGTCGAAATTCGCGGAGAGGGCGAAAGCTCCGATGGCATTTGGCCGCGCGAAATGTAAGGGAATTTCTCCGCAGCGGACCAGAGACAAAGGCATTCCGCGGCGAGATCGCATTTGCGAGTGGCGCTGAGCTGCAGCCGCGAACGCACGCCAATCCCCTTTGCCTGAGCGACTGAGCAAAATCTACGGTTATTGCATTCGACCAGCTTCAGTCGTATTTCCTGGCGGTGCAGTGGTCCGATCACTTGCTCGACACAGCGGTCCATGCTTCACAGGATCCAACGTGGCAGGTCATCTTTTAGACTCGTCGACTGACATGTCTAAGATGTGTCGCTGTCTGTCTTTAATTAATAGCCTCGCAATAGAAGGCTCGACAAGGCACTTGAAAGAAGGCTTTAACATCACAATTTATTCGGATGACTTATGATGATGAGAAGGCGCTCAATCACAGAATAGCTTAAGGAACATTTTATGGGGGTCTACGTTTAAATTGCAAAAGGCAATATATATTTGCCCATATTACTATAACGGTACGTATCCATTTGTTACGGGAGAAACATATAATATAATATTGTTTAGGGTAATAAAAATTATGCCCGTATACACGTTATCCCAAAATAATGGATCTACTCTTTTACTTTTAATCTGATCTATTTACAGGAAAGTTATTGGAGTTTCGTGTTAATGTATTAGTATCAGAAAAACACTATTAAAGAACGGTAGAGTAGTATATTGATAGAGTAGTGGGGTTAAGTAAAAGAGGAAGATCTCCCGCACGTTGAGCTGACCAAGTGACAAAGTGATGACGTCGCCATTACAGAGCGAGAGACCATTTATTACTAGTCATGATTGCTTCGTCAAGAGTATCATGACTACAAAGAACATTCTAGTGTTGAAATAGATATAGGTATTGTTGAATTGTATGGAACGAGCTCAGAGATTCCTCGCGCTGCTGTCATACAAAACTTCTTTTCGTATCGTTTATTCGATCACTCAGTAGAACATGAAATAAGATTACTTAAAAAGATTATCGCACAAATTGAGCATTTATTATCAAGGGTAGCTACCCCCTGGCATTGTTGCTTAGCTTAGGTATTCAAATATTGAATGTATATACTAAAAAGAAACTTCGAATTACCAGGAAGTACGTCAATATAAATCCACTTTCTATAACAATGCTATAGTCACCGAGTGAGTTAAGATACAAGAAAACGATAGCCGTAAAATATTTCGTCAGTGATTCCTATGGTAGACATATTAGACATTATTCTGATTGGACTTAAATGCATTTATTTTTATCCTGTTTTTTATCTACCATACAACTTTAACATTGTTGCTTTGCAGATATAATAGTTTCTGTAATCTTTTGGCTAGCATTATTATAAAATAGACCTTCATTACTAGGCATGAGAAGTGACGGGATTTTTTATAGCATATATGTCAATTTTTAAATTATATTTGAGCGGTAGAACGAACTATACCGGACCGTACAAAACATAGGCAGGGGTAAAATGACGCGGCCACGAGTTAAACTGATTAAATATCATTGCTTAGGGCTGTAGTGTTTTGAATACAAATACTTTTACTTTATCTTATCTATTTAATATATCTTTTATGAAATAATAATACCCCAAATATCTCTCTTGGTGGGTCAATAGATTGTCATTTTATTCCTTTAAATAATGCTAAAAGGTTCTTTTACATTCTGTTTAAACATACCTAAAATGTTTTCTATTTGAGATACAGGAAATCGACAAGTGTTATAAAAACACATTGACAGCAGCAATGGTTCTAAAAATATTGCAGTTTCAATTATTTGTTGATAAAAATGCAGTTTAATATCTATTCTAATCTAAATTTATTTCGAGATTTAATCTCCTTGTTAATCACGAAAGCACATTTATTATTCATAGAAATATTAAGAAATAATATTTGAAAAAATGTATTCGGGAGCAAAACTCTTGACGTGTAAATTATGCTAAATGTAATATGACATTTATATTTTGATGATTTTCTACAAAGAACTTTATTAACAATAACAGATGTAAGAAAGCACTGATAATTATTTTCTTTTGTCGGTGCTAGAAAATGGTTAGGTATTTTTTGCTATCTCGTATATTTGTTTTTAGTATGGGTTGAAGTATGCAGAGATTAAATCACTATCGTGAGCTGTAAATGTCAAAATGTTTTACGATAAAGTTTGATAGAAACGTGTATTGGCCGATTATGTCAGGGAAAATACCGGTTTTGTCTAAAATGGCGATGTGCTGCCCTATTAAAAGTTGTAATGGGCAATAAATAAACGGCCCCACGGTCTATTTTGCCAGATATGGTATGACAGAAGACTTTTAATGAGAGTTATTTAATAAAACCTACGGTTAGTTATCTAGATATATTTTAGTTTATAACCGCCGTCGTGCAATTCTGCCTACCATAGGAAGATAATTATTCAAGTTGAAATAGGAAAATATATTAATATCGTGTTATCGTGTTATGACGTCATAATTGTTAAGGTTGAAAAATATAAAATATATATTTATATTCTCCAGCCACAGATAAACAGCATGTTTTTTTCTAATAACAATAGACAAAAGGAAATCAAGGACAATTTAACTCTCGAAAAACTCATAAAAATATTTACATTTCGCAAAACTATAACTTTTTATGTAACAGTTTTATGCATAACTTCACTATTTTATTTGTTTTCCCAAACAATTTTAGACATTCAAATATTTGTTTTTGTGAAATTTTATTGTTAATAATATTTTATTATGGTTCTCAAACTTTTTACACCTCGCTGAGTTTTAAATTCGCATCTGTAAGCCGCCGGGCCGGGATCGATCAATACTTATAGTTTCGCAATAATTTTAATTTACAGTTAGCAGCAAAATGTACGTAACCGTACAGCCATAATTATTTATTTAAAAGGATAAGGATGAATAGTAGATTCCCAAGGGAACCGCACAGGTGCATTGAATAATAGTATAACGTATGTAGATTGCTGGGTAATTTAACTGTTTAAATGTTTATCTTGTCCGCAGAGAATAGCAACCTTTTCCTACGGATTAATAATAAATTGCTTTTAAATAAGGTAATTTTTTTTATAAAACGAATTGCACATCTAATGTTGGTAAATGTGTTATATACACTCACAATTTTTCTATTTACTAGCGCGTGCGAAAATTACTATGACTCATTTCACTATTTCTCAATCTTTGAATTAAAAAACATGTTTAATTAACAAAACAAAAAAGGAACGCTAATACGTAAAACGATAATGCATTTTTAGAGTCACGTTTTTATTGCCTTCAATGCCGCTCAATTATTTTGTGACAGCGTGATAATACAATAATACAATACGTGGCAGAATTTATGGTATTTTTATTAATGTTTTAGTTTTACTTTTTTTTGCGAGAATTAAATTAAACTTAAATTGAACCAAAAATTTTTTTGTAACTTTTTTTTTTAACTGTATCATAATAAAATAAAATAGAGGTCAATCGCCGAGAAATCTTTAAATCGTATAACTACGCACAATATAAAAATACTAAAACCACAAAGCTTTCTTTAAACATATATTCGCCGGGCAAAGTTTTCCCCGTGGCAATGCACGCTTCTAAAGTGAGAATGATATCAAAAGGAGACTCTTTATAAAACAAAGAGGAAGGCAACACAAAAGGCGATTCGCCAGCCGAACAAAAGAGCACAAATTATAATACACATTAAAGAATGAGGCCATAACTGACTGCGAAAATGAACGGGCAAAGAAAAGCGCCGCTAGTAAGCTAAAACAAAAAATAATAATCACGGGCGAAGAGAATTTAAACTGCGCTCATGAGTTTGCTCGAACGAGAAACGGAAAATCGTCCGTGAGCGACTTTTTCATTTCCGGACCAAATGGCAATCAAGCGATCGTCGACAGCGTCGTCTACCAGAAATACACAGTAAAATAAATTATGAATTAATTGAAATGAAAATCCAAATTTGGAGATTCCACGGTCCACGCCATTTTCCGCACACGCGATCCCCGCGTTACACCACTCCAGCCAGACGTGCATTTGTGACGGAAAACCACTCCAGCAGCTATACCCTGAGCGCAAAGCGTATGAACGGACGCATGAGAATAGCATGGAATTCCGATTGCATAAAACCAACATGTGTGTATCTGCATCATTGAATTTTATCGATGATGTGTTGTGTTTTAAGTAGGTAACTGTAGTAGACAATACTTCTAGTAGATACTTCTTAAAAAATAAACGAACACGTGTTTCACTATTTTTCAAATACAGTTAAAGGAAGTGAAAAAAACGGGGAGGAGGATGGGTTATTTTTTTAAAGGGATGTTTACATCTCATAAATAAAAAGTGTTATAGAGTTAAAGGTTAATATTTTGCTACTTCTTAAATAATAAACAGTAATGTCAATTATACAAAATCATGAATGAATTGTTGTAAAAAATATACTGAGTTATTTCCAAAACTCTATACAGAGTGTGCAGTTTGTATAATGAACTGTCTAATAATAATCATGAGATTGCTATGTTTAGTTGTAATTAGTGGGTTTAAGTGTCAAACTTCTTCTTTACTTATTATTTAAAATTTATATTATCCGTGAACTCTTTATTTGCCAAATAAATAAATAAGTATGACCTTCTTTTTGGAATACTTAAAGCAGATAATGAAATACATTTTCAATATAAAAAAATAACTATTCTGTGCAGTATTTAATAGCATTTTAAATCCAAGCAGTAACGAAAGTACCGTCGATGTGAGCGCCGGATTTTGGCAACCCGAGACACGCGGGAGGCCGTGTGCGCGCTATACGCGGCGATGATCGTGTTACGCGATTTCAACTTTCGATTGATCGCAGTTTAGTATTTCGGCTTAGCGTGTTGGACGGTAGCATTGTTTTCCGCTTCGGCGACTTAGCTGGGGCCATTTGATTACGTTTACATGGCGACGTTTAAGTCAACGCAGGGCAGGGTCTTTGTGCGCCCGGCGCTCTGTGACTAAACGAGCCGGCTGGGTCGAATTGCATGTTTGTGTAATCCGAGCCGGTAAACGTTTCGAACCCAACCCGGACCGAATGACCGTAAATACCGACTCTTCGTACATAATTCAACCGCTTCTTCTGAGACGGTTGCGTTTTGCTGATTTGGCGATTCTATGACATTCTACGTCTCCGTGGATATTATGTTGGGGGATCGGAATTTAATTAAGCCCTCGAGGACTATTGTAATTAATTATTATACATTGTACTCAAATGAATTTTGTATATTACATACGGACAGAGACATTATATGTTTCTAGCACCCAGAATGCACAATATATTCTTTGCTGAAATCGACCAATCCAGTCAAAAGCAATTGAACATTGTCACTCATTTGGTGACATAATAAGTTTTGCTGATGACACTGTCATAATAAGCTCCCATAATACCTGGTCAGGATTACAAGAGCGACTTAGGAAAACTTAAATTATGGTTAGATAATCACCTATTGACGTTAAATAGCACATGATAAACTATGTTACCTTCAGTATGACGAATAGGGGAAGAGCTAGTCATTTTAGACTCTGCATTCATGACTGCACTAATATAGCGACTTGCTCATGTATTCCACTGGAAGGTATTAAGACTGTAAAATATCTTGGCGTACAAGTTGATCAACACCTTCGGTGGAGTAATCACGTTGGCCTATTGAGTAAACGACTACGCTCACAAATGTCTGTTTATAAAATCATAAGGAACTGCCTAGATAAAGTAACACTTAAAATGGTTTATAACGCCCTGATAAATTCCATTTTATCATACGCCGTTTCGGTTTGGGGAGGCGCTTCTCGTACAGTACTAAACCCCCTAATAAAGTGCCAAAAAGCATTTCTCCGAGTTTTAAATCGGAAACCTTTTCGTCATAGTTCCGACGTCTTATTTTCTGAATACAAAGTCCTTGATATCCGACAAATTAAAAACGTCATTCTTAATCAACGGTTTTATAAACAACAACCCTTAGATAATTTAAATCCTTCAATTATTGTAACTCGATCAAGGTTACGAGGAAATATGGTACTGCCAAAAATGAATACCACTTTTGGGCAAAAGCATCTCAATTTCCTTGGACCTAAACTTCTCAACAGCGCAGATGAGCAATTTAAAAAAGCACAATCTAAATTCAGTCTTGCAAAAAGCAACACCAAATGGCTCCTCGCAATGGCAGAGACGCATCTGAAAAGATGGCGAGCAGTGTATTGCAATAGAAAAGCTAAAATAATATGGACTATAAGTAATTTTATATATTTTCTTTATGTTTAGTTTTTTCTGTATATTTAGCCTATAAATCATAGATAACACAATTATTAAAATTATATATTTAATAATTGTTAAATATATATACATATGTACATATGTAATACATATGTATTTAATATTATGGACTATTTATTATATGTATCATATTTTGTATTTATGGTATTTATCCTATGATCCCTTTGTTAATAGTAACGTCTCGCATACTTAATAAGTATTGTATTTTTTCTGCAACCTTCTTCTGGCCGCTCTTAGAACAGGTTTTTTAACCTAGTTAGAATAGCCATGTTACTTTAGAGCAACAATAAATGAGTGGTGTTTAATTTGTCTATATTATATTAATTTAATTCCTTGTTCAGCGTTATTATTGTGATTTCTTATTGTACCATATTGAATAAATAAAATAAATAAATAAATTATAAATATAAGCAAATGGTATCATATTGGCTGCTTAATAAAACAAAGCAGGAATGTCATTCAAATTTACTATAATTTCTAAGCATTTGATAGTAATATAACATTAACGCAATAAATATATATGCATACATATATTTATATGAATATATGTATGTATGTATGTATGTATGTATGTATATACTAGAGCACCTCCGAATAAAATAATGGGTGCATCGAATGTTTATCACTTCAATACAGGCATTACGCCTACTGAAGTGATTATAATCCAATATACCTGTACCTCTTTGCTATAGCTAATTATATTTAAAACTTGAAATTTATAACAAAAACTGAAAAATGTATGTACTTTGATATGTACTTATGTGCGTATTGTACTATGGATAAATAAATAAATATAAATTGCTTGATAAATATACTAGTACTTTAATACATTTACCTCTATTATCTTATTCCAAATTTGGTCAGCTCATTGACGTATAATTGAACTAAATTTAAAATAGCCAAAAATGTAAATGCACTATGGATAAATAAATAAATATAAATTGCTTGATAAATATACTAGTACTTTAATACATTTACCTCTATTATCTTATTCCAAATTTGGTCAGCTCATTGACGTATAATTGAACTAAATTTAAAATAGCCAAAAATGTAAAATTTTATATAAATATTATAATAAATTGAGGTATTTTATATTCTAAATATCATGTAAGGTCATGATAGGCATTTTTGAGCATCAGGAGTTAAACGGTGCAGTTCTTTGAGCCCTCCATTGAGACGTCGACGTGGCTACACATGTTTACGATAGTATTTTTTATAGTACCTATACGAGTAAATAGGTCTTATTTTGCAATAGCGCACTATTCGTCTTTCTCTTCATCTCACTAAACGAAGTTTATTTTATTTGTATTTATTACATTTTAAAGAACTCCATATTTACATAGAAGTAGAGTGACAAGCGAACAAAAAATAAGTGAATATTACGACGACAATCTAAAAACCGACTCTTATAAGTTTTTATATTTATTTGTCAATACAGAGATCTTGATAAACAAACAAAACAAATATATTGAAATATATTTTTACTGCAATAGAGAGCAGTGCGCACCACTGTATAATGCTCGTTGACCTCCTTAACTTAAGTATGTTCTAAGGAAGTCAGTTTTCCAAGCGGCAAAAAAAAATGATCGTGGTCGATCGTCAGACTGAATGGATTACGTGTATAGGTAATAATAACAAGGATGCCTTACTATTACATTTATAACGAACTTAGATATTATTTATGAATAACAGAAACTTTATTATTTTAACACATTTTTTACTATTACCTCTTATAGCTACACTTATTTTAAAATTAAAATTTACCTTATTTAAGGCAATAGTGGCAATTAGTTTATCGCACAGGTATTGTAGAATAATCAAAATTATAAACCTTTGTGTCTTCTTTTATATATACAAATAAACGTGTGATTTAATTAAGTACCAGTTTAATTTTTGATTTTGTTTACCTTATAACGTTACCTATAGGAATAGAAAAATAGTGCAAGATATAGAAATGTACTTCTAGTTTATTAATAAAAATAAAGAAATAATTTTTATTTACATGAAACAAATAACAATAATTCAAATTCGCAACATGCGAATCATTCACGAAGAAGAATTGAAGGCTGAAGCGGAAAAAGCGGACAAACGCGATTTGATTAAATTGATACAAAATGAATAGATCTGATAAACAATCAATAAAGGCAGTAATCCAAAATAGGAAAGATTTAATTGCTGATCGCCAAACGCAGAGACATGGTTTACGTGTACTGAAGAATGGCGTGTTTTTGTGTCGACTTCGTCGTTTTTTTGTGGATCCTTTGTTTTTATTGTTTAACATGTTTATTGTACCTATATTTTTTTGTATTTTTGGGTGTTGGTTTATTTTAATCAGTTTTTTATCTGCATGCATTTACCTTAGTAAATTTTGAGTTTTTTTTTAAAGCAATAAAACTTTCGGGAAAATTTAAAGGTGTTCCTCTTGTTTTATAAATATGTTTACTATATTCTTTTTTTAGGAATATTAATATATATTTTTACCTAATAATAAAATAAATCATTAGCTAGACCACAATTAATGAAATGTAACGAATAACACTTGACTAGCTTTTGTGTTGAGAAAATAACGAGGATGAATATTATCGACCAAAAGTTCTAAGTCGGACACAAAAAGTTAGTAAAGTATCTACCCTGCGCATTGTATGAAAAAATACTTAGTAACTTACTCCGCTCGGTTGGGACAAAGACTTAGAGCAAGTAATGTCATCGGTCACAGAAACGGCTTAAATGTTCTTCAAACGAAATTTCACGGCAGCAAAGCTCTTAAATATTTTCACACGGCGGCGATTGTCCGAGCTCCACTCCGCAATCCGCATCATTGAACAAACATTGGAACCCACGATTCCAAACTGTGGCCAATTGACTGATCTGTGTGGCTGACTTCACCTGCTGACACTTTGTTACCTAGGTCATAGATGAACAGAGGCGTTGTTCCGACCGAAGGCATTGTTTCACTATTTTGATCGTATATCAAATGATATAATGGGTCATTATGATATATTTCAAAACTCTATTTCCTTATACGCATATTCAACATTTCATTGTTCATAATTTATTTCTTAGCTTATGGTTTTTTTTATAAATAGGTGTATGGTTTAAAAGATAATTTATATAACTTGTATTCATCTCAAAAAAAAAATCGCTACCTAAACTTCGTTACATAAACCTAGAATATACCAAATACATTATTTTGAATATGATTTGTCTACATAATAAACCAAAATAAATTAAAACTCAGTTTCAAATTAAATTATATACTGGTTATAGCGGTACGCTAAATAGGTTTAATTACTAAAAATATGTGAAAAATTATTTCAAATGTATGCTAAAAGACCTACTCCAAAACGTATGGTAAACTTAATCAAAGCGAGACGAAATGAACAGTGGCTGAATGAATATCAAATCCAAGTAATTCACCCGCGGGCGCTGTGCACCATACCATTTGAAGTAAACAAATTTACACTCAAAGGCAGGGATTTTAAATTAAAAATGGCCGCGGCCATAGGCCCGGGGCCACATAGCGTTCCGCATAGCATACAAAAGAACCGTCGTAGCTGTAATACTTCCTTAGTGCAATCCTTTCTGGGCAGAGCCTCGTTCCGCCTTCAGAAAAAATACTCTTTTCTGTAATATTTATGTATCCGACGCAATACCCAAATGGAAATGTTTTACTCGGATATATCTAAATATCTACCGCTAAGTAGAATAGTTTTACAGTTTTGTGCTCATTATTGTATTTATTTTTCAATCCAAATAACGCAATTGGGAAAATCATCATATTATATGAAGCGTCATTTTTTAGCTAATTTTTCATTACAGTCCACTCAAGGTTTAGAATTGCTACACATTTTATTTAAAAGAGGTTCGGATAATTGTTTCGCCAAAATTAATTTTAGAGGTGTCCCGGGACTATTCTTGATATAAAATCCAGCTAATGGCCACCGCGATTTCACACATGACATATCAAAATTCATCATGAGAAGAAAAAAAAACGTAAACTTTACGTGATAATATTAAACATGTGTAGTTATACGTCGCCAGCTGATCGTCGCCGCCGGGACTTTTTGACAGAGCTCGGTCGAGCTCCTTGTCAAGGCCCAAGTGCCGCAGTCTCGGTTACCTATGTTCAACATATAATAGGAATGCCGTAAACAGCAAAAAAAAAAAAAATATTAAAAATGTAAATTCCAAATAATACAACTGATAAAAATGTATATGTTCACCTAGTTTATTATTCATACGATTACCTACAGAAATCTTTATGCCAGCTAGATTTATTTGAAAGAGCTGGTAGGCTTTTTTAACCCACGTCGATATACTTTCCATATCTGCCTCCAGCCATAATAATATCCTTAAGGGATTTTCATCAAATAAATGTATTTATTATGACGGTAAAACATTTCTCCTACATTACCTTTCCATACATTTGCGAGGACAACATACGAATGTAAATAAACAGCAACCTCCATAAAAACTTGCCCGCTAATATTTACGGCGATATTTCAAAAAAAAAAACCCGAATAAAATAGTCTCTGTATCGTTTACCATCGTGTGATGGATTTTTTATTACCCGCGGCGTCTCTTGTTATGTTAGCAAAATATGCCGGAGCGAGAAAGCGTTCGAGCGAACGAGAAGGAGAATCTCATATATTCAATTGTATATGCATATTGCTAAAGCGACATCTGCCAAGCGACTTAGGTAATTGCAATGTAAATTGATACTAAAATATCTTAACAAGATGCCGTCACGCCAAGGCGCCGGCTCGGAAAAGAATACCTTCTACTTAAAGCAGCGTTGTAAGAACCCTGTTAGAACGCGAAGAAATTTTGATCTGTCTCTGAAAACCATCAAGTCTTTTGTGAATATCTTTTTTTATATTTTACATTTGGGATTTTTTTTAAATATTTTTTAGCGATTCGCAATTCGTTGACAGACAGGCAGGGATAGTATTAAATAATCAACATGTCCGTATTAAAGGCATGTCCGTATTGTGCACTTTAAATACATTTTTTGATAGGAAATTAATATTGACATAAAAGATTTTTTAGTTTCCATAAAAAATGTTAATCGTACAATATTAAAAGTTCAGCAACAAAACAAATAACATTAAAAGTAGGCGCTTTTAACTATGTATTTGGTGTAAGGATAGCCCATACCTAGGTGTTAGGTTTTAACAACAATTCAACGAAGGAGTAAATGTTGTAAAAAATCTGCATAGTAAGTTGTGAAAGAAAGTGTTAAGTAAGCCAAACAGTAGAATTAACTTCTCGACGCCCGCGCCGACCAACACAATTTGCCGGCAGCGTATTTCGCACAAGCGGCCAGATTTGGCACCGATATCGGCGGCCCCTTTCATCCATTCATCTGCGGGTAAATGTTCGCCGTGCGACTGAATGAATGCACTCACTCTACCGCCGCGCGTTAAATTTAGCGCTTACAGGCAAACCCTTTCATACCGCGCACCGCTTCGCTATATGGCCTTTTCTGCCTCGGGTGACCAATCTTTCTGATGTTGTTGGGATGGACAGATGGGAAAACTTATCACGTATGGAAACAACCTACTTGGAGACTGAGTGGTTATGGCGTAATTATTATACCCATAAAGTGTATAAATATAATTAAAATTGCAACAAGATAAGATATAATTAAGAAACGCGAATAGTATAATTAAGACTTTTTTATTACTAGAAAGACACTTCGGTACCCATCCGATGAGCTCTTCTCTTAACTTAGTGTGCTTGATGTGAGACAATAAATAGTACACTGAAATCATTCGCAGGTTCTTATACCTCATAACTAACAAATATATCTTACACCCAAAATTATAAACTCTGCCCTAATATAATTACTAAAAAAAAATGTAACGGAATGGCTCTTTAAACAATTGAAGGACAAACACAAAGCGAATTAACTATAAATATTATTTTAAGATAGAATCACATATTGATTATAATCAGTCTTCTTTTAATACCCAAAACACTCACACTAACAAATATACCCTCTCTCACATTTTTTTTTATCACTCACTTTAACTATTTACACAGAATATATATTTAATTCTTTTCATATCTGTATTTAATTTTACTCCATTTAATGTTTGTAATTTAATTACTAATTTGTACTATCTAAGAGTAGGTCTACATCTAGTGAGGTAGTGTATTCCATTTTATTTACATCTCTTTAAAATAGTTGTAAGATTACTCATTACTTATATTATAAGGAAAAAAATGTACATTTTACATATATAAGTATACGTTTGAATATAAAATAATTGATAATTAATATTCGAAAATGTATTACTTTTGTAATTTGATTTATTTGTTCGAATATGAAAATAAAATAAATAAATCAATTTACAAAAGTAATACATTTCCCAAACGGAATTTCGTTGTTGCGTCCGATAAATATCAAATCACAATACACTCAAGTACGTAACAAACTTATAAGAAATATAATAATATTTTTAAAGGGTTGTGAAAGTTTGCCTAAATGAAACTTTGAAAATAAAAAGCCAGCGTTTTAAACCCTCCGACTTTTTGATTAAAGTGTCTTAGATTGGATTATTTTATGGGGACATTACTAAGCAGACTTTTTGTCGCGTCGCATGTGAATGAATAAGGCACACTGAGTGTGAACCCCTGTTGTTTAAATAATAAATGTGCAACGAGTGTAAAATTATTGTCCATATGAGAGACTATGACGACATTCTGCCAACCAAGCGGAAGCATTTGTGCAGTTAGTTGGTCACACTGGCACATTATTTTACTTTTTCGTTTTAAGCAATCATATACAATTATTACGGTGAAAGAGGAAATTTGTGTTCATTATCTCGTTCATTTTGACCGGCTAACAATAATTCCCAAAATAACTCTAGGGGTCACAAAACATGAACGGGTTTTTAAATGATAATAAATGTAATAAAATAAATAAAGTAAAACTTTTAATTTATTTTATTCATTTTAAGGCACATTTTATTAAAAATGTTGTTCTTAATGATCCTCAGAAAATTTCATACACAAATTTAGATGAACTGACAGAACAATGACAGCGCTAGTCAAAAAAGTGATTTGTCATCGTCGACCAGAGGTAAAATCAGGAGAAATGGCACAAGTCACTGAATTGCGCGCGCAGACTGCAACTCGCTCATAGGCCTGAATTGTGTCATTTCTTTTCAGATATGTATTTAGATATTCTAAGTTAGGCTGCATCAAAAACTAAAAATCGCCGAATATGTGACTGGTGTGGATTCTCAATTATTTTTTAAGTTCGCAGATAAACGAAACTTTATATGATGTATGTTGTATGTTTCATGTAACAATACATTGTTGTACATTGCATGCAACAATATATTGTTGTACGATGCATTTCTAATATGATGCGTCAAAGAACTATGTTATAGTGCATGCTATATTGGATTGAAAGCAATTTATTCCTTCGACGAAATATTTTATTGTCAAAGGTAATGTGTGATGGCTGAGGGTCGTGGGTAATTTAGCGCGTCGACGTTTCCCAAACGGAATTTCGTTGTTGCGTCCGATAAATATCAAATCACAATACACTCAAGTACGTAACAAACTTATAAGAAATATAATAATATTTTTAAAGGGTTGTGAAAGTTTGCCTAAATGAAACTTTGAAAATAAAAAGCCAGCGTTTTAAACCCTCCGACTTTTTGATTAAAGTGTCTTAGATTGGATTATTTTATGGGGACATTACTAAGCAGACTTTTTGTCGCGTCGCATGTGAATGAATAAGGCACACTGAGTGTGAACCCCTGTTGTTTAAATAATAAATGTGCAACGAGTGTAAAATTATTGTCCATATGAGAGACTATGACGACATTCTGCCAACCAAGCGGAAGCATTTGTGCAGTTAGTTGGTCACACTGGCACATTATTTTACTTTTTCGTTTTAAGCAATCATATACAATTATTACGGTGAAAGAGGAAATTTGTGTTCATTATCTCGTTCATTTTGACCGGCTAACAATAATTCCCAAAATAACTCTAGGGGTCACAAAACATGAACGGGTTTTTAAATGATAATAAATGTAATAAAATAAATAAAGTAAAACTTTTAATTTATTTTATTCATTTTAAGGCACATTTTATTAAAAATGTTGTTCTTAATGATCCTCAGAAAATTTCATACACAAATTTAGATGAACTGACAGAACAATGACAGCGCTAGTCAAAAAAGTGATTTGTCATCGTCGACCAGAGGTAAAATCAGGAGAAATGGCACAAGTCACTGAATTGCGCGCGCAGACTGCAACTCGCTCATAGGCCTGAATTGTGTCATTTCTTTTCAGATATGTATTTAGATATTCTAAGTTAGGCTGCATCAAAAACTAAAAATCGCCGAATATGTGACTGGTGTGGATTCTCAATTATTTTTTAAGTTCGCAGATAAACGAAACTTTATATGATGTATGTTGTATGTTTCATGTAACAATACATTGTTGTACATTGCATGCAACAATATATTGTTGTACGATGCATTTCTAATATGATGCGTCAAAGAACTATGTTATAGTGCATGCTATATTGGATTGAAAGCAATTTATTCCTTCGACGAAATATTTTATTGTCAAAGGTAATGTGTGATGGCTGAGGGTCGTGGGTAATTTAGCGCGTCGACTTGGAAGGTCAAGGAACTAAAGTAGATGCGACTTACAATAAAAGTGATGAAATAATACTGATAAAACGGATATTCACTATACCTATGTTACATGTTAAGACAACACTCTCTTTTTGTTTTAATAATTTAGCAGTTTTAAAAATTAATTATTTTTTTAAAATTAAATATTGTGTATTTAATATATGGTTTTCTGAAGTAAGTACGCTCGACATCGTTCAGATTGCTATTAAATGTAAGCGTTTCACGGGAAATAAATCAGAAAGGTTTGCATAGGTCGGCCTAAAGATCATTTTATGAATTCTCGACCTGTTCAATTTCTCGTATCCTCGTAAATTTAACGTCGACGCGATAAATCATTCCTACAATTTTAATGCAAAAGCACCGCAACTTGCGCAGCTTCCTTCTTCTCGTTCGTTCATTACATTTTTCATTCTCAAAGGCGCGGCACATTTACCCCGGGCCCTTGTTTATCTTGTAAACACCGATATCAGACAAGGAAGAAAGAAGCGAAGCATATTGCTGGTAAAAACGTGACAAGACTCTGCGCAAAACCGCAAGATATTACAGATTTTTAAAAGCGGGATTGTGTAAAGTAACAAAACGGATCAAAGATACGAGGATCTTCTGACTTATCGCACAAAAAAGATTTTTTTACTGAAAATTATGAGATGTAAATACAAATTGGAAGACAAGAAAACGCCGTCTGAAATAATTAAAAGTAACCCAAATTTAGAGTCCTATAAAACTTTTGCATTTTAGAAGTAGACGTGATAAGCGGTGACTTCAGAGACTAATAAGTCCTGGACCGAGTAATTTTAGTAAATAGGTTATAATACATCGGTAAAAAAGTACGCCTTAAATACTATAATGGACATAAATGACTTCTCTTTATGGGATGAAAGTTATTTTATAGACATGTGGTACACATCTATTGCACTTAACTATATCGTAAATATAAGGTCTCAACGAATGAACAGACGCCATTTTTCATTTATTTATAAACAATATATTATAATTAAGATACTGAGAAATAGTTTTCTATATTATTTTGTTTACGTTTTTCTCGGTTTAATATTAATTGGGTTTAATAATTATTTTGCTGTTTTTACACCAGAAGAAACGACAATTTCTCTCTGAGCTGCTTCTGAGAAAGGGGTTCTATTAATTTAGACGCTTTTCGCATTGCCGTTTCATAGAATGTCGTCGTTGATGACGACCTTCTTCCGGTTGGTAATCGAATCCAATTTTGAGTTGACCTGATCGAGTACGTTGGAATATCGCTAATCGTCGTCGAAGCCCGTCGCACCGCGCTTGTTAGAACTACCTGCTAATTCTTCTGCTGTTGACACTGCACGCAATGTCAGCTGAATTTGAATCATCCGTATAATTGCTACACTTAATCGTTTCAGCCTCGCTTCAAAGTGTTAATTCGGCTTGTGATGCACTTCATGTGGAACGATGTACCTTACGGGCCCTTACTTATAAGCCTATTGGCTTCCACATATTTAGCTAGAAGAACCGAATTGAACGCATTCGTACTCGACCGAGCGTTCGAACTAAAACGCCTAATCGCAAAATAATTTTTAAATCCGTGCAAATACGATATTACGCTATTTAGTTATGATTCCAAACACAAACACCAAAAACTGCACAATCAAATGTTTGCAGATGGCGTAAATTTCAAATATAATAAAGAAGTAGCAGGAATATAAGAAGAAACGCCGCGAGCCGAAATCAGAATTCGCGAAATATTATTTCGTATGAAAAGGGAGAACGAAACGGAACGGTTTCTTTTATTTGTCGAGGGAATTTCGGTCGGTTGAAAGGCCTGCCAGCGCCCCGTGTAAACGAGGATGTCTCGCGTACAAAAGGAGCATCGCGTTAATCACTCGCCCGGAAACTTGAAATCTCAGGCATGAATGCAGCAGGGCGCGGGGCAGGAGGGGGGGATTGGGTACGAAATCATATCCCGCACCAACACCACGCACTGAATACAACCCATGGAACTGCGAAGAACAGCCCCTTCAGACCTACAGAAGCGTCCGCAGGTATCTTCCGTTTCGGATGAATGTAAATCGGATGAAAGTTAAATACGAAATACGGGTGTATACAGAAACAAACAAGCTTTTCATCACGTTCATGCAGGGTGAAACTTTTTCTTACTCTGTGTCCAAAAACTTTCTAGCAACGTGACCGACCTAGTGATGATTTCATTAGTATAGAAAAGTTGGTTGTCTGGTTATTTAATAAGAGAACTGCCGAGGCAGCATTATTTTAGAAATCATGAACCAAAACCTTTTGTTGAGGATCTCTTACAATATCTAAATACAAATATCGTGGAGATCGTGGTAGTCCAGTGGTTAAGGCGTTCGCCTATTGGCCCAAAGGTCGCAGGTTCGATTCCACACATGGTCATACCATTTTTAACGCTTCGTTACCACCATCTCCCCTGACTCTAGTACAGGCATATTTGGCCTAGTTGAGTAGGGCCCAAAATAATTGTATATGACCTAGGTCATAGCAATTATTAAAAAAATACAATATAATGTGTTCTTACTATGTATTTTTTGAACGAGTAATTTGAATAGACTTTTCTATTAGCAATTCTTTAGTATTACAAGCTTATAAAAATTGTTTATCAATTTATTTACGTAGGTACTAGTACTATTGAAATTATGACAGATTTTTACGTTTTTACAAACGCTTTGACTGATTGGCTTGAGGTTTCACGCAAGAGTTAGGAGTAGCTGCCTGAAGGATTGATTACCTTCTTTTAAAGGCAATCTAGTAAATGGGAAAGTTATTTATATTATAGTGAAGCTGAACTCGAGGGTTTCTAATTGGGACATAAATTGACAATCATAAAAAGCAAAATTGCATGCGTCATTCGGTATGTACCACCATTTTGAAATGTATGTATATTTTGTTAAAGACGTTCATCAACATCAAAGATAATTAAAAAAATATGTGAGAGCCGGGACTCGCGGTTACGTTAAACGTCAGCGTTCGTTTGGTAAATGAATCAATTGAATAATATCTAGAAATAAAATTACTAGTGCTCTCTAGCAGTTTAAGTTGAAACTACAAGAAGTACTAGCAGTGCCCTATCATATAGGTGCGAGCGCAACTTACATTCGTCCGGGTACACAATCGCGGACAGTAAAACTATTCTTAACTCAAAATTATTGTACTTAATCTTGGCGTATAGAAATATTTGTAGTGGTCTCTACATTTAGTGGAACTTTCAGCTAGCAATCCAAATCCATTTAGCTAAGGAAGGTCACAACAATGGTCAGGAAAATAGAAGCTCTTAATTCTAAAGCAAGTTGTCCAAAATTTGGCTCGCCTGTAAAAAAAAAACCTACGAAAAATAATTAAGATCTGATCAATAAAATGAAATAGAATTATAATTTAAATGAATAATAGTGTACGAGTTACAAAATATTTATTCCTATATTTCTTAAGTATAAATACTGTAAAAAGATAACTGTAATAATATGTCAATAATTTGATACGTGATTTTTCAGTTCATCAGTTTTATTTTTCACAGTCGTTTGTTTTTTTTTTAGGAAAACTGTAATATAATTAACATATTTTTTCTACTTGTCCAAATAAAAAAACTCGATATGCCTTTTTGATATTTCCAAGATCAAGATTTTTCTTATAAAACCATGCTGTTGTAAATTAGGTCCTCAGAAAAAGATATACGTTTGGAGTAAGCTTTCAATGGAGAAATGCTCGTATACTGAAGTTGCAAATGGGATGTTTCTACGCCGACATTATTGTATTTATTTTATTTTATTGATTTTTATTAAAAAAAAAGACACATAATACATTAAATGGGTTCTGGCAAACACATGGTTTTGGCTGCCAGAAACTCAATGTGATGACAAGTCTTACAAACTATACGTAGTAAATTTACATACATTTTTTAATTATATAAAAAAAAAACAAAAAAAAAAGAAACATTAACACAAAGAAAAAGAGTACATGAAAAACAAATCACTTGTGCATATCCATTGGCCGAATGATTTTAATGTACATAACTCAGATGTAGATTTTTTAAATTTTATTTCTTATGGGACATCAACATTTTGGTGATGAGTTTTTTTTTATTGGCTACTAACAATAAGGATATTCATTGTTTTCTTTATTGGTTTTTTTTTTTTTGAGGGTAGATTTATAGGGGGGTTTTTTATATGTTCTTACAAATCATAATCATGTTTAGTTGGTCCTTCGTTAAGTAAATCACCTTAAAAATACAATACTAATTATGACCGTTTTAGTGGTAATCACCGTTACCGTTACAGTGGTAGTGACCGTTTTGGTAGTATTTCAGAATATTTAAATTGACATTGGATTAAGAGAAGTAACGACAATGCCAACATAAACAATAAATAGATGTACAAATAAGGATTTTATATATCAATATAAAGCACTAACGATAGTGCCATCATGGCACTAAGTTAATTTTTGATAATTCCGTAAATTTTAAATTTAAACCCTTAAGTTGCACTTTTGAAGAAATATCTAACCTGAGGCGCAATAAGCCCTCAGCGTGATAATATTAATCAAATATAATATAAATATAAAATAAAAATGTAAAGTATTCGGTCAAGCGATTGCGTCGCGTCGCGTCGAGTCGCTTATAAAATCCTCTTTGACCACGCAGACAGCGAGCGGAGCACAGCTTCCGCGGGCTTATAACCGCCCAGCGCTGAGACCCACCCAGCCGTTCAGACCAAAAGGCCACCCAACCCGAGGGCCTAAACTTCCGCCCGACACGGGTTGCCATCCCGGTGCCAAATCGCCCGATCGATTCGCGACGATTCGCAATTTCGTTACGCGCCGTAAAGTCTCTTACTTAAGGCGCCACCAGTCCCTAAAACGTGTTTTGTAACGTATTTTGGCGCATTTTGTTGAAGTTATTCCCAACAAATGGCTAAAACTAAAAATACCACAATATTCTACATATATTAATTTAGTACTTTGCTTAAAAAAAAAACGAAATACACCTTATTATAGTAATGAAAATAAATAAATAAGAAAGTGTTGTTTTTTTCTTGCAACGATTTTCTTTTAAGTTGTGTAAGTGACGCGAACCTAATTTTTCTTTCTAAAGATAGACAATATAATAATCTAGGACATTACTTAAAAAAAAACATTTTTTTCAAATGATAATAATTAGTTAAATACAAAAAACATGTTTCATCGATTCCAAATGTAACGAATTCGCGGTCGGTGAGTATATCCGTCTCTTTTCTACACGTCAATGTTCGAATAAAGCCTACTCTTTCTAATCTCAAGGACAAATGCGTCCCGGGGCGCCTTAAGGCTCGGTTTACAACCCCCGGCCGCGGCGCAAATACCCTCCCCCCTAACCCCCCACATCCATCGCTCGCGCCGAATGGAGCGCCTAAACTCGTTTGTGGAACTCACCCCGATATGAATCTTAATCGAGGCGGCTCGCGATGGCCGACATTATATGTTTACGACCTTCCCAAGTATTCCATTAACGGTCGCTTGTAAATGCCCTGTTCCATATATTCGGAAGGGGCTGACGTTAAGGCCGATGGTATTACCATTTAGGCCCAAACGCGAAGAAGAACGTATCTGCCATAAATGTGCTTCTGATTGTTAAAACCTTTTGTGTGCAAAAGTTTCTAATATTCATGTTACTTTATTAGGATTCCATTTTTTAACATTTTTTAAAAATATATGAGCCCTTCAGTTGAAATAGGTTTTAAAACTAATCTCTTATCGTAGATGCATAAAACATTGTTTTTTGTTACACATTTATATTTTCGAGGTTATAAAATGTGCTATATTCGAGTCAAAACAATAAATTAAAATAACCACACGATACTTCATTAACAACTAACTTTGACTTTATCTTTCAGAGAGTTTCATTTTCTCCGAGTCCCTTGGCGGGCATTGGCGAATCTCTCTTTGCAAGTTTGGTGATTCATCAGCAGTAAGGCAGGGCTCTACTCTCGGGCCATTCCGCATAGCTCGACTGTTGCCTGTCGTTATGTTTGGCCTTCCAAAACCATTCACGTTCTTTTTCTACTTCCAGTTTTTTTTTAACAGATTGAGTAACTACTCGTAGTCTCTCTCGCTCCTTCTGCAATCTTCGTCGCCTCTGTTTCTCTTCTTTCTTCTTTGTTTGTTTCTTGTTCTTTTTGAGTGTGATGTTATCGAGCTTTTTTTTTTATTGATAAATGTACTTAATTAATTATAAAGCCATTCCTGTACAACTTATTTGTTAATCAAATATCAAATATAGAAGCAGATATCAAAATTTGTTAAATTTTCTTCGATATAAAAATCAGAGGCTTTCAGCTTCAGAGGCGCTTTTAAATTCGCTCCTTCCAAATTATGGAACGACTTACCGGCGCCGCTAAAGCCAAATTCGAGCGTGATTTGATTTAAAGCCAGATGTCGCAAATGTTTATTGCAATTACAAAATAATAACAGAATAACAGTTTATTATTTCGCTTTCGTTTAGTTGAGGCACAAAAAAAAGTTATCATAAGAAATTGTTCTTTAATATGTACTCGATAAATGAACTTGAAATTGAATTGAAATTTTCTTGTATTACTATCATGTTTACTTGTATTTGTATTTCTTGTTTTCTTGTCACTATTCAAAGTGTCGCCAATATTACTTACATAGCCAGGATATCAATCTGACCAATAGGTACCTTTTTAGACAAATCTCTCATCGCGTACTTGTAAAAGACATTAGTATACGAAACAGTAATTATTTATAAATTACCTAAATGGCTCGATATAGGCAAAGTTTCAGCTCGAATTAATACTTAAACCTCCATCCGACCGGTTCTATACTATCTTATCTGTGTATACTTCCATTGCAACATCCTTTGTGCGCGCAATGCTGCAAGTGAGTACTTGAGGTAGCTGGTATTGTTTTGAAATAGTTTACGGAGTTCCTAGCATACGGCGAGGACAGCGATCTTCGTAGATCACTATTTCGATAAAAGACAAGTTAAAGGCAAGTTATAGTGAAAATGATAACAAGTTGTAGGATAATATAATTATGTTCACACAATTATTATTTATTTATCTTACCAATGATGGTAATATCAACTTCGATTATAAATTACTAGCTATTGGCCCCGCAGGCGTCTTTAACGGCTTCGGTGCGCGACGACTCTTGCCTACGGCACTAAGGAGAGCTGAAAATAGTTACCTAAAAATTCCAAGAGATTTCCAAATTGACCAAAAACACCTTTCTAGCATGTTACATATAGAAATCACATACAATCACCCTTTTTTATATAAATAAGGTATGATATTGCAGACTATTCTGTATGCCTTTTTAGATCTACAATTCTATAAGAATTCAACACAACTCTCTACAATGTTCTGTGTAAATTTTATATATCTCTAATGGTTTTTTTCAGCGTCATAAGCCACGCCACGTAAACGCAGTAAAAGCGTATTTTTACAACTTTATTACAAAACATAGAGATTCCCTTACTATTTTTAAATTTAATATGAATAAATTATACATATAAACTTTCGAAAGGTATTCCTTAAATATTGGTAAAAACCGCATCAAAATCCATTGTTTAGTTTAGAGAACTAAGCGAACAAACAGAGAAACGCGGATGGCGACTTTGCTTTATTCTATTAATTGATGAGTGTAATAACAACAAAATATATTCGACCTTATGCAATTACGCAGCTAAGCTAAGAAGTGCGGTTTAGTTGAGTGATTACTCGATTATTTGCGTACGGTTAGTTATTTTTACTTGTATTTAGTAACATGGCATTTCATATTAATTACCATTTTTTCTTTTTTGAAATTGCGATTACTGTGAAAAGGGCGTTTAGGAAAACGCGGATTAGATTAGAGTGAAAGCGTCAGCGTGTCTCTGTGTGGATAAGAGCACACGACCGTGGGATTATGCCCCTCCTGTATGGACCCTCAAAAAATTAAAGAATTAAAGATAATATCTAGCATTGGAAAATTAAGGAACAATTAAAAATTTGAAGAGTTAAAGATCTATCATATATACAGGGTGTATTTAAATTCACTGATGTTCTTTTAGGGGGCTGATCTATATTGACAACTAAACCGGTCTCACGAATATAAAATAATAATTTTTAAGACAAAAAAAATCATACTGAAATAATTAAAAAACTTTGTTTTTCTTCAAAGTGCTTCACGAACCGCGCAGGTGTGAGGTCATTCTCGCGCCATGCGTTCAACCGCCTTCTCAAATATTAAAACAATTTCTTTGTAATTTCGAATTCGTTTTTCTCGTAATTTGGAAACATTTTTCCAATATTTTTTGCTGATTAATGTTTGATTCTTGACCCCCTAAAAATATCAGTGAATATAAACACACTCTGTATAGGTATTTAATTTGTCCCGAGTTTTTGTTCAATCCTGTCAAAATTGAAAAAAAGATCATCAATAAAGCCTTACACATAAATTTTGTCGTTGTTTCTACGAGAAATTCCTAGCCTCCCTGTTCACCCATGCCCCGCACTTCGTAGTTAATAAGGTCCGATTGGGTTTTTGATATTTTCAAACTCCCACTATTTGTCTAAAATAGACTGGATTTATTTAAAGGTGACAAAAGCTTGTGGAATTTGAAAGCAATGTACTTAAGGCAATTGTGCCGTGGTCCTCGTAGCAGTTGTAGCCCTGCAGTCATCCCCACCACACCCAGCCGTTGACCTGGAACGAACGGCACAAATGCCAATTCGAAGAACACATAAATTCACATTCTACGAAAGCGGTTTGCTTGCGTTCAATCCCATATAATTTAAGACTTCGTTTAAGCCGATATGCGCAGACAACCTCTAATTTGCTCTGGTGAAAAATGCGGGGTTCGGTACGGAATGTTAATGGTGATAGTTACATATTATTTATGATATTTGTGATCAAATTATTACATTTTTTAAACATGGTACAACATTCTTTCCGTGTAAACTTCTCTTTTATAAACACAAGTTTTTTTTTCTTTTCTTCCTGAGGTATTGAGTGATTTTAGATTCTATACATTTGTGTATATCAGTCCGCCTGTTGCATCTTCCAACTCGAAAAGTAAATATACGAAAGAGTTGAATTTCTGTGGGTATATTGACGCTCTTGAAAAACAACCATAACCGTTTAAATTAGATCGGATGATATAGATATAAACATTAAACCCAAAATTTTTTTAGAACTAATAAATGAAACGTTGACAGTTCGATAGAAAGCCCGAATATCATATAAGAATTTCAAAAATATGGCAGCACGATTGTTGAGAACTAGAGGACGTATTATTAATTACTGGCCAAGTAAAATTAATACAAACTCATTTATGTGGGCATTTGCCCACATTCTCTATTTAGAAACATGAAAAATAATGTTTACTACCACATTATAATTATTATAAATTGAAATATTATATTTGTGTTGTTTTTTTGCTTATATCAGCGGGTCAACATTTACAAAAAATAAGTAAAATGGTGTTAAAATTTATGATGAATTGAAAGAATTTCATGTTATCATTGAATGTTTTTTTTTATTTTAATCTACTCGGACCTAAAAAAAACCCCACTGTCGCCAGGACAGGGACTCAGTATGCTCACTCTTGAGGCGGGTTGAGGTGCGCGAGCTGCCGCGCGGGGAGTGGATCGGGCGACAGCGCGCTCAATGTTTGATACAAGTTCGAACATTTGGAGTTCGCGTATCCCCTACTTTCATTTGGTGAAATCTACCTCCGCCTTCCGGTGTGCCGAAAGGGAACTTTTTCTTATTGCTTACTTGCTAAATTAAAATCACACTTTTTTCCGACCTTTAAATCTATACTTTCTGTGCTGTATTGATACATTTATACCCGCGCATTGTATTTATTGAGCCTGGGTGTTTGTACCTACCTGCATTTCCGTTAATAAATCAGTTGGCTTCTAACCTGTGCTATTATTCGACGCCCGTATAATAATTACACTTTTTTTTGCATGGAAGCATGTTTCTAACCCGAGAAAACCTTTTAGAGAGATGCTATTTACCGACTCATCGTCTTAAACCGTTTACGTAACGTGTCCCGTTTAGTTTGGAGTTAGAACGCGAGAGGCAGTGCGGTGACGTCGGCTTGCCGATTCCTTCAGAAAAAGACGCAAAAAACCTGCCCGTGTCCGCAGTCTGTAGACCGTAGTCCGTAGTCCGTGATGAACGCGGCACGGAATGAGGCGGCGCAGGTCGGAGCGGCGCAGGTGCGCGGAATGTCCGCTTCGTCGTTGACTCACAAATTACGAAAATAAAAGTGGACGCGCTGCGAGGCTGACGACGACACGTCGTGCACGCGACGTGGTTTCACACACACACACACACACGACTTACCTCCGCACACCACCACATATCCTACTGCCAATCCACGTTTCTCTACCCATCATGCGACCAACACCCATATGCCCATAAACTTACTATTTTAGCGAAACCAAGCGTTCACCCTTCACCTCCCTTACCTCTCACTCATTCAATTCAATTCATTTAGTATCGGGTTGTATTAATTTATTTATTTTTGCAAATCTTATAAAAATCATATCATAATGAAAATATCTTGTCTAATTAGGCTATCGCCTTTTCTAAGGAAGGCATTCTGTCTATTACGTAGAAGTCTTATTGCCACGTGGAAAAAACTTGAAAAATACAAATACATGGAATATATTTCAATGTATTTAAACATATATACTAATACAAACTCATATAGGAAATAAATATGTCATATAAAATTACGTACGAACACATTACTACATATTAATCTTAAATACTGAAATACTTACTAAAATAACTTTCTTTTTAGCGTTTTATATTGATTTATTTTAAATCATAGTATACTATAACTATATATTTATGCCAACTAAAAATTACCTATAATAACCTCTACCTTGGAGAATTAGCCATTTTATAAAAAAAAAAATTGATTTCCTTTCGAGACTTTATAGCTCCCCGAGCAAGAAATTTAAACTGTCTGACCAAAAGATGTGAATTGTCTGGGAGTTGTGAATTTAAGGTCATTCGCTTGTCAGGTTCGTACCCTTTGTTGCGTTCTTACACTTTCGTGTCTAAATATTTTCTAATATATTAATATTATATTTTTACTGTATAATTTATAATAAATAAAAATTTATAATAAAATTAGCCTACCTTAGTACGGGCAATGTCCAGCTAGGTATGGTTATGTTATTCATTATCTAAGAAATATGTAAAAACAAAAATCAATAAATAAATAAATTGTCGAATGTTAAACAATGCCTGAGTAGCGTATCTTAATGGTTTTTATTTATAACTCGAATAATAGCATTTTGTGTACAGTCACAAAACAGATTTTGTGTATGTATGAAAAACTACAAAAAAAAAACTACAGCGAAAGTAATATTTTCACATGTTTACCCCGGTTTTTAACTACGAAAAACAAAATAACAAATTTCTAATTATTATAATTATTTTGACCTCGTAATTAATGCTAGTTATTATAGCTTTCGCAGTCTCGTTGTTCATAATTATTTTCGTTTAATATGTGTAAATAATATCTTAATAATTAAGTTAGCTTGTACTAAAAAAGCTAATAACTAAACAGAATATTTTTAAACCGTTGATGTCTTTTTTGTGTATTTTTTTTTTATTGCATCGCAGACGCTTATTTACAACACCGGGTAGTAAACGCAACTATGTTCATTTCCCTCATTTCCCTCCCTAGACGCAACGCAACGGTGGCGACATTGAGGTGCTTAAAATAACATTAGACCATTGCGATGCAGGCGTAATGGTCCGTTTTGGTAAATATAAAATCTTTCCGGCGCGCGAGCGAAGCAGACGAGAGCCATGTACCGACCGGCATATACCGCCTCCTCGGAAACATGCCTTTTACTGCGCATAAAATATTATGCAAGCCTTGCAATACTCGTGCAACATAAAATGGCCGCGTTCCTATCCGCGCGCTCACTCGTATTATCGTGATTTCACCGGATATAACAGAACCGTATCCGCGCCCAGACATGTGGAAGAAATGTATTTATTATTCTTTCCCGGATTTCATGGACTGCGATAGTACTTCAGCGTAGAACTGAATCTTCAGTTATTATTGCATTTTATATTATACATTTTTCGATTGTCTAATCATGCCAAAACCGCCCAAATGACCAAGTCGCCCAAAACGATGTTGTGTGTCCAAAACATCAATAAAATATTAGAAAAATGTTTTAATGTTTGAGAGCGCGCGGCTCGCGAAGTACATCGAAGAAAAACAACGTTTTTTTATAACTGAATTATTTTAGTATTTTTTGAGTCCTGTTTAGTTGTCGTTAAAATTAATCCCCCTAAAAGGACATCAGTGAATTTTAACACACCTGTATATGATGGGGAATGTCTCAAGGTGGTCCCTAAGGGTATTCAGCTAAAGAAATATTGTTTCAAAACTGTTTCGATTACCTTGCATTGTGTTTATATAAAATAACAAAAAAAAAACAGCTCCGACAGTAGAGATTTAATTTTCATCGTTAAGAGGGTAGTAGTCGATATTTGTGTATTCACAAAAAGCGCTGCGTCTGGAACGCTGTTCGCGATCCGTTGACCTTCCCTCTCTCCACAACCACCAATTGCCTTAAGTCGTAGATGAATTCGATAACTACAAAATATCAGACCAAAATTTCGGAAGAAAGGGTTCATTTTCGATAAAATATCTATCTATTCGGAAAGCAACAAACGCCTTCCTCGGTTTGTTTACGGTTTTTTTCTACTTAGCTATTTGCTCTTGCAATGATGACATAAATTATGTACAAAAAATAAAGCTCCGTTACCATGCGCATTAGAAGTAAAACTGAGTTTTTTACATTTGAATTAAGTTGATTAAATTAAAGTTAAAGTAAGTTGATAAAATTTTATATTTCAAAAATGCATATACATTCAGTAACGTTCCTGCTCGCCTATTTATTGAAATAAAAGAAAATGCAACGACGAACGATGCGAAACGTTCCGTTGCCGTGTCGCCGAGTTTGCACGAATGTACCCGAACAACGTGTTGCAAAAATCCATTTCCCAGCAAGGGTAGTTTTGATAAGCTCTTTCATAATAAGAACTAATTTACAATAACGTGGTAAATTGGTAAATTGGTATCCGCGTTTGGCTGAAGGTTCCGAGTCAGACCATTTAACCATTTAAAATTTGTTCTAATACTCATGCAGATGACGGCACCTACTAAAGATGCTATAATGACGCAGGAGAAAGCCTCCTCGTAAACAAATCTCAATCTTCCTGAGTGCACGTCAGGTCCGTCACGTCGCGTCACGTCGCGGCGCAGCGGACGCCACTGCAGTGCAGGGCATAAAAACACAGATTAAATTAAATGAGCCGCGCTGCGCGTGCATCGAAACGGCGACGCGAAGGCCGGCCGCAAATAAAGTCGCTTTTATCGCGCAAACACAGAATTCAGAGGTGAGAAATAGGCCAAACGCAAATATAGCCATTGTTTTCGGGGCCGCAGCGCCGCAAGAAAGCACGCCGTTTAACTGACGTTATTAATAGAAGGTATTTCCGACTGACCGACATTTTAGTTCGGAAATACGATTGATATTCATCCGACTTAAACAATCTGACTTAAAAAAAGTAGGAGTGCAGCGAGCAGATACTACAGTGGTACTAAACGGTCACATATACTAAGTTACAAATTGTTATCTGAACTCTAAAAACCTATAAAGTGTGTCAATATGGTATGGTGTGTCAAAGGGAAACAACAATGAAACAAAATAATTTATCTAAATTTTTAGAAAGTGCACAATTGTGCAATTTATAGAATTTGCAATTTCAATGAGTAATGGTAACATTTCTAACACGAACTAGATAGACTCTCACAACCTAATAGTCAAGCGTAACATATTTAATTCAATTTACATTTATTCGTCAATAATATTATCGTAGATCGCGGCCGATGCTTGCCAAACAATATTTAGTAATAAAACTAAAATACCGAAAATGATTTATTGACCGAATTTCTAAAAGGCAGTTTGATAGAAATTATTGACAATTTATATTTATGGTAAACCGGCTATGCTTTAGTAAAATATAAAAGATAAGCATAATGCATTCTGTCCAGTTAAGATTTCTTTTAGCGATAAGCCGCTTCGATGGACCGCTTCTTTTCTATTTTGTAATTGTGCGAGATAAAGAATGAATCGTGAAGCCGTTAAAAATATCAATAGCGCTAAGCGGATAAGCGAGATTTAACGCTGCAGCGGTTGAGCGAGAAATACCGGTTAGACAACCCGCTACAGGCAAATATACCGGCACGATAGGCCAGCCATGAAGGGGACGACCGTAGGAAATACGAAGGTACGCGCAAATATTCATATCACAAGGCACTTGCTTTATCTTTTAATCTAGAAGATGGAATGAATAATTGAAACGAAACAAAGCCAAGAAACAATAGGGCCGAATTCATTATTTATTTTATTGGCAAAAATACAGCATTCAAACAAAAGCATAATCTACTCGTTTAATCAGTAACCGTCTACACGAAAAAACGAATAGCGGATGTTTATTAAATTAATTATGGAGAGGAGAAGAAAAACATATTTTTATATTTACTTCAGTGTGCTTGAAAAAGGATAAGTGTGTTTGGTAGGTTGAGAGGAATTGTTAGTTATTACTAACGATTACAATCATAAAACAATATTGCCGGAGAATTCATAGACGCTCGTACCTACTACCTTTAAAACAATATTGCCGGAGAATTCATAGACGCTCGTACCTACTACCTTTAAAACAATATTGCCGGAGAATTCATAGACGCTCGTACCTACTACCTTTAAAACAATATTGCCGGAGAATTCATAGACGCTCGTACCTACTACCTTTAAATTAAGTTTAACCCAGAAATTAAGACGATATATTTCATAATGGTTTTTTGATACTTGATACGATTTACGCATTGTATAACTTTAGAGAAGCTAGCATCTATTCACTATTTATTTTGCTACTTTTTATTTATTTTATATCAGTCGTACGCTAAGGTACAAGGTAATGATGCTTCCTTCTGGATATTGAGTGTTTTTTTTTTATAAAATAATTGCTATGACCTAGGTCATATACAATTATTTTGGGCCCTACTCAACTAGGCCAAATATATCTGTACTACAGCCAGGGGAGATGGTGGTAATGAAGCGTTAAAAATGGTATGACCAATAGTCGAACGCCTTAACCACTAGACTACCACGATCTCGTGGTATAGTCGATATGCTGCAAATTTCAAAATATTTGTATGATCTAAAACACGCATAATAAAGCGGTTTCAAGGACCCAAAATTGCTTAAGCGTTTACAAGGTCAAATAAAAACCCGAGCGCTATATAAGCTTTATCAGTCGTTATTTCAGATGTATCTCTCAACCTAATATGTCACGTTATAATTCTTATATTTAGTAATAAAAATATATATATTTATATATAATACGTTATTGTTTTAGCATTTATGATGTAAACACGTATAGGAAGTATGTATATTTAGTATCTACTCGTAAGTATGACTTAAGGTTGGAATGGACATTGGAGGTGGAAATTATTTCTTCGCGGAACGTTGATTTTCCTTTTTTAAAACGGACGGAGGTCCTAATGGCGAAACAAGCTTACTGAGTCGGAAGGGCGCCTGGATGGGCGGTCGATTTCGTTTGCATTTTACAGCGTGGAAAATCGGAAAAACGAGAGAAATACACGCACGCCCGAACCTCATCAGAAGATAGTGGAACGTACCTCATTCATGCCCGCGCGAGCATTTGACATGAAAATTGCGATGCAATTCAATTCGGCGATTGCAATTTTACATCCAGGTATTTCCAGAGGCCCATGTTCTGGAAATAAGGCTGATGTGACAGCGAGGTCATATTGTCAACAATATGAGGTGTAAAAATCATAAATAGAGATTGTAGTAGTGTAATTGATTCGGCGTTTGCCTATTGACCCAGCGTTCTCAGGTTCAAATCAGCACATTAAATAAATAGTGTTAAATAGTCATCCCATTTTTGCTTTTATGCTTAATTCCATCTCCCTGGAATCTGGTAAAAAAGTAAATTTAGCCTAGTTGAACAGGGCTCAAAATAATTGCATATTACCTACGTTAAATTATTTAAACACACTTCGTCATAGCGTCATAGATACGACTGTCTATACTGTTTATGAAGCTTCATTTATTATTTCGAGGTATAATGATTTGCTTTAAATGATTTTGAAAAAATCTAAGATTTGGACCAACGAGATTTAAATAAATACATTCGGATTCCCTTTAAAACCAGTTTTGGTTACTATTTTTACGTTATTCGCTTGATTTTTATGTATTTTACATATTTTAAACTTTGAAAAGCATATAAGCGTATGAATTACGATTTCTGATGACACTTTACCTTTTTATTAAATTATAGTTAGTATTTGAATCCGCATGAATTCGATTTTTCAGTTTTTCAATTGACGTCAATTTCGTGAGCGTCGTTTCAGTGTCAATCACGTGGTTGGATCCACGCATAAAATTCAAGTACTCGTCGATAGAGGAGGCAAAAGCCGTTAATGCAATTCATTAACGGCTGAGGACTCAGAAATGTGATTAAGATTCAATTATCCGGCGGCGTTTGGCTCTGAGGCTCTCTCAAGCGCATTTAGACTAGTTTAAGAGCCATTTGCATAAAAAATACGAAAATTATGTTCATTTTCATAGAAATGCGTTAATGCCGGAACTCACGTTCAGGATATGTAAACATCAGCGTTTGTCTGTGAATGCATTGCAACAAACGTGAGTTTCCTCACACTAGATAGATGGCTCGTCGCGTATTCATAAGGAACAACCATTGACTTTAAGCTGAAAATGAGTTCACTACTTCAATTTTTTTTAGAAGAAAACCAACTAAAAGATTACGTAATAACTCAACCCCGAAATCTTTTTCTATTTGACACTAAAACAATTAGTTTAACACAAAATGTCGTGGGCAGTGCATAATGGCTCACAATTCAAAATCAATGCCGTAGGTGTACGGGTACACTCACTCAAAGGGCACGCAGAGAGCAGTGGGCGCATTATTACAGCAAAATAAAAACTAGATTGATAGAATACATTAGTGAAGCATCTTAAATAATCGATCTAAGGGTCACACGCAGAACTCATAACAGATAATATAATGCATATTTTTATTTATTGTTAATGTTCTCTAATACGTATTTTTAAACATGTAATATTTATTGGTCACAATATCATTTAAATTATCTATTTATTATTAGGTATGTTAAATATTCCACTTATGCAATAATCAAGGTAATTTCATCAAAAAATATTATAAATAACTAACTATTATTAAAAAATAAAAAATATATATTTTTTTATTATAAATTTTAAAGCAAAAAATCAAAACGTTTTTAGGTTTTTGCTAGTATTTATCAATAGGATAACAAACTATTTTTGGCTAGTTCTACAAAATAAGGCTAAAATAAGTAATATTGGTACTAGAAACTATGGAAAACGCATGGGTGAAAGTTTGTCGCAACGTTTCGTTCATTACGTAAATTGGTGATGGCTGTCTGATTTTGCAAACATACTTAAGATTATGCTGTAACATTTTGGATTTTTATCATTGGATAATAGTCATAAAATTAGTAATACCTTTTAAGCCCCAGCTTACCTCTCATATTTGTTTCAACAATAAATGCAAAGTTCTTTAACCTTCGTCTACCTTATCAATTCTGTGGTGGGCGGGTGGAGCAATATATTTTTGAATATTCTGATATTTTCAAAGAGAGTATTCTGTGTGATGATGCACATTACTTGTGATGATGGTGGGAGGTGGCGATGATTTTTAAATATTCCCAAATGTTCCTAAAAGTTGCAGTTTTTGAATATGTGTCTGGCCACCACAGAATGGTCATGAAAAATATTGTTCATAAATATTTATAATACCCAACATCCCCTTTCTCATCCACCCTTCAAAACTCAAATAGGTACCTTATATTTTATTTAGTACGGCGCGTAGCATTGTATAACGTGTTGTAGGACATGTTTGCGAGCCGTTTTTTATATTGGTTAATTTAATATACGTTACACATAACTCATTATTATGCACATACAAAATTTCTCATTTGTAAAAATAAAATATGGTTCTTATGTTGTCATTTCTTTATATAAACGTTGGCATTGTTGCGATTCTTTTATTTGCAGACGTAGAAGAAAAATAATACTAGATATCGTTTTATCTCCTAAATATCAAGGCTTCTATTTAATTAATAAGTTGAATTTTATCAAAAGTTTAGACGTAAATATTTTATTGACTGAATACAAGAATCGAGAAAAAATCTACAGAAGCATAGTTTATTTTATAAAGATGATATTTGTTAACATACATTGATTCTGTTTTCATAATCAACCAACAACGGTACGGAGTGTTTAGGCGTTAGATGAGACAGAACGATTTAAAAGCACGCGCAAGACAGAGAAGAGCGCCACCGGAAAGAGCCTCCTTAAATACGGAGGTAGGTCGTGAGACTACCTCCGTGAACTACATTAGTTCGTATCGGACGGATGTGTCGAACATTCCCACGAGGTCGGCATCTGTGATCATCTCCGATACGACTAGATAGTCTTGTACTCACGGTATGTAAATATCCGCAATTTTATAAGTTCATAATGAATGGCAACCGTGAAGGTTTAAAATCAGTTATCTTACTTTGTATTTTCGTACGTCTTTGTTCGCCTCGAGTGTTAGGAAAAACGCCGTTGAAATATCACAGCGGTATGAACCTCTGGATTAGAAGTAGGTGTCGTGGCGCATATGGTGTGGTTAAATATAACTATATTAAAGGTATACCTACTTACGCTGTTGTGGTATATGGAAAGTCTTCCCGTGTTAATGTCGAACTACTTAAATAGTTTGACGTCGACAGTCGCGAATAGCGGCTCGCTGTTCGGGCGCAGATAATCAGCGTGGATTAATTGAGGATTACGGTTAACCGTCCGTCGCGCGAAACGCCGAATACGCCAAAATACAAACCGCCGAAACAAAGAGCTGGGATGTGGGCGTTCGTACGGCAAATAAGCTACAGCACTTAAAGAACAAAAGACAAATTTAATGGAAAACTTAGCTCGCAAACTGGAGCTGAATAGCCAAACAGTTATGAAACTAGTCTGGGCTTTGGATGCATGCTCGTGAACTTGGCGGATATGAAGTAATTACGAAAGCACAAAACAATATTATCAGCTTCTCAACATAACTACTTTGTTAATGAGAGATATTTTTATCGCTTATCGTTTGTTTTATAATAATTTTAAACTCGATGTTGATAATTTTGCCTTTAAAGTAATACCAAACTGTATCAATTATTTTCAAATCGATTTAAAAAAAGGTGAAGTTTCTCTATTCGATTTTGTATTCACGTGTGTAAACGTGTAGCCGCCCCGTAGTATCTTGAGTGATTTCAAATATTATTTTGTTTTGCATATGATAGGATATAAATGACATTCGATGTATAAATCCACCTCATATAAATAAAAAGACGTTTTACCTTTTTTATACATTTTTCATCTTAGTTACACTTTTTATATTTCTCACTGAATTTGCTATTAAAAAAAAATACGTCATCGTTTTTTTCGTACAAAACCTTTAAAAAAATCTTCTGTAATAAGATTAAAGCACAAATCATGTCTTTGATCATATGTGATCGAAGGCAACACTTTCAACCAATTCCTAATTTAAAAATTGGTAACAGGTTGAATTTTCCCGGATTGCAATTTTAGGCGACCTCTCAGCTGCGGTGGTACTTTTTAATGTGTCTGTATCACAGCTAAATGACAGTGGAGGTAAGGCGACGGATAAAAAAAATCAGCGGACAGTTATGCATTAGAAAAGAAATCAAGGTAAAGTCAAGGCGGACGATCAAATCTGCAAGGAAACGCGAGCGTAGAAAGATTGAATTGAGAGAAAGGAAGGTTTAAATCTTAATTTAATCTTTAGGTGTTGGCAGCGCTGCGATGAAGTTATATCTGAGGTGCATATTAATATGCACCTCAGATATAACTTCATCGCAGTGTTGCCAACACAGCTGCTTTATAACTACATCTGACAACATTACAAGGCTATAGAAAAATATTATTTAGCTATTATTTTAGCAACTTTTGAACGCGTTGGCGCCTGAAGTTCTTTTCAGTCTTATAAATATAGTAAAAAAAACTGCAAATTTGTTTATAGAACCCATTTATAAAAATAAATAAAATCTGCGTTAACTAAGATCCAGATGAAATTAATCTACGTTTGGAAAAGAATTGGTACATCATCAATCTATTCCACTTTGTACCAACTCGAACGTGAATCAACAACCCTCGTGCTCATCGAATCGTACCTGCACTTGAAGAGGGGATTGTAAACTATGAAGAATAAGGGGACTCAATATTTAATTTGCGCGTGTAATTTGGTAAAGCATCTTGTAAAAATGCTTGTTAATATATGATTTTTTAAACTGATTTTATTAACCAACTTTTCTTACGTAGGCACTTGGTATATTTTTATTTTGGCAACTTTTTACCTATACCTAGCAATATTTTTATTATCGAAGTTGGTAAATCACTGCATTTTATTAGATGAATTATATTATCTGAATTTTAGGATAATTATTTTGTGGATAAAGTAATTTTCATCAAGCACAAGGCCGTTGAATTTATATGCATAATATAAAAAAAATCTTGATATTTGCCCGAAGTGACAATCTATATAAAGTTATATTATTTATAGCAATCGAGATACCTAAGGAAATCGACCAACGCCCGCCCCCGCGGCTCTCAGGTTAATTAGCTCAGGACTGTTGACCCGCAGCTGGAGAAAGACTGCCGGGGCGGACTTCTGAAGATACGATAGGGGCAAAGATACTGTGTAGAGGAGTAAATGTATTTTCGAAGAAGCGCATGTAAATGTAAAGAAACTTACTGCAGCAATACTTACCTATTAATACCACAATGGACCAAGGTTTCTGTCGATACAGAGACCTTCTATTTTGTACTTCGATATCAAAAATTTTCAATGCTTTACCCAATGCTATCAAGAGTGCCAAGCTTAATAAGAAAACTACATTAGAGCTTTAAAAGTTTGCAGCGATGAGTGATGTTGCGGGTAGATAAATTTGTTAATATTTAATCTATTTGACTTCAGTTTTGTTTATTAAGTTTTTGTTATGTATAGTATGATTAAATAATCCAAATTGAGTTTCTGCCATATGAGCCCTTCAGGCTCTGGCAGGACAAGATATATTTTCTTTGTGGTGTTATCAGATGAACAATAAACGTGGCATCTGAACCTCTCCTTTAAATCCTAGGCTACGAGGCGTCACTCTTGTAGCTGACCGATGGACTGGTTCATTTGATACTGGAGGAGTTTTCGGCACACCAGCCTAAAACACGAAGCCAGGACAGTAAACGATGGTTGATATTGGCTTATGCTTTCGCGTACTACGCTGTCTCGGCAACGACGTTCACATGAAGTCATTTACTGGCCCGGCTCACTGTGCTGTCTCGTGTAATACAGGCGTTATGATACAAGTATTTCAAGTATTCTCTTTAAATATTATAAATAACAATAAAACTATGTTAGTCGGTTTTCTGTTTTACCCCTATTATACCTAGTTTTCATTAATTTTAAATGTTTGTCTTAATACCCACTCCCATAGGGTTTATAGTAGTGTCGTTAGATAATAGATATTGTTATCGTTTCCCCCTACCACTGCCGGTGTAGAGGTAATTTATTACAGCTTATATTGTTCCTCTGTCTGTATATCTATTTAAATAATAATTTATAAAAGCCCAGTTTCCAATTGTGTTTTGGATTATATTATCATGTACAGTGCTCTTGTACTTATTTCATGGTGGTCCAGCTTACCGTGCTTTCAACATTTATTAATTGACATTACAAAAGAGCTTCACCAATTCTCATTATATTCATTTTATTGATATTGAATCGGCAATTAATTTTAAGCAACGCTTCGTGACGGTCGACAATTGAGTGCGTTTGATTGGAAGCTATTATGCGACTGTTAACGGGGGTACATAGAAGCTGTACAATCAGTGGCGGCTCGCAGCCGACTGTCGTCATTCCAAAAGCGAGCGACTATTCAATTTATGGTCTGACATTAACGCGATTTGAGCGCGGCCCTGTGTTTATTTAACTGCAATCAACGAAATTTTATTTCATCGTTTGCTAGCTTATTAAAATTAAATAATTCCCTGCATATTATTTAGTGTCTTTAATTTACGATATATGTGTATATTCTACCTGTGATATTTTCTGTGTATATATGTTTTTCTGTGTTATTATGTTTGATTTGGGCACTCAAATGTGTACTCTATACAAAAATAATATTTAGGTATGCATGTTCAAAATTTCAGCCTAAAATTTTGTACAAACAAACAGTTTTAACATATTTTTTTACACGCAAACAAAACCTTGCTTCACGTATCATCTTATTTAGCAGAAAAAGAAACTAAAGATTGTTTTGTAATTATTTAGGAATATATATATCACACACATACACAAAACCTACACAAAAAAACTATGTACTTTTATTATCATTAAATATAATGTTATCTATAATATAATATTATTATAGTATTAATTGTATAGTATTCATTGTATATTATCAAAATATTGTATGGATTATGCAAACCTGCATATTTTATTTATATCAAATTAAATACTATTAAATATACGTATCACAACTGAAATAATTTCTCCTATTAAATGTGTCCGTACGATGCCTTCCTTAGGACAGGGATGCTTAGTTGGCCTAGGGGTGCCTAGTTGGTTGTATAGTTTATTGTATTATGTACTTTTAAAAAACATCTTATTAAATAAATGAAATAATAAATTTATAATAAGTAGTCCTTGAACCGAATACTATCCGCATTGATATTTTTTATTGATAAAAAATATTTTCATTTAACTGACTTCAGTTGATTTACAGAAATCATTCAAGATATAGTTATTTAAATTTAAATTACATAAATATATAGTCGACTACTAATGATTTTAAATGGCTATAAACGATTACTCAAAAAAGTAGAGCCATTTTTTTTTATGTGAAGCTGTATATTCTAAGTCTCTTTCTACTACAACTTTTTTTGGGGTAGGCAAAGTTAGTATTAAGTGCTGCTCGCCCCGGTTCAAATGCAAATTGTGATTTAAACTCGGATGCCAAACGTGCTTGGCCATGTACAAGCTGTAAAGAGGAACTTCACTCGGAGTTCACTGGACGGCTGTTAAAGGCCGTGTTTGCTTTGACGATCAGGCGAGAAGAGAATTTTAAGCAAACAGACGGTCAAAGATGCGCTTGCTTGGACGCTTTGACTTCGCCAAACATGAGATGCCGCTTGGAGTGTTTTGTTACACGCCTTGTGCTATAGGCACATCTAAACAGAGATGTTTAAGACACATTCAAACAAATAACAGAAAGTCATTATATATTTTAGGAATATGCAAACAATCGATATATGTACGAGTAAAACATTCACTATTACTGAGACCAATTGAGATCAATACTTGCGCATTAATTTTTTTTAGTTTTATAAAATTATTCAACAGTAAATTCATTCGTCAAAAGAGACAAGAGTAGTATGTGTGCCAAAATGTATTATTTACGAATGATTTTATACTAGTCCCAAAATGACGCTAAAATGAGAAAAAATAGAATAGATAGTTACTCTGAATCTAAGGTCTTTAGACGTGAGGGATAGAGAGAGACATTTAAGCAACATTATAATGATACTTAAAATTTGTTGAGTTTATAATAATCATGTAAAAATTTATTTAGGTTAGAACCTACTTACCTACATTTTTATTTTTAATTCAGATATTTGTGTACCGATTTTAAAGAATCATCTACCATTAAATTCGCTATTTTTACATGTTTTAATTTCAAATACAAATTTCAATATTAAACATGGTATAATGTCTGATACCAACAAACTCACCCACACACACACACGTATTCGTACAATTACAATATGTCATTGTTTTCTGCCTGAAATCAATGGCTTCAATAGTTCGCGACAAATAATAAAAAAAGCCTAACTTTGAGTGTCTATGTACTCGTATACGGTCATAAAAGATTAGTCAATAAATATTGACGCAGTGGTCCCATTGCAGAGATATTATTACATAACCTCACCAATTTCGTTCGCAATTTTTTCGGAATGAGATAAGACGTGTGATCTTGCAAATGTCCTTCCCCCCTCTATTTCACTCCCTCCCTCTTCTGTCCTCCCTCCCCGTCCGCAAGGCAATGTTGGAATAAACGCAGTGAACGTGAGGAGGGGATTACATTTTACGAGGAATACGTTTCTTTCGCGGGTTTCCTCCTTTGTTTGCTTCCAGTCTCAAGCGCTGGCAAAGCCAACCTCCCAAAGCGAAAGGAGACACACACATTCAAACTAATGGCGCATGTGAACAACATCTCGATCTGTTTTCACGTTCCAAATCTCCCTACAATGAGTCTGCCAAACACGTCGCATACTTTCCAATCGAGGCTCTGCCGTTGGCGTTGGGTGTGAAGGAGATTATTCTGGACCTGTGCGTGATAAAATAACCAAAGCCATATTTTTATTGTAATTGTAATTTTATTGAAATACATTACTAACATTATTGAAAGTACTTTAAAAAAAAATCCTACAATAAATAGTATTTTAAAATAATAATAAAGTATTTCTAATATATATCTCCTCATTTTTATCTGCGAGTAGTTCTATATTTTTTCTGGGCCGGTAGATACGTCTAGTGGATGTAGAATAAATTAAGCATTAAGTTACTACTTCTAAATGTTTTTATGTCGATGTATGTCGTAGCTTACTTGTGTATAAGTATATTATGTTGAGGTGTGTATTTTTTGTATACCCATACATTCATGTCATCCATGTCAAGAAAAAAAAACTAAAATGATGTTAATATTTATGATGAATTGAAATGTCATTATACTTATGTTTCTTTTTTATTTTAATCTACTCAGACCTAAAAAATAACCCATTGTCGCCTCTATGGCCATCCAAAACGCACATCGAATGGGCTAAAAGTGCCACAGGTACAAGTGGAGAGAGAAAATGAAGCAACCCATAGCAAGTTGGCATCACAGGCGAGAGTACTCTCGGTGGGAGATGCCTTTAATGTAGGTCCTAGCTGTAAGACTGTAGCTGAGTATGTTCTGGTTAAATAATTTACTACTACTGTACAATGTATAAAAGCAGTTGATATTGTATATAGCCACTTGTTTTTTTTTACAAGCTTTTATTCAGCTTGCAATGTTTGGTTTAGGTCCGATCTTGCAAGCTAAATTAAAACCACTTCCTCTTATCCTACGGAGTTGACATTTGAGATTTTGGTTCAGTTCCAATGACAATAATTTTTTATGGTGAGCATGACCTGATTCTACACCCAGGAATGGCTCTAGACGAAGGAACCCCTCAACGATCAATAGCACAGACGCGAAATTTTGATACTCATTCAAGCACTTAAACAAAAGCTTGTTTTCAAAAAAGTATTTTTACTATCAATTTATTTATATAGAAAACGAATAATGTTTTCTAGCTACAAGCGCTATTTTTGTCAAACGCGAATTGTTTAGAAATGTCACCTCCCTGAATTTACAACAACGTCGCATAGAAAGAAGCTCAGATATTTCGAATGCGAAATGATGTATCAAAATAAGAGGGGGTTCTAAGGCGAGATGAACAAACGCGCGCCGCCCATCCCATGATAGATCGAAGTTCCCGAGGGCGCGTTGAAGCGAAGGATCGACGGGAATTGGCGGGAATGGGACTGCAAAAAAAGTTAAATTGACAAGACAGTGATGGCGCATCGCCCGAGGCTTGTGCGCCGATGTAAGATAAAATGCCCACAAGACACATACTAGGTAAAATAAATACTTGCTGCTCCGATACACACTCCCAAGGGTGTTGTAACTTAGCCGGGGCGAATTGCGATCCGTTTGAGTGATGTACCCTTAAACACACGCCTTTCCAGTTTGCATTAAACCTTAGAATAACTTTATTTTTACTCTTTCAAATATGTGCTCAGAGGCTCACTAGTGTAACTTATAATTGAAAATTTTACAAAAAAAACTTTTTTACTAAACTATTATTTAAGGGAATAAAACATTATTATTTTAGTGTAAAACATCAAAATCTCGTAATTATTTTCATACATTTGATATTTCAAACAATTTCTCGTGTATTTTACGGCTTTATATGCTAAACACAACAATATTCCACTAACAGTCATTAAATTCGCTTATGTAAGTGAGCTTAGTATCATGTCACTTTGTCGTCACCTAAATCAATTTTGTATAAATATTAGCCTACATATTTTTATAGGTATATTTTTATTTTATTTATTCTTTATGGAAAAATCCACAGTATTACATTTTATAATTACAAATAAAACTTATTACTAATATATAAAACCAATTAAGGATTTCGGTCATTTTACATGTTAAGATTAGCATAAAAATTTGAACAGTGTTCTTAAAATATATATATAGATAATTAATATTATATACGTATACAGTAGATTTTTTTGAATATATCAAAGAAAATATATTGTGAATTAAAAAAAAACAGTGGCCGTCTAGTGGTTAAGGCGTTTGGCTATCAACCCAGCAGTTACAAGGTCGAATCCGCATATAGTTTCATATTTTTAATTCTTTATCGCCTCTCTCCCCTGACAAATGGCTTAGTTGAGTATGGCTAAATATATGTATTTGTGTATGATCTAGTGGACACACATTGTGCGCTTTTTACCAGTTAAGGAAAATATTTACATATTAAAAATTTTGCTGAATTGAAACATTTGAAATTAATATTGTTATGCAGTGTTATATGGCATTGTTTTAATAAGACGGGCATAAAAACACTTTATATAAACACTATCTATTTATAATAGTCCTTATAAAAAAGTGGTATATTTGTTTTTGTTATTATGATTATACTCATAGTATAAAACCTGGCTTGGTCAAACCCTTTGAATAACATACGTTTCTTTTGTTTTTGCACTCTGTTTTAAACAGCTAGTAATATAATATGCTGACCCCTGCTAAGTATTTAAAACAAAAAAAAACACTCTTTTTCTGGAAAATCATTAAGTAGGTATGAAGTATTATTCCTTTTTGGTATGCGCGGTTTATTACTATCTACTAAAAATACTAGAGAGAGAAGCACAGAAAAGGATGTTTGTAGCGTTGTATTGAGTTCCTCAATTTAATATGATCCGAAATGCATGTTGTTCTCACGCTGTGTTATTGTTACGTAGATATTTCTAAATTTTACGCTTTCTGAAACAAATATTGCAGATAAAATCACCATTGCTTTTATATTTACGTTCTTTTGTATTCACGTTCAACTGACATTTGAAATGTTGTTATAACGTGACAATAAGTGGCAATTTAACTAAACAGACAAAATTTGCATAAGTAGTGGTGTTAGTTCGCTGCTACAGTGCAAATTATCTTATGGTTAAGAGGTTACCTTTAAGGTCAGCAGAGAACTAACGCGACTATGCAGAAGGCCGATAGAGTCAATGTGGAAAAACTAATCACTTACAGCCTACGACATATTTGTAGACCGATTAACACCAACGCAATAGATATGTATGACATTATATCCTTCTTGAATCTTCAATACAAGACAAGGTAAAGTAGCAAATATTTTTTCTACGAGCATATTGTATCTGCACAATCTTCTGTAGTGTATTTTCATTTCTCCTTATATTTAGATCAAAACAAAGAATGTTCACGAATCATGGCCTCAATTAAATGATAATGAAGTATCACTATTTTACCATTATCAAAATATTTTACAGCGATTCGCCAGACCTTAAAATATATGCATAACATATAAAACTTAATTCTGACACATGAATTGGATACTATTTAAAATAAACTTTATAAAACTACCTAATAATACATTTTTGAATTTAAATATTATACGAACGAAATAGTTTTTTGGGTCGTCATTTTTTTTTGGCCACTTTTGTATGATTTTCCCTGTCCTTAAGGGGGGGGCGCCCTCTTAAAAATGAAAGCGTTAAGGATTTTGCACATGGAATAAAAAAATATATATACTTATACTTTAACAAATAATTTATTGATTATAATATAATTGATCTTTATGCTTATAACATAATCATAGTAATTACATAATTACAATACTACCAACATAATGATACAACAAAGTATCTATTATATTTACTTACTTGTCGGTGGTATTTTATTATTAAGTTTAATAATTATTTATTGGAATATGTACGTATGATTGAAAGTAAAACTCCTACCTATAACAAAATCCATAAAAAAACCCCAAATTTTGCTCATGCTGACTTAAGTTGTTAAGTTATGTTCTCACGAACTTTGAGATACCAATTGTGATTATCCGGTACTTGAATCCACAGGATAGTGCATACAAACATACGAAAAAAAGTATACAAGATAAATTATTTATAATCACGCCGCATTATTAAAATTTTGCAACTTGTGAGAAACGGAAAGATGCTAAAAGCGCCCGGGCAATGTTTATTCAGAATCAGCCTTCGGAATTTGTTAAGAATACCCAAAGGAGAGTGCAAGGGTTGACTTGCGTTGGGTCGGGTAAATATTTAAAGGCACGATGGGGCACTTTTCGGCGTGCTTCATGGGAAAAAACCAATTTACAAATCGAGGTTAAAGGGCCCTCGGCGAGTTCCGCTTGGTTTGTAACGGAATGCTGACCTGGTCTGGCCTGACTCTACACATTTAAGGAGCCTTCTGAACCCATTGGGTCACCTTTTAGCATACGTCACATTATTAAAGATTGATGGTACAACACAGTCAATATTAATAATAATAATAATTTTAAATACTAAAATAGAGGGGCTATAAAAAAGTATAATCGCTTCGAAAAATATTGTTAAGTATTCCTAACTAATATCATTTAGTTTATATTCACTAACATTACTATTAAAAAATTTTTTTTAATTAAAATTACATATTAGCTACGTACATTTTCCGACTGGTATGTAAAGTATTTTGTGATATTAACGGTATGGTAAGTAATTATCAGTATGGGATAAAACTCTACACGACACCAGACACAGGCAGTGCCTAGTCGATGTAATTCTTAATAATTAGGTGGTTCGATGTAATTCTTAACCAGTTGCCGCAAACTATAATTTAAGTTAATTATTTACAATTTTAAGATATTTCAATAACACTTCCTCTTGCTTCCCACACTTCTTCTTGTTATTTTAATGTACCTAAATATATGTATTTTTTTATTTAAAAGCATCTAATTAATAGGTCAATTTTGTGGATAATATTAAATAAAAAAATAACTATTTTAAATGTTTAATTTCTTTAACATTACAAAGTTATAAACAAATATATAACATAAAGTTTACCTGTAATGCGACTTCTGAAGGAACTAAACCAAAAACATATTGTCTTGTGTTATATATATATGTAGAACTTTTATGTTACCATATTTCATTCCAGCCACTCGTATTTCACATCTTCATACTAATCGAAAAATGTTTAGCTTATCGTTACTCGACTATATTATTTGCGATAAGCTCATAAAACGAAGATAAACAAAATTTGACTTACAAGATTTTCATTTGACATAAACTTGTTATGTAAATTTTACAACTATCAGAATAATTCAGTCAATATTGAATGTTAGCACGTAACGCCTACTCTAATAATTCCATCCAAATTAGCATTGCAAAATTACAGATAGCGCCGGCATTTTACTGATCTGATGTAATATTTATTATTAGCTGTCAGGTGTAGGACTCCATATGTCAATATTGTAACAGCATGAAAGTTTTCAAGTTCGGTTACTCTTATAGATTAAAATTCCTAATATAATTAATTTATAATATTAATAAATCTCTACAACTTCACTGGAATCACACAGCTGTTATGTTTCCCTCCTACCTCCTGTAATTATTCTTTTCCGGAGTCTTGATCCCCATACTTAAATGATACACAAGCAAACATTCTTTTCATATTGTCTTTGCTTTATTTTTACATTGAATATTAAAATTTTGCATAAGCTGACATCTTTCCATATGTTCTTTTTTCGAGTGGTAGCATTTGGCACACAGAATTTGGCACACAGGCTTCGGAATGAAGGATCTGTAATTCATTTCTATTGTTGTATAATTTTTGCGGAATTCTACTTCTTTTAGCCACGAACTTTACGGCAAAAGCTCGCCGTATGTTTTCTGTAGTCTCATCAATTTTCTTTTTTTTATATTATTATTGTTATAAAAACAACACTATTACAGCAGTGTTTGTTATAAATCTTTATAATTTACATTCAATGTAATTAAAATTTAAATATTTTCTACGTAATTAATCGTATTATACTCGTATATTGTAAACAAAAAAAGAAAATTGCTTATCAAAATTATCAAATAACTATAATGACAATATTTCAGAATGTATTATCGCTAATATTTATTTATTCATAATGGCACAATAGGAAATCACAACAATAAATGTTGTAAAAATTATCAAATAGTTAAATTAACTAGTCGTTAATCGTTGTTTTGAAGTAAAATGGCCACTCTAACTTGGATAAAAAAAAACCTTTTCTAAGAGCGACCACAAGAATTTGCAGAAAAAATAAAATACTTATTACGCACGTGAGACGTTACTATTAAAAAGGATCTTAGGATAAATATCATAAATAAAAAAATATCATACTTACAATAAATAGGACATATTAATATCTCTATATATAATACATACGATATATACATTTATTAAATATATAATTTTAATATTTGTGTTACGTTTTATTCCAAGATAGACTTATTTGTCATTTTTAAATATTGCGTACAATTGCATTATGTTAGCTTTTCTATTGTAATGCACTGCTCACCATCTTTTCAGATGCGACTTTGCCTATTGCGAGGAGCCATTTGGTGATGCTTTTTGCAAGAATGAATTAAAATTATGCTTTTTTAAATTGCTTCTTTGCGCTGTTGAGAAGTTTAGGTCCAAGGAAATTGAGATGCCTTTGCCCAAAAGTGGTATTCATTTTTAGCAAAATTATATATAATTAGCGTAACCTCATATAAACTATAAAAATAATTAAAATGAAAATCAATGCTAGAAAATGATCGACTGAATCGCACATTGTTAGCGAACGATATAGTTTGTATGAAGGCATACGGAATACGAAATTAGATTTAGTATCCCAGAAACCTAATTTATTTATTAGCCTAACTGTACTAGAAGCGTCGCTCGCAGTGGGCGGGCGGCCGCGGCAGGCTGGCGTCGTCGCCCGTTTGCATCCCTGGCGCAATTGTCGCCTTCGACGCCAACGAACTGATTATCTTTATAACCGGTAATTGAGACGGATAAGTGCTGCGATGAGGCGATCGCGGGAACAATGCCGCGGAAGAAAACTGTCTCATAGCAGTGCGGTGCCGACGCGTGCGTCATGTAAGATCCATTTAAACAGTCCAAGTTGGCAGGAAACGCTTATCGCGGTGAGCTGATCTATCAAGACATCAAAGTGGCGCATCTTTAAGCGAAAGACGGCTCAAACGTGGGCGTTCGGTAGAAAAGCGTAATTGGTGATCTTACAAGTACTACAACTTTAAGAAATTGGTCCAGTTCGCTTAGCGGTGATCGCCAAGAGGTGCAACGACCTTACCTGCGTAGCGACATCTACGATACAACTGAAATCTGAAAGGAAAACCAGACCTTTCTGACTTATAAAATCTCTTAACCTACATATTGAAAGGAAAAATGGTATACAACAAAATATATTAACTGATTAATTGGTAATAATAGTTTTTTTCTATTGCAAAATAAGACCACGACAGCGCGTACGGAAGCAAGCTCCTCTGTCTGCGACTGCGTTCAGATTCAGTATATTTTATTTTCTTATGGGAAAATACATAATAAATATATGAAAATGAGAGGTTCAACTAAGGCCAATCCAAATGAGGAACGAAAGAGTCCGTGAGCCTTCGAATGAGGTCCCGAAAGTACCGTTTTAGATGAGGCCCGAAGGACTGGCATGGGAAGTGCCCGTAGCGCCGTACACGGTCCGCAGTGCCTGGATGCCAATTGCCGACCCAGGTGTGTACAATATACGAGTAGCCGGGTTGTCAAACCTATTTTTTTAATCTAGATACAAAAGGGATCTCAAAAGTTTGCACATCAGAATACTTTATAAAAAATATGTATGTATTATGATTTCCTTTTCTACATTAAGAAAGTCTACACATTCACCATACAAATATGGCTTGCGATCCCAAGGCAACCGTCGTCCATTTGTGTACAGGGCATATGATTAAAGAAATGGACGCAGCCACGTCTTTCATCGGAGAGAAGAGGATAAGATGCTGAACTCAAAGCAAAGTAAAAGCCTTAGAGTATTTCGCGCTTGGCTTCGATATACACTTCATACTCGGAAGAGAGAGAGATCCGCACGCGTTGGGCATAACAAAATGGCCGACCAGTGCGGTCACGTGCGTTCACTTTATCGTACTCGCCTGCCATTATCGTAAAATTGTGATATTTATCGAGGCTCTTAATCATCAACGCTCATTACCTATTGCAGTTTTATCCTATTTTCCTTGTAACACACCCACTAATGACGTTATATGACAGTACTACATTTTTTTCAAACGCTTACAAGAACTAGCCTAATATTTATTATATTTAGTATATATGTATTTATTGTTACAATTTTATTGTATATTGTTACTAATTTCAGTATTAGATTTTTACAAACAAACAGGCAGTGGAATATTCTTACAAAAACTTTATTATGCACATAAAAAACAGCGCACCTAAAAATTAGTTTCTTTGGGGTATCACGTCTTATAATCAAATTTTTTATACAAACAATAGTCGTTGAACTGCAACACGATATCAACTTCCTTAATTTCGTTATCATCAGTTTTCTGTCATGTCCCTCCCCCCTTCCCCTTCTCTCCACAGTAATTTTATAGTATGTTTATTTATATGTTTAGTATGTTTATGCCATTATTGCTAAAGTTTATCATTGTTAAAAGATAGATCTATTTTAGAAAGTATCGCATTAGGCTCTGCCTGTGCCATTAACAATTGTTATAGTAGGCAATGCCATAGCGACATTACTTTTCTTATGGAATATGGTTCCAAAGTGGCGGTATGTGGGATGCGGGGTAAGGTTATATTTACTTATGATATCGAGAAGAACATCTGCGTAGTCTGTGAACCTAATCTATGTTCGGGAGTGGATATGGAGTGCTATTTCCTTCCCGTGTACGGCGTCCTTTGCAGAACTATTGTACCTAAATAACGCACGTACGCTATCTAATTAGGCCTACAGTTATTGAAATTTATAATAGTTCCATTGTAGCACATTGTCTTTAATACCTATGCACGGAACAAAGAAAGATTACTTATTTATAGCTTTGCGCATACATGGTTTTCTGATAAGAAGTCGTTCGTTTTTCGTAATGTAAATTAGGAGATAAAAATATGTAAACCGGGTCATCAAAAAGCAACGCAATAGCGATGACACAGTAAATATATAGCTTGTACGATGACAGGGCGCCGCCAATGCAATGAATCACTCAAAGCGCATGTATCTGGTACGAATCACTTATTATCGTAGTCTAAAAGCCCACATCGTAAATCGCGCTGAGTGCATAGTTTCAAGTGCGAATAAAAGACTAAATGTAACTAAAAAGATGCATATTCAAGATGCAAAAGTCCATATTCAAAGCGTTAGCCGAGGCGATCAATTACCGTGCGATATTTTACTAATATATGAGATATGTCGCGCGGTAATTGGTTTATGCAGAAAGGCAACTTGCTGCTATTCGGTTCTTAGCAATGCTAGTACCTACAGATTTTTATACACGATTATTTAAAGTACAGCTATAGTATCGAATCAAAGTAATACAAATAAAAATAATAGATGATAATATTTTTATAACAGCATATTTGCCGTTATTTACCCTTACTATTAAGATTTTTTTATAAAAGAATTGCTGTGATAGGTCATAGCAATTCTTATATACCCTATATAAGAATTATACACTTACCCTTATTCGTATATGACTTAGGGGTCATATACAATTATTTTGGACCCTACTCAACTAGGCCAAATATGCCAATGAAGCGTTAAAAATGGTATGACCATCTGCGGATTCGCACCCGAGACCTTTGGGTGAGTAGTCTAACGCCTTAACCACTAGACTACCACGATCTCATTTCGATTAATTTTCAGACGATTTCAATTTGGACTCTCTTCGTATGTTAATGTAAATTACTGTGTAAATCTTTTAAAATTAAATAAATAAATAATCACATATTTAATTCTTGAAAACTGTAACTTTGAAGCAAAAGCTGAAAATAGAAAGACGTGACCTAGTTAGTCAAAAAAGAACCAACCCACAAAATCATGTTCTGACATAATGGACTTTGTAAATAGCACATTTTTTTTAAATTAAATTTGTGATTTTAGGAAGAAGTTAAATTTGTAAATTTAATGACTGACTATATAATAGTCATTACAATTATCTTTCCGATTTAAGGGGAGGGGGCAATATTATTTTAAAAAAAAATAGGTTTCCTATTAAATCTTCTTTCATTGAAAAAAAGATTTATATGGTTTTTGTAAAATAATAAAAATATGTTCTATAAGTAAGAAAATTAAAAAGAAAAAAGATGTACGTACGCAGTGCGACGCTTCGAGTAAAAAAAGTTTTGAATATTTTTTTTCTATATAAATAGTCATTGGCTCTTTGAATAACCAGCGCAAAAATGTACTTCTAGCCAATTACTTACTCGTCCCACGGAACGGCCTAAAAAGGCAATACAAGAAAAACAACTCGTTTGCAAACGCGCGCTCGTCGCGTTGTAACCTTCATTCAATCGGTTTTTAAAAAAGTACAGTCTAAAAACATAAAATATGTTGCATTAATTAGCTATGGAAGAACAGTAACAGTTTGAAGAAAACTAAATTTTATTTATTATCCTTCTATACTTACGAAGGTAAACTTCATTATTAAGAACCTTTTTTTGGTCATTTTTAAAAATTATTAGACACCAATTTTGCACATTTTTATAGCGTTACCTTCTCTTGTAAAAACAATTTATATGTAAGTAGTAATAAACTTCATTCAAATAAATTCGACAATATTTAACAGTACGTGTATAAAATTTACCTATACAATAACTAGTTCATGGTTTATTTACGTATAAAAAATTGCTATACAAATTTTTATGTGAAAACATCCCAATCTGAAAATATGCAGAATATTTCGTTGTCCAATATTTCGCGAAATAGCTTTTTAGATAATATTATTTACTTTACAGTACAAAACAGTAGAGATATAAATATACTCAGAGGGTAAAAAATATTCGTAAGTTGTTAAAAAGTATATCGAAAGTAGGTGTATCATAAACATCAGTAAGAGACATTGTTTAGAATTGAATGCAGTTAATATAGAGTTGGCGAATAGGACTCTGCTTTTACCAGTTCACTTTGCATATTAGTACTCCAGAGTAATCAAAGAGATCTTATATCATACGACTATTGCTCTTTTTCGATCATTTATATGTTGAAAGTCCGCATTGCACGCAAGTACTGGGCAAAGTCCGCAGAAATAATTGATTGGCGTGCTGATATAATTGATTGGCTGAAAAAAAGTAACAATCAAAGCCACAACAAATAAAGCCAACCTTAGTACGGGCGATGCCTAGTTTTTTTTTTTTTTTTTTTATTATTATTATTTACTTAGTCTTAACTTTTTATTATTATTTACTTTACTTAGGTTAGGTAGACTTTTGAAAATATGTTTGTGTAATTTAAAAACCAATAAATAAATTATTAATCTAGGCACTTGGAGCCACACCTATAGTTGTCCAGTAAATCTTAGATTATAAATTGTAATTTCCATTAGGTAAGAATGTAGTTAATGCTATTAAATGCATATCTTACCGGTTAGACAAAAAATAAATTCAAATAAACAAAGTATAAAGTGGTGTTGCCAGTATAATTAAATTGCATAATCAACGAAGAGTTATAATCTACAGAATTATTTAAAAACAATCATAACTCCAAAATGGTTGAGTATCAAAAAAAAAATAAAACAAACATTGACAAAAACTTTCTTGTTGCAAATAAACTCTTCTACCGCCTTCCTAAATTTTATCCACATTTACTGGACAAAACCTGTACAGAAAGAGCTCTCCTTCAATATTTTGAAAGCGTGGTAAGTGGTAAGCACTTTCTAATGGCTGAACGGTAAATAGGTAGGTAGGTACCCATAGGCTGTCAAAAAAGCTCTCGGATGACCTACAAAAAAACAGATGCAATATGTAGGTACCTACCCCGAACAGACATATATTCCCAACGCAATAGAATGTACCTATATAATATAGTAATCCTTCGTTCACACACATCACATATCACACAAACACATCACACATCACATATGTCTTTTTCACATCACATATCCCTCATCACATATATATTCACATATGTAGTCTTCGTAATCACATATATATTTTTTTAATATTATCCTTTCCTTATTTTATCGAAAGTAAAAATATGTTATTTATCAATTAACTTGTTTTTACTAATATATATTTTTCATAAATATTTAGTACCGGTGAGAAAAAAAAATGCATTTTTATAAAACTCAGAACTGGATTTAAACCGCCATCCTACGCTCTCGAATATTGGCCCTCTTTATTGATTATTATATTATATATATTATAATATATTCTATTGATATTAATTTTTCGTACTTATATTTTTTACCTATTTGAGTTGTAAAAGTATTTGATTTGCTTATTCATATTTGTTGATTGTATTAACAGCAAATCGCCCGGAAAGGTGAATGACATCATTCTTGATATTGACATTATTATTAGGTATTTTGATGAACTTATATAAATCATTATCCTGCTATGATGTATCGAATCATTGATCATAATTTTAAAATAAGGAATTATTTATGAGTTTATTATGCATTGCAAGATTATAATTAAAATGAAATCGTATAACAGACATAGAAATGAATTTTGATCGGAAGTGCAAAATTATTCACTTATTTTACACTATTTATTTGACATGTGATACGACAAGTATGTAATTTTAACTTCTTTAATACATTCGTGTTTAAGAACACATCATCCCATGTAGATTGATACTCTCAAAGAACAACTAAAGCCGTTTAGATCACGTCAGAGGCTGGTCGGATAATATAGACATATAACATTAAAGTAAACAAATGTTTAGTACTAATAAATGAATCATTTACAGTTCGATAGAAAGCGCAATTTCCAAAAATTTGACAGCACGGCTGTTGAAACGTATTATTACTGGCGTGCTGAAGTTGATACAAACTTTTCTATGTGCGCAAATACATACATGCACAAGAATGTTCAGTGCCATATTATAATTATTACAAATTGAAGTAGTATTGTCCGTTTTTTTCGCACGTCAAAGTTTATAAAAAAAAACCTAATAGGTTAATAAAATTTATAATAAATTAGGAGAATATCATGATACCTTTATATATATATTTTTTTAAATCCATTCAACCTAAAAAATAACTTATTGTCGCCTCTATGTTCATCCAAAACGCACATCGAATGGGCTAAATGTGCCCCAGGCACAAACGGAGATAGGAAATAAAGCAGCACATCTCAAGTTGGTACCGCCACGCTAGTAACCTGGGAGGAAGATGCCGTCAATGACCCCTGTAGGGCCTAGCTGTAAGACGTCAGTTTCTGGTTAAATAATTTACTATTACTAAACTGTATAGCAGCAGTTGAAGGGTGTCATAGTCATTCTTGTTTATACATATCAATCGCCTGTTCGCCTTCTTAATACAGATAGTTGTGCAAAATTACGCGAATATTAAAATGTATCGTTATGAAGTAGAATCCTAAATGGTAACTTTAACTTAACTTACCTTTTTTTAAAGAAACAAGCTGTAGGAAGTATTTCTTATCGGCCAACTAAATATCCAATGAGATAAGTAATCCTCGCGATGATCACACGAGCAGTCAAAGGCAATCGTCAATGAAAAGGAAGTCAAGCACGGTCTCAGACACTTCTGAGTGAAATCAAATAAACAAACACAAATTCATTCAACAGGATGGAGTGGCGGAATACATGCGATGCAAATCCAAACATCCAAGCACAGAGCACAAATCCCAAACCCGATAAAAAAAAACTTTGGGAGAAAATCTTAAGTTCGTATTAATGATGAAACATAATCATGAAAATCACCAGCGTCTAGTGATAAGCCTGCCAGGGCGCAGATTTATAATTAATTCGCATATCGACGCGGTGGTAAATAAATACAAAACAAGCATTCGAAGACGATACGATCGCGGCGCAACGAAAAATCCCCAGCGACGAGTCGACCGCAACGCGCGACCGCTAACGCCGGACTGACTGCTTTTGCCGCGTTTGTGCTGAATAGCGGCAGTCAGGCAGTCGCGGCGGATAGCAAAATAGCGTGCGCGGCGCGGCGGCGTGATCCTTCGTATGGGGGCGGGGTCGAACCCCTATCGCCCCCCCACACAAGAGTAAAAGTGCCAAGGATGGACCGTAGACCCCATTAAAAACAAAAACCTTTTACAGATGCATGAAAATGTCAAACAATAACTTGTTGGTACTCGCCGAGAGTATTCATTAAAAAATGCTAATAATGTCGCTGAACCAGTGCTATAAATTACCTCTATAGTCTCTAGTAGTTATAACTACTGAGGGAGTGGGACAATAAATGTTTTTCTTATCAGCTAGCTGCTGGGAAATGTAGAGACATTTTTCTGTGGAAAACACGCCGTACCTCTATATAAATTCAATATAAACCATGTTTCTACGCCAACTTCAACGTTTTGGCGAATTGGTTTTCTTATTGTTAGTAAACAATAAAAAAAACCAATTCACTCAAATCCTAATTCAATTTTAAGTCTATTGTTCTTAGTTTTTATGCTGTACTTATGTGTAAGAAGTCGTTTGCTTTTTCTTTGGAAAGTTTATTTTATTTTTAAAATAATATCGTTTTATTAACTAGTATATTTTTTAAAATTTAACTTAATGAAACTTGAATGGAATCAACTTTAACCATTTCGGTATAATTTGCAAAAATAATAATCGAAATCGTTTAAACCAATTCGACATAAAAATATTTAAACTGAACGAAATAAATTTAACACTAGACGTAACTTAACCAAACTAAATTGGGACCACCTTGGAAAGTTCCCTACCAAACACAAAAAAAAATATACATATCAAAATTGATCTCCTCATAATAGAAAATTATGGACGAAATCCTTTTAAACGGAGTTTTTCATAATATTATTAAATTAAATAAGAAAAAGAGGATGTGTGTGTATTTGTTTCTATTATAAAAATACATGTTTATTAAACATGTGAACCTAATAAATATGTACTCGTAAATTAAAATTATACACAAATTTAGCTTTATTTTATTTTCACTTTTTATTATTTTCTCTTGTTTATTTATTTTACTTACCAATCATTGAACAAATTTAAATTTTTATTTAAAGGAAATATCTGAAGCAACTTGCTAAAAAATTAGGTATAGCATTTAGAATACTTCAAAAGAAGAAGCCTTTGACTTTTCTTATCATGAACTCAAATTTTTATTTTAAACAGCAATATATATAATACTTTTTTCTAATTTTTACCAGCTGAAAGTAATTCTTAAGATTCAATCTTATTCATTTTTTATTTGGGCTTTTACAGTAACATACTATATTAGTAGGTATACGTACCTTCTTTAAGTGTGATTATTTCCATGACTCATTGCACGATAAGTATTAATTAGATTCTAATTAGATTCTTTGAAACCGACAATCGTTATCAGGAAGTTTCAAAAGATACAAATATTTAAAAAAAAATTAGTATTTACATACGTTCTCGATTAGTTACGTCTTAATATATTTGGCCTTATCTGCCATTATTTAAAGCAACAGCCCGAGCAACTTATTTAATCTATTAAGCAAATGAAAAAAAAATATACGAATAAATTATTAGGTCATTATTATTGTTGCAACTCGGTGTTTAATTTATTTTCAAATTAAATCTCAAACATTTTTTTTTTGTTTTTGTTTAAAATAATATACTTCCTAGATGAACTTAAAAGCTGAAAAACTATGGCACTTACAATGTTTAGAATCCTATCTATGTTACATTTCAGTCTGTTCAGATAGGTACTGTTTTTTCAGTCTGTCTAACTTTATCATTCATTATTTCTTCGTCTTATATCTTCATTACGTCAGAGGCCAACATAATCAATACGATCTGATTAAATGGCATTGAGTAATGCCAAAGTAATTAGACTCATAGATTAGACTCATTCGCTCATCTTTGACTTTAATCTTGAGCATATTAGAACATGCTACATTACCTTGAACCACGTATGAACCATACACGTTTGCATATGTTAATCATATAGGTGTATAATCGCTCTTAATAAAAAAGAGCGCATAGAAAATAATGTTATTTTACATGATGGCCATTATTTAAAACAGTAATGTTCATATTTCATTATAATATAATTAATATTAGTTTTATTATGATATATTTTAATGGTAGGTATTTAAATTTCATGATTGTTTTAAATGATTAAATAAATGACTATTGTTTTACACTTTTTTTCACAGTTCAAAGTGTTCACAGTTTTTATTTTCCGAGATACGCGGAGAAATCGGTGGGGCTAAAATGACGGCTAATCTGCCGCTATCTTGGATTTTTTAATGAATGGTTAAATAGGCTCTATTATTTATATTTAATTATTCTTCAATGAAAAAAGGTTATCATTATAAGTTCATTTTTATTCATCAATGTACCAAGTCAAATTAATGATTCAATTCATTTACCGAGTGTGTAGGTGTATGTACCTAAGTGTGTATGATGTCGATAAATTGAATTACCCCTGATTATGTCTATTGAATATTAAATAATTATAAAAAAAATCCTTATCAGACTTGCATTCAATAGCAAGACAGATGACTATATTATGCATATTTGAAGCCTCCATTTACTTCCATCAAGAGTGCTCAGTCGTTCCTTAACACCCTGTATACATCAAATAGTTGAGTAGATACACTTGATTAGCCAAACTAAGAATACCTGCATTGTTCTTAATTTGCCACCTTATAACGATTGTTTTGTCTCTTATGCGTTTTTTTTCTGCTGTTTTTACGTCGTAGAAATAACACGAACAGTTTAGTCGATCGTCGATTGCCGTTCGGCAACCAGACTAAAGTCGCCGCCGGCCCGCTGTTACTTTTTTATCGTTTTAATAATAATTTTGATCGAAACAGAATTAAAACTCAAAATGGTTATACTTGGTGATGTCAGGTTATTTAAATTGCTATTTAAAATGCATTGTTTAATATTATTTCACCTACCGTCTTTTATTTTTTACGAGGACAGCCTCATCGCTAAAATCCTCGGCAAAATCATGTATTTATTTCTAAATTTTATTAAAAAAGGTATTTAAAAAAAAACTCCTCGATAACTCCTTAACTAGGTAGTAGGTATCAGTACTGAGGTGAGCTTGGAACAGACACTTTTTATTCTGTAGCTAAATTTATTTTTAGTAAGGCATTGAAATGGGAGGCAACCATGTTTATTCATTTATTTTTTCAAATACAAAATATCCAATTTGTTATACATGTGAACCAAGATTACAATGAAGGCCCTAATATCGAAATCAATATTTAATAACATAATTTAGAGGAAGCTGCCTACGCAACTGCCAGAGCGAAATATTAAAAATATCAAGGCTGTCGGGAGATTTAATGGTGTCAATCATTAGATCATTAGATCATACGTAGATCATCTAAGCGTACGATTATTTTTGGGCCCTACTCAACTAAGTCTTGAATCGTCAAAATATTATTGTGTATTTGGAATTTGAATTTGAGTTCAATAAGCAAAATTCGCGGTCACAAATGAAATTGGAATGCAAAGGTTAAGTAGACTGCCGGAGTCGGGTCACACATATAGATAATATAGGACTTTACACGTTCCCCCTCTGGATCAAAAATTGTGTATGCATGGTAGGTTTTGCTCAAGATCTAGGGATTTTCCTAAATCACCAATATGAAGACAGAGAAAGAGTGATGCGGGGCGGCGGCGAGTCGCGTCGCAAACCTCGCAGGTAAGGGTTAGAATGGCGGATGGCGGCTTTACACAACGCGGGCGAACGTGCTTAGAAAAGTGCGTAGGACCCCAAAAATGGGGGAGCCGTTCGCGCCGGGGGAAGCTCGCAGGGGGGAGAGAGGTCTGCTGGTTGGCTGGCGCGCGTGCAGCCGAAGTGAGCTTGTGGGGAGATCGTATTCTATCTCGATTATTGCGCTGCGCAGGCAGCAATCCGCCGACCCCTCCAAACCCTCTACTAACTCCTCCGCGATACCGATCTACTTCCCTCGCCGGCACTTTTCTGTTCGCGATTTCAACCGGAACAAAATTATACCTTGATAGCTGAACAATTATTTATTTCGCGTATTTGATGCTCAATAAAGCATATTCTAACAATAGTCTTATCTAAATAGGCATGAATATGATAAATTAACTGGTTTTTAATACGTAATTTTAGTAGTGTATAATTGTGTATATAAATAGATGTACGTAAAAATAACGAAAAAGCGAAACGTTCAGTCAGACCGTGTTCGAGAAAGATACCCATGCCGCTGGGGTGTTTCACGCCCCTTCTTTGATATAGCATACTCCTAATTTGGATGTGACGTATGCAATAGACATCATCGTAGACTGGTAGAGAGGGAACGCTGCAGCGAATTAATTTAAACTGTATCCAATTGAGTTGTCGAATAACTATCCCGCGTATACTCAATATTTATATTTGTAAATAATATTATTATACAGGATGTTTAAAATTTTGGCACTCTTTTTAGTAGGTTGATCTATATCGACAGTCAACATTAATCAGTAAAAAAGGGATAAATGTTTCTGAATTGCGAGAAAAATGACTTCAAATTTAAATAGAAATCGTTTTAATGTTTGAGAGCGTGGTTGAACGCTTGTCGCGAGAACGGCGAGTGACCCGAAACGTGACGCTCTTCGAAGAAAAACATTTTTTTTTTAATAATATAATTTGTTTAGTATGTTTTATTTTCGAAATTATATTTTTATTTTTCATGAGACCGGTTTAGTTATCGATATATATCAACCTCCTAAAAGGAGCGCCGTAAATTTAAAAATTTCCTGTATATTATGTAACACATATTATTTATCACGATATATACATACAACGTTTAATATGTAGATGTTTTTCTCAAAAAAAAATTTATTTTTTATCAATAAACGATATTATTATTAAAAAAAAATAATAATTCCTCTAAATGTAGTGAAATATCTGTGTTTTAATAATCATAAATTTAGCTTCAGCTTCATTTCTTCCTAGATCTGTATTTACAACTTTCTAAGATCTGTATTAGGTAAATAATTGTATCCATGCGTCGTCTTCAAGCTAGTTCTCTATTGATAATATTTATGAAAGTCGGAGCAAGAAACAGTGACTTTTTTCGGCAGGTTAGAACTACTATTGCTATTATCGCTTGGTGTGTTTTGACCTTAAATGATCTTTGCACTATTTACTTTTATATTGTGGGCAAATTTAATTTTAGTAAAATATACTAGTAGTGTTGTTAAAGTAAAGCTGTCTCACGTCTATAGACGGCTTTTAAATAATAATGTATGAGAGGAATTTTTCAACATAAATAATAAAATTATTGTTTTTGACAATATTGAAATATATATAAATTGTACGGTATTTTTATTACAGCCAAATCGCTTTATATTACAAAAAAAAGAATACTCTTTGTTGTAAATAAAAAAATAAAATATTAGGCAAAAAACCCTCGGCATAAAAAATAAGTTCCCACTTGACTGGTTTTATAATGAAATAATAAAATCGTGTCATCGCGGTCTGAACTTTGACGGATTCCTGTACCGCCTTCATCCTAATATCGCGTTTTGACGCCGCGTCGCGGTCGCGCCTCGGGCTATTCAACTTATTCTGAGAGGAAATCTGCTGTTTGCTCCTCCGTCGTCTAGGGCGGCTGTCATATAACAGCTTTAGAGAAATATTTTGTTCTCGTTCGAGATCTAGGTATATTCATAAATGTAAATATACCTCAGAGACAATTATGCCTTCAAAACCTTATAAGAATCAAGTGGTAAAGGAAATCTTTTATTTTTATGATGATTTTTACAACATGAGACAAAATAGCGTTGTTTATAAGCGAATCATTAAAGAAGGCTTCTTATTCAAAATGTCCTCCTCCACTACCCATACTTCTTCCTCATGATTCGTTTCTTCTTTTTTCATGCACTGCCACCTTTGACATATTTATAACTCATGCTTTGGCTATGGTTTACATCACTCATTTTTCTACCATTTCCTTCTTTAAGTCAGAATCTTTCTTTGATACAAATATATCACACTAAATTGTATTTTTTTTAGTTTGATAATAATAACTTAATGTCTTTTTAATACGAACATTTCTAATGCTAACCCAATATTACTTTTAAATATCCGAAATCCATAATTTGTTATATGTGCTAGAAATAAGATTTGTTTATATTATGAATATTAATACTGTTATTAAAGTATACTCGTATTTGAAACTTGATACTTGTTCCTATTACGTTAACATGTTTTATATGCCATAAAAATAAAAACTCCTTATTTATAAACGGAAGATGAACTTTCTAGCGACCAGAAATTAATGGAATGCTTTAACATTTTGAATGTCAATGGGGAGGAAGATAATATGTAGGTATATTGGTTTTAAATAATCTTCAAAAGAACAACTCATCTGGAAGTACATCCGTTACGTTCCGATGGACAACGTGACTGCATTTCAGTTGCAATACAATTTAATTTTGTCGAAACTGTTCAACTGTAAACATATTTTCGAAGCCGAGTCCTAGTTTACCACCTACCGCATTGTAGTAATCTATTTCCTATGTCTTTATTTGAATTAACATCGTTTTGGTGATATAAATCAGTATATAGATTTTAACATTATGAGACTTTTGAAAATTGGCTAGGGATTGAAAAATGATTGTGTATAAAATACAATATAATTACGCCAATATAGCCACTCAGATTTGGTTTATCCTACGAAATAGTCGTATTAACAAGTCCCCTGTAATGATGATCAACACGATGATATGAACAACCTAGGATAATCACGATTTACAAATATTTGATTGATAAGGGCAATTCGCCTAACAAAATAATTAAAATATTTTTTTACAATATCGAAAAATTTACGTAATGGCAAAATATGTCCATCTCGGCTGAAACCGAATTTAATTTCTTGAGCACTCTGCTATTAATAGGTCTGTGTTAGTGGAATACACCAAAGTAACTTTTTCTGTCTGTAAATATTTTGCCTTTGCCAAAAAAATAATGCTGGCGGAGGAAACAGAGGGTGGGGAAGTAAGAAGCGGGTGACACATGGCTTCAAATGCTAGCGGAGTTTCAGGATTTCGATAACAAAGTGTAAATACGCCTCTGTCAAATGCAGTATCTAGCTGCATGCAATGGTATTTTAACCTAACCTAACCTGCAAATGCAAATGCATGACAAAATGTTGGATAGCTAATCTGCTGGTGATGCATAAGTCAGTCAGTATAGCCGTTACGGCTGGGCGGTATTTATTGCCTTAGCCAGTGCTAATAGCTAGGCCTAATAATAGACCACGTTATAACATTGCAAGGCCTGATGGCCCGCTCGCCCTACATCTTCATTTGTTTACGGAATTCCATGGCCTTAGGCCACATTTGTTTTTTTCAATTGTGGCTTACTTCAACTTTCGTCGGTTGTCCTAAACATACCATATTATTGATAGATACATGTTACCAAATCCACGTCTGTTTTACCTTCCCACTCAACTTTATTTCTGATAATGACACATTAAAAAAAAATAATAATAAAAATAAAAAAATAAAAAAAATAAAATAAAATAAATAAATAATTAAAAAAATAAAAAAATAAAGATAAATAAAATAAAATAAAATAAGTCAGAGTCGGGTAAGGATGGAAAGGCCGGGTTAAATTTATTTATACTTACTGAAAAATCTGTTTAGTAATATATTAAACAATTTCAGAGTTGATGTCATGCGGTAAATAAGATAAGTTTAGTGACTCGCCTTTCTGGTTATTCCTACCTTTGTAAGTTCCTACTATGCTTGCGAAAGAAATGTTTGGCCCAAGCACATTGATGGCAGCAATTAACATATGCAATCAACAATCAACATATGCTGATTGTTAATGTTGCAACTATCTTTTTTTTATTCCCTTACATTCCATAATTCAAAACTCCTACCGTTGTGAGTCAGAAGTGGTAACATTTTCGAAAACACCTTCGAAAAATGAACTGATAAATTTCAGGTGGTAGTAGAACGGTGAATGATATCCGTGCCGTGTCGATGAAAACTCCAGCATCCTAATTTGACATAAAGTTTGCGATAGTTTTTCAAATACAGGAAGAGATGAAACGCGGCAGCGAGCCGTTCCAGCCAAGTAGTCCATAATTGGAGATACCCTTTTTTCCCCGATTAAATTTAAACTATAGTTTAATTGAATTTATTTAAATTGAGTTATCAAAGAACTATCCCGCGTAAACGGTTATTTATGTAAATTAAAAGGTAGTTGGGAGAACGTGGAGGGAGGGAGAGGGTTGGAAGTGGGGGTAGGAGATGTTAGGGTCAAATGGTTTGCAGAGCCTTGGAACATCAATGACAAAGTATGAAAACGCCTCTAGATCCGCCTCTAGCGTGTTCTAATGTCACATCCGTTACGCATAATGATGGATACTGAAACTGCATGCTCGTATACAAAACAAGACATACAGTTTAAAGTTCCTCCATTTGGAGAACGCGACCGAAAATATGTTCACAAATTAAAAATAAACAAGTAACCGCAGCCTCCGTTACGTTTTATCACAAGTTAATTAATATATTTTTAAAAAATAAATAACACATTAGATCAACATCAATCAGATTAAGATAAAATGTCACGGAATAAACATTCTAAACTTTTATTTTTTTTAAAGAGTAGTAACCCACCTATTTTTTTAAAAATAAACACGATAGAGGGAATTTTTCGATTTGCAACAGGCCCGCTAAAAATTACTTCCAATTCGCATTTATCGGAAAGTGGGAAATGGCCAGAAGGCGCCGTCTCACTCGCACGCTCCGCTGATCTGTGCTATTGACGTTTCGCTAGATTTAAACGAAAATTTATCTTATTCACCTATGTTACGACCATTTATTATTCTGATCATATTATTTTTGTTTTCTTTCATTCCTACTTTTATTGGTCGTATTGTACTATTATTATTGTTATTGGTAAAAGATAAATGTAAAATACAAAAATCTATTAATTACATCATACTAAAATATATGTACGGTCGAAGGGAAATGAACATTTACCCTGAAAGGCGATTCGATGTAATATGTCATACAAAGAAGGCAAGTGCGAGTTAAAAATGCATTTTATAGAAGTCAGGGCCGCTTTTAAAACGAAGGTGTTGTCAGGGCGAGGTTGGCCACAATTAAAACGCTTCCCTTTGAAGTCCGTTCGCTTTGCCCTGTCGCCTTACCACTACTGACTGCATCGCCACTTCGCCGCCGGTGCATTTCCCCGCTCGCCTTGCTTGTCTTCGCGTTAGTGCATTGCTTTGTTTTTTCCTCGTCAAGTCATAATTCCATTAGCGCCTGTACTGCGCTCTCTAACAAGCTTAATGTATTGACTTGTTTGTAATAAAAAAAAAATCTTATGCTGCAATGACTCTTTTAAAATAAATATATTCCTACCTAAAAATAACTCACCTGTACGGTAATGAAAACCTTTATTTCTTACTGAATCTTCATTTTTAAGTACTTACTTTAAAAAACATATATATATATTCTTACCCAAATGTTAGAAAGTAACAAATGAAAAATGGTTAATTGGCCATATTATGTACTTAATACATGAAGTGATATGAATAATGTCAAGATTATGATAAAAAATGCTAAAGTCGTAAAGTCTTCGTTAACTTGTTAACCTAACTTGACCATATAAAATCATATTTTAAAACAGTTTTTCTTAGTGGCTGAGCTAATTGAAGAGGCACTTTTTAAGTATGACGTTTTCCTAAAATTCTAACTCCACGGTGAAGAATTTTATCATTGGGATGGAGTATATGTCGGGATGTTAAACAGTGTGTATATATATGCACCTGACTGCTTTTTATTTGGTTGAGATAAATATTTAAGTAAAAAATATTTAAAATTATTCAAATACTTAATGTGCCAATACAGCTGAATACTCTTTCTGAATGTACAAATTAAAATAAGTACATTTTATTTTATGTTGGCTTTTCCGCGAGTTTTGGCCAACAAAGTAAAAAACCAGTTGGATGTTTTGAATTAACGGCTAGAACTAATAGAGATCTATAGTTTGAGGTTTAAACCAGCTTCATAGCTGCTCGAAGAGCTCTACTGATTCGTCGTTTCGTTTCTGACCAAGGGTAACCCGTCTCTTGCGTCACGCGGGGGGCGGGGGAAATAATGCTGGTTCGTTCCTCCCCTGTCGAACGCTGCCCTCCTCCACGAGTTCCTCCGAGTAGTCTCGAGTATTACTCGTTTAAAACTCAACCGTTTTTGTGTCGCTCATTTTGAAACACTCAGTATTCTTACCAAACTGACATTTTCACTTCAAACAAGGTTTGTTCTGGTAACGTTGAAACTAAAACTGAAATGACCACTTTATTATTAAATTTATTTTTTTCGATAACCATTAAATTCCAAAATACGATCCTTGGTAATCTCCGAGCAGAAGCAAAGTAACCAGCAACCACATGCACCAGGGCTCGGCGGGTCGCGTCTATCGGCTAATTTAAAACTTTCCAGAAATGTTCATTTTATAAAGTGCTACTTAGGACATGTGCCAGCCACGTAGTAATTTCATTCGCAGCCGGTATGAAGGCGAACGCCGCGAGCGAAACTACGCTCGAACAAATTTCATAATGCATAGGTTGTTCAAAACATACTCGAAATATTTGACAAGCAGCTAGCATTAATTACTGTTATATGCAAATTGAATCTATGTTTCGTGGAAATAATGATCATAAATAAACATTTAACATTTAATATACTAGGCGAAAACGCGTACATCACCACCAGCCGCCAAAGCGTACATATTACACTATGTATTAATAATTAGGCTTTGTAATAATACTCAGACTCCGATATCTGTTTGTGTATCTGTAGCGCATTTGTCAAAAATGTTTTATTTGAGTACAATATTTTATTTATTCAAAATGTGGTATATCGTTCGAAAGGACACCTCCTTCAAAAGGAGTTACACACATATTTACTTATTGTATTTTTAATTTTTCTTTTTATTGTTTTTGTTGTGTATGTTTATTAATTTTATGTTAAAGGTAATTTTTTCGAAATGCACGTACTAAAAAAAAAAATGTGGTCCATTTCCTCGTATGAAATAAAACATGTAAATTAAAAGGTTAATAACGTTTGTCAGTGTTCACACTTTTGATCCCTTTTCTAACATTGGTTCTACTATGATTATCTATCCTAGGGTTAAAATAGGCTACCTATATTTAAACCCTTTCTCTTTATAAAGAAAGTAGGATTTTTCACTTATTTTTTTATTATAATTATTTATTATTTCTGTGATAAGTCTTGCAGCAAGACCAAAATTTAGTCTAGATATTTTCCTTTGGTTTAGAATTTTGATCAATATAACTTCGACTTCAATGCATTTGCGTGTATGCTGCTGAAACCGCTCTTACATATAAAGTGAATTATTACTTCAAACTAATTAATTGCTTTAGTTGCATGCTCTGTTCAATCTTCGATGTTTTACTTCTTGGTTGCTTGTAAACATACTCTGAGAGATTATAAATCGGCACGAGGACAAAAGCCATTGGAAGTTGGGTAATTTCTGATAGTTATGAGATCCCTCTAGAAATGTTGAGGAAAGTGTCTAATTCATAGTACAGCAGCCAGTAGTCGTCTGGAGGCCAAAGCGCCGACCGCAGGACCTAGCCGCTGACCAACTAAGTTTATGTTAATAGTTATAAAAATTAAAAATTGGCGGTTGGATAGAAATCCCGAATATCATATTCGAATTTCGAAAATATGACAGCACGGCTATAGGAAGCTTGAGGAAGTATTAGTTATTACTGGTAGTTAAAACTGATCTATGAGCGTAAATAGCTACACGTAAAAGAATGTTCAGTGCCACGTTATAAATATTATAAGTTAAAATATTATGTCCCTGTTGTTTCATTAGTAGCCGTGCGTCAAAATTTACAAGAAAATACCTAAAATGGTATCAACATTCATGATGAAATTAAAGAAATTAAAAATGATACCGATGTATTATTTTTTTTATTTTAATCTACTCAGACCTAAAAAAAGTACCCACTGTCGCCTCTGTGACGATCAAAACCGCTCATCGTCATCGAATGGGCTAAAAGTGACGCAGGTACAAGTGGAGATAAGAAATGAAGCAACACATCATAAATTAGTACCACAGGCGCGAGTAGTCGAGTTGCCTAACTGTAGCCTTTAAGACGTCAGGTTTTGGTTAAATAATTTACTACTATACAATGTATAGAAGCAGTTGATATTATTATGATAGCTACAGGATATCATAGCCATTCTTATTTCCTTCTAGTTTCAATTTTACTATACCGAGGATTTCCGTATCCCTAACATTTCGATAAAAATTTTGTAGTCAGTTCTCAAATAAATTGCAATAAAATAACAAGCGATTAGTGACTGGGCTGTTTTTTATCTGCATCTGCAGGTCTTATTTTGCATCTACTGTTGTAACAACAAGCGAGTTCATATTGGGTCATCCGTTGTAAACTCATAGGCGTTGTAACAAAACTTATATTAGAAATATTTACAAATTATTAAATTGCAAGAACGTTTTAAATATTTTTCTGCGATGTTAAAAAATTGTAATATTTAGCCGCGTTTTTAACTAGTTATGTCTGACTGCAGTTGCACGCCGTATACAAACTGACACTTTGATTATTTCTGTCGGACCGTGATGCAGCCACCATTTTTAGAATAGAAGGCCACGTGAGAAATGAATGCTCTTATCAAAAGTTAAACCAATTTAGATTAGAGTCAGAATAAATCATTCCGTCTGACCGCATTTCGGCGTTTCGTTTGGAGCGGAAATGCGAGAGGCTTCCCTTTCTAACTCGCAAGAGCCCCACTAACCCACAGCACGCGCACTTTTTTACATGTTTCATGTAATGTTTTATAATCAATACAGCTTTATGTAAGTAATGGGTATGACAAAATTAAATATAAGTTTTTTTTATACTAGAAATAGACTATTTTTTCTATTATTTTTATTGCGTGAAATTGATTATTCATATTATATAGGATAAATAAATCCTAGATAATATGAGTAATCAATTTCACGTTTGTCAGAACTCATGAATGTAACCTCAGGTTTCATTTGTGTTGCAATAACTCCAGGAGATAATATATCCTCTGAGCCGTGAATCAAATACTTAGGACATTTGGATTTTAGGTTCGAATTAAAATATTTTAATTTTCCTATTATTAGAATTTAATGCGGATACTTTTCTATATTTTTTTTTTAAATACTTTTAATACGATCAACAATGCCTGCGCATTTTCCTAATGTGAGTCAAACCTTCGAAAAACACGTAAAAGAGAAAAGCCTTAAATTGTTTTGAAATATTCATTTTTGAATAATCGCCTAATTATTTTTCCTACTTAATATGAGAATATAGTAAAAGCTTATAAAAAATAATCTGTTATAAAAAGTAATTCATATTTTACTTCCAAAATATACTTAGCTTAAGAACTTAGCTTTTAAGTAAGTATGTGTCAGTTCATATAAATTAAATGTTCGATGTCGATGGTAAACAATATTTTTTGTTGTCTGATATGAGACTACACCAATTGGTGAAAAATAAATAAGTACAAATAAATACAAATACAAATAAAGAAATACAAATAGTGTTTTTTTTTCAAACTGTACAATACGTCTTCATACCTAAATAGAAAGTAAAAATATCATTCAATGGACAATACTAAATACGTTCAATGGACAATACGTTATAGGAAACACATACGTATGGTAGGCTGTTTCTGCTTAAAAAAAAATAAACTGGTTTCATCAACGCGAAAAAAAGAAGTAGTCATATAAAAGAAGTAAATGAAAAAATGACCGATGACATTCTAAATATTATAAAATTACGAAAAGAAGTGCAAAGTTTTAAATGTAAAATTAATAAAGTCTTTTGATAATACTCAATATTGAGTGTCGACGCTCTGGATTCCAATGACGTTTGACTATGAAGGTTCCTCAGTTAGTGCTCCGCTGTGTAGCGTGTATATTATTAGGGTACGCCGCGTTGCGCGATCTGTAGTCCGTACTCTACGATCTAGACGGAACGCGCGCAACTATATTGCACAGTACGTGAGCGTAGAGATGTGCGGTCTACAGTTGTATAGCCCTGTGGTTGACTGCCATTGGCGTACTCTTCACGTCGCCGGTGGACATGCAAGTTGTATTGCCAGAGGGATCTGCAACCTAGCGACTGCGTAGGCGCGTATTTATTTATTTATCAAGGAGTAACAACGAATACAAGATATCAAAGTTAACCTAATATCTGACTCCTAACCTTAATAGTTCACACGTAACAACATGTTTAATAGTGTAAACATAAAAAAATGTGTACAAAATTTTGTAATTTATAAACCAACATACTTCTGCTAAAATCTATTAAAAAAATGGAAATATACCATTTTGACATTTATACAGTAAGTAATTCATATTTAAGCATTTTTATTGCATCATAATCGAGTAGGTTTGTATTTTTTAAGATTTACTTAATATTTCAGAAGTTAGAAACTAAATTATTAAAGGTGCATCAATTTTTGAATGAACTACGCTTAATTTTTAATTTTGATATCATAAAATGGAACATTACTGGTATATGTAGTACCTATGTATATAATTTACAACTTTAGTTACTTTAGGGCAATAGGCCACTTATATACCAAAGTAGTATAAATTTAACATACTTATCACTCAGTCAAAATTCAGTCTTCCACAATAATAATAATTAAGTCGGGACAAATAATAATAATGAATTTTGTTGGAAGCTCGTTCCGACAAATTGTGTCGTCTGCGAGGGCCTTTAGAAGCTCCACGGCGTGCCGGCGTCGTGCCAGGGAGGTCTTTGTGGGCGGACGGTAAGTTTCAGCGGCGTCTTGCTGAAAGGATTGTCACGTACCTAAGATATTTTTCTTGAAGTCTGCCGGCTGCGAAACCTGTCTCGCCTGTGGAACTGCAACCTGAGTAGTTCACCAACACTGTTGCGGGCGGCGACGGAACCCGCGCATTTTGCTCGGCAATTCGCCGCGCCGTGTCGAACTAACATATCTAAATAGCTGTCGTTATCGTCAGAAACCGACACACTTTTACGACCTACTTTAGCTTTATCCACTTTTCACATTAAATGTTATATAACATAATAATATAAACCCAACCATACACACCACACACAGTGCCTATAATAATATAATGTGTAAAATTTAAAACAAATATACTCTATACCTGTAAATATGTATTTTAAAATGCTAACGCATGTTAAGATTGTGAATTTGAAATAGGCCTTTAATTAGAAAAACAACAAAAAAAAAAATACCTATGACCTAATTTAAATGTTTACATATTTATTTCACAAACAAGTTTCAGATCAATTTTTTCATAGGTTTATATGCTACATTTACTGTAAATAATCGATGTTGACATTTCAACTTTATTAATTGAGGATGAATACGACGATTTTCCCAAATAATAACAGGACAGTAATGACAGTAATGACGTACGTTATTTAAAATACTAAAATATATATTTTATTCTCAAACATAAATGGTATTCTTTTAAAGAATACCATTCTTTTTAAGAAGTGCGAGGTTTCAGTTTTAGTTTCTATGCATTCTTATAATAAAAAATAAATGTAGTTTAAGTAGATAGTAGTAGATCGGTGTGCATGTTTTAACCATGTAATCTATACGCTCAGTGGCACATGAATTATGAACAATAAAATATTACAAGAGAAAATATGATATATTTTTAATAAAACATCATTATTAATATATATTTATATAGCTACTACCTACATAAACTGTGATGATTTTTGTGGTTATATAATAGGAAAATACTGCAGTATTTATCGTAATATTTATCTTATACGTTTACTAAAAAAAAAAAGAAAACCAACTTCGTATTTTTGGGTGTTAATCTAATGAGCCCTTTCGTCGTTTTTATACATAAATAAACATTGTGTCCTGTTTTTGTTTCTATTATTTAAAAATATATAAATAGAGTGTTTGGGGGTACGGTAAGTACTAAACCAGTTAAAACCTCGTTTCGACCACCATGGTCTGACTCGCAGGTATAACTAACGCGCGTGAGGGGGGCCCGGGGGGACGCGTGGGGACCCTAAGGGGGCGCCGGAGGGGGGGGCGCGGGGGGGGGGGGGGGGCGGGGGGGGGGGCGCGGGGGGGGGGGGGCGGGGGGGCGCGGGGGGGGGGGAGACGACGCCACCTCTCGTCTGCTAGATAATTGCATTATGTCCGCAAACTTAGCTGTCACTTCTCGCGGCGCGGCGAAACAACAACTCGAAACTACCTTCCAACGTTTACGCTCGTTGCGTACATTTCAAACGTTGATATTCTCGCAACAGAGGGCAATGCAGACTGCGAATAATATTAGCCAATTGTTTTCCTAACTGCATGTTATTAGTCTATCCACTAGGTGATATTAATTATTAAAAATTAGGCTTGTAGGAAAATTAAAAAAAAAACCTTTCCATGCCGAGGAAAAGGGTTTTTATTAAAAAGCCAAATATTGATTTCCACGTAATAATACATATAGGTACAATACAATATTCCTTTATTTATTTATTTATAAATGTACAAAACGTAGATACCAGAAGATAATTCTCTAATACTACATTTACATGGCCAGAAAAATGTACCAAATATAAAGAAGGTTGAAAACATCAAATTAAAAATATTTTCAAAAAATCATTTCTTCAAAATGTTTGAAAATCGTACAAATATTGAATGAAACTGTTGCAAATAACCACTTTTACTAATTTTTCTACTAATTACTAAACTTTCCAAATCACAACTTTGCATATCTAACCGTTCAGAAGATACAGGCCTGAAACAGGCGGACACAAAACGAAGTCTAGCCATAAAGTTTCCTGTTTTTAAACATGTTCGTTTGAAAACTTTAGAAACGGCAAAGCATATCAATATATTATTGAAATTTCTAACAATAGTAGTGTTTAGGCTGACAGTGAACTATAATTTCATCGCTCACCGGCAGGGGTTTCGATACACGCCTCGACAGCTTACCAAATTATAGCTTAGGAATTTCGGTAGGTTCAGCCCTAAAAACAATGGACGCAACACAAAATTACGAAGAGCACAAATGTTATCAAGTAATGAATGGGATTGTTATAGTTAATAACAAGTAAATAATTATACATCCGCGGCGAAGAGCTCACAAAATGAGTAATGGTGTCAAATTGGCGGTTCTCGCGGCCGACGCCGCGGGCAGAGGGAGAGCGAGCGATTTTCCACTCTCCTCTTCTTCACGAACGGCCCGAAGTCTCCCGAGCTCTAATTGCTACTAACCATAGACTACTAACCGCGGGCATGTCATTAAGTACATATATATCTAAATACAACATCGCATTGTTTATTAATCATCTAGAGAAAAGACATTTTAAAAATAAAACGTAATCAGTAAAAAGTAAAACGAATTCATCAAAAGTTTTTTTATCGTGATCATTTAGACCTCACATGACTAAGTTGCTTTCATAGTGAGAACGTTATCCTAAATTTTACTTTAATAGATTAAAATACATAGTGCAACATATTTTGTTAAAATGTCACTACACAAAATTTATGCAGATGAATTTGTGCTTTTATGTAAAGCAAACAAATTTTAACAACAGTTCAATTTTTTTTTGTTATTATTTTTGAAAGTTTGGATAATCCGAGTCGGACAGTAAAGTTAATGATTTTGCCAAATTAATTTATAAAATATAGTTTTAACTACTGAATATTTTCTATCAGTCTTTTACAAAATTAGTTTTTTTAAAACATTTTTGCTCTTTATAAGAGTTTAATTCTGCCAATTCACCTTTTATTGAATTTATTTTTGTAGAGCCATGATTTCGATAGACCGAAATGAAATTAAAACAGCCGTAGATTCTTCAGATTTTTGTAATCAAAGCTATTCAAAGCTTTTTTCGTTGCTGACAGATTGATTGTTTTATAGTTTTGGCGAGAAAGCCAAATGTGAATTCGTAGAAGCGATGTCAATCTATCTATAATAATTCGTGAAATTTTGATTTCATATAAATAGCTTCTTTACTGAACAGAGTTTAGGCGTTACAACGTAGGATTTTCTTCATAGGCATCAACTTTAGTCTAAATTTCACACCTTGCCAGGAGTTGAGTGAAACGCAATAAGGATTTCTGCCGGCCTTCGCAAGCAAACAAAGTTGCAGACAACTGGATAACCTAGTAATATTTAAGATACTGTTTTATCGTCGTTCGTCTTTTTCCTGTGTACTAAATCATATACTGCTTGTTAATTGGAAGGTCCTAGGTAACAAGAAACCTAAAGTCGCCATTTTTTTTTGCCCAAATTTAGTTTTCTTTGTTTTTATATTTTTTTTTTTTTTTTAGGGTTATAATAAAAAGTTGTGGTGTTCAAAATATTTTTATTACACATTTTTATTTTTTTCTAGTTTTGTAGAGCGTTTAGTAGAGAGGTGTAGGCGCAAGTAACCTGGGAGGAAGAAGCCTTATGATACCTGTAAGGCCCAACTGTAAGACGTCAAGTTCAGGTTAAATAATTTACTACTACGAAAAATATATAGAAGCAGTTGATATTATATGATAGCTACAGGGTGCCATAGCCTTTTTTGTTTATAATGTGTTGCTCGTCATAGAACATTATTTTAAGTCCCAACGAAAGTTGTTACTGGAGATGTTAACATATTTAATTGTAATAGATTTAACTTTTTTCTATTTAAATTGAGACAATACATTAGTCAATTTTGTTTAGTTTCATTCTTCTGAATTTACAAGGAGGACTGTAACATATTTTGTTATAATGTCGGTAAACAACATTTATGCAGAGAAGGTAGTTGGCCATTCGTTAAGAAAACAAGTCTCAAACGGTTGTTTTTTTTGTGGTTATGAATTTTTACCGTGCAAAAGTATTTTCTTTGGTTTGAAAGCAAGGCATTTTGAAGCGGCCATTGTTGGTCGTGTTTTTAAATAAACGACTTAAAAAGGCATAAATAAATACGGTAAAAGTTCTCCCTGCACGGGACATTCCAAAATGGTGTCACTAAAACACGCCATAATGCCGGGAGGCGCTCTTTCGCCGAATAGAGATAGATAATAACGCCAAATACTATTTTCGTTCTATTTCGCTTACTTTCAAATTGGACCGCAGTTTTGACATAAAACCGTGCCTAAGAAATCCAAAAAGAAATTGTCTCTTTTATTTGTTAAATTATTTGTTTAACGTGGTACTCATCTTAAGATATCACTAGAGGTGGAAGGTTTTCCAGCGCGCGGACTCGTCCATCTTGCAATTCTCACCACCGCATCATGTACTTCACCGATTATTATTATCATTATTATATTAAAAGACTGACAGCATAGCTGATGGGTCTGTTTCGGACGACCGAATCCTGGCAGTTGATTCCACCACTCTATTACCAATCGTATGCATTACAGGGTTAGGCACCTTCTTAACTATATATATATATATAGATTTGATGATTATTATTTAAGCTTTTGCCATTCGGCGTCGTCAGAAAAAATATGAAAGATGACGTTTAAAATGCAATCTTCATAAATTCGAAAATCGCATTTTCAACTAAAAGATAAATATATCCAGCCACTATAATCTTAATATATATAAATCTCGTGTCACAATGTTTGTCTTCAATGGACTCCTAAACCACTTAACCGATTATAATAAAATTTGCACACCATGTGCAGTTCGATCCAACTTGAGAGATAGAATAGTTTAAATCTCAAATTATAGTCGCAATTTTAATTTATTGCTAATTATTTGTCTGTTAATATTTGACAGTCACAATTATCTGTTAACTCCAAATGATTCTAACAGATGTCGATACCTTTCGACTGGGTTGAGTAAGCAATCAATAGATGGCGCTAATGTCTGTTATTATTTGACAGTCACAATTATCTGTTAACTCCAAATGATTCTAACAGATGTCGATACCTTTCGACTGGGTTGAGTAAGCAATCAATAGATGGCGCTAATGTCTGTTATTATTTGACAGTCACAATTATCTGTTAACTCCAAAGGATTCTAACAGATGTCGATACCTTTCGACTGGGTTGAGTAAGTAATCAATAGATGGCGCAATATGAAATGCTGTTAATAATCTAGCTGACCCGGCCACGCGTTGCTGTGGCTAAAGTTTTTGTTATATTACATTATAGTAAACAATCTAAGTGGAACAATAAGAGAACATCAGTCACGGAGTCCACTATGCTTTTTCACACAGATGGTATTTGTAAAAAAATATGGTGATCTCATATAAAGTTTTGATCAATGAAGCACAAATAAGTAAAAAACAGGATTAATTTCACTGTATTATCTTCATTATAATATGAATGCAATTTACACTTCAGTCTAAGTAACACGTGGCCGGCTATGCTAACACCAAAAATTTAAAAAGTGGAAATAATTGAATTATACGGTATTTCGTTCACTACAAAATAAATTTAATTAATTTTATAGCGTCATCAACACGTGGTAATTATGCTGTTAAAATGTAGCTTAAATGACTTATTTTTTGATATATCGATAAGATACATCAAAAAATAAGAAAATTTAAATGCAGTGATTGCGAATATACAAGTCCACTTAAAACAAATTTACAAAACCATATCGACGCAGTTCATCGAAAAATTAAGAAATTTAAATGCAGTGAGTGCAATCATACATTCTCACGTAAAGCACATTTACAGACCCATATTGACGTAGTTCATCGGAAAATTAGAAAATTTAAATGCAGTGAGTGCGAACACACGAATGCTTATAAACAACTATTACAGAATCATATCGATATAGTTCATCGGAAACTTATAAAATTTAAATGCAGTGAGTGCAATCACACATGCTCAAGTAAAGCACATTTACAGACCCATATCAACGTAGTTCATCGGAAAATTAAACAATTTAAATGCAGTGAGTGCAATCATACATTCTCACGTAAAGCACATTTACAGACCCATATTGACGTAGTTCATCGGAAAATTAGAAAATTTAAATGCAGTGAGTGCGAACACACGAATGCTTATAAACAACTATTACAGAATCATATCGATATAGTTCATCGGAAACTTATAAAATTTAAATGCAGTGAGTGCAATCACACATGCTCAAGTAAAGCACATTTACAGACCCATATCAACGTAGTTCATCGGAAAATTAAACAATTTAAATGCAGTGAGTGCAATCATACATTCTCACGTAAAGAAAATTTACAGAGACATATTGACGTATTTCATCGGAAAATTAAGAAATTTAAATGCAGTGAGTGCAATCACACGTGCTCACGTAAAGCAAATTTACAGACCCATATCGACGTAGTTCATCGGAAAATTAGAAAATTTAAATGCAGCGAGTGTGAATACACGACTGCATATAAGCAAAAATTACAAAACCATATCGATATAGTTCATAATAAAATTATAAAATAAAATTAATTTTTAAATGCACTGAGTGTAGTGTCACAAGTTCACCGAAGTCAGATTTACAGACCCATATCTATGCAGTTCATCAAAAATTAAGAAAATTTTAAATACGGCGGATAAGAAAACACGAATGCATTTATAAACCGAGTTCAGAACTATATCGAAATAATTCAAGGAAAAATAGAAAATTTAAATGTAGTGAGTGCGAACCGAATACTTCACCTAAAGTATATTTACAAAACCATATCGTATTTCATAATAAAACATTCAAATGCAATAAGTGCATATAAGCAACTATTGCAGTATCATACAGCCATCGTATAGTTAGGTATATATTTTAAATAATGCTTTTTCACACAGATGGTATTTGTAAAAAAATATGGTGATCTCCTTATTTGACTTTCTACTACTATAACCCTTTAGTACAATGAAATTATTTACGAACAAAGACGAAAATGTTGATGTTGGTATACAAATTCACTGGATTGAGATTTGAAGGGGAAGTACGTTGAACACAATTAATTAAAATGTTCTTACACTTGATACTAAGCAGAAATCAATAGGTAAAAAATAAAAATTTATCAGATTTATTATTTCCATTTAATTTTATAACAAATATAAGTATATTTGTTATAAAATACTAATTTTTTACAAATACCATCTGTGTGAAAAAGCATAGTGGACTTCGTGACTGATGTTCTCTTATTGTTCCTCTTAGATTGTTTACTATAATGTAATATAACAAAAACTTTAGCCACAGCAACGCGTGGCCGGGTCAGCTAGATTATTATTATATAATTGCAGTTTTGCTAGATAAATTAATCAGTATTATGAAATGAAACTAATTTCTTAAATGAATATATCAAGTATCACGCGTTAAATGCTGTTAAGTTAGTTTAATTTTGTCTATTTAGACCTACAGATCTGCAAGCGCCCAAAACCCAAATGTGAGAGAGTTCCCAGGTCTTTAAATCAATTTCGCGGGCATCCGCTGGCAAAGACTTCAAAACTTTTACATTAAAGCAAGCATCGAAATCCCTGCCGTGAGTTCTCGCGTGAATTGGAACGGGTAAAGCGGAAAGTAATTTGGTACAGGATTATCTATGATTATTAATTCTAATGTTTAATGGCGTCGTAGTCTCACCAACATAGAACGCATCACAAAACTTACATAGAAGCTGATATACAACGTTTCTGCAGGTGGTGCACGTTATGTTTGTGGTAATTTTCATAAATATAAATATATATATATATATTTATGAAAAAAACTTTATAAAAACAACGCTTCTATTAAAATGTATTAAAAAATGAGAAAAAAAAATAAAATAGGCGTTGTAAAAAGTTGCGTACCATAAAGCGTGAGCGTGGGCTAAGTATTATCGACAAGCGCTAAGTATTACAAACTTCCTCTAATACTCAATCCCTTCAGTCAGTAAGAAGACAGCTAATGTGTTTGTGACCAATATTACTGAACTGTTTACCATAATCTTAATATATATAAATCTCGTGTCACAATGTTTATCTTCAATGGACGGCTGAACCACTTAACCGATTATAATAAAATTTGCACACCATATGCAGTTCGATCCAACTTGAGCGATAGGATAGTTTAAATCTCAAATTATAGTCGCAATTTTAATTTATTGCTAATTATTTGTCTGTTATTATTTGGCAGTCATAAAACTGACAGATGTCGATACCTTTTTATTTTATGGGCGATTGTGAAGAGCGCGTGACGACTCGGTGCCTGTATAATTTTATTGAACAAGCAGAGGAAAGAGCAATTGTGATATTATTGGAAAATTTTTTAGAAGATCACAATCAACTAATTCAATTGATCAAAAGAGTTTCGCCACGACTGCAAAATGACAATTATCAAATCGTCATAAAAGCCGACAAAGTACCATTAGGTGAACATGCTGGTAGATTCAACGCTCCAACTGTTGATGAGGTTGCTGTTATCATGGTTGGTGATCCAGTTGACAAAAGATCTATAAACATTACACGGCGAGACAACACTGTCAGTACGATTTCGGATCTACACCGTCCATATGACGCACTACAATATCCATTGATATTTTGGCAAGGACAAGATGAATATCACCTTAATATCAATCAGTATGATCCAAATACCGGTAAATTTGACAATAATCTATTTACTTTCTTACTGTATGTATAGATTTTAATTTCGTATTGCATTTTATTTTTTATTTTTTTAGGTGATTACAGAAATAATAAAGTTAGCTCAATGAACTACTACGCACACCGAATAATGGTTAGACAACATCAAGACAATTATATCCTTCGATATCGTCAGCTGTTCCATCAATACATTGTTGATATGTATGCTAAGGTCGAAAGCGAACGCTTGCGATTCCTTCGATTCAACCAGGCAAAACTACGATCGGAAGAATATATTCACTTACGAGATGCTGTTGCTGGAAACATCGATGGAAATTTAAATCCCAATGACATCGGTAATGCTTTCATTTTACCTTCAAGCTACATCGGCAGTCCACGGAACATGCAGGAATACATACAAGATGCGATGACTTACGTACGTCATTACGGCCGACCGGATTTATTTATTACATTCACATGTAATCCGAATTGGGAAGAGATACAAACTTTACTATTGCCAGGACAACAAGCCATTCATCGTCATGATTTAACTGCACGTGTGTTTAAACAAAAATTGAAATCCTTAATTGATTTTATTGTTAAATATACAATTTTTGGTATCACACGTTGTTGGCTGTATACGATAGAGTGGCAAAAGCGAGGTTTGCCTCATGCCCACATTTTGGTTTGGCTTAAAGATAGAATCCGTCCTGAAGAAATCGATCAAATAATTTCAGCCGAAATTCCAGACCCATTAATTGATCAAGAATTATTTGATATTGTCACCAAACACATGATCCATGGGCCATGCGGTGTTTTCAACATGACGTCACCGTGCATGGAAAATGGAAAATGTAAAAAAAACTTCCCAAAGCCGCATACGAATGACACGATCACGGATATTGATGGTTATCCAATGTATCGCCGCAGAAGTACTGAGAATGGTGGCCACACATTTACAATGCGACTGCCGAACTTTCCAAATCAAGTTGAGTTTGATAATCAGTGGGTGGTACCATACTCACCACTACTTTCAAAAACTTACAAAGCTCATATTAATGTTGAGCTTTGCAGTTCTGTTAAATCAATTAAGTATATTTGTAAATATGTAAACAAAGGCAGTGATTTGGCCATATTTGAAGTAAAAAACATAAATAAAAATGACGAAATAGCACGATACCAAATGGGCAGATACATTAGCAGCAATGAAGCTATTTGGCATATTCTCAGCTTTCCCATCCACGAAAGAGATCCTGCTGTCCAACATCTGGCAATACATCTTGAAAACGGTCAACGTGTATACTTCACTGAAGAAAATGTTCTCCAAAGAGCGTTCGAAGCTCCGAAAACGACTCTAACTGAATTTTTTACATTGTGTCAAAAACCTGATGTTTTTGGCCAATTCGCGAAGACATTGGTGTATGGTGATGTTCCACGTTATTTCACATGGAACAAATCCAGTAAAAAATGGGAGCCACGGAAACAAGGAAAACCACATCCTTCCATTACAGGCATATTCAAAGCTAAGACATTGGGGAGACTTTACACGGTACATCCAAAGCAACGTGAGTGCTTCTATTTACGTTTGTTATTGGTGAATGTTCCCGGACCAACGTCTTTTGAATTTTTACGAACAGCTAATGGTCGAGTATTCAATACATACCAGGATGCATGTCGTGAACTGCAATTGCTAGAAGACGATAACCATTGGGACTTAACGCTTGCTGATGCTGCGTTGACATCAACACCGAATAACATTCGTCAGTTGTTTGCAATTATTTTGGCGACATGTTATCCCTCGCAAGCACAAACTTTGTGGGAAAAATATAAAAATTGTATGACAGAAGACATCTTGCACCGAATTAGACAAACAAATCAATGCCAAAACATAGATTATACACCAGAGATGTACAATGAAGCATTGGTCTTGATCGAGGATTTATGTGTTCTTATTTCAAATTTACCACTTAATCATTATGGTATGCCATCACCTAATCGTCCAGCCACCGACTTAGTCAATACCGATTTACAACGAGAAAATCAATATGACCATGGAAGTTTAGCAACAATTATCATGAACAGTGAACCATTACTGACAGCAGAACAAAAAATTATTTATGATCGGATTATGCTGGCTGTTGCTGCTGAACAAGGCGGTTTTTTTTTCTTGGATGCACCCGGTGGAACCGGTAAGACATTTTTAATATCGTTGATTCTTGCCAAAATACGGTCGCAACAAAAAATCGCATTAGCATTAGTATCGTCAGGCATTGCGGCTACTTTACTGGATGGTGGGCGAACAGCACATTCAACATTCAAGCTGCCATTGGACGTTCATAATAAACCAGATGCAATGTGTAACATCAAAAAGAATAGTGGAATAGCTGCAGTGTTGCGGAAGAGTTCTATAATAATTTGGGATGAGTGCACAATGGCACACAAATATTCACTTGAAGCATTAAACAGAACTATGCAAGATTTAAACAGCAATAATAAACTTTTCGGTGGTGCTATCTTACTTTTGTCTGGTGACTTCCGGCAGACCTTACCGGTTATACCTCGCTCTACTTTCGCGGATGAGATTAATGCATGTTTGAAACAATCATTCTTATGGCGAAGTGTTGAAACACTTCGATTGACCATAAATATGCGAGTACAATTGCAAAATGATCCATCAGCACTAATATTTTCCGAACAACTACTAGATATTGGGAACGGTAAAATAAAACTGCAACCAAATACGCAATGCATTAAACTACCAGACAATTTTTGCACTGTTGTTCAGGATAAAACTGAATTGATTCAGAGTATTTTCCCGGATATACAGAATAATTATTTGAATCATGAATGGCTTAGTCAACGGGCGATTTTGGCAGCCAAAAACGTTGATGTTGACGAAATTAACTTCCAGATACAACAGTTGTTACCAGGCGATCTGATGTCTTTTAAATCAATCGATACTGTTGTTGATGAAAATGAAAGTGTAAATTTTCCGATTGAATTTTTAAATTCATTAGATATCCCTGGAATGCCACCACATAATCTTCGATTAAAGATTGGTTCCCCTATTATTCTCCTACGTAATTTGAATCCACCTCAATTATGTAACGGTACGCGTTTGGTCATCAAAAAGATCACCGGAAACATTCTTGAAGCAACCATTTTGGCTGGGAAGTTTAAAGGAAAAGTGGTCCTGCTGCCACGTATTCCGATGATACCATCAGATTCTACCATACCCTTCAAAAGGCTACAGTTTCCAATTCGTTTAGCTTTCGCCATGTCTATAAATAAATCTCAAGGTCAAACAATGTCCATTTGTGGTTTAGATTTGGAAAATCCATGTTTTTCTCATGGGCAACTATATGTTGCGTGTTCACGTGTTGGGAAACCGTCGAATCTATTTGTGTTAGCTAAAGACAGGTTAACCAAAAACATTGTGCACCGATTGGTGTTAAATTAAATTGAAATTGAAAGTATTTATAATTCAAAAAAAAAGATATTAATGTTTAAAAGTTTAAGACTGTCTGCCTTGCCTACCTCATTCATGAGTTTAAGCGTCACATGTTATTTACTGTATTATACTGTAATATACTTATATTTGTTATAAAATTAAATGGAAATAATAAATCTGATAAATTTTTATTTTTTACCTATTGATTTCTGCTTAGTATCAAGTGTAAGAACATTTTAATTAATTGTGTTCAACGTACTTCCCCTTCAAATCTCAATCCAGTGAATTTGTATACCAACATCAACATTTTCGTCTTTGTTCGTAAATAATTTCATTGTACTAAAGGGTTATAGTAGTAGAAAGTCAAATAAGGAGATCAGCATATTTTTTTACAAATACCATCTGTGTGAAAAAGCATAGTGGACTCCGTGACTGATGTTCTCTTATTGTTCCTCTTAGATTGTTTACTATAATGTAATATAACAAAAACTTTAGCCACAGCAACGCGTGGCCGGGTCAGCTAGTTATTATATAAAACACAACGTTTATCATAATTATTATATAAAAAAATTAAAGGCACCTAAAAAAAAAAATCTTTTATAACTAAAATCAAAAAATATACTTTTTAAATACATACTTAAAAATACACTTGACATAGTCATGGTAGAAGATTCTTCTCCGCCCACTGAGAATGACGTCTGCGACATCGAAACGTCTTGAGCTCAGATTCCTCTCTTTTGTTCCATCTATATCAACTTCGGTTGAAGTCACAATCACGCGAGACGCCTCTCTTGCAAAAATGAGAGCATCTTCCAATAGGGTGATTACTTCTGCGCCATCTACGAGTATATTTACACTCTTCGCTCAAAGAATGATGTGTTGATATGTGGGGAGGGACAAGGGGGGGGAGGTGCTCTATGGTTCCATTAGCTAATCAGCAAATAGCGAAATATCGATAAAGGTCAGAAAATGCTTACTTTAAATAATGGGTTAAAGTGGTTCAAAAAATTGTGAAAAAGTACCACAGATAGGACTCCAGATATGATACCAGATTTACGAATCGTTTGAGAACGATTCGAGTCTGACTCTCAAATCGGGGACTTGCTTGGATTGAATTCATAATATACGAGTATATTTTATACGGCATACGGTTGAAATTTAAATATTTAATTTGAATCGACTATAGATATTATTTTATAAGGTCCATTGCTTAATTACATTTTGTCATTTAAAAATTGTCTTCGAACTCAATCAATTATTCATAATGTGTGTGTGTATGTTTTTATGCATTATTATTATGACACAAAAGTAATGATACAAAAATATTTAACAACCACACATTTTCCTGAACTCGTTGTTTCGATCCCTAGTCTTCAATCCCTAATCTATCGCGATTACAGGCCTATATAGTGGACATCCTTCCAAAAATAGTCTAAACAACTCTGGTATACCACTCTCTAACGATTATTACACTAATGCAGATGGGCTGGCTTGATGTCGATTGTCGATATTACCAGTTCATGTTTTGAGGTCAATTTCAGGTTGAAATTACAAACAATTGCCGCCTAGCGACATCGTGTATTGAAAAAAAAATAACGAATAATAACCAACATTTGTCGATATGTATGGTCATGAGCAATTAATAATACAATTCGCCCCTAGATCTGTGTGGAATTAACAGAGTTCTATAGTTCATAAAGTAACATAAATAGCTGTATATGCGATAAGCTTTCGAATAAAGCTTTCACTACTAGTTAGTATGACTAACATGACTAGGTCTGAGCAATAGATTAAGTTGATAAATTAATAAAAAAAATGTATCCACAAACCATGTATTCCTGCCAGCTCACGATACTGCAATTCAAATAAACTAACGATACTAATATTAATTTCGGCTCGAACAGAACATTATTTAGCCAACATAATAATATTAAAAAGCTTACACAAAAATTATAGTCAGTTATACACACTGCTTATGAACTTATACTAAGCAATATAATATAACTCAAACACAGACATTGCAATTAAGACTTGATTATAGGAAATATAAATAATAAAAATAGATATAAAAATAACAAAACGGAGGACAGATACTCATCTATGGTTAGGGCCAGTTGCAGCTGCGAGGCCTAGGAGCGATAGCCGGAGGCATCCGACTTGGAACTCCACGTGGGGAAGAACAAAACAGAATGTCTTCTGATTTGTGAAGACCCCGCATCCTACACATTAGTATTAATAGTCAATCAAACTAAGAATATCATCGTTCAATCATATCATCATATTGTTCGATAAACCCATGTTTCGGTAGCTGCCGTTCAGCACTGCGAGCAAAATTAACAAATCTTTAAATTTGGTTAGACTTGAATGATTCGCGTTGTGCGATTCCAAATCAGATTTGCGTTAAAGATTTGCCTTTTAAAACAGCACGATTCCCCTTCGCATTTCGCGCTGTTGATTTTTCATGTTAAGGATTCAGTCCCCGCTTTTCGTATGGAAATTTCCATCAAAATCGTCATATCTATCAAACCTCAAATATTTGACTTATTGCCTTTTCTGGTGGCATGCATTCGCAATTAAGTCTGTCAAAGCTTTGGAATCAATTTACGTTTCCAGTATTATTTATAATTATAAACCTTTTGTCGACTATATTTCTCGACATATATTAAAAAAATAAAAAATAAGAGTAATTAATAACACAAGCTAAATATGAACTGATTAATTACTCTGATGGTTTAAAATTCTAGACTTATCAGGTATTAAAATGATAAATATTACATTTAGCAAAAATTAATTTTAGGCAAAAATTGAAAATCACTTTATTTTTGTATAGAGTTTGTCCGCATCTGGCTGAGCTGATAAAGTGAAATACTATAATACCTTATAGTTATTAAGTACTGCCAAAACCTGGCTCAAAGCTTCATGATTACTATAAAACTAAAACCTATAGCAAATTATAAATTAAACAATAGCTAATTATAAAGTAAAATTATCATAATTAAAACTACACACACAACTTTTAAAACACTTACTTTAAATAAAACAAGATTGACTGACACCTGTAACTATCTAATAATATTATCAATTGCTTCTATACATTGTTTAGAAGTAGTCAATTAATTTGAGGCTTTTAGCTTATTCTATGTGCATTTTGGATGGCCATAGAGGAAACAGTGGATTTTTTTTAGGTTTGAAGTAGATTAAAATTGAAAAACATACAATGGTATTATGACATTTTTCAATTCATCATAAATTTTAACACCAACCGCCATAACCACTAGACCACCACGATCTCAACATTTCTGTGGTTGACTTACCTCAACACTGTAACAAGACACACAAAAAAGCAACGAAAGGTTTTTTGACCTTTTTTTGCATGCAAAAAAATAGTAGAAAGTAAATTAGAGTAAGTTAGCGAGACTTAGTGAGCCCTGTCTTCTCTGGTTGAGTATACGAGTATTCGTATCGCTTCTCCGAAGACCACGTCTGGACGGGAAAATAAAATAAAGTAACTGCACAAAACTGATAAAATATTATCATAGAGGCACGTCCGCAAAGGGTAGGTACTTTATACTGAGATTAAAATTTACGTCTTCTTGAAGCTTTGTTTTAATGTAAAAGTTTTACTATGGAATACTCGCACCTCCGTTCAAATACAGTGTGTGGCGTGGCGTCCTAATACATTACTCGCACGTGTAGCGCCAATTTAAAAACTTGAACCTGCACTTTTAGTCAGGGGAGACGGTGGTAATGGAGCGTTAAAAATGGTATGACCATGTGCGGATCCGAACCCGCTACCTCTGGGTCAATAGTCCAACGCCTTAACTACTACTCTACCATGATGTATACATTATTTAAATTAATAACGCAATGCGTAAAAGGAAACATTTAAATAAAAATATATGCCTGCATATATGTCACAGTATTTTATAATATAACATGTCTTTTATGTGTATTCCATTTAATTATGTGTCCATGAATTTAAGGGTAGGTACTTTATACTGAGATTAAAATGTACGTCTTCTTGAAGCTTTGTTTTAACATCTATCACAATTATATTGTTGACGTAATGTTTGTTGTACTATTATTTCTTTATTAAAAAGAATTTCTAAGATCTTTTTTATTTATTCAATCCAAAACAATACACGTGAAATAGCATAAAACAATGAATATATATAGTTACAAAGCAATCTAAAACTATCTAATACTTTAAAAGATGCGAAGTGTTGATCAGATGGATAGCAGTATGGCTTCCTATCGATAACTCGGATAACGGCTTTTTGAGCTTTTACCACATAATCCAGATGCGCTTTCGCGGTACCGCCCCAGCCTATTTGACCGTACGAAATTAGTGACTGAACGACAAAGTGACAAAGTGAGTGACTGACTGAGTGATTAGTGACAAAGTAATCTCCTCTTAGAATTTTAGTGTTAAGGATGTTTCTTATGTTCCTAAAAATGTATATTTTCTCTATGGTTCGCAAGTGCAACGTGATTCGTTAGAGCAGCCATGAAGGGTAAGACGATTATTAGGGGAAGGTTGCTGATGAGAGTCAATGCTGAATGTCACATATTTAGTTTTATCAGCATTCAATGTTAGTGAGTTGCTATCAAGCCAGTCCTGGATAACTTTAAGGCCATTTGATACTTTCCTAAAAACATCTTCCCATCTGTTATATACAAAAAATCAGAGCAGCATTCATAGGCAGTGGCAGTGGCATAGGATACAATTTGTCCTTCAATATCCATTTTGCACAAATCATTAATATAAATCTGGAACAGAGGTGGACCCAATATGCTTCCTTGCGGATCGCCAAAAGAGTTACACTGAATATAATCACTGAAAGTTTCACCTAACCGGACGCGTTGTCTACCGTTTGAAAGATAATTACAAAACCACAAGTATTCTCTGCCAGTGATTCCGACCTTGCCAAGTTTCTTCAGCAGGATTTCATGTGAAATAGTGTCAAAGGCCTTAGCAAGATCAAGAAAAACTGCAAGACATTTTGTATGATTATCTAGGTGCATTGTGAGCGTTTCAGTGATCTTTAAAATTGCGTTCTGGGTACCCATTTTACTTCTAAACCCAAATTGTCCAATGGCCAATATTACTTTAGATTCTAAATATTTTATTTACTGGTTAATTAGCTAAATATTTGATTAACTGGTTATTAAGTTTTTCTAAAACTTTACTAAGGACATTAAGAACAGATATGGGTCTATAGTTTTTTGAATTCGACTTTGTTCCGGATTTATAAATAGGTGATACATTGACTTCTTTAAAATGATTTGGGAACTGCCCATTTGATATACTAAGGTTTATGATATAAGCTAAATTGGAGATGCCTGTAGTTGGCTTAAGTTGTTAATTATATATTTCTATGTAACTGTCATTATGTATAGCTGTAAGCATTTCTTATACAAATAAAATGATTAAAGTAAGCGGTGCCTTGCGTGCATGAGTCAGGGAAAGAAACTATGGCCTTCATACTACGCATATAAAAAAAATATAATCATAGTCAAATCTAGGCTCTCGAACTTACAGCATACAAAAACACCCTCGCACACAAAGTGAAAAGTCTGCTGGTGTTTGTGTGAGGCGAACATACCTACTTCGTTCATATCTTAGATAAATAGCTTGATCTCAGTGGTTTATCCGGTTAACTTTCGTCTTAGATTTTTTTTAAATAATCACAACAAACAATAAACATTTTGGTTAACCTTTAAGGTTTTAAGTTAAGAAACTTATGTTGACATGAAACAAAAAATATACATTTAAGAAATTCAGTTTTCAGGTAACGTATTTTGGTAAACAAAAAGGTTACAGAACCCGGTAATAATCTGTGTTTCAGTGAGCCCTCTCCCCCCTCATCAACTGACCCATCAACGATTTTTTGGCAGAATAGCCTATCATTATTAATTAAAAATGATTTAATTAGTCAATAATTTAATAGTGTGGCTGTAATATCGTCAAAATTTATTTAGGTTTAAATTGGACAATTAGTAGTCTGCATGTAATTTATGTTTTGTCTTTACTTGTAGACTTAATTTAAAATTATTTGATTTAAGTCATACATATAATAAATAGGTACGTAAAAAATATTATTATTTTATTATATGATCACTTTCCCAAACAGAACAGTAATAAAAATATGGAAAACATAAAAAGAGATATTGAAAGACCTCACTTCCCACACCCTAAGCATACCTAACCTTAATAAACTAACCACAGAGTGTGAAAATCTTTTTGCAAGAGCCACGGAATCCTTCATTTTGCCAGAAATCTTCTGAACGCGGATTTTTCCTTTGTAATGTTTATTTGAAAATACATTTCCCCAACAGGACTATCATGGCTTTTCTTTTTCCTTCGATGTCGTCGCCCTTTGACATTCGACACTATTCGACTATTAAACTACTCTATACACGATATATATTTCGTTATATGATGTATGAGACATTCAATTCGTGGGTAGTTTCTTGTTTTGAAGTTGGTATAAATCTTCTTTAATTTTATACGCTCAAGCATTTGCGAGCACGAATGTTTTGTAAAACAAATAAATACAAAAGAAGCAAAAAGAAGTGGCATTTGAATAAAACAATGGCTGTAGCCCCCCTGTAGCTATCATATAATATCAACTGCTTATATACATTGTTTAGTAATAGTAAATTATTTAACCAGAACCTGATGTCTTATAGCTAGGCCCTACAGGCGTCATTAACGGCATCTTCCCCCAAGACTACATGCGCCTGTGATACCAACTTGCTATGGGTAGCTTCATTGTCTATCTTCACTTGTGCCTGCGGCACTTTTAGCCCATTTGATGTGCGTTTTGTTTGGGTTCATTTTTAGGTCTATGTAGATTAAAATAAAAATAAAACATACAGTGGTATCATGACATTCTTTCAAATCATGATAAATTTTAACACCACATTAGTTTTTTAAATTAGTTTAGTAAATTTTGTTGCGCAGCTAATAATGAAACACTCCGCTCCCTCTATTTACTGCATTTGTGATTTATTTAATACTAACTTCTCCTAAATGATTTTTTTTCAATAAATTATCAAAAGATTCGCAGCGCTGTTTTAAAATACTATACCAATGCACAAAATCACTGACAAAATTCATAGTTTAGTTCTGTATTAAATCATTTTTTTTTTGTTTCTATATATCTTATAAATAATCAAGACTTAAAACTGGTGTATTTCATGTTATTTATTTTTTTTTTTGCTATTTTGTTTAAATATATTTTTTTTTATTTTCTATTTTCGCAAAAATAAATATAGTAATGCGACTTTTGAATATTCGTCTCATCTGCTCGCGATGTACCCATTTTCAACTCGACCTGCAGCAGTCGAAGAAATTCACGTGAACTACGCCAGTTAAGTTATAGCAACCACTGCGCGGAATTTATGGTGTCACGGTTCACCTGACAGTTAAAATGCTTTATACCCTGAAATATGTGCTCGCGAAATAGGCAATACCCGCTATATAAGTACATAGTAGGTACATGCATACTTTTACGAGCTGCTATTGGAAATTTCCATAATGTGGTGGTAGCAAATTGGACTCAATGAGGTTTAAAAGTGCAGAATAATATTTTTATTTAGTAAAAATCAGATCGTAAGGGAACGTGCACTCCGATACATAATATCAAATTTTAATTGCGTTTTTACTCTGGTTCAAACTGATGCAAAATCGATTTGGAGTTATTTTGACGACAGGTAAAAAAAATTAGTATAATTTTTGGCGAGGGAAAACTTAGTTAAAATATAGTTACATTTTAGAAAAACTAGTATCCTACGTACCATAATATGCATTTATTTCCCTTAATAAACATTCTAATATAAATGTATATAGTAACATAAAGGAAAACAACTTTTAATGAAAAAACATTTCCTGAAATTGTAGAAGCCTATTAGCGTATAACTATGGACCCAGCGCTCGCGGGTTTAAATGCGTACACATTATACCATTGTTAACGCTTCATTACCACCATCCCCCCTGACTCTAGCACGAGCATATTAGCTTAGTTAATTAGTCACCAAAATAATTGTCTATGACTTTGTACTGTATTGTATAACTTTGAATTGTATTTGTATTGAAAACCATTTTTTTCAAAAGTGGTAAAAAGCATTTCATATAAGCATTACCTGACATTTAGAATTTCTAATAAATTTTATAATGTTTTACATGGATTGAAATTACAACTTCCAAAATAAATGTATGGAAATGAATACCGAAACGTGCTAAGTAGCCGCAAAGCTTAAATTTATTGCAAGCTGGATTATTTACAGGTCCGTATTTTAAGGAAAAATAAAATTATTTCTATGCTACTTGACACGTTACAAGCAACAATCACAAATTTTCATGAGGTAATAAAAAATGATTTAAAAATATATTAGATTATTAAAAATAATTTATTGCACTTATTTATTATATTTGATGACAACATATGCTATGTGTGTACAGAACGTCTTCAGTACCTTTATAATGATTTTGCTATAAAGTACGGGTTTATAGTGTACGCTTTATCAAAAACGAATAAAACTTTTACATTTTTTTGAATATCGTCGAAAATTGTGTAATTTATCTTTAAAGGCGATTTGCAGCCCTATACACTAAAATAAAACTAAAAAATATAATATGACCCTTATTTCAGAAAACTTACAGCCACTACCGATTATTAACCTAGGACCTTATAATTACCACAAAAAAAAACGATCTATGAGGCACTCTACCTTAAAAAGCGCCATCTATAACTTCTACACATAAAAAAAAACATGAGAAAACACAGCTGATTATTATGAATTATATTTCCTTTATAGGTTGTCACCTATTACAGAACATCCTTACTCCCCTTCGCGGAAATTCGATAGCGTTCGTAGAAATCCAGTCTAATAAATTTAGAGTTGAATGTGTCCCCGTTGGGGCACGTTCCACATTTATAGTGTCGTTCTTACACTTATACTTTTTTTGAGAAAAATATGAGGTAAACCGAATATTGGCAAAAGGACTGCCAAAAGACTCTTTGGAAATAATGAAGGACGGAGAAAAATATTACTTATGGATAAACGAGTTTCTTCTTCGATAGGTTTTTTGATTGGTCAATGGACCTACGCATAATCAATTATTAGTTTTTGTTAGTAAGAGGGTAGGAACCAAATGGCACACAGTCATAAATACCGTAATAGGATAAGTAGCTAGCATGAAGAAAAATTGGGGAAATTAGAAACGCTTCATTTGGAATATATGGTAAAGGTTATCTGGAATGACAACTAGAGAATCTCGTGCCAAGTTTGTATATAAGAAGAACTACGGAATCGCATTACTAATGCTCCATCCGATAGTTTAAGAATTTCGAGTTTTTGATAAACGACAAAGTTACGCCGAAATAACAAGTATCTATTATCAGTAAACATAAATATTACGATGAAGCCTCTTATCCAAAACTAACACTGAACCTTTTTCAAAAACCTAAGGGGTTTAAGGCAGTGTGAGTGCAGTGTTAGAAAAGAGACTGAAATACTCATTATTAAATTAACATAGGAAATCTTATATAAGCAGTGTTTAAGCATTGTTTTTAAACATATAGATAACATGCATATTAAAAAACAAAAACTGTACATGCTTATTATATATAAAAGTTTTAATTGATATATATACAGAATGTTCCAAGACCATTCCCGAGGATTTAAAAGGTTGTTTATGTTTCCTATTACGCGTAAGAAATTGTGTAAAAATATACGTAAATAATTCATGCCCAAATTCATTAACATTATCAAAGCGCGGGTACTTTTGCTCTTTTGTTCGCTCGGTCAAAGCGAAGTGGCGCGGCGTCGCGAGTGAACGAACTTATTTATGACAAGAACGATTTTTTTTCTTGGTACCATGATGAATTTTGATATGAAGTCAAAACAAATCATCGCAGGGCCAATTAACTGGATTTTTTTTATCTAGAATGGTCTTGGGAAACGGTGTATAGTAAAATATATTTTTTAAATATCAGATTTTAGATGATTTTTAACATTATTAGGCGTGCACCGTGACCAGACAAAATTTAAAAGCCATTTCGAATCAACTTTTTAATATTTTTAGAGATGGAGTTTTTCAATAAATTATAGAGCCAGAACGTTTAATAAAAAAATATTGCAGAAACGCACAAAAAATTGCATCGTTTGAGTTTAATGCATGCTGGTTTAAATACAGCGCCGTATAAATCTTCTGACTATCACCTAACCATTTGTGCGTCTTATGAAATACGGTCAAACTTTCATTAAAGTATTAAAAAATTATTTAAAAAGTAAACAATAATAAAAAAGGTGAAAATGTAATGACTATGATGACGTCCATGCAAGAGATCGAAACTACTAATCTGCTGTTCGGCTAGACCCTGCGGTCTGCACTGAATATTTATTCTTATATTTAGTAAACAATATTATTAAATAAAAATGTTGTTAACGGCAATGAAATTGAACTGAGACCAATAAAATAATTAAGCATTTAGAAGAAGAAAAATGTAATTAAATTCAATTCCAGAAGCATTAAAACTTTAAAACAAGTCTACCTTAGTACGGGCTTTCTCAGTTAGGTTGAAATTAACATAATCCTAAAGGATCAAAACCTTGTTTGAGAAATAAATTGTTATAATTAAATAATAGTAATATTTAAAGGTTACTAAGAACTATGATCCATTTTTCGAGGAGATTGACAGTAGGATTTTTCAGCGATCAAAAACACCGCAAACATTTACTAAAGAAAATACCGATTCAGAAAGCAATATTAAAACGATGATTAGGGTATTTTTACAAAGATAGTATATTTTAATAAAACCATTCGTCATTCCAAAAAGGTACTTCAGTTACAATAGAAGCACCAGCCCTGACAGGCGGTCTTTTATGGTCTCCGAAGTAGTAATATTTTATGTTAAAATCTCTAGCCATGCCATGTCATGTCATGTCATGTAGTGTCATGTCAATGTCCGAGACTTTTCTCTGAGCCGTAATATATTAATTTTATAAAGTTGACAAAGCAAACCTTTGAACCGGACGACTCGCCGGCCGTTACTAAAGCTGGCCAGACATTAAAATATCCATGGCTCTAAATCAGAGTAGAGCGTCTGACACAGACGGGTAATTTATATTAAAAACGGTCTGCAGCTTTTTCGACAATTTTCGTATGAGATTGTGCATTATTTGCTAAATTACACCTCACAATAAAATAGCAGAAATGCTTACGAGTAATGTGCCATGGTAAATTACTCTCATAGAGCTCACTCACTCATGTAAAATTAGCAACCATTTTTCTGGAGAAGAAAGTAACTTAGGTTTTGTTTTCTTTTTTAAGTCCCCGACTGACGCGTCTGTAATATTTAGGGTATATAATATCTAACATACATTTTATTATGTAACAAATTTAATTTATGGTCAACGAGTTTGTATTATTGTCAAATATTATTTTTGTTTGTATTTGACAATATTTTACATTAAAGAGGTAGAGTTAAAAATGCATTTTTATAAAAATCAGCGCTGGACTTAAACTAACATCTTTCACTTTTAAGTATTTTACTGTTGTACTGATTATTTTTTAAATATTATTGTACTGTATTTTTTGTTGTTATTCAACACTTTCTTAAAAAATAAGAGCTTTTCTAAATTTTCAATACTGTTAAAAATTATATAATTCATTTTTTCAAGCGACTTGCCGCTATATTAAACACCTGCCATAAAATTAAAATGGAAAAATACTTTTACACTTTTTACATTTAAATAATTAAAATACTAATCTGAACGAAATATAAAAAAATAATCAGTGGTCAATTCTAACTTAAAAACTAGGTTAGGTTCTGACGAAGAGCTTTTCTTATAACTAATTTTACCCCGGGAAAACTAGATTTTAATTAAAATTACGTATTAGTATATTCTAACCAAGGAAACAGGTATTAATAGAATTTGGGTTATGACTGTAACATTTATGTGATCTGAATTTAACACAAATCTAAATGAAGTCTTACAGAAGAGAATAATAGGTAATATATACAGCCGTTCCAAAATATGTTATAGAATGAATTATTTATGATACGAGTAGTCTGTACAAATTGCTTATTTTTAAACAAAAAAAAGACCCACCTCATATGCGTGTATGTTTGATTTGTGGCTCGGTATAAATGAATAGTTGTTGTGGTTTGTAGTTAGTCGCCAGGATTCGTTAGGGTTAGGAGGGCGAGCAGGCTGGCATTGTGGTCTGCTAACAGGCCTGTCGACGCGGTTGCGTCGCGTTCGCTTCGGCTAATCGTAAATCCTACCTCGGCCGCTGGCCGGACGCCGTCGTCAGCGCGAGATGCGAGATGCGAGATGCTGTGGTTTTGCTATTTCAACTTTTGTCTGCGTTTACTGGTCACAAGCGCGTCAGCATTTACTTAATGCTAAGACGGTTCGTAAGATGGTCGCTTTGGTTGTAGGTCAAGCTTCACCGTTGGCGTTGAAACTTGTCCTTCGAATGGTGCGATGACAATCGACAACAAACTTATAATCGAACGGACGTATTGCTACTGAAAACACATTGTTTGTCACATGGGGAACTATTTTTCTAAACTTGAAGATGAAATTAGAAGAAACAAAAACCGGCATGCGACAAACGCGATTATTTTAATACCTGTCGGGCAGATAGGGTGTTCGCATGACTGTCATGTCGTCGCGACAGCCTCAGCATGAATGGCCCCCTTTATTAGCCTGCGCCTAAATATTCTCACTACCGAATTTGTTACGTATTACCACATTCGCGATACGAAAAAACATCACTATATACAATTAGAGAAATTTCATCTGAAGCTTACATCGTGCCAAAAGCGCGAAAAACATTTGCATAAAGCCAAGCCAGTTTCACAGTGTCTCGAATTTATAACTAAGCTAAGGACATTTTTTGTGTAACGAGAGTACTTTAAATATGATTATAATGTGATTAACCAGAAAAGAGACAGAGAGGTTCATTAAACACATTCTAAATATTCATTTAATGTTAGTGTTGTATTATTGTTTTTATAAAAGTAAAGTATTTTATATTACTTAACAATAGTGGAATATCGTATTGAATAACCGTACCTTATATCCATTAAACATTTTACATACGTTTACATGAAGTTGACAAGAAAATAATTCGAAATAGCGAGGTATTTATAGTATCTGACCGTGATATTTCACAGCTGAAGATTCAAGTGAAGAATTTGTCGTAGGAATTTTTGTTGAAGGTCGAGCAGTTCCTTCAAGCGCTTGCGGAAATAAGTTTTGGGAAAAACGTCAACGTTCTCGAATGAGTTCTTTAATTTGAGTTGTTTAGTAGAGAAACATAAACGAGCATGTATGAAAGGAGATTTATGTCATTTCTACCAAAAAATTACATTAACCTAATAATACAAAATTGTTAATAAAATACAGTGTGTGCAAAAACTTCTTTAAGTAAGTTTATTAAATATATCAACTGAATTACATATAGTTGTAATAGTGTATTAAATATCTACATTTAAAATTATCATCCCATATGTAGCATCTATATTGAACAATGTTTCCACATCCCTATTTATATAAGAATAAAATCTACATGACAGATAACCAAAAATCAAAGTGACAACTGTCACTCAAAATGAGCCTGTCAAATTAGATTCATTTGGAAAAATTTTGTCGCTAAAGAATGTTTACTTCAAAAAATAATGAAAGCAGATAATACGAAAATAGTTAAATAATATCTCGATTTAGCACACCAGTTAACTGCCATGTGAGGAACTCGCGTCGATGAGTCGGTTCCAATAAACCAATAAATAGCGTCGAACCAAAAAGTCTTGATTACCAGCTGAAAAGGCGTTTTTTGGATACAGGGCCGAACTGGTATGGGATGATTGAAAAGGCAGTTGTATTGGCCAGGCTTTAACTGTAGCTCTATGCTCTCAATCTTGGTCCTAGTATTGTGCGAAAAACCTACGGAGTAAAATTTGGTTGAAAAAGTAGGAATTTAAAAAATATACGAAAATATTGATAAAAATAATATTGATAAATGAGCATATAAAATATTAAATTAAATTAAATAAAAAAAATATTAAATTTTTGTTAAATAAACAGGCAGTGTTTGACCGAAATTTTGGATTTGGCTAGTTTCGACGGGCCGTAAAGTCGGGATTTTCATGTGTCGTTTTAGCAGGCGTTTAGGCGGTCTGAGTGGCCTGGAGACTGGAATCAAAGCCACTTATAATTCCACATAATAAAAATATCCCACTAATAGAAACAGTATCCCGAATTTCGTAAACGTATAAAATATAGATGAAACCATCCACCAGTATTACAACATCAAACATAATCTTTTTATCTATGATTATTTTAATAAACATAATGGCAATGTCGTTTGCAATTTACCATTTGCGTGCACCTTCCTAACTCTTTCGCCGAATAAAACAATTTATCTTAAAATTAAGTTGACGAATTATTACATACAATTAATACGGATGTTTTGAAAATCTCCATAATCATCTAATCACATAATCAGATAATCATCTTAGAGAATAGGTCGACACGTCACTCTGATTCGAACTATTAAGAGAATTAATTAATGCACTTAAATTGGTTCTGATTACAGTTTCTGAGTAGTTTCTTCGGTGACCACAGTTTTTAGGTCTAGTGTAATATGGCAGGATTTTTTTTTTTTTTATATAAAAATTTAGTAAATTAATAAACAGAATCATAAAAGCCGTTACGCAGACCTCGGTAGTAAAAAGCATAAAAAAATATTACGCTCTAACCCTACCTTCGAAGAACGAGCACAGGCCCGATAAAAGGGTACGATATCTAGATTGTATTTTGGGGTAGGCTTAATTCGTGCTTTCTTATCGCTACTCTAAAGTTCCTCGACGACAGCGCACATTTTAAGAGTTCATTATAAGTTACAATAGGTCTTGCCAACCGTCGTCAATAGCAAACCCGTCGCTGCTCACCTCTCTCCTGTCCTAAATCTCCGTTCAACTTTCAGTGCTCCGCTCTTCGCTACATTTAAGAAGTTTTAATTACATTTTGACAAAGTTCGCGTGTCAGTCAGCAGCGACGACGCGACACGGCAAGGCGGCCCAGAATTTGGCTTCAGAATGAACGGCTGAACGCCATGTCGAAGCCTTAAATAGCACATAACAGTACATACCAGTTAACCCCAATTACTTATATGTAAAAATTGAAGCCAAAATAACAATTACAGAAATATTACTGCTATTTATCAATTTTGATTTTGGATGGAAAACATGCAACTATGAGAACATTTAAAAATGCTAAGAACAGTTTCATGTTACCATGATGGAATATAGCACAAGTTTCGATCATTAATCATTGTCGGTGGTAGGCTGACAAATTATTTTCCAGAAATAGGTTTGAGGCTTAAGTCCGAAAGTTGAGGTCCGAACTTCGTGCGAACTGCGGAACTCGTTCTTAAGCGGTTGTCCCTCGCTTGCGGTTTCAGCCCACAATGGTTTTGTTGGCTCGCGTAACAAACTTTACACTCATGTACTAATTAACGATAGCTAGGAACCTATTTATGTAACTTCGAAACATTATTTTATAAAATATACGACCACCGGACGAAATTTGTATTTATATTTATTTATGTGGAAAGTTATTACATTTTGTGTAATATTCTCGCTAAAATTTGAGCAACGTCCAAGTATGTAGCCTAATTATTATTAATTATTACATTAGTTAAATTACAATTTTTAAAATCATTAAAAATGGGTTTCACGCACTCAAAACAAAGTACCATAGATCATTTTTAGTTCATTGCGCAGAATTCATTTTTATTATTTTAAGAACACATAAAAATAAATTAAAATTGTTAAAATTTAACAAACAAAATTAAAATTTGTATTATTATGCTACTCACTTAAATCGCACAGCACAAACCGCTCCGTGTCTCCCCTGTAAATAAATGCCAAGTGTATTTACTGAAAAATGGTCGACTCGAGGTGGTGGTTGGGGAACCACTCCCGTATAAATATTTCATGAAAGTGACGTTGGAAGAGAGAGGGAGACTTCGATGCGTGGGATTTGTGCAACGAGTGCGCTAGAACGGTAAGCAGCGGTGGACAGAGCGTATATGCTCTAGCTAGAGACAAGAGTTAGGTTAACCTCATTTTTGACACACTCTAGTTGCTTCATTTTTAATATTTATTTAATTCTTAGGGATGCTTACATAAAAACAAGATACATAAAGTCAGTTACATTAATCAACAATTTAAGCTAACTACAGTCAGTTTAATATAGCATATATATATATATATATATATATATTTAAAAGACCACGAGGACATGAACTAACATCTATATTTAAATGGAGAACTGATATTTAGATATATTTTAAGCACTACTAGTTGCAATGGTTTGGCAATAATGTTTGACCAAAAATAAACAAGAATGGCTATGACACCCTCTAGCTGTCATATAATATCAACTGTTTTTATACATTGTTTAGTACTAGTAAATTATTTACCCAGAAGCTGACGCCTTATAGCTAGGCCCTGCAGGCGTTATTAACGGAATCTTACCCCCGACTACATGCACCTGTGGTACCAACTTACTATGGGTTGTTTATTTACTATCTCCATTTGAGACTGCGGCACTTAAAGCCCATTCGATTTGGATAGTCAAAGAGGCGAAAGTGAGTCATTTTTTACGTCTAAGTAGATATACAAAATTTCCGGTTTAATTCCTTATTAAATATAAGTTCCTTAGTAGGTGAGTGAAATTTGCTTATGTAAATAAAATATTTTTTATTTCAATTGTTTTTGTTTAATAATCTACTTTACACATAACCCATTTTTATTTTGAAAACATATTTAATAATTGTTGTATTGCTGATTGTAGTATGTCATTTTGTGTTTATGGTTATAAAATAATTAATAATAAGAAATAATGTTTTTTATTTAAAAACAAATATCTATTTTAACAATGTCTACTTAACTAGGTAGCGCCCCCAGTAATAATATATGAATGCACTACAAATATTTCGACTTGAAGATATAGTAATATCTAATTAGCTTGTGTAAACTAACCTATTATAATACATAAAAACAAGGATAATAATAAACGCCGTTGTAAATTTTAATAACTAGGTAAAAATCCTTTCTACGTGTTTGTATTTAAATAATTTGATTTAGTCGAAAAAATTTAGTTTGAAAGCATCATACCTATACTGCATAATAATATTATGTTTGTGAATATGTAGGAAATCCATAATCGGTTTTGTTATCTGCTACTTCTTCATTGTTTTAATGTTATTGATTAAACTGTGTATTTTTCCATAAGAAAATAAAAATATAATAAATAAATAAATATTACTAACGTTTAAATTCAATCACGTGCATCATATTGCGCTGATTTTGGTTAAACCTATTTATGAACCGCTTTGATGAGTTTTTTTCACACCCTGGAATGAAAATATCTTTATATTTTTGTATTTAATACAAATGAAATAATACAGATTTCCGCAATCTATTTGTAATACTGAACCGAAACAGCAAAATACTCGTTAGTTTTCCGCAAAGCAAGCTCTGCCGAGGATTACAGATTTCCCAATTTTAAATTCTGCATCCGGTACCATCGAAGTTATAATTGAATAATGGGGAAAAACTATGTGAATATGAATCTATAAATAGATTTCTACCTTTCTACTGAATAGTATATAATATAATATTTTAAATAAAATAATTTAAGACCAAATACGGTGTCAAGTTGAAAACAATCTTTTTTATTATATATATTTTATTTCTAATATTATGATATATTTACCCCAAAAATAGCATATTATATTTACTACAGCGCAAACCAGCAAATATTATGAGTGTGCATTATAAATAAATTAATTATTTTACGAGCGCTTACCTAGTTGGATGAATTTATATCTTTCCATTAGGTTTACATCAGATATTTCTGCTTGGCCAAATGTATATGGCTAGTTTATAATACTTTTTTAATTATTAAGTGGTATAATCGATGTCAATTGCACATACATTTGTCAGGTATATCTCTCAGGTCGAGAAATAAAAATTTGTTAGACGAATAATTTGAGCGAGCGGCGCAGATTATGTCGAAAGTAGTGGAATTGCATTGAAACTACGGCCAATTTCAACAATCTGACTAACCCTTACCCTTTTCTCATTTTCATTATTGGTTTTTGTTTCATTAGTGGTTTTTGTTTGTTTAATAATCGCTACTAACGGAACTATAATAATAATAAATCCATCGTCATCAACATCAACCCTGGTTCAACCCTATCTGATGAAAAATTAGGATCGACGAGTAATATATTGTTATTTTATATCAGACTCTACTAACATAATGTACGCATGCAATAGAATTTACAACTAAATAATAATATTTTTTTTTAGTTAGATAAAATTAGATCCACCATTTTATAAAATACATAGGCAATATAGAAAGAACTAAAAAAAAATAAAACAGACTGCGTAAACGCTTACAATGCAGTATTCATAATTTTAAATCAGCCTAGTTTTGGCTGTAAAGTATTCCTTTTCAAAAAGTAAAAATCATTATTAGCGGGTCTTCATAAAAATAACAATTATTATGATTATTACGTATATTATTTATTTTTATTCCTTAAATAATATATTTTTATTATTATAAATATATAAAAATAATAATAATGTAATCTCTCCTTACGGAACTACTATTAAATTAGGTCATGTATTTATTTTTTAAATTACAACACAACGCTCGGCCTAACTGCCAACCCACTAATGCTGGAGTCAAACAGTTATTATTATTATAAAATATGATATGATTTGATATTATGATGTGATAAAATAACACAATATGCTTCAAACATTGCAATGTAACATTATTTTTCCGCAACCCCACAAAGACCTGAACCAAAAATTGATTAAACTTTTGGTTTTCAAACCGCCCATAGGTAAAAAAAAGTAATGTTATCAGACACACCTTGACCTTCACTTCTTTAACAAACCATTTGAAGCCCCTATTTTAGAATGACATCTGTATGTATGTGTGTGAACACGATAACATCTGAACAGAGCAACCAAATGACTTAAAATTTTTGATTCCATTATAAAAATGAATCAATTCGGAAGCCAGGTAGTTGAGCAGTGCATTTATATGTTAAGAAAGAGGGTTGGGCACGTACTTATCTGTTAGAGGTAGTAAACATATCATAACTATGATTAAAAGAAATGTATATTTTAGATATTCCTACAAAAAAATGACAGGCTAGTGTACTACCTAAATCTGCAAATTACTCAAAACTATAAATAAATATAAATATAAAACTATAAAAAGCAATAAACATTGTCGATAGATGCTTCAAAAAATGTTCTTTATTAATTACAAAGACAAATTATCGAAAATACTGGTAAAAAATATTTACTAATTTTGTCACAATACAGTACAATTTCTTTTCGCGTAGATATGATTTTTACTATATTTGGTTAGACTTAGTGTATGTGTATTTATTATGTTTATTTTTATCTTTACTTGTATCTTTACTTATATAGACGGATGCAATTGACGAATGATAAGATTTTTTTTTAACACAATCAATATGCTCAATCAATTAATATGCATTTTTTCAGAGTAGCGCTAATCACCCTTATACATATTGTGTACGAAATGAATTACAATATACTACTGCTTAAAAATTGTCAATTTGGTGGGTCTCATAACGCGTAAATAAATAAATTAAACAGGTTGGTTATACCTACTAAATAGATTAAGATATATGATATACCTGTAGATCCAAAAAAACGAAGTTTGGAAAGTCTTGTGGATTTTTAACAAAGTTAATATTGTAACAAAACTTGTTTAGAGACATCGCCTTAAGCTAAGCGTTTTACCGAAAGGCCGGCCAAAGGACGGAGCGGAGTTAGAGGGAATCTCCCGTGCAATATGAATAATAAACGAACTAAAACACTTCCCCTACATATAAAACATGTGACTTAGCCAAAGTCTTAAGTGGGCCTCAAGAACACGAATATATTCTGCTCTCTAATATATGTTTACGTAAATAGTATCATATGATTTATAGGATGCTTTATGTTTTATGATCGTTTATAGGGTCCAGGACAAAATGTCCCAAAACCAGAAACCATTGTCTTCATTATCTGTAATTTGGTATACTGACAGAAAGTCATTTTATCAAAATTATATATATTTGGCTTGCCTGAACCCAATATTTTATTATTTAATATTTAATTGAACATTTAAATAAAAAAAATGTTTATTTAATTAACGTGTTCTGTTTGAAGAGAGCTATTTTAAAAGATTGAAAAAATAATTTTATTTTATTTTATAATGAAATATTTCTTTTTTTTTATTTGAAAATTATCACAAACTATAGCGAAGGTCAATGACTATTAACATTGGTCATTGTGCGCCTTTTCGTTCTTATGCTCTAACTCGAAAACTTAAAACGTCAGGAAGTTGTTTTTGTATCATCTATTAGAACTTACGAGAAAAACTCAAAACTATAAAAACAAGTAGAACGATGGCCAGTTTCTCGAGATATATGGCTAACACAAGAATCTTTTGGAGATCAATTATGTTATTATTGAAATACTATTTTTTATTATACTGTGTGTCCAAACAAAACAATATAGATCATTATTAAAGTGGTTGTGATGGCGACATAAAATATTCATAGTCTATCCGTTTTACGTTTACCGATAATTATTGTTAGATTTAGTTAATCTTCAGTGGAATCGCTATTTAGGGTTATTTTCGTTCACCAATGTCTTCTTAATGATATCCAATATAATCGTCCCTCTCACTTTACTTTATTATTATAGTTTAGTTTGTAAGCGAAAAACGGCGGTATTTTATTTATACAAATATGTTTAAATTTTTATCACACAATAGAAAAACCGATAATGCATGAACCGGCATAGCGCTCATATTTCCTATCTAAATTCTGATCTTGAAGCAATTCAGCGGTTAACAAGCAGACACGTGTTTAGGCGCTTTCGCAGATTTGACAGTCGGACGAAATTTCTATCTGAACTTAAATGGGAGCCTTTAAGTTCAAGGCGAAAAATATGTCGTCTCATAAACTTATTTAAGGCCTACTTGAAGCTCCCAGCATTAGTGAGCAACTTCAGAAACCGTTAAAAAAGAAATTATTACAGAAAGAAACAAAATAAAGGAAATTATTAGGAGAAAGAATGTCGGATTTCATTCCTTTCTTCCGCGTACTATTAGAGAGTGGAATAGTCTCAACTGCAGCGTCTTCAAGCCATTCCCTAAGACCCCTTCCCAGCTAAGAAAAAGGATAAAAAACTTGGCTTTAAAATAACTTAGTTGCATCACCTGCCAATCAGCTATACCACCGGAGGAATGGTACTTCCAAAGTATATGTAATTCTAAATAATAAATAAATAAACACCCACTTCAAGGATGCTTAATCGTTTTGGTATTTGTTATTTATATTTTTTTTTGTGCTTGTATTATGTATTTTTTTGATTGTTTCCTTATATTTCAAACCTACATTTTTGAAAAACAAAATAATTTTCGTATGCCTAAAAATAAAGCATAAACTAAAATAATTTCACATTTTTATTTTATTGCACTTTTTTTAAATATTAATGTAAAATATTGTTATCGAAATATAACACAAAAAAATTAAACGTTATATTGAACCGAGTAAGCAGGTCAATAATATTTATTTATGTTTCTACCCGTTTTTTATTTGGTTTTTTTTTTGCGACGTGGTCAATTAAATAAAAATCTAACAATATTTTAATTGATTTATTTTAGGTTCGTATGTTTTAAACAACTATTCGCTACGCGCCGAGCGCTACTGGACAGAGATAGGGAGCGAAGCAACCTAACTCAAGTGCCGATAGCACGAGTCGTCTGGTACTAAAAGCGAGCCGTGAGCACGAATCACTTTGGTCGCTTTGCTCCCCACTCGCTAACATTTCTTTACTATAATTTGTAAATTCTCTTAAAAAAGCACAAATTACAATAACATTAATAATGTATATGTTAGCGGTAACTGGTTATTTAATATGTCAATCCTTTTCATTCTATTTCCCTCCTAGATACTAACTATGCCTTGGTGTATTTTATATTTTGAAATTATTTTAAAGCTGAAATATCTCGGCATACTCTGCGTACTTAGTACTAATAGGGTTATAAATAATTCAAATTGTACGCATTAAAATATTATATAATAAATAAACATAACGAAATTCAGAGTGTAGTTAGTAACTGGTGTCTTTTTAAACAACGCATGGTTGATCTATATTATTTTTAAATATATTTTAAATATAATATATTTATTAGTTTATCTTATTCAAAACATTTAGGTTTGAACATTGAACTGAAGCACGTATAATATGAAATAATAGTAATATGAAAAATGTAATTATAATTTAAATAATGTAATATATTCATCTCGATATGTCTTTTTTTTAATAAAAATAAATAAATAAAAGCAATTAAAAAAATACCTAGGTATATTCCTAATAGACGCTATGTTCTATGAAGAGGTTTATGTTATATCTAGTTTCCGACGTCAGCCGATGGTTGGAGCGTTTTGGATTAATTAATAATTAGCTCTAACTAATTATACAGCCTCGAAAGACCGGTAAAGATACTCTCCTGCGCTCCGCTTCCGCGAGATCGGGAGAGTAGCTCTATGAGTAGCTTCAATGAGCAAATATTTCAAACTTGTCTGTCATACTCAAAGCGCTTCGATGAAAACTCTTTGAGAATAACTTTCTGAACTTTTAAGATATTTTTGCATTAATTCCTTTAATTCGAAGAATTTTTAGGGTCATTTTGTATGATTTTTTTTTTATTAAGAAATTAAGATCAATTGCTATTATGTACAGTCGATAGCAAAATAACGCCAAACTGTTTAGAAAATTTTGCTTAGCCTTTTCCATGGAAAGTATAATCACACCAGGCAAATCGTTTGAACTCGTTTGTGGAATTATTTCTTTATTTCATTAATGTACAAATTGTCATTTTAGGATATAAAAGACAAAAGATAATAATTATTCAGAATGGGTTACACCTATAAATAATTTAGTTATAACCGTTTAAACTTATAATATTTGGTTGCACATATGCTTCGACTATTTAAGATTCATCCTGAAAAGTAATGAACAAGTTTTGATAAAAATGTAAAATTTAAATGTGTTTTGTAAAATGTAGCTCACTTGCTATTTTTTCGTATTGTACAAAAAGTATTACTACAATAATGTGAATAAAATAGAAAAAATAAATATTACTACAATTAAAAAAAAAACCATTTTATACTAAAATGTTCTAAAATCTAATTATATATTACATATTTACGTATAAGTAATAAAAATATTATTTATTAAGTTTTTGTGAAAAAACAATAAATTAATTTTAAAGGTACCGGATGAATGCTGCCTGTTAGGACTGCGATAGCTGCGCCATGTATCGCAATTACTGACTTACCATGTCTAGCGGTGGTCCCCCGACTGGTTAGAAAGAGGTTTATGGCAGCAGATATTTTCACTGAACCTGGCCTCGCCAGTGGCATCTCGCTTTCTCATATGAGAAGGCGCATGCATCGCATCTGTCTACTCCTCACGATTAGCGTTTTATGCTTATTCGGCTCGGGGCTAAACAACCCTATTACACTTTTTGATGTTTATATATTCTGGGGTTATAACCAACTACAGTTAAATACTGTTAAAACCACAGAAACCATAATATTTATGTATTTAGTATAAAAGTATATCTAATAAGCAAACCATTCATAGCCTTGATGCACCTTTTCATAAATTTTCATATAGTATGTTTTATCATTTGTGGAAAAGAAAATTTAGGTAACGCTTTGCCTTTGGAGTGCCTTATTAAGGCGCCTCGTTAATTTATTTCGAAGGTAGTGCAAGAACGTGCATTATTATTAAATTAGCGAGCGTGCTGCGAGACGCGGCTAATGGTACTGACAGGAGACGACCTCTACAACTTGCAACATTATAACGCCAAAGTGCAGGTGCGCAGGACGCCGCGAGACGCCGCGAGGCTTTTGTCTTATGGAAATCACTAAAAAATACACAATTTATTTATTACTGAATTCTTAATGTTAATAGGTTACCAGTAAATACTTTATGGCGCCAGATGAACATTATATAATACGAAAAATCTAAAACCATTTACATACAAATTCAAAGGGAGATAACAGGCGCGTATGCAAATGGTTCGAAGGTGAGATGGGAAACGAAACGACCCATCCCGACTGACTTTTCTCATGTTACTTGCATCGGGCGTACGTCATTTTCCGTTTCAAAATAAAAAAAATATATATGAAAAATACATACAATATAAAAAGTAAGCAAATGACCTGACATCGGCTTGTAAAGATTTTGAGGGAAAACTTACTTTTTGTTTATTGCTGCTACCTTACAAAATGCCCATTGTTATGAAACTAACAAGACCCACCCATATGAAATTCCCTATAATTTGCAAAAACATATTCGAAATCGTGGTAGTCTAGTAGTTAAGCCAAAGGTCGCTCATGGTCAAACCATTTTTAGCGCTTCATTACCATCATCTCTCTTGACTCTAGCTCAGGCACATTTGGCCTAGTTGAGTAGGGTCCAAAAATAATTGCATATAACCTAGGTTATAGTAATTTTTTATTTAAAAAAATATACCTAATGCGCTACGAATGAAAAAAAAACAATCTACGAATTAGGAACCGGTTCCTTTTTTTATCCGTTTAAAAAGCAATTTTTTGGTCAAAGACATAAAAATTTAAGCTGTCAGTGGCGTAGATACAATTTGTATCAAACGAATGTGAGAAAAAAATGAGTAGGTATTATATTTCAAATATTATGTTTGTATTATTGTTGTTTGTTTGTTTGTTGTTATTATGTTTGTTATTATGTTTGTATATATTGTAAATATTATGTTAATATTATGTTATATTGTGTTTTTGTTTGTTTATGTTTTATGTTTTTATTATGTTAATATTATATATGTAATTATTCAGAATCAAATTTGTGAAGTGAGGATCAAATTTGTATTTGTGTTGATTGCTTGACCACTGAAGGGCTAGTTTATGGATAGAAGGGCTAGTTTATGAAAACAAACAATAAGTTTAATAATTTGCCGCGCAATAAGTGAGATGTTCCCAAGCCGAGATAAGGTACTTTTGGGGACGCCTAAAAGTGTCTCAAATAAAATCGTAAGAAGCTTTTAATATTGTCCATCTATTGGTTATTACCCACCCTATCCTCAGAAAAATAAGAAAAAATGCACCACTGTAGTTCATAAGCGAAAAACAATACCAAATCAAATTTTCATGTCAAAATGCATCAGTTAAACGCAAATATAAAATTAGTTCACAAGTAACATCACATCAATTTCGAATGTATACACAATTTTAATTAATTTGCAAAATAAACAAAATTTTTCGATACATTTCATATGAGTCGAGTCACGGGGCGTAACATGTTAGGCATCAGTAGGTAAACCTCGGATAGCTAACTACAGCCACGAATAAATCACTGATAAATTTCCATAACATAATGTAGCGTCAGCTTTAGTGAAATTTATTCAGACCGTACCCAAACTGGCCATGTTGAGTGGTCAAATATTGAATGATAAACCAAACCTTGATTTATGGAAATTTCCTGACCGCGCTTCAAACCATCTCCGGATATTGCAAACGAATCACTTTGCTGCTTGCTGTTATGATATCCTGCGTGAATATTGGATACTCGTTCACTCGATTAACTAAGCTACATACATAAATACATATGCACATACCTAAGGATATATAAAGGTGACGGGGTTGAGAAAGAAAACTTCAATGCCACAAGAAGAAAACTTCAATGCCACTTGCCAGAGCGTGATGAGCTCATCTGACAGAAACTCACTTGATGATTTTTCAAGAAGCAATTTATTATTCTTAATAATATATGTTAGAAAAACATAACTGAATTAAAATAATATTATAAATTCTAAGTCATAGAATTAAATCAATTTTATATACAATAAATAAAATATTATTTACCTACTACGCGACAAACTTTCTCTAATTTGTTTTTTTTTATTTTTGTAACCCACACTGTTTTATTTTAGTTATTTATTTAATAATGGTATCATACTTTGACATGTCATTTAATAATGTGTTTTTTTAGTGTATTTTTAACCCACTTCATGCATATATTTTCATTTTTTCCAACAATATGATTGTCATCCATTCACCTTTCAACTTACCGCTATATTTTATATGCTATTGAATGATATATCAAGGTGCGTGCATTTACAGCATTATAATATTTTAAACTGAAAACATGAATAAATATTTTTAAAATAAACGGTCTAGACCGAGTTTGACTTGCTCAATCCGGTTTTCGTACCAGAACTTTATCAACAAACCGTCGATTGATCGAATTGAAGCATATTGAGGTGTAATCCAAATTATTAATTTGGTGTATCTTTTAAGATTTAATCAGAGTAAGACAAGTAAGCGCCCAAAATGCGGCTATTGGATTTACCCAAGTGGGTAAAAAATATTTCAATTCCAAAAACATAAATACCTACCTAATTACCACCTTGAAATAGGCAGATTTGTAACCTTTTTGACTGAAAGTTAGTACTATAAAAGAGTGGTACTTACAAATTTTGATTTTAGTATGGTAAAAAAAATTATCTCGTTTGACCTATGTAAATAATTTGTTGGGCTTTCGTTTTTATATTTGCACTACCACCTAAAGTATTTCTTAAAATGGCATGTTGTAGAGGAAAAATGTTAATGAAATTTTAAATAGTTTCAGTGGGTGGGTCATCCTTTTGAGATTATTATGTTTATAATAAAAATTTACACCTTTTAGGATTTAGAATTTCTTAGTACAATTACTTTGGTGAAAATTTTATGGGTTAGTCAGCGACGCTATGTAAGCGTCCAAAAAAGGGTTATGCTGAATTATTTTTTTCAGTAACACAATATATTTTTTTTGTCATCAGACTGATGAAAACAGCGTTCGTTCAAGGGGTTACGGTGTTTATTTCACACGTTTTGAGCTATATTTTAAAGCCCGATTTACCAAAAATGTTTAAAAATATATTTTTAGAAACCTTTAAACTACTCATTTTAAACAATACAGTCCTAAAAAATCAACTTTTTTTAGAGCTAGCTCCACAACACCCACGTTAAAAATTTTGATTGTTGAAGTATGTGCACGTCACGAAAACCTACCATTATGCCAAATTTCAATCTTTCACGTACTACTACGTACTACGGTACGTCACATAGTTTTCGAGAAAAACGTCTGTGAGAAGACAGACGCAAGTGATTTTATAATGGTTTCATATTTTTCTAAACTTTACAATATTATAAACACCTACTTAATATAACATTTAAGTTATTTAGATTTTTCTATTTTTTTATTGTTCTTTAAAACATCTTGTTACGATATAGATGTTATCGGAACTATATAGGTACTAAATATTATTATAATATTTTTAAATAAAATTATAAAATAGATTATAAAAATAATTTACACTTTTCTCTATATAGGAAACTTTTAACATGCGACAAATAATTGTGTTCATATCGTGCCTATGGTTATGCGAGCGTCATGTCTATGGTAAATCCCTACTGTAGGCAGTGACATGTTGCCTACCAAACGTTGCTATAGATATCCAAATGTCTGTCACCTTTAGCTGCGCAAACGGCGCGACGTCATGACTATGGAACTGCTAAATCAAAAGATTTTTCTCTTCTTCGGTTTAACTGACACGCGGTTTCGAAATCGAGCAAACATATTGAGGCGTTACTTAGGTACTTAACTTTATAGCCATTTGAAATAGTTCGAGAGCGCCTGGCAGAGGGTTTCAATTTAGCATAAATCTCCTATTAGGTTTCAGAGCATGAGCACGCGTGAGGCAGTTTTTGGCGCCGTAAATCCAACAAATGACAGTCGGAAATAAAGACGCGGGAACTTGGACTGCTCTCACATTCGAGGGCATATAAGACAGGCGGAGTTATTGACGTCACACATGTGGCTTGGTAATGTTATTATATTCTATTTAAAAAAAACAAACAACATTGATAACAAACGATTAACAAAATAAGGAAAGTAGCCAACAAATCCCCAAGGTTGTGCCAATCGCCAATATCCATCCCGTTACTTATCAAACTTATTAACTATCAACTATAATACGTGACACTTGGTTAATTTTCGTAAGGCGTAATTATTATAAAATGAAATATTATGTCAGTGTTTATTTATTTATTTGTTATGGCTACCCAATAGAAATTGTACACAGGTAAGACAATATAAATTAATGACGTAAGACAATATACAATGAAGTACCTATATATATTCCTAGGTTTGGGTAGCCCAATTGACTAACAAAGATTTTCAGAAGTAAAAACGAATAATATTAACGATATTGATTTTAAATTTAAACCAAAATACAAAATAAAACACGAAAGACACCAATAAAACAGTAGAATACAAAAATAAACTAGGAATTATGTCCTTGGTTTTTTGCATTGATAAGACATTTTAAAACAGCGTTGAGAAACTTTTGCTGAGAAAAAAGATCTTGCAGTATGTTAGAAGTTAATAAATCACAAATTCAGTAAATAAGGGGGGAGAGGGTTGTTTCTTTGTTTCTCCCGTCATAATTTACAAAAAAAAAAACTAAAATGGTGTTAAAATTTATAATGGATTGAAAGAATGTCATGATATCAATTTATGTTTTTTTTTTTATTTTATCTATTCAGACCCAAAAAATAACCCACCGTGCAATGACTATCCTACAATACGAGATACAAGTGGAGATAATAAATGAATAACCCTGGCTACTGACGGAAAAAAACTCGTTTTTTTTTATCATTTCTTACTCGTAATAGGGAACATAAACACCCTACAAGTCTTCAGGACAGTCTGTATAGTTTTTCGTCAGTAAACAAAATTGACCTGAAGTTAATGAATGACTATATAGTTTTGATCAAATTGTCAAAGCCACCAAAATGTATTTCCCATCGTAATGAAACAATACATTTTCTCTGTAACCAAGCCTGCCTTGGCTTAATGTAATAAAGCTAGACAAGGCTTATCTGCTCGGATACGCAGAGTGAAATATAATAGAGCACAACAATGAGCTCGAGTTGAAACAATATCCGATATCGTTATTATACGAACGGAATATCATATAAGGCGAAAATGGCGGACGTTCGAATAGAAGATTATGCAAATGTTTTGTAGGACGAGCGCAGGACAGTACAAACCTGCGAAAATCTAGATCGGCTGTTCGCAGCGCTTGTCACTTTGAAAAGCTCCCCCCCCCCCCCCCCACGGCCTTCAGCTCGCTCACACGACACCACGCGGTCCGCCATGTTTTGGGATTACGGTCAACATCCCACAAATCTGTGTATATATTTTATATAGGTATACGCATATATATACTAATTAAACCGTTGAAATACATATATTATTATTATGAAAGAAAATTTATACCGTTCAAACACCTATCGGAACCGCTGATACTAATGACGATGATTTTTCTGTTACACAAACAATATCTTCTGCAAAAAAGTGCATAGTTTTATGGTATTTACTAGATCTAGGTGAACAAAATCCCCTGGTACTCGGTGAGATTTGTTTCTTTGTTCCGGACCATTTTAACAAATCGCTGAAGGATAGACTATTCAGGCGTTTAGCGTGTCGTATCGATAGACTTGTGCAAGTAGAGAGTTTGATTCGAAAAGCAGTGGAATTTAATTTCGGCGGAGACTTTTTTCTTGAAAAAGCATTTTGAAACCTCGCTATAAAATAAGATGTTTAAAAATAACAAATTGGTAAAACAACTGAGTTACCAACTACCATGGTTAAGCTCGGAAAAAGCGCAATTCCGGAAAAATCATCTATCAAACCAATGGAAGTCACTAAGCAAAACCAAAGTTTAAGTTAGCTTAAAAATTGACATTGGTTGTTTTTCGAACATATCATTTGTCGTTTGTTTTTGCCTTAGTGTTATTTCTTATCTGTCTTTAATTTTGTGTTTGCTATTGAAAATTAATATCAAGTAAAACAACTACACATAAGTACTATTAATATATATTTCTCTAAGGAATAAAGTTCATGTTTCAACGTCGATGTTACTTCAGCACTTGAACAAGTTCCGTTCAGTAGGGAGATACGTGCTAACAATATTTCAGAGCGCTTTCTCCAGACTGGCACAGACGCTCCGGACAGCAAAACATCCATCACACGAGGGAGATGCTGCAGGACGGAGGCTGTAGGGCGGATCAGGACCTCGTCGCGAGATAAACTCAACACTTATCTTTATTTGATTCAATTTGAGTCATTCTATAATGTGTCAAGGAACCGTATTGATGCATACCAACTGACGCATCATGATTTCGAATTAGAAATTTTGAACTATTTACACAATGTGGTAAAAGTTCATCTACAAATTGTGATCTCGAGGACGAGACTACTTATGTTAAAGTTGTGACTATGGAGTAGCAAAGCTTAAAAATTGGAGTCCATTATTGCTGCCACATTACTTACTAATAAGCTTGACGCGCAGTGACTAATAGGCCAGCGGAAGCGCGGGCAAGAACATAGACAATTCACGTTTTCTTTTTTAGACCTAATATTTTGGCGATGTTGAGTGTAATCAGCCAAACTACAAATTGTAATCTCACAATCAGCATTTTGAAACGCAAATACACCGGCATCATCCGAGAACCTTCGAAATAGACCTTAAACTGCGATTTGCCTTTTTTTAAATATGCCAAATTTATCTTCCTGTTTTCCTTCTCACATTCAGAGGGGTTATACCACGCCCATAATAATTGACAAAGAGGAAATTGTTTTAGCACACTTATAAGCAAAAGTTTCACTATCAGTATAACGAAACCTTATACAGGACAAGCGTCTGACCCATCATAAGAATTGCAAGTTCGAATGGTCATTCCGGCGAATAATATTTCATTTTGTTATTTATTTATTAAACCGGTTTTCGGGGGTAACTTCTTTTTACAAGCTTTTATTTAGCTTACAATGTTTGTATGTTTGTTGAGGTCAAATCGTGCAATTAGAACCACTTTCTCTTATCCTACGGAGTTAAAATTTGATATGTTGATTCAGTTCCGATGACAATGTATTTTTATAGTAAGCATGACCTGATTCTACACCCAGGAATGGCTTCAGACGAAGGAAGTACTCAATGGATAATAGCGCAGATTTTGTATACGCATTCAAGCACTGATGTTTGCTTGGTATGTGCTGTCCTAAGTAATATATTATGATTTTGTGCTTTATGTCTGTAAATTCGATCCAGAATTTTGAAGATCACAGTGTTATGTAAACAACAAACGCCATCATAACCACGATATTAAATTGTGTGTTCTTAATACTGTTTCACATTAAAAAAACTGTTAAAACGGTAAAGAAAAATATTTTACCTTGAGTGGCTTTTTTATAAATGTGTAACAGAATGAAAAATAAATATTCATGGAAAAATAACGCGGGAAAATGTCGAAAAGCCTTCGTTTCCTTACTAGGTCGTCCTGGCCTGCGGTCGGCCTGCGGTTTATTGCTCGTAAAGTGAAGATGTCAAAAATATTGTCATTCTCTTTGTGGAACTACAAAAAGAGGGTCGATCATAACAATGAGGATTGAAGATTTTACGCGTGAAGGCAAAAACCAAATCTGAAGATTTTATATTCGAGGTCACTGAGTTATTACTGCTCTGGGCCGTACTAGCATAATTCACACAAGAAGGTCGTACAAAAATATTTCAATAAACCACAGCCGCTTTTCATTGTATTATTTCAAAAATTTATTTATTTATTTATTTATTTAACAGGTTTCCCCATGTACATTATAATTACAGTAAAACAAATTAAATTACCAAAAGAAAAACAAAAAGCATTAAAATCAAAAAACAATAGCATGAAACATACTAAACTAAAAAATTAAAATAATGCCTCCAGGCAAACATTAATGCATAAATAAATCACGCCGATCCTACAACGGCGTAATAGAAAGCAGATTTTTAATCCCATTGGGCGAACAGACAAAAATATCAATCTCCACGGAAATGGAATTTAATAATTCGACTGCTCTCCCAATCGGACTATACTTGTATACGTCGGTACGACACGCTAACCGCTTAAATAACGTGTGCTTCCGCGCTCTAGTACGACGGTCCGGAACAAAGATACCAATATCACCGAGTATTACGGGATTCTCGATGAAACCGCGAAAAACCTTATAAAAATAACACAACGTATGGATTTGCCGCCTAAACTCGAGTGTGTTAAAGCCTAACATCCCTAATACGAATGCTGATGGATACGTATTAGGAAACATTTCTGGATAATATCCATACCTACGGAGATAAAGGTATCTAAGGAACCTCCTCTGAATAACCTCCAGGATATTACCGTAAGTAACTTCATGAGGACTCCAGATAATGGAACTATACTCCAATATGCTCCTCACGAACGTGCAGTATAAAAGCGAGATGGATTTCGGTTTATTCAAAGATCGACTGGTTCGGAGCACGAATCCCAACATTTTATTTGCACGCGTAGCTATGCTCCGCATGTGCAAATGAAATGTTAGACGCGAATCAAACACAACCCCCAAGTCGCGAATTTCGTCGCATCTGCGAATGATCTCATTACCCAGAGAGTACTCACAACTTATTTTTTCACGCACAGCTCGTGAGAAGGATACTGCGATACATTTAGAAGCATTAAATTGTAATTTGTTATCGTCAGCCCATTCTACAAGACGATTGATGTCATTTTGTAAAAGCTGCGCGTCAGATAGTGAAGTCACTGATCGGTAAATCTTCACATCGTCCACATAGACCAGCAAACTACAATTTATTACTGCAGTAAAAATACTGTTAATAAATAAAATAAAAAATAAACCACTTAGCGCGGCCCCTTGCTGGATACCAGAAAACGTATTAAAAGTATCAGACACTGAGTCTCCGCAAGATACATATTGCCTTCTATTCTGAAAATAGCTAGCAACCAAGTTTAATAGATCGATTGACAAACCAAAGTCAAACAGCTTTTTCAATAATATATCGTGATCTATTTTATCGAAGGCCTTCGAAATATCAAAATAAATTGCATCCGTTCGAATATTTACGTCAAGATTGCGGGCCACTTCATTAGTAAAAACTAGCAAGTTTGACGTTGCGGATCGACCTACGCGGAACCCATGCTGATTCGTGCAAATCTCATTATTCAGCTTAAAAGATAGATACTGATGCAGAATTATCTCGAAAACCTTTGCAAATGCGCAAGTAATTGCCACTGGCCGAAAATTCTCGATAATATCCTTGCTACCCTTTTTATGCACCGGCGTTACTTTAGAAATCTTCCATCTTTCAGGAAACGTGCTTTGAGATATACAGAGATTGAAAATATGCATCAGCGGCGACTTAAGACTCTCTGCACAGTGCTTAACCACATTCGCTGGAATGCCATCGGGCCCGACAGATTTTTTATTCCGCAATATTGAGAATGCAAGGTTCATATCTCTCTCACTAACCGATTTGAGATAGATCGTGTTATCTATCATTCGTGGGCTGCCGATCTGCGAGTGACGTCACGTCAAGTAACGGGGGCGACGTACTATAGACAGATCTGAAGAAATATTAAAATGTACGGTCGATATCCGAACAAATGGTCAATAAACGAAATCACGGGATAAGACGGGATAAATTGTGAGCACCCGCAGGGCTACGTTGCTTAAGAGTGAGTATCCCCTTAGGCAGAATTTAGTTTTAACCGTAATGGAGCATTTGAGGGGAAATTAAGACTTGAGACAGTAGCAGGAAACGAAGATGGAAGAACAGCTAAACAAGTCATATTCATCCCTGTATTTTACACGAAATTATATTTTTTACGTTTTTTTTTTAATTTACTTTTTAATGATTTTTTTTATATATTTCTTTCTACTACCTATATTTAATACACAATACGCCTCCTGCAAAGTACACGATTAAATGTTTTATTTCGTAATAAATATTGTAATAAATACAATGATACCTTTTAAAAATACATTATAAAATGCATTATACAGTTGTTACATAATAAAATAATAAAACAATTTCTGTAAAAAAACCATAAACAAGGGTGGATTTCCCCGCCGAGACATATCGATTTACACCAAATGAAGTGGGTATCGCCCCAAAATTACTTTTCTCTAAATATAATCTAGGTATAAGCTCTATTAAAATTATATAACTATATAGACGGTACATTATACAACTACATACGTGCTAATAAATGAGATAAATAGTAAAAATAAAAAAATAATGTATGTACAATAATGTATGTGGACTATCTACCTATATATTAATACGTGAAGTACTTAACTTTGTACCCCTTTTATACATATTACTCGCACGGAGGAGTGTGAGATTTGGCATAGTTAAAGTTTTTATGGGTAAAACGCAAAGAAAACTACAATAAACCTATAATATGTGTTACAAATAAATTAAATTAATTAAAATAAAACGTTCATACTACTCTGACAGAGCTGTGAATTTTGTGTGATTTCAAATGTTCCTTTTTTAATAATCTGTCAAAGTCAGCTTTGGGAGAAGAGCGGTAAATATGCTTATGCAGAGTTGAAGAAAAACATCCTGTTATTAAATTTAATAACAGCGCCAACACATCTTGCTTTATATGACCGTCGACGAGAATAACTAATCCTCTTTTCTCGATGAATTCAGGGATAACACTGTTTAATGCACAGCTATATTATTAAAAACCATAACCATAAATTATCCAGACATTCGCGTAATTTAAGGCTAAAACTATCGTCATGTCAAAAATACATGTTTTATAAAACTCAGCATTGGGTTACCGATATTCTGCGTTCTCAAGTACAGGACCTTTTAGTACCTTATAAATATTTTGGTATCCTATTCTTCCAATTCAATCTATAAATAAACTTTTCTGAATTTTTCAATATTTCCAAGGATTGTGTCATTTATCTTTTTAGGCGATTATTCCCTATCATCAAATATAAGTCAAAAACCTTTACAACTCAATTATATAATTATGTATTCCTATCATCTTTGCTCATTACATGCGTTACATTCACACTGTACAGTTATATTTTACTTTCTGTTGTAATATTTTTTAATATGTATTTAGTATTTAGGCTACCGATTTTATTTTCATTGTGTTCATGTTTAGGGCCTAGCTGCCAACCCAGGGCGGCGCCCGGGGTTGAATAGGTTAAATATAAGTTATTTCAAATATATATAATTATTATATAAGCTTTAAGTTAAATATTAGTTATTTCGCCACTTTTTGCAATAACCCCACGATATGGTTTTTTTTAATAAAAATTTTATAAAAATTGATTGCTATATTAAGTTAGTTTATTAATAAGATTCAGATGTTAATATGTACCTATAACTGTTTAAGGGAATTACTAATATGGTAAAGAGGCTCATGGATTAATTATAACATTAAGTAGAAACTTTTAATTTTCATGGCATTCTACCTTATTTTATCCCAGAAGCGGAGCTCTCTGAACGTGATCAAATATTTTTTATACCTGAAATTTGACCTCACTGTCCATAGTTCGTTCATAAATAAAGAAATATTTCGAATCCGCCTGCTCACAAAGCGTCCTAATTAAAATTAATAATAAGCAAATGGAGAAGTCATGTCAGCCGCGACAGCCTCCGACCGTTGTGTACCAACTCTACTCTTAAAACTTTGCATAATGATCTTATTTTGTTACATTAATACTGATAATATTTAAATATTTTTTTATATATAAATATATACGTGGTACCTTGGTAATTTTGTTATAGAAGCATGTAAATATTAAAACATTTTCTTTGATCAAATTAAAATAAAATTAAGGACTATTTTTGGAAATTATATCGTGGGAAAATTATGTTGTGTTATGATAATATTGTGTCCTTTTTTCTTTTTTGTATGATTACAGCCTGAATCCCTTCCTGTCTCCTGAAATTGACATAATGATTAATATTTTTGAAGACTGCATGGATTAGTGTATTGTGGATGTTCACTGCCCTTTGCATAACCTTCAAAGTTGTATTAGCGCAGAACCCAGAAGGTCAATGATTTCTGATGATATACATGCCAAACACAATCTTGTGGTACCTATACAGTTTAGCTTGTGGTATGTTTCTTGAACTTTGAATGCTTTTTGCTTTCTCCTACCAACGTCTGTCAATCCCTCGCCTCACGGCTAGGGCAGGTTTTGAATCGAGGTTAGCTACAAGAATGCGTCAGGTATGTATGGATTGGAGTAGGATATCACCGCGGTATTTGAACATATATTCCTAATATATGCAAAAATTTGCTGAAATTAATATATGCTAAAATTTGCAAAAGTGTAGAGTCATGACATTTGCGACCCTTGGTTACTTTAGCCCACTAATTCCGTTCGGCAACCGACTTATACAGATGAGTTATTGCGTCAGTTCTTTCAAATGAAGTTATTGTTGTATATTGTTACTGTTACTGTATTGTATACTGTTGTATATTACAATTTGTTTATTGTTTACTGTGCCTCTGTACTTACCGTTTAATAAAAAAGGATTGGATTGAATTGAATTGAAATCAAAACGAGCGCCGTAGCTTCTAGTCAAAATTTATGCGCGGAAGTTTCCATATGGAGTAAAAAAAACAAAATGAGGGCGAGATACGCCACGGCCGTATTTAGCGCAAAAAATATATTTTTCTAGCTACCACTTGGTATATTTAGATTTTCGATAAAACATTAGTTAACTGCAACACGATAAAAACTATCATCGATTTTCGGACATGCCGGCCTCCACGCCGACTATCGGCGTCAAAATTTAGTGGCAAAAATGTTATGTAAAACGTAGGCTAATTTGAGATGATTAGTTTTAAAAATACTACGCTAACGAGATTATAACAGCGATACCTATTTTGTAATATTTCTCCGATTGGCATCTGGGGCACGACGGGTAGACGCCAAATAACCGCTCCGCCCGCCCGCCTCTCGCATAAAACGTCACCCAATGACGTGCGCCGCCATTGTGACTCCAAATTGCCTTTGCGGCGCAGTATTGCTTTGACATAAGCCTAGTTTTGTATTCCATCAGGAAAGTATTTTATATACTTATCCAGGTGTTCTTTCCCGTAATACCAAGTTAGGTCTAATGTGATTTTGCAACTGCTCTTTTTGTACTGGGTTTTTATCTTATTTATGTACTCGTATGTTATCTTAAACGAGTCCTAGTGTTAATAACAATTAACTTACTCGGTATTCTGTGTTATCTTAATTTTACCTTGTTCCTTTAGAATTATTTAAAAAAATATTTTGTTCGCTCCCTGAACGTCAACATTAATAACAAGTCTTGTAATATAAACATACTTAAATTTAAAAAATAATATAATAATAAAATACTTTAATAATCTGTGACAGTATAAATGTCCGTCGATGGCTTAGTAGAAACGTAATAGGACAAACTAGACATAGACAATTTATGAATGCTAGTGCTATATAGTTTGGCAATTTAATGTTACCTTAATTAAATACTTAAATACGTTTTATTTCAACACATGAGCTATTAGTCCTCAGGATATAATAGTTTCGAAAATATATTGCATATGAAGAGCTCTGACTAAATCAATGCTATAATTTGAATCTCTCGTCCAAGAATCACATTCATTTGCATTTACATTCACACTTCACGCTTTATCCCATCCATTAATAAAACTCTTCTACAGTTATCATTTGCTTGCTATGCGGTATCTCAGATTAGATTTTTGTCGTATTTATTTATTTCGCCATGTTTTAAGCCCAACTTACCCATTAATTTTATAAATATTTAGTTGCGAATATGGAATCGGATAAATCGTAACGTATTTCTGTTATTTGTAATCGGTTTTTGTGTCGTATATTGTGTTATTTTTTTAAAGTTAAGAAAACGCGAGTTCTAGGATGTATTTTAAATCACTACTGTCCTTTTAGGGGGTTGATCTATATCAGTGATTCCCAAAGTGGTCCATATCGACCCCCAGGGGTCTATGACAACCTGCAAGAGGTCACGTCAGCGAAAAAAAAATTTGGGGATCCATGAAATGAAAATGGGGTGGAACTCAACATACACTGATAGTACCTATTTACTTACATTATAATATATAAAGACTTATAACATTATTTAAAGACATATACATTAATATAAAAGTGCCTATGAAGTAATATATATATATATATATATATATATGTTTATAAAATTGTGTAAGTTGTAGGATGTAGGTATTCGCTTTGTTGTCCCAATACATTTTGAACTTGTAAAAACCTGCACATAATGATATACCAGTATCATCTTGTTACAAGCATACGCGCAGTCTCAGAGCTTCGCGAACTTTAAGTTTTTAACACTAACTTCACTACAGTTAGAAATTTACAAAAAGACAATATCAGGGAAGTGGGGGATCTACACAAAACAGAAAAATATGGCAAGGGGTCTACGACACAAAAAAGTTTGGTAACCTCTGTCGACAACTAAACTGGTCAACAATTAAAAATTATATTATATTTAACCCTTTAAGAAGTCTTATATTTTTTCCAAATCGCTATTCCCGATTAACAACTGCTCAGTCAGAAATTTCTTATTATTTAACACGTTATATTGCTAAATTGAAAATCATATTAAGTAATAATATTTAGACAATATTTGGTACATTTCAATATTTATTAAAGAAACCCGTAACTCTTATCGCACTTGCTCGGATTCACGGGCACAAACGAACAAAAAGTTTACGATAGAGCAGATGTTCTAATCTGGGTTCCTACGAGTACTTCCTCGACATCACCTAATGTGCTCACGAGATCACGTTGCAACTGAACATTTTATGATGCGTTTATCTAGTTTTATAAAAAAGGAAGAGAAAATAAATAAATAAATATGTATATTTAGTTACATGTTACCACCTGTATAATATAGGATTAGGAGGCTTTCTTGCGACGACTGAGAAAGCGGTCTTTCTCAAGTTTTCGAGTGCCGGCTCTTCCTTACCTCGGTTACCGGGGCTTATCTTTACTCGCAGGAGAAAATAATGCCGGCAGATCTTTAAGCTTTTATTTAAGCTTACTTTAAACCGCATAAAGAATGGCGTCGCCGCCGCGCCGGACGCCGTTTCTCCCTCTCTCCCTCTTTCCCTCTTTCCCTCTCTACAGCGCCGTATCAAGTCGTATTTACGCGACTGCTTCTATTAAGAGACAATATCATGATATGGTCTTTGTGAGCACTTCTAGAAAACGCTCTCTGTGCCTTCACGTTCTCGCTAAGAACTTGTATTTTGTTTATTTGTAGTTAACGTAACTCTTTACGCGGCTTCAATGTATTTAAAAATACTTTCAAGTGGTTGATCTATACCAACAATCAAATATTAATCACCGAAATATATTGGAAAGATATTTCTGAATAAGAGACAAATTTCAAATTTAATAAAAACCAAAAAGGTTAAGGATAAAACCGTTCGAATGTTTGTCGAGGTAGGGCGCGTGGGCTCAGAGTTAAGCACCTGGGCATGAAGGGACATGGGTGTGGTACTCAATATTGACTGGCTGTTTCAGACCTTGTAAACGCATTGCTTAAGTATTTGACCTAGATATATGTAGAACAATCGTCAGCGAAAATCAACAAAGATTAAGTTTGTATTGCAAATACAATGCCTTCCATTAAGAAGTTATACATACAACGTTATCAGGTATAATAAGCTATCAAATTATGAACACTAAAATATAATTTCAGAAAGTATGCCATATAGAAAGGAAAATTCTAAAACACTCCTAATAAATATTATATAATTTATTTGGACAGGTGACTTACTCTAAGCTATGCCCTGGATCATATACAATTTATTTTGGTCCCTACTCAACTACGCCAAATGTGCCTGTGCTAGAAGGAAGATGGTGATAATGAAGCGTCAAAAATGGTATGACCCTGTGCGGATTCGAACCCGCGACCTTTGGCCTAATGGTCCAATGCCTTAACCACTAGGCTACCACGATTCTTGTACCTATTTTTTTTTATTGAACGCGAACACCATATTGATAAATATCAATAAATTTAAAAACTGAAAAATCGAAATCATTTTTCATCGAAACACTAATATTAGCACGATAGTTTCTAATTATCATAAATGTCTATTTACTAATCCCCAATAAAGGAAAATTCCAAAAAGCCTTTAAAAAGCCCTTAAAATGGCAAACAAAACAAATTTGTGTAAAATGAAAGCCGTTAAAGCATGGCGTAACACATTTTTGATAGGGTACAGAGTTGGTATTAAGAGGAGAATAATCGATATTTATATATTCACAAAAAGCGTCCGGACCGCTGCTCACGATCCGTTGTCCTTCCATTCCCCCGAAACTGCAATGATCCAGAGCAAAATTTTCGAAAGTATTTCAGAAAAAAAGGTGAAATAGTTCGCATATTTCCATTTCAAACCGAAATTTCAACAAAATAATATTACTTTTACCTATTCAGAATACAGAAAACAGGTTTCCTAGGAAATATATATATTTTTCTTATCATCAATCTAATTTATTTTCATTTAACGCTTTGTATACAGTGGATTTTATACACAGCTTTTACCCTTTACCCCGAGCATTTAAAGTTAAACTAAAATGCGTAAAAAAAAAGAAAAAATACATGAGTCTATACTTACTGTATCTATGAGCGTATATGAGGTTAATATTTACATATACATACCTATACACTTTGTCGAATGGCCTTTTAAGGTAAAGCTTCATTTGTCCTCGACTGTACATGCTATGGAATTTGCATTGTAAGTAATAAGTACTAATTTGATTTTCTTTCAACGAATTTGCTCACGCGGGTCTTGCAAAGATGCCAGTATTTGAGTACCTAATATAGGTTTACAAACGCTTGATCATTTTCCATCTTTTACTATATCAGTTACTATTATTACTCAAATATTTATAAAAAAAATAACATGACTTTCGATAAGAAATAATTTAATACCAAATTTAACAACAACGTTGTAAATTGGGAACAGCGTTTGTATGGGGGTTCTGAGCGAAGACATCCCTTTTAATAATATATAGTATCGGAGAAATCTTAAATTCAGTTTTAATAATACAACTAACACTAATTAATACAACTCATTTGTTGAATCGGTCGTGATAATACGAAAATATAAAAATATAATATTTAAAATTATTTTTTTTAACTTGGGTGCCTAGCAAACACACAATTTGTCCCACAATGCACTTGCATGGAGTAAACTGCTGAACACGCCGCGGTCGTAAGCTCTGAGGGGTTCGCGAGCCTGGCGAGGCCTCATAAAATATTACATGAACCCTGTCAAATATTTGCATGCGCAAATTAGGTGCACGTCATAAGAATGTCGGTGGCGGACGCAAAACTGCAGACATGGGGAATAAGGGGAAGAGGGGATGTCCATACACGAACGCAAAACTCAAGGAAGGGTACCAAAATAATAGCTTGCTCGGTTGGTAATCCAAATACGACAGGAATAGAATTATAAACGGCGAAAGTAGGCAGAAGTACGTTCTGATATTTACCCTTAATTTATATGTTAGAACAAAAATCTTTTTGCTTGTAGATTTAGTCATGCTTTCTAGTAAAATCCTACAAAAAAAACTTTTTTTTAAAATAAACATTTTACTGTTATACATATGTCCGTTATAATGCTTTATATGTAGCTAACTGTCAATTATAATGAAGGTGTATTTTTAGACTTGGCAAACGCCTTCGACACAGTGTCAAGCTCAATTTTTAAATACAAAAGGTTGCTGAATCTCGGTCAGTCCTATTAATTTTAATAAAACGATTTAGGTATATACCTAACGTTAGTTTAACCTTTCTCTTTTTAATAACTCTTATAATAAAAAAATAGTAATAACAAATAATTGAATATCTACTTCGTATGAACCTAATTCCCAAATATGTTTATGCTTCCATTTAATTCTCTGTGAGACGGTTTCCCGCATTGAACGGCAGGAGCCCCGCGGCAAGCCCCATTTGACAGCGGCAGATGAATATGTTGCTAATGATATCTGGAGAGTGGAAGCGCGTCATTACGCGAAGCTGCGAGTGTGCTATGTGCTATGTGCTATGTCTGACCTCGTTACTACACAAGCTAGTCTAGTGACGTATTTAATGCCTACCAACTGTATTAATATGAATACGATTTAAATAATATTAACTGTTATAATATGAACATTAAATGAGGTAATGAGTATGTAATTCACCTACTTTCAGTGCAAATCCTATTGTTTTTAATAAAACGGTATGGCTAGGAAGTCTGGTTGCGTCCAGTTAGGTCCGATCAGAATGATGCTTGAATTTTTGATAAAAGGTAGAGTTTTATGAGATAAATTAATAGAAAAAATAGATTTTTAAAAACAAGCTTTTCAGGCCAAATCATTAAACCGCTGCGCTGTGGTGGTTCATAGCCAAACCGCTACGAGATCGTAGCGGGCATACAAAGTTCTTCACAAAATAGAATTGAAGAATTACAGTATTCTGGAAGTGAATAGCAAAAATAATTACGCTATGCATAATGAAAACAATTTGGGAATTTGGTTTTTAAATCATTTAGACGATTATGCATAGGTGCATGGAAAATTATAGCTAAAGTTCATGTTTACTAAATTACGGCGTATTGCATAAACGACACTCGACAGCCACGAATCGACATTCGTTGGTTTTAAGGAGTAAGGCGGATGACAGAATTGAATTACTACCAAATAAAAAATAGGTAAAATTGGTTCGAAAATTATTATTGCTTTCAACTCAAAAGAAACTGATGAGTACAAAATTTATTGGAGAATTTATTTATTTATTCATAATGACACAATAGGAAGTCACCACAATAAATGATATAAAACCGAAAAAAAATATGATATTGACAAATTAAATATCAGTCATTTATTGTCTTTTTTTTTAAGTAACATGGCCACTCTATAGTTATAATAGGCATTCGCCGTTAGTTTACATTAATTATATAAATATTGTCATTGACATATAATAATATTGACATTTGGAAAATTCGAATGCTTTTTAATATTTTTACAGATTGAAAATTTTCATCAAATTATATAGCCAAAATGTTAAAAGAAAAATTAATACCGTAAGCACATATATTTAGTTGCATCGCTTGAAGTAATGTACGCTGGTTTAAATACAGGCCTGTATTTTATGAAAGATTTTCACTCTCACCTATCTATCCGTGCGATAATGCAATACGGTCAAACTTTCATTAAAGTAGTATTATTATATAATATATAATTAATATTATTTCTATTTAGTATACTCTGTGTTTTATATTTAATATGCAAGTACACCACATGCATATAAAATTATTCTCTTTTTATTTAAATATTGATAAGGTTTTTCTTACTTAAGTGTATAAATGTAAACAAGTTATATATTCAATATTTTGTAAGAAAAAATAAAAAAAATAAATGTTTGATTAAATATTAAATATTGAAACAGCATACCTATACGAGATGAACGAACATTGTTTACCTCGCCAGATATTTATACTCCTGCAGAGACTATCGAATTTCGGATTGACAATTTGAACGTTTTCAACTGATGACAATCAAATATGCAGATTAGCGAGAGCAAGCAATTCGTTTGTTTGATTTCGGATACAAGCAATATTGCCGCCAGCGGCTAGCGGCGTACTATATGGCCATTTGCCTTTGTTAGCGCGATGTTGCTAAATGGAAGTTCCGCAGAAATATTACGCTTCTAAACGACGACACTGTCACCTTCGTCAACTATCGCCTTAAAAGAAAGTCAAGCAAAGACACGTTTCTTTTCTACGTCTACATAAACTCATTTTAAAATTGGTTATGGTTTTTGAGAACAACAAATGTAAACTTTGCGTTATAATATTAAACGCTGTTGAGGGGAAGCGGTTCACTCGAGGTCATGGTTGTCAGCTGTTTATTGTCGACATCGCCCTAACGAAACGTCGCAGCGTAGCGCCGGGTCGTGAATAAAACTGATAATTTACACCATAACGTTAAAAAAACAAAATGACTTCGACATTAATTATTTTCATATAATTTCTTACTCATAAATAGGGAACAAAAATACCCCATTTGGTCTTCGGGGATGGTCTTGGAACATTCTGTATATATATAAATTATTATACTTTCGAGTATATTACGATTGTACTAGATGATGTGAGTACATAATAAATATGCGAGAATATGATATGCCATGTTATTTTATTGTAGATATACAAACAAAACAAAATTAGATAAAAAATACAAAAACACGATAATATTGTAAAAATAAGTACATTGTGTTATTGTGTGTGTAATAAAAAACATTTTTTACTTAACTATTAAGCATTAGACCCCTTGCATGACCTTATTGCAGAATATAGTATTTATCAGACAGGCATAAACAAAACTAATTTACTAAAAAAGTGCCCATTTTCCGAAATATTTTTATAGGGGTGTATTTACCAGTTTATCTAGGACAAAGAGATAATAATAAAATTGTCAAAAATCGATAATCCAAACGCATTAATTTATGAATGAGATTAAGATAAATGAAAACAGCCGTTGGACGCATGCAGATACCCTGCCGAATGAGCAAACATTAAACTTCAAAAACGTGCATAAATTCCCGTCAGGATATTAAACAATCTGATGGAGGCAAACAAACAATGCGGTAATAAATTAATTGTGCGGCTGACATGTTTCCGACCATTCGGACTGCGTTGTCCGCGAAGCGCGGGTCGCACAGCTAGGACTTTGAAATGTTCACGCGGCTAAATCAAACATGTCTGCCCGAAGCAGGACTAATGATTGTAATCTGCAAATACGCTTATTGTTAGCTGTGGGTCGCTATGATTGGAAAAGCTTTAATTGAAATTTATATTAATTTATTTCTGGTTTGCACCAAACCTAGATATATTGAATATGCATTTTCACGTTCACCAGTTTCAACAATAATTACACTATCTTTATTTATTTATTGGCATAGTAACATAGGTCACACATAATTGGCATATATGTAAAGTTCTACTTAACTAGACACTATTCTTTCTATATTAGCATTTAATTTTAATACGCGTTGAGCAGCATGCGCTTCCATTATAATATATTGTCAACGATTGTGTCATTTACTTTTTCAGGCGATTTGCCGCTACTAAAAAATAATCATCAAATATAGGTCAAATACCTTTACAACTCAATTATGCAATTATCTATATATCGTTCAGATTATTTATAGGATAATAATAATACTAGTGGTCGCCCAGTGGTCAAAATTCGACCGTAGTCATCATTTTTTTAAATTTGAGCGTTATTAAGGTTCTTATATAATGAGGTGAGTATACCTCTATAATCATTGCATTTTTTTTTTTAATTTTGCTCTATTACTTATGTCAGCTGCGAACGTGTACAAATACTGATTCGAGCGTGTTGTTTGCCTTAATTAGAAAATACCTATTAAATTTAGAAGTAAATGTTAGTAACAGTTGAAAAAAACACAATTACAGCTTGTATCATTTTTTTGATACCAATCTTTTAATACAATTCGTTGTGTTATATCTTTTTTATGTAAAAATGAGATTTGTCATTCATAGAAGTATAAAATGGCATTAATAACTATTTTTGCTTCACATTAACAGATGATTGAAATGAGAAAATTTGAAATCACACAAAATTCACAGCTCGAAACGCATTCAGTCAATCAGCTGTCGTATGAACGTTTTGTGTTATCTAATTTAATGTATTTGTAACAATGTTATATATAAATTTTAGCTTTCCTTGAACAGCTAGGTTAGTTATTAATAATAAAGTTCTAGGTAAGAGAATATGAATTATTATATTATGCACTTACAGATATTGCAAATATTAATTACTTATTATAATATTTAAACAATGATTAAAACGCGTTTCCATTAATATTTATTTAAAATAAGATAAAAAAAATCTAATAAATAACCAAGCGAGTAGAGGTTTGTACTACCATAAAATACCACGACATTTTCCCAATCAAAAGCCAGCGCCATTCTATGAGGCTCTATGCCTTTACCTCCACTCCTGAGCATTTATTTGCCCGATCTTCTTTCTCGTCTGGATGCGCCGCTGCTGCTCAAAATTTAAGTTGAACGTATTTTTGCGCGGCAGTTCTTACTTAACATCTATATTTCTATAGTAGCATAGCGCTCGTCGCGGAGAGGCGGGTAGCGGGTAGCGGGTAGCGGGTTGTAAGGCGGACCGTCTTGCAAGACGTCTAGCAGATAACCGCGACGGTGGGAAAAGTTTTTATCGTGCTGTCGGGTACAATTCTGAATATTGCTTTCAATTCCGTGGGCACTGATTCGAGCGGCGCGCCGCCCGCCCGCCCCGGGCTATACGAACCATTTTACAACTTTAGGTGAATTTCCCGGCGATAAATTATAGCGATCGTTCCGTTCAATTTATCAGAGCCTTTTTTCCAATAACAAATTCGATCGGGGCAGAGCTCCGCTGCCAGATTCGAACAAAGAGCGAGTAAAAGTCACCTGAAACGATTTCGCTACAGAGTCGTCGTGCGAGATGCGTCGTCTTGGCAACGCGCGCCGCGAGGAGGCGGCTAGCCGCGATTCTACAATAGGCGAGTACTAATTTGTCAGCACGGACTTAAACATTTTCCGCGCTCATTCGGTCCCGGACTAACTTTGGTGATTAATAATTTCTTATCAAAGGGACAGAGAACGAACAGGCCGCAAAAGTTGTGCTCCTTTGGTAATAATCACTTTATCGAGTTGATATTGCGAGTTAAATTTTTACCTTCGCGAAATGGGACAAGAGTACCTTACTGTTTCTGTAGTAGTCTGTTTGATGTTTGAGAAGTTTTTGATAAATTAAATCCCCACGATGCATTGCCAGAGTGTTACTTGGTGTTGTATGTGTGTTGGAATTTGAAAAATCTTATATTTGACGTAAGGGCAATGCCATACTAAGAAGTCCGTTATATAATAAAACGGCAATGGGAAAGTTACCTACCTCATCAGACAACCCGATCCAATATAGCAAAAAAAAACACAAATTTCAAAATCGATTTATTTTTTAAAATTAAAATATGGTTTATTCTAGAATATCAATCACACCTGCATGAAGAGTATTGCAAAAAAAAAAACAAAAAAAAAATTACATGGCAAAAAAGAATTGTTCTGCAACAAATATAAATTAACATAGAAATTAAGTATCCAGTAAAATTTGTTGGGTACTTAATTCGCCGGTTATTCCATTTAATGGTATAACCAAGCCAACAAAACAAATATTTATTTCTGCTAATATGTAACAGTACCTTATTACCAAATAAATGCTTCAAATATTGTTATATTTTGGTAATTTATAATATATAGTTTATTTTAGTTTATAATATATATATTCTAGCTCTATTTAAAGCGAAATTTACGCAGTCAGTTGTATATAGATTGTACACTAAAAGGGTTTCGCTTGGCGATGACTGCGACCCACCGGATGAGGTCCGCGTCACCTGTGATAAATCACTTCCCTCCGCATCGGTCGGGCATCCAGATGATTCAATTCTGTAGGACGCCCGCCTCCCTTTGCATCTGTCGAAGCGATCACCTCCCCCTATTCATTACGAATCCCGTGTTTGGTCATTTTGTAAAAGTATTTAATACTAATAGCTATTATGAATAATTGAACTTATTTATCATGGTGGTGGTGGCGGAGGAGGTGGTGGTGGTGGTGTTAGTGGTGGTATGGTGGATGTGGTTTCATTCGTGGCATCCAAGTCGAATTCTCCTGTTTATTATCGAGGTATATCATTAATATCATCATCATCAATATACGATAAATACGCCGTATCCCAAGACCATTCGTGATAAAACATTTAGCTAATAGGTCCTGCGATTTTTATTATTATTTATTTAGACGCATTACAAAAAATTCATCATGGTCACCGAGAAAAAAAAATGTAAACTTTATGTAAATGTAAATAGTAAACAGATCGAGTAATAAAGTCTTTGTTGTGAGCAAATTAGCTGTCGCCGTTCGCCGTAACGGTGTCAAGGCATCGAAATTCGCGCGCTCGCCGAATTGAAATCATCTTTTAAAAAATATGATAAATTTGGGGATAATATTTTTACCCCCCTTAAGTCTTCGGGAATGGTTTGGGACATCCTGTATAAAAGAAAACACTAAAGAACTCGACAATTCTGGACAGATTTACGTGTATATAGTATCTAAAGCTCAATACGATCCATAACGCCAGACAGTAACGATATTTTAGAAATATTACACGAAAACACACGAACAAGACATTTAAGAAAAGATACAGAGACTACACTTTGCTGATATTTACCCAATTTTGGGGAATTTTCAAACCAAAGGTGTCATGTGATTTCTAATGCATAACAATAAGAAATTAACGTGATTTATGTTTAATGATACGATTCTGATCCCTTATTTTTTTACATTTTTAGTAAACTATCGATCTGGTGTTGGTATTGATGAATTATAATATTCAATAATTGTTTCTTTTAAAAAATATACCTCGTCATATTATTATTTAGAAGCTGTACATACACTTATGCATGTCAATTGAACCAGAATAGAATCTATTAATCACTAAACGTGAACTACTTTATAACATTTATTTATTTGTTTTGTGTCATTCTGTTGGTATATAATTATTATTTCCCTATTAAACATTTAACAAGTTTTATATCATTACACGAAGATTCGTCTTTCCTTTATTTAGCAATTCCTATACGTCAAAATCGACCTAATAGTACACATAACATAAAATATCATACTTTAACAAAAGAATCCTACCACAGTTTTACTCTTTCATGATAGTGATTTGGATGGCAGGATGTAGCAGCTTTGCTATACTTTTACAAGGTTAAGGTGGCAAAGTGGCAACATGCAATAAGATGAACAAAGGCATATATTTATGTAAATATCATCAAAGACGTAATCAAGGCAATCTTATTTACACTAATAAGATGGCAGTTTCAAATTACAAGTTATATTTATATGGGCATAATTCGTTTGACAAACCCAAATTATTTAAACGCTCGACTATTTGCAAAGTTATTCGAAACACGATTCTACATATTATTTTTTACACGAGTTTACAATTATTCAGAACGATGGTGGTTGAAAGTGACTAAAACATAGAAAAAATATACATATATAGATTGAAATAAACAAATAGTTTATTAAATTAATTTTGATTTAACCACGACCATTGTCACTTTTAGATTGTTTATATATGCAGAACGAACTCCAAAACAAATTTAACGACTGAAAAGGAATAATTTAACGAATCATCTGACCTTAGGTATTCCCAAGTGCCTCCAAGCGGTCTTCCTCCAGGGTATTGCACCAACCAAGACCACATCCTGTTCCGCTCCGCGCCGCGTCCAACCACGATCCAGGCCCACCACGATCTTCCAGGCCAACCTCGATCGCCTCTGTCCACATAAAGCTGGTTCTCACCACCAACTTGACCCGCTTAGCCCACTGACTCGTTTTTTTATATTATACTGAACCTATCACATTCTACATGACCTTCTCAGGAACTCAGTTTGGATTTATTCACGAAATAAAAATGGGAATATTTAGATCGCAAAACCGCCGCCCGCAATTACTAATTATTTCCGCACAATTAAAATGGTTTCGCAAATCACGCCTCGGTCCACCGTCAGGCTGAAAATACTATGTGTGTTGGTGTGACCAACATATGATGACAGTTCACTTCAAATTACATCTCTTTCGCGCACGATAGCTGACCTTTTTCACACACTGAAAAAAATACAATATACTTTAATCGATAATCCCTGGGGTGCTCGATTGGCAGATTCCGCCGATCAATCGATTATCCACCACTGTATTCACTGCATTATTGGTAATATCGCACAAAAAATATATTCACCATTAGTTAAGAAATTTCGCTGTGAAATTGGTTGAGATGACCACTCCGCTTCAAAACTACCATAAGACAAAAAGACTGCTCGCCAGTGTCACTACCCGCTACTTCGGCGGCCGGCCGCTTTTCAACGCGCCTCAGTCCGCAATCGTTTTGACACTTACATATTTTTCAAGAACGTCATAATCCTTATTTTTTTGTTACCAGTTTTCAAACATCTTAGTGAAATATTTCTAAATAAAATACGCTGAATTTTATGGTATAACTTTTATAATTTTGTGTAAGCGATTGCACTTTTTCATACTTCGAATACCTACCTAATTTATAATTGCGCCTGACGATAGCTCATCTGCAACATTCGACCGAATACATAGATACCTAATTTTATTTTTTGTACAATTAACAATTCATTCGCCAGTTCGTTAAATATATTAATTCTATTACATAAAATATATTATGTTTATTCTGTTAGATGCCATTTATGATGAAATGTGGACAAAAGCAATTTACTTTCTACAGACACAATATTTTGGTGACATAAAATTTATGGATTAAAAGTAGATTAAAAACTAGAGATAATATATTGATAACTATTTAAGGAGTTGGTCAATTACTGTTATTACAGATGATTAATCGTAAATTATAACACAAAATGCACAATCATTTAGTAGGTATATAAAACCACCGCTGACACAAAAAAAAAATAATCACATTAAGTCTAACGTGTATATTAAGACTTATTTTTAATCACATATATGCTGTTATAGAACCCCTAAACTTTCTCGGGCCAGAGCAATTTGGTTTCCGCCAAAATTACTCTTGGGAAGCAGCTCTTACTTCCTTCTCTCAAGCCATCGGGGACTCACTAGATCGGGGAGTAGCGGTCCATGCAATCTTCCTCGATTTCGCAAAAGCGTTTGATGTAGTTCCACGCTCTATTCTTTTAAATAAACTCGGTCGTTTGCCAACTGAAGCCAATGTCCTTCTATGGATCAAGTCATTTTAACCAATAGAAGTTTGCAAGTAAAAGTTGGTATTCGCTGTCTTCCCATACTCTGATTCCGTTGGGAATCAGAGTTGCTCCGCAGGGTTGCATTTTAGCTCCGAAGCTTTTTATTATATTTATTAATGACCTGATAACTGAAACGTGTTCCTCAATGCAATTGTTCGCTGACGACTGTGTGCTTTATAGAAGTATTGAAAAACCAAGCAACTGCAATATTCTTCAACAAGATCTCAACAACATTTTGAATTGGATTTCAGATAACAAGATGAACCTCAATGTCTCCAAGTCTCCCTTTTTGCAATTTGGCAAGTCAAAGATAATCCAACCCGACTATACTGTTTCTGGACAGGTAATCCCGAATAAGTCTATCGTAAAGTATCTTGGAGTACACATATCCAATACTCTACATTGGAGGGCGCACATTAGCGAAGTAATAAAAAAACCCGGTCGCTCACTGCGTTTCGTAATGCGGAACTTGCGCTCTGCTGGGTCACGTGCTAGGGCACTTGCGTATAAACTGGTTCGTCCAACCTTGGAGTATTATTATTCATCTGTTGGAACCCAGGCTCCATTCTTTTCTTCCGCGTACCATAAGAGAGTGGAATAATCTCAACTGCAGCGTCTTCAAGCCATTCCCTAAGGCCCATTGCCAGCTAAGAAAAAGGATAAAGAACTTGGCTTTAAAATAATTTCGTTGCACCACCTGCCAATCAGCTATACCACCGGAGGAATGGTACCTCCAAAGTAGTTATATGTTATTTTAAATAATAATAAATATATATAAAAAATAATGTTTGCTTGTTCGCTTTCTATGCGTTCCTAAATCATTCATCCGATTCAACGGAGGGTGAAAAACGCACCACGCCTAAGTACGCCACTTTGCGTCGAGTACACTCCTCGCGACACTTTATAGCGATGACATATTAATATATTATCGCTATCAAGTGGCTGACCCACATCATGCAAGTCTTACAACTTGGCTTGACAAACTGCAGTTTGTAAGACTTGGATGATGTGAGTCAGCCACTTCTCTATAGAGCATGGCGGAGTGTTGCGGCGCACGGAATCTACCGGTGTCGGGTTTTTACATGGTCGATTTGTATGAGATGCCATTTTAAAAGATCGTTCATCCGATTACAATGAAACTTTGATGAGTTGTGCGCACACCCGCGAAGGTTTATGACAAAAAAAAATGACTATAATTGGCAAAAAATAAATTAATGTTTTTTTGTTCGTTATCTATGCGGTGGGCATCTTGTTCGTCGTCTGCAAAGGCCTAAAGATGGGGAGCTAAGCGGCCTATCCCGAGTGACGCAGGTACGAGTTGTCGTGCGCCGAAGGTGCCGTCAAAGCCACCCGCAGGTCCTAGCTGCTTAAGTACCTTTTCCTGTTTTTTGGTATTTTAAAAGTGTAATTTGTTTCGTGTTTTAAGTTAAGTATTTCCATTGTAAATGTAAGATTTTAATTATTGTTAATAACTTTTAACCTGTAAACGGAGTGTGAATAGATATAAAAGTGAAAAGGTGATTAAAAACCTATATAATGCATTTTACACGCACGGTTTTCACGGCCCTAGGCTTAGCTGGAACATAAAAAAAGGTAAATAAATAACGTAGACTTTAATAAGATAAGCTTCAAATGAGCATGTTCTAGGAAAGTTCGAATTGGAATTACCACCAGAAAAGAATTGTCCAACCCATGGCTTTATTTATTTTTTGTTATTGTTTTCATAAAACTAAGTCATTTATAAACAATAAAACAAATGATGGAAGTGGAAGTGGCCAAACGTGGCTGTTATATAATGGTATGGTATGTTTTGGGCAATATAGTTTTGGTTGCATTTAAAAATGATAACAAGGGCATTTCATTTTTGACTTAAGGTGGTCTCTCCTTTCTCGCTCAAACCTCTAGGTATATGTGTGAGCAAGACGGAGCAAGTTGAGCAGCTCGCTTCGCCTACTCTGTACCACTACAATACATCCACAATTCAACCAAATGTAATGTTATTTTTGTTTTTCCATTGTTTTTTTGGATCGTTTTATCTCATAATTAATATTTATCTAGGCTTAAAAGATTTAAAAAGTTACATTTCTACTTTATCTAAAGGTCAAGTCGAAGTCAATATTTTTCCATACATTTTATCAAAACTTTAAGTGTAAATTTATTATTTAATAATACTCAATATAAGAATCAAGAAAATAAAACAAGAGAGGTATTGTTGATTTCATAATGGCGCAAATTCAACTATGTTTCTTAAAACAGATTGATTCTGTTTTTCAAGATTAATCAATAACGGCACAGGTTTTCTGATTATATTTCTGACTATATTTTTGTTTTTAATTGATTAACAATAATTTAATTTATTTAATAAATTTAATTTGATTATATTGTTGTTTTTAAGCAGTAAGTTTATTCAAGTATGCCTTGATTAATAAAATTTCATAACATATGAATAAGGCCTAAATTATTTGTTCCGATAAAATAAAACTTTTTTTGGCATAATGTACCATAAAATCATAAAAACGGTAACTTAAAAGTGACATAAAAAAAGAAATCATTGGTTAAAATTATTTAATACTGAAATAATCATAAATCTTTATTTTTGCCTTTCATTTTGAGTAGGTACTCACCATTAATATGAATATGAATGACGGCATATGAATAATTTTATGTTACATAAATATCATCCATTTACCTATAACACAATTATCTATTTTTTGAATTAATAACATAAACCATAATATTTTCCACCATCGACTACTTAAAATGGCGGTTGGGCTGGTGACAAGTTTATTAAGTGTACATTCATTCTACAACGTGGCCACATTCAAAATGTGAAAAAAAACCAATACCATTAGTATTTAAAATTTTATTATCATTTTATTACAATACTCATATGGTTTGAATGTTTTGTTTTACCTACATAATTTTGATCAAGGTAATAAATGAAATTTATGTATCGGACGAAAAAATACTTTTTCAAATAAAATTTATTTTACACTAAATAATAAAATACTAAAATTAAACTATGCTAATTTATCAGAATATTTGCTCCAATATGTGTTTAATTATTACAAAAGTTTAAAGGTTAGGCTGTAACTAGTCAAAAGTAATGGATACTAGTATATTGTTAAGCGTTATTGTTATTGTTATTACATAAAAATTGACTAGGTTTTTATGGTTTAGATAGACACAAAAATTTTTAAGAAAGCGAAAGATTTTGGCCTTCCACTTATGTTATTAATTTTTCATACATGCAAACGATAGGCATGAGACTTAAAAAATCTGGTAAAAAAACACTATCCTTTAAATTTGAGTAAGACAGCACTAGTATATGATAAAATTAATTGCTACTACAACGAACCAGCCAAGTAAGGAATGGTCTTAACGTAAATTTAAAAACAAACATAAGTAACACATTTATAAATAAATGAAATAAAGGTATAAATACTTAAGTACTACTTAAATGTAAGAAAGTTTCAAAATCGTAGTAAAATATACCCAATTATTAACTTTCATTAGGCTAAATCTATGGCAATGGTAGTTATCTAGATAATGTTACATGACTAAATAAAAAACAATTACATTATGACATTTAATTTTAAAACATATTTAAATAATCTTTGGCGATTCGATCCATGTAATGCCATCATTTGGAAGCGGACTGCTGAATAATGGCGATATCCATATTAAATACCATCTAGGCCCAAAAACATTAAGAAGATTGCTTTTCCAGCCATAGTCATAATCAAATCTGGTATCTTCCTTCGATTCTGGTGTGACCATGCCAGATAATATCAGTTTCAAATGATAACAGAGGAGGAATCCAGTAAAACAAACTACTATAAAATTAATCGCAACAATGGTTATGTAAATATTATGAGCAGAAAGATCGTAAGCTAAGGTGGCTAAAGGAAATAAAAATTTGAGTAGAGCAAAGTAGCTATCAAATTTAATAAATGTGTAAACATATTGAACATTCAAAACGAAAGCATATACAGTTGATACGAAAATATGGGACACAAACATGAAGAAGTACCTCTGATTCAAGTGGCCGACGCAGCAGCCGAAAAAACTGCAATGATGATCACGCTTCAATATACAAATGTTACATACGGAACAGTGCCAAGATCGCGGAGGAGCAGCGCTCTCACAGACCGAGCAAAAGCGCCATTTTGACGACCGTAATGGTGGCATCTGCCGGCCCAGAATGCTCGTGTCAACGACCATACCTCCCAGCATATTTCCTGTCACATTGTGCAGCAAGAATATCGACATGAAGATGTGAAAAATGTAGATTGCATTCCACTCATAATGGAAAGATGGCAGCACGACAAAAACTTCAAAGTAGTAGAAGAGTGGGATCAGGCCAATGGTGAGTGTAAAATGTCCTGCGTCGTGCCAGGGTGGAAAAAACCGCTTTCTTAGCAGCATTATAGTTAACCTGGAATTCTAATTAAATTAGTAAAAACAACCAAAAGCTATTAGTTACAATAGTAGAACATATTCGATTAATCCTCACCTCAATAGCTATCACGTTTGCCAAATATGGAATTTTGTGCAAGACAAAACTTTCATATAATCAATACGTCAAATTCATCACCCCTGAACTCTATGCACCCGCTCTCACCCTCTGCATCCCTACACAGCTACAACTGACGAGCATCGAACATTTGCACATACACGGCCAATCGGTCCAAACTTTGGTTTTTGGCGAAACTTTGACAGATGTCAATTGAAGCAATAATAATATTTATATTTTTCTTCTTTAATAAATGGCAAATACCTTTAAAATAAAATTAAACCGTGTATGTACTAACTTACACCACAATAACCTTACATGGTTCAATTTGCGCTGCCTTGTCGCCTTAACCAAGTAACTCATTATCCCCTAAAATGCAACTCTCACTTAATATATCTCATTACATTTATTACTGTAAGCATTTTTTATGTCAAAGTCGCACCAATATTGTTTTTTTCCAAAGACTATGCTTAACTTTTGGGAAATAGCGTTAAAGTTTTAACTAGTTATAGCTATTTTGTATGACATTCATTCCTTTTTGGGTTACAATTGATTTAACTTATACGACACTACTATAAACCGCCGATTGATCAAGGTTGTTGTTAACCAAAATGATGGAAATCAAATAAATAAGATTTGGAAATATAATTATATAAATGTGGATCACTTACAACTATAGGTTGCTTTTAAGATTGATTATTTTCTTCGATATGAATACAGAAATCGTTAAAAAACTTTGACACAATGAAAGGTAATAGTTAATAATTGTATCTGAAAAAGCTTGAAGTTCTATCTGTTTCTTAGTTGAGGCAACACTGCGAGAAAACAATGATGTACTAAAGTCAACATGGAACATTACTGCACTAAAACCTGTTTAAAAAAAAATGTTGCAGTAACCATTGTTAGGGTTTACTTATAAATAGATGACTAGCAATGTATGACTGGCGTTTAATTTGTCTACATTATTTTTTTTTTCAGTGTTATTATATCATTTATTGTTGTGACTTCCCGTTGTGCCATAATGAATACATAAATTTGAAATAATAAGCCCAATTTAGTTTGTTTTAAAACTATATTACTATTTTAAAAAAAGAAGTTATATTCAAGCTGTAAGGCGTCAGTTAAATAATTTACTACTTCTAAACAATGTATGCATTTCGCAGCAGTAACCTATATGATAGCTACAGGTGTCATAGCCATTCTTGTTTGGATATGGAACATCGAAAATTATTTATTTAAATCTATTTCCACAATCGGATAATGAACAAGACTATAAAACATTGGCAGTTCAATGATTCTATGGAAATAGAATAAAACAATATTCGGTATTTAATTTATTCATTCGTTGTTTTGTCTAAATTTTGGTGAAAGTGAAACAATACAATAAATACGAAATATAATTCTATTAAAAGTTGGTTTTGGTAAAAATGGTCTGTGGAAGGCGTCGATACTGCTGATCATTTCAAAATAGTTTAAAAAAGTTTTACTAGCCCAATAACAGTATACAGGTGTAAATAACTAGAAGGCCCAGCCGGACGCGCCACTCGTTGGATACCTAAATCTTAAAGGGACTCAACCCGGTCATTTCTCCATAAAACGCTGTAGTAATGTGACTCTTTTATTAGTAGATATAGAAAAAATATCATACTAGGTATCGCTTTCTAGGCTTTTTTTTTTTGAACTATGAAGCTATTTGTTTAAAAGTTAAGAGCCTCTAAATGTGTGTATTTTTCTATAAATTTTATCAAAAGTTTAGAAATTATTATCTGAATACAAGAATCAAGAAAAGCATACAGAAAAGGTACAGATGCAGAGTTTATTTTATAAAGATACACATTTAAATAAGTTTTTAGAAATAAGTTGATTTTATTTTTAATAATTAATCAATGTCAGAAAATTTATATAATTTATTAGCATTAGATATGAAACAAATTACTCTATATGTGAAAAACTTGTAAGGATGCAAGACTCACCTAAATTATAAGTTTCTTTAGGATTTCTTTTCATCTCTTGTACCCGTTCTTTTTCCTTGATTAAATAAATAAAAAATGGTACAGACAGTTTGTTTATTCGTTAGATGAAACGGAACGATTTAAAAGCACGCACAAGAGAGAAAGAGGCCCCTTAGGGGAGGTATTGCAAACCTTATAAATTTAATTTTATTAATTTTACAATGTTGGTCTTCTAAACTGTTCATTTTTAAAATATAGTTTTTTAACAAAAAATCATTTACATATCGAGTAAAACATTATATTTAAACTATAGTTATTTACACCTGTATAAGAGACAAATAATGGAATAATGCTAGATAGGATAAAATGAAGTACTCTATACATATAGATCGATAATTTATTTTTCTTGAGAGAAAACATTAGCAGTTATACCAACTGCCTGTTTTCACTTTTAGAATCACAGAATCAAGAAAAGAAAAAAAAAATGACAATACAAAACTAGTGTCAACTCGGCTGTCAAAATCTAAAAGCCTTTATGCATCGCACCAACGATCCAATAAGTGTTATTGCTTTACAAAATTAGTAAAAAACTGCCTTATCTCGATAATAAAAGTAGAGAGAGCAAAAGTATTGGTAATCTCACTTTAGGTACTTTACATTTTAGACGTAGCTACTAAAATGCGTTTTTTCCTAGGATAGAGCGTGTTGGATCGCAATCTATAAAATATTCAAATATTAAGTTTTCATCAATGCATTTCCTAATACATTTTAGTAGATTTAGTGCATTCCAGTGAAGAGGACAAGTAAGAAATTAAAAAAGCATGTTTATAAAACGCAGCGCTAGGTTTAAAGACATCCTGCGATCTATTTTTCTGCAGATCTTGACCATGTGCATCTAAATACATAAGTTTTTCTACACTATAACAATATATATAATTTGGCTCATTTCATATGGACTTGCATTATTCACGAGCACCAACATTTTATTTTTCGTTATACTGCCTGTTTCACATTTAATGCCCAGCTCGGGGATGGAGAACAAAGTCAATTTGAGTTTTAATTTTTTTTTTAACTAATTGCTATGACCTAGGTCATATACAATTATTTTAGGCCTTACTCAACTAGGCCAAACCGCCTGTCCTGAAGTCAGAAGAGATAGTGGTAATGAAGCGTTAATAATGGTTTGATCATGTGCGGATTCGAACCTGCGACCTTTATGTTAATAGTCCAACACCTCAACCACTAGACTACCATGACAAAATTATTTGGTTATGTTATTACAATGACGCAGACACCCAAACACTTGTCAATTTAGCTGCAGGGTGCAAGCTATGTGACTGTTAAGCAACTAATACACCTCTATTTATCATATTAAGCATATTTTTCATTAAAATTATTTTAGAGTAACAGAAGAGGTAAACTAAATTAATCTCTAAAAAATGTTTTTGTTCACAGGTGACAATAATTTATATGGAGGCCACTTTTGTTATAATAGGAGGGGGTATTGCTGCGGTCACATGCATTGAAACCTTAGCTATCATTTGTCCTGAAGAAAAGACTGTTATAATAACTGCTTCAGCTCTCGTGAAGAATGCGACAAATGTAATTCAACTTGGCAAGACCATAACAACTTTCGACGTGACAGAAACCAAAACAGAATTTCTTAAAAATGTACATCCTAACCTAACTATTATATATGACCAATTAAAACATATAAATCCTACGAATAAAAATATTACGACCACCAGAGATACATTAATAAGTTACAAATATCTTTGCATTTGCACAGGTGGGGCTCCTAGAATTTTAAAAGAATCAGATGGAAATCCTAGAGTTCTTGGAATAAGGGATACGGATTCATGTCATATTTTCTGTGAGAAGCTAAAAAGTGCAAACCGAATAGTTGTTGTCGGTAATGGCGGTATCGCTTCCGAAATCGTACATGAAATCCAAGGTATAGAAATATATTGGGTCATAAAGGATGAGCATATCACTGCAACATTTTTAGATCCCGGATCTTCTGCATTTTTTCAATCTCAAAAACTTTCAAAAGATTCACAAAATGAAGGAACAATAATCAAGCGTCACACTTTTACAGAAGATGTTTCACATGATCTTACTAAAGGTATTAGTGCTCCGGCATTAGGACCAGATTGGTACAAAAGTTTACAAATTCCAAAAAACACTAGTCAAACTAATTTAACCATAGTTTATGAGGCTGAGGTCAAATCTATAATAAATAATACTGGTATACACAAATGGCCATTATGTGTAGAGTTAACTAATGGACAAACGGTAGATTGTGATTTGCTAATATCTGCCACGGGTGTACAGCCTTGTATAAACTTTTCAAGTGACGAACAATTTGCACTAGGAACCGATGGAAGTATTTCCGTCGGTTGGAATATGGAAACATCGATAAAAGACATTTTTGCTGCTGGTGATGTGGTCCATGCAAACTGGGAAATTGCTCCTCACTGGTTCCAAATGAGACTTTGGACTCAGGCCCGTCAGATGGGAATAATGGCTGCGAGAGGGATGCAGGCTGCTTTAACTGGAGAAGAAATATATCAAGATTTTTGTTTTGAACTATTCTCACACACAACAAAATTATTTGGTTACCAGGTTATTTTGTTAGGTAAATATAACGCACAGGGCTTCGGCTCAAACTACGAGATGTTGATAAGAACAACACCACATTTAGAATACATAAAATTTGTGCTGGTGAATGGTAAATTACAAGGCGCTATATTAATAGGTGAAACTGGTCTGGAGGAGACTTGCGAAAATCTTATTCTGAACCAACTTGATTTATCTCCATATGGTATTGATATTCTCAATCCGGATATAGACATTGAGGATTATTTTGATTAATAACACATTTTCTGTGGTATGTAATATTTATTTTATCAAAGTTATTACTTTATTAATCTAGATGTAATGTATTAATGTAATAACAATATTAATTGTAACCTTGTATTTTTTTTTAGTAACCTAATTATTCAATACATGCATGTTTGTCAATTTACGACTAACAATCCATATAACAATTTCATATAAGGAGCGATCAAAAATAATTCTCAAAGTATGTATTAAAATGCATTTTGCTGAAATATAACGTAGGAAAATAAATAAAACATATTAATTATAAAAATAGCTAATTTTTTTTAGTACTTTAGGGGGTTGTCAAACAAACTACAAAAAAATATTGAAGTCTGTAAATAACATAAGATGGTGGTCGTACTCCATGCTAGACTCATCTCAAGAGGCAAAGAAAGAGTGCCGCGGGGCGCAACCACTTATAAGTGGATGCATTCATAGGGTATTTAGTTTTTTCATCCGATTATAAAAAAAAACAATATTTGCCATTTGAAACATTTTAAAAAAGATGTGAAGTCTTCCATTTATTTAGACTGCGATTTCTTCTGGTTGAGCGCGCTGCCAGTCTGCCGACGTGCTGGTTTACGATGGTTTTTGAGAAGCTATTATTTATTTATAAAAATTACACAAATGAAGTGTGTAAAAGGTGTTTTAGTGCATAAGTGTCACAGAATTGAAAAAATAAATATTGTGATTGTTCCTAACCCTGATTGCATCATCGCTGCGCACCATGATGGGAGCATCAACAAAGATAAGAAAGATAATATTTATCTTTTGATATATTTCTATATAAATACATTTGAATAAAGTAATTCCGTGTAAAATTTTATTGTGAATAACACATGTATTCTAAAATATATGTACTTCAAGATGCTGATGTCGCAAATTAGGCATTTCGGAACGGTTGTTGCTTTGTTTAATTGTTTTAGGGGACTATTGACGAACAATCAATATGTTTTATGTAAATTTTAAAATATTTATTATTAAATTTTAAAAATATCTTTTTTTCTACCGTGCTTTAGTTTTATTTTTGTATTTTACAAATTATACATAATTTAGGTGAAAAAAAAACAATAAATAGAAGAATAACTTATAAAGCAATAATAACTTAATTTTCTCTTTATGGTAAAAAATACATATCTTCTATATATATAAAAGAAAGTCTGGTTAGTTACACTGTTTATGACTCAAGAACGGCTGGACCGATTGTTATGATCTTTGATTTGTCTCCTTCCGGAATAACAGAATAACTATTAAAGCGTGGGAAAAATTCACGAAAACAAAATTAATTTTCTCATATATTTTGTATGGAATGGCTTTGTATTCTGCGGAATTCTATTTTCATACGGTAAGTCACCTTCGAAGATGCTTACTTTGTGAGGTTATCACATTTGTCATTGTGTCAAATGAAATGTACCTGAAATTTATCATGTACTATTTGACTCCCTCTCAAAATTTCTTTTAAAAAAATTTAAAACAGCTACTTATATTCGAAAATAACATAACATTGTACATGTATGTACATTTTAATAATTTTATGCATGGAACCTAAAACGAATAAAATAATATGAAAAATAGGCCAAGTAATTAAATTTTACTAATACACAAAGTATTTCAATTAAAATATTACCACTACAAGACAGACATAAAATAATTAACAATAAGTTTACAAAATATTATATAAAGTTAATTTGGTATGAAAGTTTTTTCTTATAGGGCTATATCTATTAATTACAATTACTTTTAGTTACAATAAACATAATTTGATAAATATTCATACATTTTTTACTAGTCTAAATTCAGACGACCTTTTTTTATAAGTTAAGTTTTAAGAGAATAAAATACAACAGCTTTAAATTAAACAATTAATTTCTGGCAGCCTCCAAGAAAGTTTAATATAGTTTTGTGTGATTTCCAAAATATGATCTTTTGGCACCGGCTTTAGTCAGCTTTTATTTCACCGTGCTATGGTTTACAATTTTTATTTTAATAAAAAAGGAATTGAGAGTGTTGAATTGAATCAGCTGTTATTTTTTACAAATAAGAACTAACAAAACAAAATGTTATAACAATGCTTTTACAATAAGTACCGACACACAGCTATACATATAGGCCATTTTATATTGGTTTAAAATACAATCTAAAGCAGGGTAAACCATAAGTAACTTGGCTTGAATACAGTAAATGGCCGTTTGGAATAGTTTTTTTTAAGAAAGTGAGACTGTGTACTCTTAGTATCGTAAACTTCCTTAACCGCTATAGTTCCAAAAATTACTAACATTGGTATTGTATTGAATTGTTGAAGACTACGCAGCAGTTTATTCACTAAATATCTATTATTTCCTTAAGTTTTTATTTTACATTAGGCTTAAATAAATATAGTTATGTTTGACAATGTATTTCTTGTTATTTTACTTAAAAATATAATTGTTTTATTATAGGTTAGTGTTTGGCTATTTTTATAAATTAGTATAATTTGCCTATTCTTACCCTTATTACAATTAGAAAAGAATTGCAATTAGAAAAAGAAAAACTTCTTTTCCGTATTTCCCAAATGCTTAGACCGACAATTACATTAGGTCAAAGACAGTCAATTTAAAAGGCTAGAGAACAAATTGAAATGTAACTCTGGTCAGACGCTGCACGTTGCTCAACTTGGTTAATAACCAAGTTTTTTACTAAACTTTTATTTGGTACTTGATCTTAAATGGCACTAACCAAAAGGAGCAGTGGACCAACAATTTGAGTGGGCAATGACAGCCAAAGCCACAGACAGTCACTTCACCGCAAAAGTACAATAGTAAAGATTGCAATTTTTATGTTTATAAAAAAAATGATAGATTGCTTGCATTTGTTAATTTCAAAACATGATTGGTTGACAATTGTTCGAAACATTTTACTTACGTAAATATAGTTTTTTGTGTGTAATAGCTAGTAATAAATAGCTGTAATAGATAGCTATTAAATGAGTCGTTGTGAACAGGTTGGCACAGCAGTTGGAGGGAGGATTTATAATTTTGATTCAATTACTGGCAAGCAGGTAAAATATTCTCTGGTAGTCCAATGTAGTAGTACTGTGTAGTCTGACAGTTGCTAGATCAAATGACATCAATTCAACTTTGAACATACTTTAGCAAGCTTTCTATTAACTTGGTATAACATTTATTTGAGTGGCAAACTAAATTAAATGACACTTCATTTTTCATCTCTAAGCCACTTGAGCCTCTGAATGACCGCCATACTGATTCAGTCAAGTCCCATCGTGTATATGAGTGCTTGCGCGAGTTAACAGCTGGTTACCCAGATTACGCCTGCCAACGGCACTCGAGATGAGACTGAATACAAATAAAAGCTAGTATTCATATATTTACTTGTTTAAACCGTCCATACATATTTTAATTTAAATGTAAACTTACAAATAAATCAGAGATTGTACGAATGCTCACTTGAGCTACAAAAATAAAATGGCTCCATAAAAACTTATGTCATGAACGAATTAAAATAATATAAAATTAAAAATTTTAGAAACATAATTAAACATATATTATTTCTAGATTATTTCATAAGGATATCACATTTTTTAAAATATTAGCATAAAGAATTGATTAGTTATAGGTATAATTTCGGTTTAATTAGAACGGAGCAGTGGTTCAGTATCGGAATGAGCGCCAAGTTTATTCAAATATCTTTCTCTCAATCTGTCAGCTGCTGCCTGGGAAGATTGAGCTGAAGATGGATCCTCTGTCCATCCAGAGTCTGTTAATGTACTATTATCCAATAAGCAAGCGCTGAAACAAAATGTATAAATATAATAGATAAGCGAAGCAATGGTGTGGACCCATTAATTAAAAAGAAGGTCGGAGCTAATGGTAGCAAAGGTCCGCACATCTATTGAGAGGGAAAGATGTAAGCCAACCCAGATGATTAATGGAGATTGGTGATATGGTCCGCAGGGCAATTTTGTTAAGTTTCGACAAACTTTACCCCTGATCTTCTTTTGATCCTCTTCGGTTATCTAATACATAATATGAATGAAAGCAATTCTACATGTATGGATAATGTTGTGTTAACGGCACGGAGAAAGGTTTACCATAAAAGGATATCCAATGAACGCGAAGGAATTATTGTTTATCCCTTACTTTCCGTGTTTATTCATCTTCAATAGTATTAGATTACAGTAAATTAAAAAAAAAAATCTGTAAAAATTCAAAAGTGGAAATGTACCATAATTTATTAGCAAGCATCTATCTCTCTAGTGGGTGGGTTTGTATTTTTTAAAAATTTTAAAATCAATATAGTTGTATTGTTTATAAATTCAGACTGTTACCTGTTTAACAGTGATATCATAAGTTGCATTAAAATAATAAAATTATCTCAGTCTGCATGTGATTTTGATTAGTCAAACAAGCATGCTTATAACAAAATGGAGTGTGAAAGCTGCTACAGTGAAATTACATACAATTTAAAAGAATATTCTTTTTTTTTACAATTGTGTCCCCAGATGGTGGGGATGAAGCTGGCTTAGATGGTAAAAATTGTCTTGCAGCAAGAAGCTCTCCCTTTTGAAATGTATTAATGGATGTCAAATGAAGTGTTTAGAGTCCAAGAATATAACTAACTAATTTGATCCTTATATTTTACAGATTGTTACACATTAAATCGTTACACGGTATGTTACACGTTACACCGATGATACAATACGGTGATAATCCTTAAAATTCATATTTTTCTTATGTGAGTATGTACTATAATAATAATAATCTTAACCACTGTCTGAAATTCAGGTGGGAATGAATGCATATTTATTATACAAAGTGTGGTATAATTAAGAATAGCAACTAAATAGTATAAACCTATAAAATATATATAATTTTTTATTAGTATTATAAAATAGTTGTTTTTTTTTTCAATCTTACCCATGTTTCTCTCTTTCTTCTGGGGTCATATTCATAACACCTTTCTGAGCAGAGTTAACAATCCACATGAAGACTGCACAAATAAGCGCAACTACAAATTGAAAAATGATAAATTATTTTAATATATTCCAGATTTTATAATTACATTATTGGTTAGATAATTTGTTTGAATCAGCCATGCCGTTTATTTGGGGATTCAAGAAGAAGATAAACCAGGATGACCTGTCAGCTACCCATTAGACAAGTAGTCCACACAAGGTTCCATTCTCATAGAGCACAGGATCTACATATTAGTCTTTTATTAAACAATTGATCCTATTTGAAATTAAACAAAATAGAACCAAACATAATCAATGTTTTTTTTAATGATGCTATGACCTAGGTCATATACAATTATTTTGGAAATTATTGGTATTCAGACTTTCTAAAAAATGCAAATAAAATGCTATTAAACCTAATATCGAAATATTTATTTTGAATTAATTTGGACCGAAATTTCATTAAACAAATAAAGTTATTTGTTTTAAAAAAAGTTATTACCCGTGAAGATTTTAGGACTAATGACATAGTACTACTTACCAAAAAGACAGCCAAGGAAGAACATTTCAAGCATAAAATAACCGCCCTTATCCACAATCATTCCAGAAATTAGTGATATTATTGCCAACCCAAGATTTTGAACAGATTGACAACTAAAACAAAAACAATTAAAATATTAATTCAACTGAAACAAAATTAAATATAACTGCAGAATTTTATTTATTTATAAAAAGTTTAGTTTAAAAATATTTTATTGTTATAAATAATAATCACTGTGAAATAAAAATATAGTATTAATCTGTGTACCTATGTATTTTAACTTCTATATATTTAACTATTTATATAATATGTAAACGAAGCTAATATCCCCATCTATTGGTCGTTCAGCTCTAAAACTCAAGAGTTTTATAAACATTAATTTCTATTACAGATTGACCCCAGAAACATTCCTAGCCATAAAAATAATGTGGGATGGAAATGTGGCTGCTGAGATATGATTCAGAGGCTCTACGAAATTTCCTTTTATAGGATTCTGTACAATAAAACATACAGATTGATAAAGGCTTGTGTTATAGTCATATTTTTTTGATAATGTTAACATTATATAAAATTTATCACAATTTGATATTGACGCCTAAATAACGCATACCTACATAGAAGCAGATTTAATAGCCGCCATGGAATATCCACTCCTGTTTAATTTGCACATTATTTAAATGCGGATGTTCTTAAATATAAGGTGAATAATATACATACATAGTTATCTTTCAGGAAAAGAAGATTGAATATATGATACCTTTAGAATAAAAATTGTGTAGATAATTATGTTTAGACTTACATTCCATATGCCGTGCCCAATTGTGATTCAGGTACAACCAAGGCCACTAATGGCCACAGACCACTAGCAAGCATAGAATAAGCTAATCCCATCACAACCTAAAAAACAATAGAAAAAGAATGATTGTACACGGAAGATTTCAATTGACAAGTCGATGAGCCGTGTGTTCGGCTCAAAACGTGGCCTGTAAACTCAAAATGTAATTTTGGTAAGCCATAATAATTATTTTATACAGTGTAATATTACTACACACCTTTTTTTAAAAGTAAACCTCTTTAATAGAAAGGACTGTAATGTATTCGCCTAAGATTTTGGGTAAAAATTTATATAGATATTGGAGATTTATATAGTAATAACTTTTTTTCTTCGCGTGTAAATGTAAAAAATCACTATTATGTAAATCTGTAGATTTCTTTAAAATTAAATAAATAAATATGTTATCGATTGGAAGCGTGGTCTTTAAGTGTTTATTTTGCTCGAAGCTAATTTATTTCTGAGATTAGTTCTAAAACCTTAGCGGAATATTTTATGATAATATTTTAAATGCTGTGTCTCTTCAATTGCATTCTGAGGGTTTCTATAGCAGTTTCATGGGGAGCCCTTGTTTCCACACTGATGTAGGTTTACAAATAGTTTCAATGAGAGGAATAAAAATGTAAGTAGTGTAATGGTTAAAAAACATGTATAATTATGCAAAAATTACTTATATACAACAACCAAATTTAGTAGTGAAATCTTGTATAGCTCATTCCCTAATCCCTCACAAGCATTTATTATTTGGATGTTCCTGGGTATCATAAAAAAATGTGAAGGTGGTAAGGAGTCACTGTGACTATAAAATAAATTTTTCCATATGCTCGCAGAGTGCACTTTATTTTATTTTCACTATAAGTATCCATAATAATACATTGGTCAAGCCTTAATCAAAAATGTAGGAAAATATTATCTAAAACAATGTAATATTACATACCATTCCAATGTACGGGTTCCAGAAAGTAAAGGTAAGTATGGAATGTGCCGCAATTGTAATAAGTATACTTGTAACAACCCAAACTAAATTTCTGCCCGTTTTGTCGATGAGGAAGCCCAAAACAGGACTGGCCACTGCTGATATTATGTACACAATTGAATTAACTACATTAGCATCTTCTGGAGAAAATCCAAACTTTCTTTCAAAAAACATTCTGGAATATAAAGATTTACAACATGATATGAGTCAACTAGCGTAAAATAAATAGTGACACTGGGGATTTCTTCTGTGGGATTAAGCATCATACATAAAATCAATACAATTCAAAATAAATATTAGCCAATATGAAGCTGCCGTTTTAAATGTAACTAGCTATTTTAGCATAGAAAATTACATAAGAAAAAAAAACTACAAACAGAGCTGACTAATTAATTCTGTGGATAATACTACATTCATTCTTATTTTCTGTTGAATCTCCTGATCACTCTGATTTTAACATTATGTTTCACTTTGGGATGCCTGCACTTCTTGACGGTTGTCGTGTTATTATATTTCATATGTTTTAATTAGATGTAGGCTAATAAAACTAAGGTATGAGTATACTTTAATTTAGACTAGTATTTTTATTATTTAATCAAAAGTATGCCTAATTACAATACACACATTTTCGCTTGGTTAAAAATGATAAATGGCAGGTTTCTTTTCTAAAACATTAAAGATAGTGTTCTTTACCCAGTATTTAAAAAAAAAAGATGTATTGTAATTAGGCATACTTTCAATTAACTAAAAAAAATGTTAGTAACAATTAAAGTAAAAGTGCCCTTTTATTAATCTATTTTTACTGGTCTATTGGCCGACTGCCAAAAAAAAAAAAATTCAACCGCAATGAAGATTGCATCACTCTACAGTGCAGTGTGTAGATTACATCACTTTCCAATTCTGATATTTAAATATTATCCGTCAACGTTGCGCGACATCTTTACACGTCGAGCCGGCTGCCATCTGATAGCGATCATGTGCACACGAAAATTTGAAAATTCATTTGGAAATTGCTGATTAATTAGATTGCTATACTGTCTATGCCATTCAATTTGCAAATAACCAATCACTGGAAAGTACTGATAAAAATTCGTAATCATCATCACTAAATACTCTATGGAAATTATTTAGTGACACTGCGGCGTCATCAATTTTTCATCAATTGGAAAAAAAATTGTTTTTAACAATTTTACCTTTTTTGAACAAGTTACATAGTAATATGTAGTTGATACATCTAACAAATATTTGAAAGTGTAAAAGTGGCAAATAGTTAATAAAAGATATCAAAAATAGTGAAAAGTTATGTTCCAACGTAAAAAAGTCAATAAAAACAGTTTTTTTTTTTAAATCTTAAGACAGACCAGGAGGTTTAATAAACTAAATATACCTGCCTAGTATCACCAAATTTTTTTTAATTACGATAAAGAGATACATAAATGCCATTAAACTTAGATTATAATATTTTCAAATTGATTAATTTGTCAATATGTGGACAGACATTTATAATAAATTATTCTAAACCAAACTAAATAGAATCAAATGTTTCCCTTTGGCTGGATCAACACAGTATAATAAATTTTTTTTTTTTTTTAAAAAATCCCCTATAATCTTAATTACTCTTTAATTCAGACTAAATGATTTTTTGGCATTCGACCTAAGGGCTTGTAAGATTTCCCAAAATGAGAAGTATTGAGAAGGACAGAAGTAACCAGAGAACTAAAATGTAAATACTCACTTCCCGAGTGCAATGAATGGAAATATAGCAACATAATACGCTACACAAATAACAGAGACCAGCCAAAATGCACAATTGAATTTTCTGATTACTCCCAAATTAATTTTTTCCTCTGGTGCTGCGGTAGTGGTAGTTAGACGCACTTTCTCTGCCCTCCAGTCCATCCACCCCAAAACCAAACCACAAATAAGTGAGGCCAAACATGTTAAGGAAGCTGCAATTAAAAATTGTTCAAATGTAACCAGATTTGTAAAATTTATAGAGATTATTTTTGCACTGCAACTTTTCACTTCATCACCACTTTTTGAAACTGTAAGAAAAAGGAAACATATCGTTTTTCAACTCACGAAAGGGCCTAACTATTTTTAAGTAACTTTCCAGAAAAGCTAATGTATTTTTTGTCATTTTAAAACTGCTTAAAATTTGCTATGGTATTTATATTATTTTTTTATTTGGTATTTGCATATTTTTGCACATAATATAATAGGCACAATTCAAACAGTTTAAGAATTTCTTTAAACAATTACTGCTACTTTAAGTCAACCAATTTTTAAAAATATGAAATAAAAATCCCAAACACACGTTTTCAATAATGGCTCCTTTCATTTTTATTCAAAAATAATTAAATGAAAATATAAAATAATGGATATGATTTTTCTTTCTTACTTACATATATATCTTACAAATTACTTACATATACTTACATAATAAATATAAGTACAGAAGAAACAAAAAAAGGTGAGTGTTAATTTGGTAGCCTGAAATAAGCATTATTTCATTAATTACATTATTTTCATTGTTAAAATAGTTATTTTGTGTGTTAATAATAATATATTATAATATTATATATAAATAATATAAGCAACAAAGGGTAAAATTCATTTAATAAATATGTGTATATAATTGTTAACGCAATTTCGTAAAAATTTATTCTTAATCAACTGTATGATCATAGAAAATAATTTATCTCTATGACGCTTACATTATTCATTTATTTTAAAAAAAATCTTCTAACCAAGTATAGAAATGAACATCCCCTTCATTTAAGGGGATGTTCATAAGGGGTTGTATAAAGGGATTGATATGGCGTCTCCGTAAAGTTAAGTAAAATGAAAGGAAGCAAAGTTAAATTGTTTTGTTAAATGACGGAGGTGCAATTTTACCCCCACTTTGCAAGGACTGTAAATATGTTTTTTCTGCTAATTTATGTATGTAAAACAACTGCCCATACTTTATTTTAATCCTTCAAAAATCAATGTTTTTGTTTATTTACATTACATTTCAAAATAATAATTATTCAATTCGTATTATCTATATAGAACAGAGAAGCAAAATTTGTATTTATTTTACCCTAAATACCTAAAAACTTGATTGCTAAAAATATAAAGCAAAATTTGACTACTAAAATTATTAATATTTATCAACCTAATATATTTGTTTGATTAGTTGAACATTCTATATATACATTTTTTTATGACCTAGGCCATATACAATTATTTTGGGCCCTACTCAACTAGGCCAAATGTGCCTATGCTAGAGTCAAGGGAGATAGATGGTGGTAATGAAGTGTTAAAAATGGTATGACCATGTGTGGATTCAAACACACAATCTTGTCAATAGTCCAACGCCTTAACCATCAGTTAGACTATCACAAGCTCCTCTATCCGTAATTAAAAGGTATAAGAATAATATAATTAATACAAGTAAATGTAATTGATAAAAATTGACTAAATGTGACATGCAATTAATGAAAGTGTGGCTCACCCATAAACAGCACAATTCCTATTCGGTGAGAGCCAGTGTGATAATTCGTCACCCATTTATACAAAGGTTCCATAACAATGAAATTTACAGTTGAACCAACGCGAGCAAATGACAATTGAAGACCAAACACCATATTTAATTCCTTTCCTTTGAACCAAAGGACAGCATAGCTATTCTGGGCCACTGCCAGAGACTCTGCTCCTATTCTAAAAATAAAAAACCTTTTTAAAAAAATTATCTTTTGTCTAGTTAATATATTTTTTATAAATAACAAAAAACATTGAAAGCATAAACAAGAATGCAAAAAAGATGATTGGTTGTTTTTATAAAAAGGCAGTTTTAATGAAATATCATGATAAATATGAGATGAAATTAAAAAAGCATTTTGTGGATTACATGTTACTTTTTAATAAATAATTATAATAATTTTACTTTACCCAATTTGAGAGCACAAGATGTTGGCCTAAAACCAATGCTGGGTTTTAAAAAATGCGACTACTTTAATACCTTTATAATTATTTTTCAAAACCATTTTCTTTAAAAACATATATATTTTTTTAAAATTCAGTATTATTAAAAAATGACTTACGTTTTGTCTAGCAATTTGATATTATTAAAAAAATATCATTACATTTTATTTTACTACTGCATTTTATAATATTTACATTCACATATAAACATATGGTCATGTTAGGTATATCTCAGAAATTATGATAAATAAGTACAAATAATGCTTTAGGTATTATACTATTTATCCAACAAAATAATAGCATTATGCATTTAATTTAAATTGCTTTATATGATTTATTACATTTTTTTCTAAATTTTGATTGTTTTTCATTTGAACACTTATTTAAACAATACAGGAATACTTTATAATATAATATAATATTACGTTTTAGTAATTATCCTACAAATAAAGCAACAAAAATAAAAAAGCAAACAGATGGATGTTTTAGGCTGCAATATAGAGGCCTGGGCGCTCGTCAAGTTAAATTACTTATAAATAGTTTTATGTGATATTTGAGAACATAAGTAAAAAATCAAAAGCAGGTATCGTCGTTTCATATTTTCTTTTATTGAGTATCAAAAATAAAATTTTAATAAAGGTTTTGTAATTAGTAACAAAACAATATTATAGTGAATTTCATAAGCTATTCAAAATATTGCAGGTTATCAAAATAACATACATAGTTTTAAGAAAAAAGCATTTTAGTAAGCGCTCATAATTAGGCCTTTTTTCAAAATATCCCTGGGCAATCAGCGAATGTTTTGCATAAAGGCCTCGAACGCTAGTTAATTAATTGTATTGGTTGAGCTATCTATACCCACTATATATTCAAGGATATGACCGATCCAAGAGAAATATCTTTTTTATTTTTCCGCCCCTTTAAGCACTATACTTTTCCTTGTTTTTCGAATTTATTTGATCATCAGTAGGTCTATAAAATTTTCTACCAGTAAGCTTTGATTTTCAGTCTTCAATGACCTCTCTAAATGGTCGGCAATACTTTTATAACAACTCGCTTACCTCCCGTAATTTATAATAGAATTTGACAAGCTTTCTATATATTATATAGAAAATATGACACACTGCATCTTTGAAATGAATATCTGCATATAAATCTTGATTAATACTCATATTTTCAGGCTTACCCAAAGCAAAAACGGCCAATGACCATCAGCCAAAATACATTGAGATAACCACCGAGGGCAAATATTAATGCACCAATCATTAAAATCACCATGTATATAACAGTTCCCAGCCGGATTCCAAACACTCTGTAAAAGATTAAAATAAAACTAATTAAAATTAATTGTATTGTTGTTTGTTTTTGTCACACACACACATCCACACACATATCCACATAGAACTAAATTGAAAAATATTAGTTATAGTGGAATAAAAATAATGAAAATTCATTGTTTCTATTAAAAAGCTAAACAAGATCTACATAAAACTATATTGGAAAATATTAGTTACAGTAGTGCAGCTATGTTACACCAGTATAAGCGAGGTATCATATTTGTTTTAATGGCCTAAGCAGCTGTCTGCAATAGACACGGTGTGAGTTTCAACTCCCAATAGAATATTTTTTTCTGGATTAATTGTGTTTTTCATATTTTTATGAAATTTTCAAATCATATAATTTACATTTTAGTACTTTAATTTAGTCAAGCCAGACTAAGTAAGTTCTTCTCCTGTCCCACACGTCTCTAGAGTCCACGCAGTGGATTAAGAAGAGTGAATGACCCATGAATAAATTACAAAGGTCGGATTTAACATTTATTACTACGAGTACTTGGGATCGTGAGGGGATTTTTTTGATTAATTTTCAGCTTTAAATGGACTGTGGGTAAATATATAATATTATGCTGACCTGATAAAGCAAGCCTGCTAAGCCGTGAAAAGTCCATTTAAAGTCCATTAGTTTATTTTTTTATTGACAAGATTGAACAGTAAACAATGATTTTTCACAAATACTGCAAGTTTCGAAGCCGGACACCTCGGGCTGAAAACTGTTCAGCCTACTGATAAGGCACTAATAAGGCAGTATTTTTTTATATTATAATGCATATTGTAAACATCAAGTACAGCCCTAATTACATATTAAGGTCATGCCAAAAGACAGACTCATTTCACATTCAGATATTTTGTGTAAAAGGGAAGACTATAGTGTGAATATTAGACCCATAATAAATTTTTACGCCTATTGGTTGGCTATTAGTTCTCTAGCTGTTTTTCATGTATCTCTTCCAACATTCTAATGATCATAAATCCATTTCTTATATTGGCTAGTTTATAATAAGCCTCACCTTTGTTTCTACTTTCAAGCATTTTTAGGTTATGTTAATTATCATGATATTTCCAAGATAGTGGATAAAACATTTCAACAGGAATTGTTTTCATTGAACGTTTTAATCAATGCTCCCCTAGAGAAATTGTCTCTAATTGTATGTTATAGTCTTGAATGATAGAAATACAGAGAGAAAATACCTAAGCACTTTATTATTTATACATACGAGTAGTAACGCAATAATTATACATTTGATTACTATAATGGTATAAATGAAAAATAAATAACCAGGCAGATTACCTGTCGATTAAAAAACCTCCGATGAAACACATCACAACATTAGGCCAAGAATATACTGAATACAGAGTAACAAATTGAGTTGTTGATAGGCCCAAGTCTTGTTTGAAGTTGTCTTGAAGAGCACCAGGATTATCATAACAAAAGTATGAACCTGAAATGTATTTTGTTAATATACACTAATGTCAAAATGAGAAATATACTCGTACATCGGATCCTCTAAAGCAGTGTTTTTGAACCTGTGGGTCGCGACCCACAAGGCCTTGCTTGAGAGGTTGCGGTTGCAAACAAGGTTGAAGTAAAGAGCAAGCTGTTGTAAGTTTTTGGACAATCTTTTGAACGCATGGGAAATACTCGTACATCATATTTTATAAATACGTTGTGAATTTTTGCAATTTTTGAATTTTTGCAATGAATCCTTTGATTTTTTCCTTGGCCGTTAACGTACTTATGTTACCCCTCGCCTCCCCCGTTAGCGCTCCTACCTTGTACTTGATTGAAAAAAATTTTTTTTGAGTGAGTTCCGTCCGAGGTTCGTAAGGGCAAAAAAAACCATTCAGATTCTTTTACCTGATTCACAACACTGGCAAAAAAAACTGAGGCAAAACACTTAAATGATTAAAGTGGCAAAATATATCAGGCTATAAGTGTCTGTATATGTAATTAAACTTTAAATAAAAATTAATGAAAAATGTATCAAATAACAAATTAATAAAAACTTAACAAAAATCCACCAGTTTTACAAGCGCAGCGACTCATCTAGCATCTCATCTTTCCTTCATAACTACATTGTTTTAAAAGTAGGCCACAGCTGAAAGGTGGGACAGAAACCATGACAGTTACCAATTTATCCATTTAAACCAAGGTACACCAAAATGGTCAAAATGTACCTTGGGCAATTTAACTTAATTTTATTTGTCATGTTAATATTTGTTTTCACTGTATACAAGCTCTTCACCTATAATCTGCATTTCTTTTATTGAAATTGTAGGTAAGTACACATGAATTGAACGGATGACAGAAAGTGGCGACAAGAGTGTTGAATTTAAAAATTCTATTGAAAATAAAAAAAGGAGCATTAAAACTAATGTGGGTTAACTAAAACAAAACAAAAAATTATTCAAATTCCATATTAGGTATTGTAAATGACAGATCATGCAAACCAATTTCGTTAACAACAGTTAGGTATGGCAGTTTAGCTAACCAACTCTAGAACCTCTGTGGAGAATACCCTTAAAATTTTTGGGAGCTCTATGATGGAGCTCTGATTCGGATTAATCTCTTCATGGAGGCAAATATTGGTGTTACCTTTAATTATACAGTGGTGTTAAATTGCTCAACTGCTAAGAAGAAATTCACTAAGAATGCAGATGTCGCATAAAGTCTCAAATTTCCATAAAAAGTAATTTAATGAAAAATGCACATAGTTTTAATGACGACCTATATTCTTTAGGTTAGACCAATCACCTGTCAAGCGCAGATTAATCCACGTGCATCATCTGTCAGTCAGATATCATTAAGAAGTTTACGTTCTACTATTAACTATGCGAATATACGAATGTACTGAATTTAAATAAACCACCAATTAGAAGCCGTGAATTTTCATAAGTCAATATTAATAGATGGGTTGGCAATATTATTTTTTTCCCTCCAATTTTGCGGTGCCAATGACGGACTACGTCATCGCTATTATTATTGTCCTTCTCCTTTCGCTTCCTGTTCGCTCAACGCGGAGCAATGGCGGCCAGTGTACACACATCAAATTGATATTTTCAATTCAAATGGAATTTCAATCTGATAAAATGTATGAAAACGGTGTTTCTATAGTTGCATCTTGATTTTTAAAAATATAGACATAATTATAAACTAACAGAATATAAGAAATAGGTGTAGAATTGTATTGAGAATAAATTGTATATAAACATTTCTCATCATCATATATATCCATCATCAACCAAAAATGTGATAGTGTCCTAATCATGTTTTTTTACCATATTTATTTTTTCTTTTACATCCTTGTAAGAAAAAATTGTATGTGCAATTTATTGCAAATTTCATGGAGATTACGAGAATAGGAAAACTGTTCCAACAGGATGTGAAACGCTTTTAAAACAAATTTTCTAATGAATCGGTAAGTTTCTGCATTATTACTTTATAATGATGACATTATTAATTAATAATTATAAGAAAATTTCATTTTTTTAATAAAATTGAAAATTATTTACAAAAACAGTGTTTCATCTGTGAATTGGCAAGATAAGCTATTGTAAACTGTAAACATTTATGCTTCTATGCAGTTTGCATCTAGGCTATTAGCCAACGAAATAATAAAATATGATTATGTTGAGACGTGAACGTGGTGACCTTATTGAGACATTTAAAGTGATTACAACTCTGGTAATATGAAGGCCATATTTACTTTTAATCGTAATCTTCATCTCCACTGACACAAATTAAAACTCTCAAAAACACGTTTCTCTACAAATGCAACAAAATATTTTTAACTAATAGAATCGTTGATCTGTGAAATCAACTCTCACAATCAATCATCGAAGCCAGCGATACCAATCAATTTAAAAAACCACTGGACACACTAAATCCAGTCATCATCAATGAAGTTGTATATTAGCTCTAGCTGCTCGCCCATTAACCAATAATAATTATTATATAATATTTCACTGGCCAAAAATTGCTCCATCTACATCTCGAAATAATTTTTTGGGCGCTTTCAAATTGTATGGGGTTGAGCTATCTTAAACCGCTATACAATCAATGGTGTTACATAAATTGAAAAATAAACTTTGGAAAAACTTGTCTATCTTTAATCTTAATTAAACTCTTATGATGGACTCCAAGGTATCTACGCTGAACATAAGTGTTAGCTTCATTTAGTCTTTAGGATATTTATAACATCATTTGAGCACACACTAATTAATTCAAGTAATCATAAATAATATTTAATTAAAAAGAATAATATTCGCATTCCCAAAATGACAAAAGCGTTCCCTGAATAACCAAAGTATCCTATGAAACAAAAAAAAAACATTTTCAGGTAACACAGAAATGGTATATCCTAACCTTGGTATATCCTAGGTTGGTATTAACGAAAAAGATATAAGTAAATTAAATGAATACCAAGAAATGTCTATCACAAAGGAAAATAAATCAAATTGTCCCGAAATGACAATTTCACACATATTTATTTTTTATTATATAAATATTGGGATTGGGAATTTTAATTAATGTTTAAAAAGGTGAAAGGTATCAAAACTTGTTCCAAATGAGTACTAACTTCCAACTCGATAACTCTAAAATACAGTATGTTAAAAAGTAATTCCCGAAATGATGGATAAAAAATGGTGCATATGTATAAAATTATGATTTTAAATACTTCCTTTAATGGAAAATAAGAAGAAAAAATATGATCTCACCAAAGCCAATGAGGCACATCAAAATCAAAGCTAAGAAGCGATGAAATGGTCTTCGAGGGTCACAGAAATACGCTCCACAGCCATTGTTATCAGTGACTGAATTCTCCATTATTCATGTATTATTATCACTTCTGTAATAAAAATAAACATATTTTTTATTTAATTTTAATTTAGGATGTTTATAGTTATATATACAGCAGGACATGAAAATATTTTATGGTAAATAAACTACAATTAAAATATAATACAATTACTAAGTATGTACAATTTACGATATATGAGAAGAATAAACTACTAAATACATACATGAGCATATCAACATGAGTCGCTCTATAAGTAATTATATATTTTATCCCTAGATTCAAGGAATCCGTAAAAAATATTTTTGTAGTATTAGATGGTATGTAGAAATTACAGGCAAATTAAAAAAATATTCAACTGGCTTTTAACTTAGTGTCTTGAACCATATTATTTGCGCCCTAAAGCAATACTTAAAGAGAGGTGTCTTTGTTCCAAACTCTATATTGACGGTGCCCTTTATAGGTACTATAATAATTTATTTATCTAATTTTGATTTTTGTTAAAATTTGGTAAAAGATATTTGTTATTGTAAAAGAGCTCATCAATATCTATATTGTCTAGCTCTGGCTTTCATATACAGGGTTGTCCCAAGATCATTTTCAAAGACTTAATGTGGTGTTTGTGTTCCCTATTATGAGTAATTATATGAAAAAATGCAAAAATATTTAATGCCTATTTATTATTTTTTTTTTTACAGCAATGGCTTAAATTACCGTTTTATTTTACAACACGGAGTGATGCATTGCATTTAATGAAATCAACAACAAACAGCTGACAACCTTAACCTCAAATGAACTAGGCGGGCACAGAAGAGCGAGAGAGATAAACACTGGCTGTTGCTTTCTCACTCTTCTGTGTGGCCGGTGAGCGCATCTCCCAACTCACCTACCTACCATCACGCCTAACATCTAGCGCATAAGACCCCGTTACAAGAACCCTTTTAATATTATTACACATTTTTTTCTTCTTAGAAACCATGATAAATTATGGTGTGGTCTTCGCAAATAATTCTTGAAATCATAGAAGCAATTAGCTGGATCAGGAAAATGGAAAATCAGGAAAATGGTATTGGGGACGGTAAACGCTTTAAGGAAACATTCTTTTCTTTATAGTAAATTGTGCATTTCTAAAAATCTCATATGACAGTAATATGGAGAAACAATATTTTAGGAAAACTTAAACTGTTGGCGTAAAAGTGTTAACCTGCTAACTCACTAAACCTAAATTGTATAGGAGACAAATAAATGCATATAAAATAAATACAAATTATTCAAAAAATTAAAAACCTACAACACACAAATCGCTAAACAGATTTTCACACTCTAAATCAAGTCACATTTCAAACAAAAAAAAAATAATTAAAATTGGTTCATCCGTTTGGAAGCTATGATGCCACACGCAGGCACACAGATTCAGAGACACGTTAAACTTATACACCCTTCTAATTGTGTCGGGGGTTAAAGATCAACTCAAGATATTATGAAATCACAAAAATCTGTTTTGGTTATTATTTATTTTACTTATGTATTATTACTTATTACTTTATGTTTTATTATTTTATTTATTTTATGTTTTTATTAGTAAAAAACTAAAAACAGATCTCCGGGTTTTCGGTTAGTAGACCTTCTATCTCCGTAACATAATATAAAAGTCAACACAGAATAATCGCTAACTCCATACAATTTATTATTAGTTTCAAAGGAATTCTTCCATAAAATCATGAAAATAATTTCAGTATACACTTTTTACCAATTACCTTGATTCCAAGAACTACTTACTCACTTTAACTAATTTCAACATTTCATGAACATTAAAATTATGCTTTTGCTGTCAGTAACAAATACAAAATGAGGCATTTCGGCATAATGATTCTGTTAAGCAAAGTAAGCAGGTAAACGTGCAACGTAACACAATTCCTAAACTAAATTTTGAGTTATCTGTTTTACAAACAAATGTTTCTGATGACACCAATAATGTAGTTCGAGCAAAAATGGAATTAGCAGAAATAACACTTAAAGCCATAATGATAATGATACAATACTTTTTGAACAGAAAATAATTAAAATATTTGTCCAACTTTCATTTTGTTAAATGTTGTATGTACTTATAGTGATTTACGAGTTTATTCCACGCTACTGAGATGCCCCTGGCGTGCTGCAACATGACTTACTTTGTTATCCCGCAATTGAAACATATTTTGACAAACATGTTAGAAGTTAATTTTGTTAGAAGTGAAGTAATTGCTATCAAAATGAATCACGATAGCCGTATATTACAAGCAGCATTATTAAGAAATGGGAAGTTAAATTATATTTTATAAAAAAACATTTAATTTGGATTTTATGTAAGAGCTTATTGAAATCTATGTAGGTATGGCTCTGTTTTGGTTTAATAACTTTTTTAACATGTGGTTTTTTAACATATACTATTAATAATTGGGCATCTTTGCAAGCCCCCCCCCCTTTCTAAAAAGCTCCAACTTTGTGAAAAAAACATAAGCCTGAGAAAGCTGTACAATTATGATAAATCAAATTAAATTATACAAATTTCATATTGAAGTAAGTAGTTCCATTATTGTTTACAGATTTCTACTAAATGACTTGTAAAATTTAGAAGTCATTTAGTAGAAATCTGCAAAGGTAGATTACACAATACACACATCAGAGCCATAGAAAATAATTTTGTCTCTTAACAATGAACTGCAGTGTTATCTGACAGTGTACCTGAACTGTTAAAAGAATTTTCACATTTTTTATTTTTTTTTTATTTTATGGAATATAAATTGGCCGATGAGTATAAGTCTATAACCTTCCTAACTAGGTAATAGTTACCTGTTCTAAGGAAGGTTATATATAAAGTGATACAGTGCATAGCAGAGACCAGCGCAAAACCCTGAGAAAAATATAACACATATTTAAATTTCGTTAAAAAAAACATTACATATTTAAATTTCAATAAAATTGATTCAACCATCCTCATAACCCGATTTCAATAAATTCACAAAAAAAAAAACTAGCCACCCATCTTTAACACAAAGTTCAGTCTTCAAGATAATAACTAAAACGATATTCATTAGACGCCCCTTGTCCTACAAATTTCCTTTTTGAAACATGACAAAAGTTAAATAAACAATTCAGCCTTACTCAGGTGACGACCTCAATGTCATTCATCAGCTTACAAATATATATCTAAAGGAAAGCATTACACTGACTCCCTTATGTCCCCCCGTATGACGTTGACAATTTTATTTAGTCTCTTTTTGTAACAATACTTCATGTAATTTAATAGCCTTCATGTCCATTCAGTCTTTTTTAATATTAGTGAAAGCGAGTTATGGTGGAAAACACCACACCATATAGAGAATTACTTAATACTACTTAAATTTAATTCATTTGAATTTAAACTTTTAGCCTTAATTGCGACTCGGATTGTTTTTGGTTGTTATTTTTTCCATTCATTTGTGTTCCATTTTAAATATTTATTACAAATGTTTACACAAAATTATGACGAGTAATATACGAACTACAGATGTAGAACTGATAAAACAAGAATAGATTAGAATTTAAATTTCTATTTTGACAAAGAGTAAATTAGAAGGTAGGTACACCTTCAGTAATTTAGTAAATTCAGTCAAATTATACCTATGTTAAGTCCATTTACGATATTTTGAATTAGTTTTTAAATAAACAAAAAAAAACTCACTGAGATTCGAGCTAAAATGTTTTCCACGTGTGATATTGGCAATTATACCTAATACACAATGAACGTTGGTAACCACAAAACGAATATTATGTTAATCAATGTGATTAACAAAAAAGGCAACACATTGTCCAAGATTTCATGAACATAATGACTGTTTAACAAGTTATCACCACATTAGTCATTAGTAATTGACGTGACACAGATGCGTATTAGATTACAATTGCATTTGTATCATCACATTTGACCATAACAACAGTTCCAAGTCTACTTCTGACTTCTGACAAAAATGAGATGAGAGCTACAAATATATAAACGTCAAAACACTAGAGTAGGGTGATAAGAAATAATGTTCCAGCACATAGGGCGCGTGTACACTTTTTAGAAATAACATTAAAAAATATTTAACGTCGTTATATAACGATGATATTACCCATTAACGTTCTTCTGTACCTTGTGCGTACTTTGTGTCGTTGTATCTCATCTAACGCATAAACACGTTATTGGTTAGTTAGAAAATCAAAAGAAATGTATTGTAAAAACTTAGTTAAATTTGCATCTTTAGGAATTCTACGTTGGCGTTGTTTTATTTATTAGATTCCTGTAATCAGTTAATATGATATTTACGTCTAAATTTTTAATAAAATATATCATAAACTATAGATATTTCGAGGCTCTTAACTTTTAAACAAAGTAAAAATGTAACTTTTTCATTTCAAAGAAGCCTAAATAAACGATATTCAATAATATTTTTCTTCTATATCAACAAATAGATTCACAATATTAGAGTGTTTGTATGGAGAAGTGACCGAGTTGAGTTTTCGTAAATATGAAGACTTCAAAAGTCTTTCTTTGTAAATGAATACACAGAAAGAGTTTTGAAGTTCTTTTTAAAATCCACAAAAATTACATTGACATTACACTGAATAAACACATTACACTATGCCATGTTACCATTACTACGGACATTACGTTGATTAAAATGTGATTAAAAGTTTAATGCTCACGTGATATTCTTGCCAGTTAGGTACTCAAGAATTCCCATTAATATTTGTTCTTCTATCTTGGCATTTAACCTTTTTGATTTAGGCTGTGTGGCAGTATAAACATTTGTTTAGCCAATTATAAAAATAACAACGAAAAACCAAACCCAATATTAAATAATGTAAGAAGTGATCATGATCATATATATGAGACGGAGACCGCAAGTTCAAGAATCAAGGGTTCTCTCTCTTTTTTCTGGTTCACTCATGGAATAGTGATCTCAGCGATAAGCCCGAAAGAACATATTTTTAATTAATGGTCGTCTTAAAGTACAATACGAATGATAAGAGTTTCACAAAATTACTGTAGATTAAAATGAGGCTAGATAATAGACAATTATTTTTTTTTCCACAACCCAAGCAGCGAACGCTGTCAGTCAAGCCAGGACAGTTATAAAAGAAGTCTGCGACGTTAGCGGTGCCATTCTTGACATTTCGATGTGCGTTGCTAGTTTTATAGAATTTATTTGTTTAGTAGCAACTGTTGTGCATGTGGCATAAAATTTAATTTAGGGTAGGGCCTATTCAGGTCCATTCATTATATATTATATATCAATTCAAAAACATCTTGACAGTTAAAAATGTGCGTTTTACAGAATGTTCGTTGGAGACAATTCAAATGTTTTATATTAGGACTTGTCGTGATGTCATGTTTTGTAGTGTCTGCGCTATCACATGGTCATTCGCACGATGAACCCGAAGAGCCAGCTTCCTACAAATATTCTAAACAGGCTAACGTTAACGCTGGCGACCATAGGCATTCTCACGGGAAACAAGAGACTAAGGATAATGTAGCCATTTGGACGTATGCATTAGGATCTACGATACTCATAAGCCTCGCTCCTTATTTAATTTTGTTTTTCGTGCCCGTCGATGGGAGCGCTGAAAAACAGCCTCTTTTAAAAGTGCTTCTTGCTTTCGCTTCCGGGGGCTTGTTGGGTGATGCATTTTTGCATCTGATTCCGCATGCATTAATAAGTACAGACCACGATGCTTCTCATTCACACAGTCATTCCCACGAACACTCTAATGATGATGGACATGGACATGTGCATGATATGAGTGTTGGTCTCGGCGTTTTGGGCGGCATCATCACCTTCCTTGTAGTTGAAAAAAGTGTGCGAATCTTGAACGCTGGCCATGGCCATTCGCATGGAAATGATAAAGGCAAGAAAAATAAACAAAAAGAAGGAGAAATAAAAATTGCCGGATATCTCAATTTGGCAGCTGATTTTACTCATAATTTTACCGACGGTCTTGCAATCGGCGCATCTTACATTGCAGGCAACAGTATCGGTTTGGTGACTACAGTCACCATCCTGCTTCATGAGATTCCACATGAGATTGGTGACTTTGCAATCTTGTTGCAATCGGGCTGTTCGAGGAGAAAAGCAATGTGTCTTCAATTGGTTACCGCTTTTGGTGCAATTGCGGGGACAATTCTCTCATTATATTTACAGGATCAAAACTCTTTAGCTTCTGCTTGGATTCTTCCATTTACAGCTGGTGGATTTATTTACATTGCTACTGTATCAGTTATTCCTGAATTACTAGAGGGCTCCACAGTTAACTTTTGGCAATCGTTGAAAGAAATTATTGCTTTATTGGTAGGAGTTTACATGATGGTTCTTATTGCTGAGTATGAATAACACAACATGGTACTTTGTTTATTTTAAATCAGCGCATTTACAATTTTATTAGGTACCTCTGTAAGTGTATTTTTAATAAATAATATTGGTTGATAATTTGATCAAATAATGCTTAATTTTGTTATTTAAATTGTTAACATTTAATCATACCACCAATGCATTCCCCCACCCTTTGGCCGTCCAACTGTCTGCTGCAATTTTCAACTCAAAAAGTACAAATGCGAGAGTTGAATTTTTGTGTGTAGATTGATGCTCTTGAAATACAACCATAGCCGTTTTAATCAAATCGGAGGTCGGTTTAATATTATAGATATATTCAATTAGTCAACCAAAGAAAATAGATTGGCATCGTCCCCCGGTGGTTCAGAACAATAAATATACTATTAACATGCTCTGAAGAATTATCAAACATTTACAGAAAACTACTCAAAGTAGTGAAAACAGTTGTGTATCTTGTGCTCTGCATGTTACATGATCACAAAACACCTAAATACTCAGTAATCTTTACCTTATTTTATACTCTTAGTAAAAATGTAGCGTAAAACCAAATTTATTAATTAAGCAAATACTTTCACACTCGATTAAATAATTATCTGTAAGTATATATATTAATTTAATGTAAAAGTATTTCAATCAATTCTATTTAAATGATTGCATTTCAATCACAACAAATCACCTGACAAAATGATTGACATTATTTTTGACAAAATTATGAAAGTTTTTTACCTCTTTATACAGCAATAAAACAAGGTTGGATATACAGCAGCAACAAAAAATAAGTTAAGTACTAAAGAGTTCCCGGACGCAGGATGTTGGTTTGGACCCAGAATTGAGATTTATAAAAATGCATTCCTAAGTCAAATTACCTCTTTTGTATGAACCAATACGCCTGTCACTTACTATGTGTGTTGGTTATGATTTAATTGCGGTTTCAATTTTTTAGTCGATTAATTGTCAAATTTCCTAAAAAATAATCCTTTTCTAGTATAACAATTACTACTTATTAACGAAGGTACAAAATAAAAAAATATGTTCAAGCTGTTAATTTAAATAAATCTTAAATTATTAATCATCCTTCTGTAAATACAAAAATTTGTATTATTCTTTTTAAAATTTAAGCCTAGATTAGGGTTGCCATAAATGGTTTAGGACCGACCGAGACATACCTGACGGGAGGGGGCCATGGGAAGGGGGGGTTTTCATCACCCTTCCATAGCGCCACAGGCGTTTTTTAAGGATTTTCCCTTTAGAATTAAAAAATTATGTTTACACGTTTAAATCGAGATCGAGTTAGTCTAGTGTTGGACTACTGACCCAAAGATCTCGGGTTCGAATCCGCAGGTGGTCATACCATTTTTAACGCCTGTTTCAGTAGCTTAGTTGTCCCTTAACACCAAATTCTGAACTAGTCATTTTATAATTAAATCTAAATATTGAGCATTTCATCATATTCAATTTTAGTTTGAATTCCTAAAAACTTAGCTTGAGCGCATTCTGAAAGGGTTTGTTCAAGACTATTTATGAGTTCATTGATTTCTATATTGGTAATATTAGATCCTTTAATTTTCTTTATTATTTTTTCTCAAATAAAAACGATTGGCTGTGTAAAAACAGGAAGTAAACTTGCAACAATAGGTGATTGAATAAATTAACTATAGCTTTCGGTGGTTTGGTTTGTGAAAAAAGGAAATCTTTCAATAGTTCCCACATTTTCAGAATACGTTTAATCGCCGGAAACAAAAACAACGACCTAGTTCTCGAGTGATATTGTAAATTACCATGAATTACATCAGCTTCCTCACAAAAGTATCTCAGTCTCACTCCAATTTCCGTACTGTAAATATGGAAAAATATTAGTAAACTTTCGGTACATTCCTTGACTCCACACTTTCACTGCCAGCCAACATGATCGTGTGCTTCGCCCGTATGAATTTATTTGCATAAATTTTAACAATAATATAAAATTGTAATAAAACTATGATTATTCTTTTACCGGGAAATATGATGGGTTAAACTGGACAACCGGGACCGAGGCTCTACACCGGTGACATTTCCAGGTGTACCGGGACGTATGTCAACCCTTAGCCTAGATGCATCATAATAATATACAGCTCTGCTATCTCCTATGGAATTTTAGAACTATGCTGCATTCCTTATAAAGACTGCAGTGCTGAATCTATCCTATACCCCTTGCAGCATGTGTAACTTGTCCTACTCCCTATGTCCTTCTACACCTGCTTTGTTGATGCATCTGACTATGAATTAACATACTTAGTTCCGTACGTCAAATACGCGGACACGCGTAGCCGCCCGATCGGTTGAAGTACGGTGAAGTTTTAGTTATGTTATATTTTTTTATTATTGGCAAACAATATGTACAAACCGATGAAAATGTTTTTTATATTTAATATTGTATTGACATAGCTTTTGTAAACAAAACTTGAATTATTTACCACCAAATCCGTCAAAAACACTTCGATTCACAATCAAATGTCAAAACCGAACTAAAATGAAAAAAAACGACAATTAGTCTATGCCTTTCATAAATTCAGGTATATACCTGACATGCGACATGCCGCGCTTTTAAATATTAATAGAGAAACAATAAGACGGTAATGGTTTTACCCGGATGGCACCTGTCGTATATGTTGATTATGGTTTATACCGTTATTGGCGCTGAGTGTGTTAAAGGGCTTATTGATGTGTAAACATTTATACACGTACACCCTCGCGGCGGAGTTAATTTCAATTTGGTCGATTTGTCAGTGGCGCTCGTAAATTTACGATGTGCGCCAATTCATCTGGACAGAGAGATTGGAATTCAATCACCAAGTAACTACACCCGCTTTGCTGATGCATCTAACTATGAATTAATGTGCTTATTGATGTGTAAACATTTATACACGGACACCCCGCGGTAGAATGAATTTCAATTTGGTCGATCTGTCAGTGGCGCTTGTGAATGTGTGTTGTCACTGGACGGGGAGATTGGTACTCATCACTAAGCAATTGACATTTATTACCTAAGCTGCGTTTTAATTTGGAAATAAGGTTGGTAAATTATTATTTAGTAACTAATATGAATTAATTGGTATCAAAATAATAAAAAAAAACAATTCTCCACTGAAGAAACATGATACACATCTTATCCATGAGTCCCGGCACTTACACATTTTTTTTTTAAATATTTTTATTGTTACAATATGAAAAATACATATAACTATCATTTATTTACAATAAATAGTGGTTACCTACAAAACATCTTATCCTACTACACTTTTAATTTGATCTAAACATTTAATAGCTTCATTTTTTATATCTTCATTTTTTCTCTCATTTCCCAGACGCCATCCGTATCCACACCGCTTTTTTGCCATGTCATACAACCGTTTTTTTACATATAATCTACCCAAATTTATATAAACAACACCAAGTTGCTCCATTTTGTCTAAAACTTTTCCTCTCTGGATTGCTTCATTGAAGTAGTTTTCACTTTTGTCATATTCTCCTAGCTTAAAATGAAATTTTTTATTAAACCATATGATTAGTCTTATCAACTGCATATACAATTTTAGTAAGATGTCTGATAAAGTCGACATTACCATAGATTGAAAATTGGTAACTGAAAAAATATTGACAAATTATCCAGTTTGGCCAGCGCTGAACTTCTTTCATGAAAAGGGTTGTGTTGGACAAAGTAAAAGGATAGGTCCTTGGAATTCTTGATTGCCGATGTAAGGTCATTGTATTGATTTGAATTAAAAAACTGATGGTCTTTGGGGATGTTGTCTTTCAAGCGATGCAGTTTTTAAACTGATTAACTGAATTGGAGGTAATAACACTTGCAGGCAATTAATTTCACAAATCAACCACTCGGTTGGACAAAAGTTCTTTTTTGGATTAGATTTGAAGACACTTTTGGTAAGTTTTAACTCATGCCCATGTAAGTGGGTGTTGAAGGTAAAAATATCTCTAAGCTCTGGACTGAATGAAATTATAAAAAATATAGATACATTATTATACAATAGGAATAATTAATATTGATATTTTTTGACATGGGCTACTCACTTTTTCATAAAGTGTTCCAATATCACTTAACTGGATCACGATCTGTTCTTCATCTCTGTCGTCGAAGTTACTATAAGAGTCATACGCTTGGAGGATATAGTTCAAACCAGATTCTACTTTACCGCCATCGGACAAAAGAAGACCGTACCTTAAAAGAATAATAATCTATTAAGTAAATATAGTTATATATTCATAAATCAATTCAATAAATAATTCTAAATAAAAGTACCAGTTCCTGGCCATAGCAAGTAACTTAACACCGTCTGAATCTTTATCTCCAGCATATTTTTCCAACTTTTCAAGACACCATTCATAGCCTAATTGCGCTGTAGCAAAATCTTTTTTTAAATGGTTGATTCTCGATAGTTTGAGGCTGATGTGAATCATCTATGTGAAAAAAAAAAATACTTAAAATTTATAGCAATACAGTAGTCTTTGTAATCCGAATCCACTGTCTGCGATCCGAACCCACAGGTCGAAAACCGTAAAATTAAATAACAGCAATAAACTATTCACAGCAAGAAACTACAAACGCACGATTTTCTGGAACAGTTTGCACACTACAGTCAAATACAAGAATACTATATCAAACTTTAAGACTTGTGGGCGGTTGAAAACTATTGGCATATATTATGCTTTTACGCCGATTACATAACAAGGCTTATGAGAAACAAGCAAAACGACTCACAGAAAACTATTTGATTTTTTTCATAAAAATATGTAATGGATGTTGATATAAATTAAAAACTACATCATACCGTTTGTTCTGGTTTTATTTATATAGGATTCCAGAGATTTCTATAAACCAAATAAGCTCTATTTTTAATAGTTCGGATTGTAGAGACTACTGTACATATATAATAAATAAAAGTATACATTTAAAATTAGAAATTACAAAAAAAATAAAAAAGAACATGATATATGACCTTGGAACCTGTTCCATAACTGACAACTTCCACTTAATGTGCTATCAGATTTACTGTGGTAAAACGTAGCTGCCATGGAAAGCACCAACTGAGTAATGGCATTCCAAAGTAGATTTAAGGAAGGCGAGAGTTTGTGATTTAAATAAAAATATTTCCTCATTCATTCATACTATTCCACCTTCCTAAAGATCTAGGGCTGACCAAAAACAAAACTTATGAATACCTTCTTTGAATGTCATCAATATTAAATAATTAACGATTTAAATATTAAAATGTCCCACTAGTGGCAACTTCGTACACATTAAACCTCTCTAGGATGTGAGTGAATTATTTAAAAAAAAAAATACATTTCAATACAAAGTAATATTTTAAAAATGATTATATTTATTTATGCAGATTAGTAATATAATATGTGTACAGTTTGCCATGGGCCAGCTGTAATTTTATGACTGTAGAATGTTTTATTTGAAAATGAACTATAATAATTTTTCCACGCATAACTGCATTTGTTTTAATAGTGTCATGCAATATACTTAACTGTTGGTAACTTTGAGATCATATTTGTTTTAGCAGTTAAGCCTACTTGAGACTTATGTTTTTCTCAAAAGCATCTAATCGTGTATAAACAAATATTGAACTTCCAGTCAGTTCTTAGTTTAAGAAAACAATATAGTTAATTAGAATATTGTAAAAAACATACCTAATTTACCATGAAATTTTTAAAATCAGATCATTGTACTTAAATGATGATTTTTTAAGTAAAAAATAAAAGAGTTTTTATTTAAAATGGGTGGTAAGATTTGACAATGTAAGCCAATCATCAGCAGATGCAAGTCATGTTAAAAGTAAAAGCTACTAAACTCCGGCAGGGAGATTAATAAAACCTGTCAGTTTTATAATGCTGACTTCTCAAAGGGAAAGCCATGTAGCAGACATGTACAGTTGCTCTTATCAGTGTTGCGTTAACCACACCAACAAGAAACTCCGATATACGATACTTGTGCATCTTTAATCTTCGTAGGAACACCGGTCAAGAATACATATATTCATAAAACCATCACTTTTATCTATAAACAACAAAAAAGAATTTGGGATCTTCAGTGGCAGAAGCAGAAAACTTCTTATTTCTGGAATAAAATTAATGTTATCAATTTAAATAATTTACCCCTGCAATAAACCAAATAACTTTCTATACTTCATACAACAGGAGTATAACAAGGTAAACTCAAAATTGAGTCCTGTGTTTTTTCATGCAAGTACAGCAGTGATTTAGGGAATGAGTGTTCCTATATAGCCTTACTCTAAACGAAACCAGAAGAAATAATAGCACCCTCATAACTCATAAAAAAAATGACCTTCAAATCATCTTCTTTGATTCCATTCTCAAGCAGCCGTTGCATTACGTTTACAAATAATTTCTGAGCTTTTTCCAATTGAGTACGCTCCAAAGCTAGATTTGCCATCAAATCGTATATGTAGGTAATAGCTAACTGGTTTTGCAGTTGTTGCGCCAATCTCAGAGCCACATGGAGCATTTGTTCAGCCTAAACAAAATAAAGCCAAACCCACATTATAACAACAACAAAAAATGTGTATTTTTATAATATTACAATCGTAATTAAGCCTTAAGACCGTGTCAAATTGTCTTCTGCGAATTAACAAAATAGACCGCTTCATAGTAATAATCAATTCATCCTCTTCCTCTTCTGGAACTTCAAGGCCCAACCAAGAAAGAATAGAGAAACACAGAATGGAAGGAACTACTTCAACCGCTTGTTTCGATGATTTCTGTGGAAGGTATTTTAAATTATGTGACCCAGGTCTTAGGGGCACCACAGTTAACGCTTTTATGCGGATTGGTTCAAAAATCCTACGCAGTTGTTGAAAACGAAAAAATGATATTCTATGAAATTTAATTAAAATAGAAGTCATTGCAGCAAACTGTGCACAGAATATTTGAGTAACTATTTTTTTTTAGTTTAACTAATTTTCATAACCTAAAAAACATATAAAATGCAGAAAATGACAAATAATAACTGTCAGTTTACTTACCAGTTGTCAATTTCGATATTAATCTTCTTTGTTTCAAATTAATGGCCTTTATAAGAAATGATTTTGGCCAGTGATATCTATAAATAAAAAAAAACCACCGTGAACATTAACTATGTCAATAAATTATTAAAAAAGCAAACAAGTAATGAAGTGACCTGGTTTTAAAGTTAAGATAATTGTTTTTGTTTTCTGAGGGGACGAATTTTTACCACGATCAAAGCACAAATTTAATAAATCTAAAAAACTGTCAAATAAAATTTGGAGAATTATTGAGAATAAAATATACTAGAGATATATTGTCAACACCAGAAGAAGAATCTTTAACATGGTTTAAAACCAGATCAAGCTCAATATTATAATTGGAATGCGAAAACATACAGGGGAAGACGAATCTGAAGATTAATGTTGCTAAATACTTTAGGAAACATATTTTAAAACATCGGTATTTTAATCATCTATTATGAGTATAATATGCGTCCATTGCGTGATTAATGTGATAATGTGAATTCTGCATATAAAAGGAATTAAACTTTTGCAGGATGAAATAAATGTGAGGTTACCTATGAGATTTTTAAAGCCTTGAAATGGTAGCACTTTTTTAAGTTGACTTTAACAAGACAAGCGAGTGGCAATTAAAAATAAATTTAGTAACCTAAGTATTTTTTTGTGAAACGTGAGTGGAGGGCTAAGAGAGTAGGTATGATAATCGTAAATATAATAATAAACCACTAAGTAGGACACGGAGTTAGAGGAATGATGAAACAAAATATTTTTTCAGTTTTTTGTATTCAGTATTGTTCAGTTTCAGTATTGCAATGGACTTACTGGGTGTTGTTGAAAATTAATTACGAAAATTAGTGTGAATTTAGGTCACGATTACGAGATAAGCCTCTGTGAAAAACACAGTAAATATGTGTAAACATACTAGCAAATAAATATTACTTAGACAAAGGTCGATAAATTAAATAGTACGTTTTGAAACATTTGTTTCTTTTAATTTATGGTCTCAAACATTTAAAAGACCTCTAAATCTTAACTTATCAACCAAAAGCTAAAAGATCTATCCCAAAAAGGTCAGATGCAACATTTTAAATGTTTCTTAAAAGATATATAAATAAAAAAGATATATAAATTAATATATAAATTAAATATATAAATTAATTAAAACGTTTCTTAGATATATAAATTAGACTGGCTCGTAGCTAACAAGTTCTTGATAGTAATAATAAAAAAATAATAACTGTCAGAACTGTCAATGTAATTTTTCAAAATTTTCAAATAAACCATCACGTTACGTTTTGTCAATGCTTGCAATACAATGAAAAGAAAAGTTTGTCTACCAAATTTGCTCTGATTTAATTGTTTTGAATCACAACGCCGTGTTTGAATTGAATTATTACAGTGATTTGTAAAATGAGTCAAAAATCGTCGAAAAAGAATAAATTTACTTTATTGCCGTTAAGAGTATCAGCTACAAGAACACCTGTTAAAATGATAGATTCTGAACCGATATCTCGGAATTCTAGCGCCAAAAAGAAAATTTGTCCAGCAACACCAGACATACAAAAGTTTAAAAAGAAATTGAAGGGTGCTGGTACTGTTCTGTCTAGCCGAGAAAAAAATTCAAATGATAGTAACATTTGCGTCGCCGTCAGAGTTCGCCCGCCTAGTAAAAAAGAGATCTCTGACGACGATATGGATGCTATTAATGTAAACGAAGACGAAATCGTCGTCAATGGAATTTCGAACGAAAACATTTTACCTGGAAGTTGTCAAGCCTTTCGTTTCGATCGCATTTTTTGGCATAGTCCAGTTAAAAATTGTTTGTTTGGAAACCAGGAAAATGTTTTTAATGAAATGGCAGTGCCTCTCCTCGATGCTTCGGTTGAAGGCTACAACGTTTGTTTGTTTGCTTATGGTCAAACTGGTTCAGGAAAAACATACAGTATGATCGGAGCAAATGGATCGCTTTGCGGCAGCGAGGCTGGCATAGTTCCAAGATTTGGCAATGAATTAGTAAAAAGAAAGCTAAAGACACCTAGTACGGAACAATTTAGTATCGCTATCAGTTATTACGAAATATACAATGAAAAAATATATGATTTACTTGTTGGTAAAAATGAAAACAAACCTCAGCTCAAAGTACGGGAACATCCTGACAGAGGGCCGTATGTTGAAAACCTGTCGAGTCATTCAGTTGAGACGGCTGAGGCATTCTTTTCATGGATTTTAATGGGCAATAGCAGACGAGCTACGGCCGCAACCTCACACAATGACAGGTCTTCCAGATCCCATTCCATACTAGAAATCTCAATAGTAAAAACGTCTGATTTGAAATCGATCAGTTCGAAGATCAGCCTTGTTGATTTAGCCGGCAGTGAGCGTTCGTCATATGTTTCGGGAAATGAAGAAAGATTCAAAGAAAGCTTAAGTATCAATAAATCTCTGCTTACTCTCGGAAAAGTTGTCACAGCTCTGTCCGACACGAGAAATGGAAATTTTGTACCATATCGCGATTCTGTGCTCACTTGGCTTTTGAGGAAATCCTTAGGTGGCGATTCAAGAACTGTTATGCTTGCGACTATCTCCCCAACTAAATCTGCTTTAGACGAATCATTGGCGACTTTAAGGTGGGCTAACAAAGCTCAACACATTATATGCACCCCACTTAAACATGAGGATCCTCGATTACGACTTATAACTAATTTAAGGAATGAGGTAAGTGGGTTAACATCATAAAGGTTTTGAAATTATGTCTAAACAATATTTATCATTTTAATCAGCCAAATAATTATAATAACTAATGTTAAAGGATTGGAACATTTACGTAAATTAATGTATATTATTCAATAAAACAATTAAATTGTAAGAAAAAATATCTATAATATTAGTCAACAAATTTCTAGTACTAATAGATGAAACTTTGATAGTTCCATACAGCGCTCAAATATAATATTCATATTTCAAAATTATGACAGTACGGCTGTTGGAATGTATTATTTATTACTGGCTGGTTAAAATTAAGTTTCTATTATATCAATTGGAGTTCGCCTATCCCCTACTTTGATCCGGTGAAATCTACCTCCGCCTTCTGGTGCGCAGAAAGGAATTTTCTAATATTTATTTTGTTTTTAAATTCACAGATTGAGCAATTAAAACATATGAAAGAAAATTTTATGAGAGTGAATCCAAGAGCTGACACCATTTTGATGGAATCTAAAATCTATGAGTCAAATAAAATCGACATTGAAGAGCATGTTAAAATTTTAGAGATTCAACAAACAAAAGCAGAAGAAAAATTGAAATATGAATTAGAAAAGTTAGAACTTGACTACAAAACTTCTGAAAAGATGCGTGCTGAACTACAGTTGCAAAACGAAATATTACTCAGTGGAATATCGTCGCAGAGTGTTACTCCTTATCATAGTGATTACTTTAACCATTTGAAACATACTTTGGAAACTTCCTTCAGCCAACTGAGCGACAATGATAGCCTAGATATTGCAGAGGAAGACCCACCATTACTCAAAAAGGAAGATAGCAAAGAAATACTTATTAATTTATACCAACTTCAAAGTTCTACAACTTCTTTACAAAGGTGTATAAATTCAAGTAAAATGGGAGATAGGGCTTCAGTTTTAGTTAATATAATTCAAAAAGGCTTAACAGAACTTACAGAAATAGTCACAGAACAGCTTAATTAATATTATGGATCAAAGCTATTTGTAAATTATGTAACCATTGTCATAAACGCATAATTGAGTTAGCAAGCTAATAATGAAATCTTTTTAGTATGATAAAATAATTGCATTTAAGCGTAGCACTTCTAATACTTATTAAAACATCTACGAGATGTGCTGTGGAAAAAACAAAAAAAAAAAACGCTATCAAAAAAACTTAACTTGCAAGCGTAATCAATACTGTTCTATTTTTTTTAGTATTTGGGTTTGTGGTATAACTTTAAATGAATAGGCGATCAATTCATATTAAAGTCACAGTAGGTCAGGATTAGGACGGTATCACCCCACCATGACTACCAAACCACCTTCGGGATTCATGACACGTGTCTTGATTAGTTTGACCGTACTGAGGAATTTATTTTTTCATTTGGTCCAGATTCAATTGCTATTTGTCATTTTCACACCTGATGGCGCAATGGTATGAACACTTGCTTCTGAGGCAGAGGTTTTGTGTTTAATCAAGTTTAAATTCACATTATTAGTTTTCTAAAATATACAGAAAAAATGTTATAAACATTCTTGTTTAGAACGAATTGTGTATGTATTATATACAATGTTAAAACAAATACAACAAAAAAGTATACCTGTGTATATGAAATATCTTTAAATCAGAATAAGAGTACAAGTTTGTTTCTAGACACCGATTTTAATACAAAAAAATAAAACCAATAGTAAAGCAGGTCATGTGTTTGTGGTATGCTGTTGCCAATTAATATAACAATAAAATATAATCCCAAGCCTTCACAATAAAGAAATGATGAAGATAGTTTTATTTATACTCAAGTTTATTTCTAAGTTTGTTTGTGTATTTATTGTTTGTTTATTCAATTTGTGTAAGCAGTGTTTTTAGAGTCAAAAAAAAAACGGGTGTCTAAGAAAAAAAACCTTTAGTGTTTAGGGATGAACTTTATGTAGTTATAAAAGTATTGTGATTTCTAAAATTGTGCATGTTTTTCATTTTACCCATTTTCAAATATGAAGTTTTTGGCAATGAAGCTACTAATTCTTTTTAATTATTATTTAAGCGTCTGACCTCGGCTTGACATTGATGCCTTTGAAAATTACTTAAACGCTTCTGAAACTGCCATTTCACTAAAAGATTCTTTCTTTATATTTAATAAAGTGTTTTTTTTTTTATTATAAAAAGTATATTCTCAACTGATAAAGGTTTTTTCACAATGAATTATTAAGTTTCAATTGATTTTTAAGTTGTGACAATAATATTTTCTTCATCTATAATTTTGTTCTTCATCTCTTGTAAATCTGAAACAAATATCACTAACTCTATCACTTATTTTTAATTGCTGGTTATATTTGGCCCGTATTATAATTTATTAACTGCGGATGATTATTTATTTATTTCTGTTCATAGAATAATAGCATTTGCAATGATGGCATAATTACGCGGCACTTACTTAACCATACGTAACTCGGCACTGCCAGTACTGAGGTAGGCTAATTTTAATAGCTATTTGTTTGATATATACATTGTATTATAAAATTGCCTTAGAATTATTACTAATAAAGAAACAAGCTACTTGTATAATAATTAATAATTGATTAACTGCAGACGAGTATATGTTGTAACTATAAAATTGCCTTAGAATTAATACTTATAAAAGTCAGCTTTCAATCTTTTAATGATTCCATGGAGCTATTTTGAAAGCTTTTAAAATTCTGTCATAAGATTCAAATTCAAAAATTTCAATATTTTAATGTACTTGAGCAATTAATTAAAAAGTTAAACTGAAAATTACACATCAAAAAAACATTCTATACCTTTATAACTCCGAGAATTTTAAAACCTACTTGACTATGTTTCTTTCCCTTAAAATAAGGCTCTGAAATTTGTGAGATATACTGCTATTTAAATAATTTGCATTTCTTAGAAAGTTTACATTTATTACTTTAAGGTAACTTTTTTAACTTTCAGGGTAATTGTTTTATACAGATTTAACACTTTACACGCTGAGGATTGACCCTGATATATTAGGTTTTAAAGACATACATTACCTATCATAAATAATAATAAAACTGATAAGGGTTGATCACATATGTACAATGTCAAAAAATATTTTCTCTAGAAAGCACCATATTTATTACCATCAAGTAGGTTTTTTTTCTTACACTATTTCGATACTATGCCTTAGGTTTATTTAACTTATTAGTGTTGATTGTTTGAATAAATAAGTGAGCTAACTTTTAAAATATATTTTATTGCTTTACACATCCTTAATTACTCTGTGTAAATAAAAATATGTAAAAGAATGTTTAGTGCCTTGTTATAATTATTATAGATTGAAATATTATGTCCGTGTTTATTTATAAAATATTCATTGTGGTTACACAACAGAAATTGTACACAATACAGGTAATGACGTACAAAAGAATAATGTTAAAATATAATTAACGAATTTTAATAAAATAAAACAAATAGAAAAACACGATTTTAAATTTAAAAAATATAAAGCATAAAGAACACGTGAATTAAAAGAATGTCATCATACCATTCTACCTATTTTTTTTTAATTTTGATCTACTTAACCCATCACAAGTTGAAACCGCAGATAGGCAAGGGTATTCTGGGGGGAATGCCTTTTATGACGCCTGTAGAACCTAACTGTAAGACATCAGGTTCTGGTTAAATAATTAACTACTACTAAACAATGTAAAAAAGCAATTTATATTAAATGATTGATACAGGTGTCATAGCATTCTTGTTTTTTTTAATGATGTACTTAGTAATGACATAAATTGTCACAATATTTCATATTTCAAATATTCATAATATTTCAAATAAATAATATTAATTAGAATCTGGTACTAAAAATTCTTTTACATGTTACTATTTGCACACATAGATTAGTTTTAATCATTTTAACTAATCAGTAATAAATAATGCGTTCCAACAGCCGTGGTGTCATATTTTTGAAATTCATGTATGATATTTGAGCTCTCTATCGAACTATCATGTTTATTTATTAGTACTAGAAATTTGTTGGTTTTTTGTATTTGTTGATATCTATATTTCAAGAGCATCCATCCACACAAAAATTCAACTCTCGCATTTATACTTTTCGAGTTGAAAGATGCAACAAACGGACAGACAGAATGACGGACGGATGGACAGAATGACGGACGGACGGACAGACAGACGGGTGGAAAGATGGACAGACATATGGCCAAAGGACGGGGACAGTAGCTTTTTATACATGAATGTTGTATAGAAGCTAATAACATATTTGTTGACAAATTGGAAAATCGAAAAATGCAAAGAAAAAGACTACAGCACCAGGAGTTTAACTTCTTCTTCTCTTTCACTTTTTAATGGATGTGAAAGTTTGCAATGTGAGCAGATTATATTATTGTACTTAATTTTGATTCGGTATCCTCTAAATTTGTATCATGATTACTTCATTTCTAATAGAGTTTACACATGTTTACACATTAGCAATAAATTTAAAATTTAAAAAAAAACCATCAAGGTCGCATATTTACCTTTTAAATTAATTCAAATATTTATACTGTATTAGCTGTTCAACCTCGGGTTGGAAGCTAGGCCCTACGGACGATTTTAACGGCACCTTCGGTGCGCGACGACTCGAGCCTGCGGCATTCGGGATAGGTCGATTCGCTCCCTATCTGCGATCCATCTCTAGGCTCTTCGTAACAACCAGACCCCAACCGCCCGCGTTGGTCCTATGCTGTGCGTAACTCCTGGCCTTTGTCACAGTATTCTTTATACTGTGCCTCAGTGTTATGTTGACATCAAACTACGTCTTATTCAAAGCCCCACATTAAATCTTAGTATGAAGTTCAACAAAAATAGTGATTATAGCTCTTAAAGTGCAATTGGTAAAATCTTGTGACCACAATCACAAACGTTTTCGAATTTGTTGGCATGCACTACCCGGTATACCCACTATACATCTTAATGGAGCCATACAACCGGCCAGTCTTAGATAAATATGGGCTCATGCAGATGGGGATTACAGGTTGAAACTTACCGCCAGAACTGAAAATCTGTCGACTAAATCATTTAGCAGAAACAAGCAAGACAAGGAGTTCTTTACCGGCAAATGATACCAACAAAATATGTTTTTATTTTTCAAATATTTCGACAGTATAAAAATACCATAAGACATGAATTAATCTTTATAAATATTTAGATTATTTTTATAAAATCTTCCTTGCGATTCCGATTCTTTTATAGCATTTTTTAATCTCTTGCGGTGATGTTCTTCATTTAAATCCGGCTGGTTTACCAGAACTCTTCCAGGCGTTCGGTTATCGATAGTATAAAGTAGTTGAAGAAAATAGACACACTAACACTTATTATGTAAAGCATTTCATTTGATTTTAGGTAGCATCCTATGTCATCAGCATCCCACTCTCGACACTGAAATTAAAAACTGTTTATAGATCAGCATTGATACAGATTTATATACAAATCGTTTTGCTTGCATACCTATTGAAAATATTTTTTTTAAACATGGCTACCTAGGCTTTAGAGTTAAAAGGAATAAGAATCCTACTCAACTACTAAAGAGTAATATATATAAAAAAAAGTTTACATCAGAAGGTAGTATTCAGTAGTTCAGCACAATTGCTCAACTGGCAATCGTCAATGTGTCCCTATCTAGGATATCGTTAGCGTCATTAAATTTTTATCATCAGTGCTGGTCCCTTCCAGTTTTTTTGAACATTGTTTGGTAATAAATTTGGTTTGTTTGAAAATAAAAAAAGTAATTTGCTATTTGGACTTTATAAATGTAAAATGAATTAAACAAAAATAACAAAAAATCGCAGACGGTAAGATGGAATAAAAAATTAGGGGCCTTTGCTCATTATTAAATGGTTTTGTAAAATGCTTATTTGTTTTGAAAGCTCAGTAGCCAAAGTTATTGCTCAACGGTCACAAAAAAGTTCAAGTTTTACCAAGAATTGTGCTAATAAGTGGCTCAAATATAACCCTTTCCAGAACCTAAACTATTTTAGTTGCGAAATGAAGTTAGCAGCAGAAGGTTACAAACAACGATCTTTTAAAACAACGAGGCTTTAAAAGATCGTTGGTTACAAAGACTATGTCTAGAAGGGCTCGGAGATCTTTGGCAATTGGCTTGTACATATGATTTATGTTCTTGCCAATAGATGGCGAACCCACAAGTTTTAAAAACCTTCATTCAGCGTTCATTTGTTCACTAATCTGCACTTGTTGGAGTCGTTATTTTCACAAAAAATATTTAAAATTTGACATCTCCCATAATAGCAGTGTTCTCAAGTATCGAAATATTTTTTTTGAGCTTCATACATAGAATAGTCTCCGATTCTGCATTGACAGTGTTACCATTAAACCTCAGGATGTTGATTACCTATAAATTATTAATTGATTTTTTATTGTATCTTTAAACACAAAAGAAGTTAGACAGAATTTATTCGGAGTACAAATCGAAAAAATCTTAATAAAAAATGAATCCTTATCGTCGTACTCCTCGTTAAAGTAACTGATAGAAAAAAGTAACCGATACCTCCCGCCTACCGCGTACCGATTCCTGTCATCTGAAGTGATTTTGGTGTCATAAATAATATATATTAATAATGAACACCTTATTTTTGATAAATAACCACTTACGTACGTACAAAAGTTATTTATTGATGTGAGACAATCTCACTCTCCAAACCAAAAAGGTTGTTAGATCTTCAGCAAAATATGAATAGTAATAAAATGAAAACTATGAATCTTAGGTATTGAAGTACTTAATTTAACTAGGCAAGGCATGGAAGTGGATCGGAAGTAGAATTTAAAAAAGCCAGAAATTGTAATATTTAGAGCTGATGAAGCAGGAGATTATTGTGGAATGGATAAGTCGTTCGTACCCAACCAAACCTCTTGAACCTATCGTAGGTCAGTGATATTAAATTGTATTAACATACCTAATATTTTAAATTAAATCTTACCTTATCGCCAATGCCGTTGAGTAACCAAACGTTAAAGTTTTGTAAAGGTACAAATACCAATGTCATAGAAAAATCAACCAAACAACACGTTAGAGCAATCTGAAAACAAAAGCAATATAGGAAATCCAAAGAAATATGGATTCTTAACAAAAAATAATGTCTTCGGGGAATGTCATAGCTGGGTTAGGTAGGTGTTTTTTTAATGAATTCCTGCTCTTTGTTTTGGTAATCTCGTAAAAAAAAATAAAATAAAAAAAGAAAATACCATATAACGATTTTTTTCTGTGAAATTCGCGAAAAAGGCAGCAGAATTAATTTATGAGACAACGAAAAGGATTAAAAGAACATATTGTACATAAATAATATTGTAATATATTAGGCATAAGCAAGGAAAAGGGAAATAGTGTCATAAACGCGGGGATCACTCAAATAATATCTATTAGTCATATACAGGATGTCCCAAGGTCAATCCCCATAAAAAAAACAGCTAATAGGTCCTACGATTCCTAGTGTTATTTGTTAAGAAACTATATCAAAATTCATTATGGTATTCGAGAAAAAAAAATGTTGAAGTTTCTATTCTAAATCATGTAAAGCAGCTATTTTTCAATGGCTCCTCCCTCGGATAACTACGTCACTGGGTCACTGGGCCGCGATCAGTCAAGATCGAGGTTAATGACCTGCCGCGTTATTCGAAACGCCCTATTAGGGCGGAGCTAAATGATTGCTGTCAGATGCCACTGGTCGAACAGAGGTTGGTCTACGAAGAAGGAGTAACTCCTTACCCCTTCTCTGGGGTTGTAAGAGGGATGCTATTGGTCGACAGATAATATTGATTTATCGATTGATAAGATCGATTTACACCAATTTTATTACAAAAATAATAAATTTGGAAATGAAAATTTTTCGCATTTGTTACATAATTTCTTACTCTTAATAGGGAACTTAAACACCCCTAAAGTTTGTGGGATTGGTCTTGGGACACCCTGTATGTATGACATGACCAAACGCTCCGGCTATATGTATGATTTATACATAAGTATATCGAATACCGGGTGGATATCTGGTCCTCATTTAAATAAACAACTATATCTGAAGCTATTTCTTCAATTAAAAACCTGACTACCTATATGTTCTATTTATCGAGTAGGTAATTTGAACAGATATTAAGATTTTTTAGATTTTATTATTTCTAATTGCTCATTTCTTATTTTAAAAGCTTATTTTTCTCGAGAATGAGTTTGAATTTACTTACATACTTCCTGTTTTAAATTTTAATGACGAGAAGAATTTTAAATTTAATGCAATTATTTACCTACAATTTTTAGTTGATTATACTTCTTGCGTTTATTTAGAATGAAAATTATTATTATTGACAGTGATTTTTTAATAAATGCAGGATACTCAAACAATGCCTCACCTCGTAAAGTATGATGAAGATTTTATGCGGTCTCTTGAGAGAGCATGGCCACCAGTTATAGTCGGCAATAAGGCAGCACATGGCGAAGCAGAACAGAGCGGAAGGTATACTCGGTACCACAGCCGTGGCTCCCTGTTTGAGGGTACAGAGACCAGTGATGCAGGTCATACTGGTGTGCGAGAGCATCCCGGCTGTGACCATTATCAGCCAGTCGACACACACCATCGACTCGTCGGCCTCCTTCCCCGTCAACAGCCTCTTCATCGTATTTTCTTTAAGCAACTGAAACTAGCATTAGGACAGACGAAAACTTGAAACCTCACTGCCCCGAATGGACGCTTTCACGGATAATTTGTTTGAGAATTATTATGTCAGCGGCCGTTTGTAAAAATTTTAAATGACAGCGTCACTTTTATTTTACTTTTGTTTCTAAGATGGACGAGACTCATTATGTGAGAATAAATATTTATGTCCATCAAATTAATGGACATTTATTTCTGATTTATTTGGCAATTTAAGAAAAATTTTAGCATTATCAAATCCATATTTAAAGAATAATGGCTATGACACCTGTAGCTATCATATAATATCAACTGTACATTACACACTATACATTGTTTAGTAGTAGTTCAATCCTTTAATTATTTGAGAAATTAGATTATATTTTTGGCATGTTTCGGTGTATAAAAGTATGACATCCGCGAGTCAAACAGTCAATTTAAGCCGGCTACTCACACACCTGCCGCTGGGGCAACTGCGTCGGGGGGCACGGAATAAATAATACTCACTGAAACATGAAAAAGTTGAAAAGTTGTTTAAATCTATAAGGTTTATACATTTTTTAATAATTTGTATTTATTATTTTTTGCATTTTATGCTGCTTTTGCTTTTTTCGCTATGTTTACGTTTCATATATTTTTTATCTAGCATTAGAGTACTCGATATGAATTTTTAGATTTTATTTTTTTCTGCTTTTATGTAATATTGAAAAAAATTAAGGTTGTTTTTTCTTCTTTTAGTATATGTATTTTTTATTTATATGTAAAAATGTTGTTAAACTTTAAAAAAAATATTTTAGTCGTTTAATTTATTTTTATTTTGTATTTTTACTGCTTGTTGCTGCGCTTACATTGTATAATTCATTATATTTTTTTATGTGTTTCAGTTTTTTATATTTATATTATTTGTAAAAAATTGCTTTGGCTAGAATTCATATGTAATTTATTAAATTGTAGTTTTTACTCCTTTTTGATATTTTAACGTTTACTTACTCTTAATGTCTTTCCTTTAAAATGTATTTTTTTTGTAATTATGGTAAGCTGTAATTAAACTTTTATATGAGTGTGATAAACATATAGGTATTATAATTTATTTTTAACTAAATATAAATTTCATTTAAATTTTTAACTAAATATAAATTTGACTAAATCTATGATCTTATTTATTTAAAAAAAAACAAAAAACTTAAGTTTATTTTTATTTCGTTGATTTTAAAGAAACACACACCAATCACTCATTTTACCTATCAATAAATTTAAAATAGTTTAAAACTACAGTATTTAATTTTTCTTTGACACCCATGCGAGAGTTTATTTGGTGAGGTTTTAAAGATATCGGCAAAGCAATAACGTCTCTCCGCGCACATCGATAAGGTACAATCTTGCGTGCGCGCGAGGCAGAAGAAATGTTGTAGGCAATTAAATAGGCGGCTTTCCTCAAAATCAAAGGAGTGCAACTTCTGTGAGGATTATTTATTCTGTGTTAAGGGTCTAATACCGAAATTGCTCTGCGGCAGGTGTGTGAGTAGCCGCTTTTAGTATTGAAACTGACGTCTTTTCCTTAGTGGAGAATTCTCAGAATATTTGATTTCCTATTAAAGAAACGGAACAAAGCTTTATGAAGAGGACTAAGGGTAAAAGTAGCCTTTGTAATGATGAAAATTGGCATATAGATGAATCGCGTGCGGTTTGCCTAGCAAATTATGAAATGTTCTATCTTTCATTTATTAATTATTAATTATTATTAATTATTAATCATATTAATTATTTTTATGTTATTCTTTGTAATGATAAATGTATTGCGCTAAAAAAAACTATATATTTTGTATTATGTATATTATTGGAGTAATATGCCACATGCTAAACTAATAAAATAAGTTTTTAAAGTAATATTTCTGTAGTAAACCTCACATGTTTCTTCTCCCCTCCCTTCCAAATAATTCTGGAAATATTATGGTGACGAGGAATCCTAGTAATTATGGTCGTACAATGAAAAAGATTATTAATAAAGTGAGCTAGTTTATTAGGGACATAAGGTTTTAGTAGTTTTCGTAAAAAAAGAGGGAGAATGACATTATCATAAGCAGTATATATGTCAGGCAAGAAGGCAACTAACTATATGAGGATTTCATGAGATGACAATTTTGACAATGACGCGCCTGATGCAATCACACACACATTGTTTTTACTTTATATATCACTCATAATTTTGCTAAATGCTAACTTTTTAAGTACGTCAGATAACAACGTTTACAAGTTACGAGCCTGACGGACAGACTATAGTCCGTGCTATAGTCTCATTTAAGGGGTTCAGATTTTATCGAGAAGCATACGCATTTGTCTTATTTTTTTATCTCATAATCGTAGTTGAAGTAGCGAATAATGAATTAGGCGCCTATTATACGCAAAAGGCGGGCGGGTGTTTTTGGGAGGCTAACGACGAGGGCGGGGGAGTTGGTGGAGAGGTGGGGACGAGGTGGGGGCGAGGTGGGGGTGTCCTTCCATTTCCCACTCTCCGCCGAAGCAATTTCCTTTTATCCTTTGAACGTGAAAGCTTAAAATCTGAGTGCTGCCTCCTGCAACAAGTTCGTATAGGAAGGAGGTGGGGTAGCGGTTCCGTCGCGGCCGCTCGGCTCACTCGACAATAATATAAAGCCGCGGTCCCACGAGGCGCACTCCAGCCTATAATGTGACTCTTCCAGAATCCCATTCTTAATATCTTGAGTTTATCTTTCATTTAGATATATAGTGCCTAGATGAAATCGGCTATTGTATAGTTTTGTGTAGATATTATAAATTGCACCATTTTTCTTTTAGTCTCGAAGAGGTCTTCGAGACGAAAAGAAAAATGGCGCAATTGGAAAGTCGCAAAATGCTCGTTTGGCAAAATCTAATTTGTCGCTACCACCAGACATCATTCTCGCAGTTTTGAAACAACTGGAAGACCTGGAAGCTGGAAAAAACCATTTTATTAATTTTTACTTTTTACGCAGTGGCGGTTTGTTCGTTCCATCTGGATCCAAGATATAATTTTATATATAGAAATATAATTCTTTAACTATCGAGAATATTTAATAATAGTAGCAGCTTTTAATTTTTTTTTTCTATGATCGAGTTTCGCCAAAGCAAAAGCACGAATTATATATACTTTTATCACAGAGGATTATCTAAGTAAATCAATTTCCTTTACTGACGAATGCTAAAATCCATTTTTTTCTGTATAGTTAAATGTGTAAACAATTATTTGTTTTACAAAATACCGATATAAAATTAAATATCTATTTTATATAGTTAAATTTGTATGAATGTAATACCGCTAAAAAAACATCTGACCCGATGGAAAAGGAATTTTCACAAATATTATGTTTTAGGAGTGTATGTAGCCTTGAAACACAATATTGTAAGCCGTAAGTATGCAATCAGGCACGTCGGAAATAACCTTTTATATTCTTAGGTAGGTATATTGATAAAGTTAATATTTAATTTTGCGATGACCCCCCCCCCTCACCACCTTTATTAGTTTCGTGTATATTGAATAAATATTCTTTAGTTAAATATTTCAAAATATTTATTAAGTATTTATTTCATATTTGTCTCTAAATCTGAGTTGTTGCGTTTAATAACCTATTTTAAAGATCTATAACGTGAATAGCACTGAATATATAAGTCACGGTTAAAATTTTATTATGATAGTGTTAAAGAAAGTAGATTCTTAACCCAATGGGCAGGCCAAAAAAATAATGCGATTGATCTCCCAATCATTAATAATAATATTTCTAAAGATTTATTGCTAACAAATGAGATAGTGTTAACAAATAAACAAGTCTTACCTAGTAATTTAAACCAGTGGTTACATTTATTTACATGAGAAAAGCGATAGAAAAAAAAAGATAATACCAGATAGAAGATAGATAAGATAGTACTTAAATATAAACACAGATTTCTATATTGTATTAAAAATGAAATTAAAGTATTGGTAGTAAAACAAAAACATATTGATCACATTTTTCACAGGTATTTATTACATTTACACATTTATTTTTAAATTGAAAGTTACTTAACTTAAGGCAATCGTGACAATTAAATAATTCTTTAATGGTAAGTGGAAGATTCGTGGAGGATGAAGTAAATAAATTTATATTCTTCTCTACCTCCATATTATACCCACCGACTATTTTCTGTCTGTATCATCTATCTGTAGGTACAGCCCGCTTAACTTAACTGGAAGGACGCAGACAAGTAACCGTATCCTTGCCACTCGTTTTATCTCGACGCGCCCTTATTAAATCAGTAGAGACGCCGCAATGAGCTGAAGGCTAGATAGATAGAGTTTATTCATTGAATCTATACGCGCTTTATTTTCGTTCCACTTACTGCAAAGTAAACGTATCGGCGAAATGTTGATGTTGATAGCTAACTAGTTTTGGCTTTAGAAATTTCTTTTTGGCTTTTTTTCTATTTGAACAAAAAGACAAAATCTTGGATATCTTCTGAAAACTTTTATTTATAGTTTTTACTACCGACTGGAAACAAGTTTTATCATGCAATGATAAGCAATAAAAATTCTAATATAGTTTATATCAAATATATAAATCATTAAAAAGTTAAAAGCTAGTTAAAAGCAGAAATTGCGAACTACATCCAGTCCCCTGGGAATACATCCAATCAGTGCGAGATTGCGGCATATCTTGTACAGATTCTTTAAAGTAACGAAATAGACAATCGCTGATGATAGTTTATATAAATTTGCTGTACACTCGGGTGCATTATAACCACTCATAAATCGACGCAGTCTCGTGACGGGCGACAGCTGCCCACCGCCCGTCCCACTTGACTGATCGAAATGCGAAAAAGAGTACAGGATAAACGCGCCATGGCCCATAAGTGACTCTAGCACACGGCTGTACAATTATCCTTACTGTACTTAAATTATTGAAATTTATTGTGAACTCAAATCAATAGTTATGAATTAATTCACTCTGAAGCTTCATTCTTGACTACACAATAAATAGAGTTTGTAAAAATAAATGATATACATATAGATAATCGAAAAGGATGCTAAGGAGAAAAATGATATTAATTGTATTTATTTAAACTAGCTACGTTTGCGCGCAGTTAACCTTTTGTTTGTCGATTTGTCAGTGTTTTGGTGTCGATGTTTCGATCTGCTTACGCGTTTATGCATAACGCCGATTGAATTCATTGAAAAAATACAAAATATATAAACTGCGCAAAAGTGTGATGTGCATCGGTCAGAACTTTTTACCCGCTTTGCGAATGGGTGCGGGGGGGGGGGGTTTGATGGTTGAAGTAGATCTAAGGTGGTGTTGGTACATCGATCCTTTTTCGAGATATAGGCGAAATGATGTTCTTAAATTATAGATTCAGATACTTTCTTACACCCACATATGCATCGTCAAGTGAACAATTGCCTCAACTCTTACTGAAGGTACTTCAAAGTATTCGATTCCTAACCAACCAATTTATTTAAATATTGGCAATTTTTCGTATTGCTTTCTATTAAACTTCAAATTAAACAGCTAAACGACGAGTTTTCCTTATAATAGGTATGCGCCCATTGTGAAATTTGTCTCTGTAAGAGAAAATTTTAACATTTGTTTATGATTGACGTCTTAGGGTTAATTCCTTAGTTTTGACACTTGTAAGACAACTCTTCAATGAACTTTTTAATTAGAGCCATTAAGAAGTCTCGAGGCATTAAGAAGTATGAGGGGACACCTTAGGCAAAATCGTAAATGTAGTAATTTTATTTGTATCACATAACGGTTACGCAGAAAGGCGAGACATTTGTATATTCTGTAAATTCACTCTACATGGAAAAGCTCATCATATATAGATGTTGTTTACACGTCGAAAGGTTAAACAGGCCATGCTAATGGGTATTCCCAATGTGTTATAGATATGTGACGTAGATGTGTAAATTGATTCAAGCAACCCTCCATCATAGCCGGCGTTGGCTGGAAAACCTCGTTTCAAGCGCCAAAATTAATTATCAAGCAACCTTCAGTGCCGTCTCTTTTCAGCATAGGGAGGAGTAGAGCAGCTGCTCTAATGACACGTGAACGTTGATATCGCACTCAATGAGTAACGGAGGGGGTGGGGGTGCGCTGTTCGTTCACCATAGTTCGTCCCATCATGTATTAACGCAAAACAACTTTATGCAAATGTAACGATAAAGCACTGGTTTGTAATTTGCCTTATTTTAAGCTCTTTGCACTGTAGTAGTACTGAACATTACGTTTTTGTAGGAAATTAATGTTTGCAATCTCGCGGTCCGACCATTAGAGCCGACTAATAAAATTTTGTTGATCCTACCGCAAAATAATATGACTAATATTTATGTTATGACCCTAACCTACCAATACTACATATGTTTTGAACCTACCATAAAACATTTCATCAAATCAAAGTTAAATCATTTTTCAAATTATCGACGTAAAAGTGAATATCGTTAATGCTATCAAAAGAGATTGATTCTGATCGCTTCGTCTCGGATGCTTTGTCTAGCGGACGGAGCGGAGATATGGAATGGGAGGTGTGCCGTTGTCATGGCAACGCGAATACTACTAACAAGGATAACGAACGTTGATTGGCTCAATAGGGAAAATCGGCATTTCAGACACGTTGCATCAAAATAAAAAGTGGAAAATATGATTTTTATTCGTCTGCACTCGGACTAGCATAAATGTTATACCCTGTAGGTAGGTGGACCCAGCTCTCGGACATAACACAAAAAAAAAAATAGTTAGTCAAGTGGATTCAAATTCATAGAACTGTTCAATTTATCTAGGTTTCCCATTTGAGTCAAGTATTTTGTACATCAAAATATTTAAAAATAAAAAAAATCAATCGGCAAAACAATGCATTTTATCACTTTACATATATTTATAATTGCATCACAATATGCTATAATTCTACCTTGATATTCTACGCTACCATATAACCCACATTACATATTTTTGACGTAACAGTCAAGATACTTGAGCGAAAACTCGAATTTACCGCATTGTTACCGCGCGTTAGAATTGTGAGTTTTCAGGTCTATACAACATTACTGATAAAATATGTCACAAAAAATTTAGAGTAAATACGTGAATATGACAAAGTTAAACATAACAACATAGAAATTATTTTAAACTGGAAGAAAAGATGTTTGGAATATTAAAGTAAAACTATAAAAATAATAAAAAACATTCAAATACCAATAGTCGAGTTTCGATTTTATCCTGATAAATGAAGCGCATTTGACAAGGGTCCACAATAACCATGCACGCAGTATAGAATGAAGACTAGCTATAGAATGAAGGCGAGCATCGTCACTTTTGTTAATGGTTAAAATGAGTACCAAGAACTAAAAGCGGTAAAACTTAAGGAAAATACACTTATTGGCTCAGAAGCTGACAATACACTTTTTTTAATATTCTAAATCGTTTTGTTACATCCTGTTATGTGTATCTGTATGTTTTCAGCAGACAAGAATAAGAGCAAGATATAATTTTATTATTGGCTCACGTGTCGCTTTGTTCAGAGACTAGGAAGGAAGCGAGCGATCTTTACTAAATCATTCGCTTGGGGCCAGCCTCTCAAATTCCGATTGCAGGAAATGACCAACTTCACACATTTACGTTGTGATTCCAGTCCCATCGACCTCGAAATGGTTTTTTTTACCTTTTTTTAAAAAATCCTTATTTATAACGAAACATAACTCAAAGGATGCTCTATAAAATAGAAAAAAACCTGTTGAAAAACCAAATATTGGTTCCGAAGTACATGCGATCCACTGTCCGCGTATTAGATGCTCTATTCACGTCTCTTTATACAAAAATCGGGGATCAGGATATCTTGCTCCTGAAAAGTAGTTAAACGGCTTTATTGCATTACTTTTAAACTAAAACTTTGCCGAATAACCAAGCTATCAAACAGTGAAAACCCAATTCGAATCCATTGAAAAACTTGTTACCCGAAAAAGTGATTAGGTACAAATAGTTAGTGTTTTAATTTCTGAACATGTCGAAAACTACATCAAAAACTATGTCTACATAACAAGTCTACCATCGTAAAAACAAGTCTACCGTATAAAAAACAACATACCTTCTAAATGTTTATGACGTTCGCATCGTATTATGTATTCTAATGGCGCGTATTTCGATCTCTGCATATTTGTAAATCGTAATTTTTTATAGTTATTCCTATTATTTCGTCAACTTATTAAACTGTATTTAGGCATAGAACAGAAGGAATATATATAAAAATATATTCGTATGCTCGATAGTTATATTATTGTGATAAGGAGGTTGCAATGTATCTAACTTTGTTGGAGTTTAATGGTGTATTGAAATAAATAATAGATATGTAGTGCATATATTATTTAATTTTGAGTTCTAGCTGTCGAATGCATGAATTGTATTTTAGGTAGAGTACACGCGATAATGGCTCGATACATTTATAAAATAAGTTATTTTTTCCGGTTATCGATATAGATCAACCCCCTCAAAGGACACCAGTGAATTTAAACAGTTCGTTCATAACGCTCACGATAGACAGACATACCCGCTCGCGCTACTAGTGACCCGTAAATTTACGTGTACAACATTTAGATAAAAGCAGGTTTCTACCCTCCTGAAAATATCGTAAAATGCCAGCTATGAAATGCGTCGCGTGTGACAAAACGATTACAAAGAAATATGCCGGATTGTTATGTAGTGGTAAATGCAACAACTGGTGGCATGCAGAATGTGCTGGACTGAGTCGCGATCAACTGCTCGCGCTAGGATCAACCAAGGCCGTTCAATGGACGTGCAAGGATTGTAACAAGAACCCTAAACGACTCTCCGTTATTATCCCTGAAGAGGACACGTCGGAGGGTGAGCGAAAGGGCCTCAAGACACCGGAAGGCTCTACACCGATCGACACCGATACCATTATAAGTGAGCTAAGAGCGGAAGTACGCAAAACTATTAAACTCGAACTGTCAGAACTAAAAAAATCCTTAGAGTTCTTTAATGAGAAAATCGAGGACTACGAAAAAAAAATAAAAATATATGAAAATCAACAAAAAAAAATGGATAACACTATGAATAATCTTAATAACCTAAACAGACATTTAGATTTAAAGAATCAAGCCCTCGAAGAACGAATGCAATCTATGGAACAAAATCTTCAACGAAATAACTTGGAGATATTTGGTCTGGTACCACCTGAGAGCGAATCTCCAATCGAGTCTGCAAATAAATTATTGTTGGCGATGGGGCTGAACAACAAAAATAGCCAAGGCGCCAACGTCATCAAAGCCGCTTGGAGGCCGAAGAGAAGCGGGAACGCAGCCGATCGCCCGTCGAATCTAATCGTCGAACTAGAAGGACAAATTCCGAAGGACGCCTGGCTCGTCAAGGCGAAGACCGCGGTCCAATTCACCAACGATAATGTGTACTCGAACGGAAACGCCAACCGCATATCGGTAAGGGAACATCTCACACCGTACATCAAAGCGCTTTTATTTAAAACTAAAGAAAAACTAAAAAATAATTTCAAATATATATGGTACTCGAACGGGAAGGTGCTGACGAGGCGCAGCGAGAACCAGCGCGTTAAAAACGAACATTTTTTGGCTAATATATCGGAAACACCGGATTCTTAAAAACGAAACGTATAACAATAAAAAATAAATAACGCTTAACATCTTAAAATGAACACAGACGAATTCTCAAACATAACTGAATGTTCGAAAAAAAACATAGACGATTGGTTTAAATATTTACTCTATAAAAATACACTAAATTTATCCATTTTGCATATAAACATACGATCGATGCTACTGAATTTCGCCGAGTTTCAATGCCAAATTGAAAGTCACGTAGCTCATATAGATGTTATTATATTAACGGAGGTTAATCTAAAATTAAACCTTGTCAGCCTATATAACTTGAAAGGATATCACATACATGCTCACACTAGAGAATTGCAGAGAGGTGGAGGTATAATAATATATTACAAAAATCATTTAAAATTCAAATCAGAAGAAATCGCATCTTACTCCTTTGAAAATATATTAGGAACTATTCAGATACAAAGGAAAAAAATATATTTACTTGCCATATATAGGCCACCAAATACCAACAAGATACGATTTATTAGTGAAATTAATAAAATTATTACGGAACTGCCAGAAAAAAATGACGTTATTATATGCGGTGATATGAACATAAATATACATATTAAATCAATTAACAATATATCGAGGCAATATCTAAATACACTCTCGCAGCACGGGTATATGACAGGTATATCGAATATCACGCGGGAAGAAATTAGGCAAAGCCAAGTTTCTCAATCGTGCATTGATCATATTTTCATTAAAACGAGTACAACCGATCAAATTACTACCGCTATAATCAAAACAAAAATCGCTGATCACTATATGACAGCGCTGGCATTAACTAACTCTAATGTACAGACGACGACAAAAAAGTTAACGGTCAGAAAAATAAATAACAAATTGGTTGAAGAAAATTTAATAGCTACAAATTGGAATGACATATTTAAAAACTGTGATAATTCCCAAAAAATGTACGATAACCTAGTATCTACTTTCAAAAATATTTATTCCAATGCTACTTATACAACAACAATTAAACCAAAACATGTAAATAATAAATGGATTACAAAGGAAATAATTGTAAAAATAAAAAATAGAGATAAAGCATTTCAAAGAGTAAAAAAGGATCCTAGTAATATAACAAATAAAGTAAAATATAATAAAATAAGAAATCAAACAAATAAATCAATACAGAGGGCCAAGAATAGTTACTATTTAAAAAGGATCAATGAATGCAATGGGAATGGAAAGGAAATTTGGTCAGAAATTAATGAGATGATGGGTAAATCGAAAAATAATGTTGATGATGTAATAATCCAATACATGGGTAGTAATAACACGGACGTAGAGATAGCAAATAAGTTTGTCGAAAATTTCATAAGTGAAACGACAAAAATTAAAAAAATATGTAACGTTCAGATTGAAAAAAATAATGACATTGACTTTGATTGTAACATGTCAATATTTTACCAAAAAGCAAATAAAGAAAGTATTATTAAAATTATAGATAGTCTTCATTCACGAAAATCTCCGGGTTTTGACTCAATAAGAATGTGCGATTTAAAAATTATTAAGAACGAAATATCCACCGATATCGCTAAATTAATAAACATGTCCGTTTACGAAGGTATCGTTCCAGACGAATTGAAGATATCAATTGTTCGACCTATATACAAAAACGGGAATCATAAAATTTATGGAAACTACAGACCGATATCAATATTATCAGCCATTAACAAAATTATGGAAAAACATATTGGGAACCAAATTGCACAATTTCTGAGTAAAAATAACATATTGCACGAAAGGCAATTTGGATTTCAAAGTAATAAAAGTACAACGCAACTCCTATCGATATTTGGGAACTATGTCAATACATGTCTTAATGATAAAAAACATGTAATAGTACTCATGATTGACTTCTCTAAAGCTTTCGATACTTTAGAACATGATTTGTTATTAAACAGAATTGAGACATGCGGAATTAGAGGACCACTATTTAATTGGTTCAAAAATTACTTAAATAATCGTAAGATATCAGTAAAAATTAGGAACAAAGTCAGCAATCACAAAATAATAAAATATGGAGCACCGAAAGGTGCAGTATTAGCACCGATTTTATATCTTATGTATGTGAATAATATGGCCAGAGTTATTAAAGAATGTGAAATACTAAAATTCGCGGACGACACTTGTCTAGTGACAGCGGACAATGATATCGTAGAAGCACAAAAAAAAATGCAAAATGCATACGACTCAATATGTAAATGGGCTCACGATAGTGGATTAGTCATAAATTCGAGTAAAACTAATTACATTCATATTCACAGCACCCA